>CM039679.1:128777121-129977121 GCA_022537955.1 Schmidtea mediterranea
TAATATGCTTTACTGTTGATTAATTTTCAAGTGTTAAATTAAAATTAAATTTAGTAACATGATTAATTGAATTTAGGTTGAAAAACAAAACTCTAACTTTACAATTTTGAATAATGAATTGCTCGCCATTAATAGTTCGAGGAAGTCTACCAGTACATGAGTCATTGCAATTTTCTATAGTATAATCTTTAGGATTAAGCTTCTTTTTTTGATCCCTAAAAATTTAGAAATAATAAATAAATTATCAAATAATAGTTAAACCATGAATATTCAGGTGGTTTCGAAACTATGTGCTGAGATTCTTCATCAGAATTTTTATCGCAACAGAGTATGGATCCCATCTTAAATATTACGCTAAATATTTATTTATAGGTTACGCTAAATAATAAAAGTATTTAAACATAATTTAAATATCAAGAAATAAAAATTAATTTGTTAAAAATAAAATTATTTATTCATATATTGATATCACTTTATACATGAAAACTGATTTAAACTGAAGATAAGCAAATAATTTCAAAGGTACGAAACGTTTTATTTTATACTCGCACATTTATAAAAATTAAAAATAATTTCAAATTTCATTCAAGTGGAGGACTCGATGGATTGAGATTTGAAATAGCATTTGAAACATAACTTTTTTTAAATTAAACTATCAATTAGGATTCATATAACATTATTATACTCGTGTAGATGGAGAACTAGTGAAATAAAATCAAACATATGATGACCTTAGAAACTTGAGCAGCTGTTTGCTCAATGGCTTTAGAAGGCTTTAGATACAGGTGTTTCACTTTGTACGTGACCTAAGCTGGGGCAAATACCATGATGTAAATCATGTCGTTGCGGCCCAGACTGTTCACAATACCGTTATAAGGGCCCGGATCTGTGTCCGTTGTGTTTGTACTGTTAAGCATTGACTTTCAGCTAGGCTTTAACTTCTTCTAACTGCTGGAATATCCATTTCACCCGCTTCGGTTCAAATCAGGTGCTTTAAATTGTAGCAGTTCTTATTTCGATTGTCTAAGTAATCGGTTATTTTCTTCTCGTATCCCCATCATTTCTGACTTTATGAAATAGAAAATAATTCCACACTTCAACTCACATCTTCTAAGGATCTAAGGACTCCACAATCATGGATGTCAGCTCAAAAAAAGAGAATCCTTCTCCATATAAGGCTCACAATCACAAAATTATTAGCCAAGAAACGAGTCGATCGAGTAGGAAACAGAAATGTCTCCACTACAAGCCAAAATACACCATCTGAAGATAAAGAAGGAAGTTCTAACCAGCACCTGGTTCGAAAGTTTAAGGATTAAAAAGAACATTGATTAAAAATTAATAATAAAAATAAATTCGAGAAAAATACAAGTAATATATCAAAAAATAAAGAAAAGTGATTAAAAAATAAAAAAAATATTTAAAAATTAATAAAAACATTTAAAAACCCTTAAATGGCTAAAAATCGCCTATTTGTCGCACACGCACACAAAATACCTATATAAGCAGTGGCTAAAGTCATAGTTTTAACTTTTAAGAACCTTTCAACTTTTAAAACTTTTCAATATTAAGTAATTTTATAACACTTTAAAATGTTTACGAAGAATCTTGTTTTTGAAAGTGTGGGGTTTATTGTTTCGTTAACCTTGACCCCAGATGTAAATATTTACTTGCCCCAATGGTCACCCGTCGCTAGGCAACGCTGGTGATGTAACCATTGGTTTTGAGGTCGCCAAAGGTGAGCGCCACTTAGGAATTACTCTGGCCCGACTCCAAACTGGGTCCAACGCACTACCGTTAGAAGGTACGTGTGCGATTTTCTTTCTCTGGTCCCTTACTAATGTATCCAATGTTTTCGTTTCGTATTTGTAAGCACTTCTGATTTTTAACCAGGAAATTTTATTACTACTAGTTACATAAATCTCAAATAACCATTCGCTAATATTTATTGAACAACACGACAAATGGTTATCACAGGTTCATACGCCTTTAGTTTGGGCCGCTCGACGCTTAGCGCGCTTAGATTTTCCCGGCCGGCGTTTGGTTAGTTTGTTCTTGGACGTGGATGAAGTCACCGCATCCCTATAGGCCAGTTGCGCTGGGGCAAACACTAAGGAGTAAGTCACTGCCGCGCCCTCTTGGCACGCTGACAGCGCTACTTCAAGACCCCGTATTTGTGTTTTCAGATTCTGGGTTAGTTGTCGTTCTTCGGCCTATCCCTTTTGTGCAGCCTCAATCTTTTGGTATAGGGCTTTCACTCTCTTCGGCTCGATCCATGTCCCCTTGATCTGTTGGATTTCTCGGGTGATCTGCAGGAGTTGTTGCTGTAGTTTCCTTGGTTGCGTGAGCCCTATCTAATTCCTGTTGTAACGCAGAGAATTGATGAACTCTCATTTCTAAAATAACAAATTACAGTCAATTCAATTTTACAGTTTGCGGGCAATTTATCAATTCATTGATATGGTTTATCATTAAGTCGCTCCAGAAGGTTCCTTTACTTATCGCCCTGTAAATTACTAATAAAATAATAAAACACAAGAACAATACGCTTTATTTCAAGTAGATATTTAAATCAGGTGTCATTATACAAAAGAAAAATCATTTAATTCCATCGTTGGCCATGGCGTTCGCACGCATAGGGGTGGTCACGGCGATCTCCTGTGAGCCTTCCTTCGTCTCTCAGCTCTCTGGGCAGAATACGTCGTGGGATTACCACATTTATGTCCGAAATTCTTTCTCGTAACTTCGGGTCATCCAATTCGTAAGATACATTGTAGCGGCGGTCATACCCATCAGTGCTAGGTATCTTGCCTGCCGCGATTTCCGCATTGATCTGTCTCAGATATCGCTTGGCCTGCTCCACTTGCTTGTTTGTCTCTTTCTGGTGAACTTCGAGGCGCACCAACAAGTACTCAGCTTGGCTTCGAATTTCCCTGGCCGGGTTGCGTCCTGGCTCCCTTTTGATCGCTACATACGAGAGATCGATCTCGTCTGAATCTCTTTGCGTGCCGGATCTGAACTCGCGCACGGAGGAAATGGAAAATCCCGCGTCTCACATCGCCTGCCTACACCTGGCAGCCGAGTGAGCGGGGAATCGTGCTATTACTCAGGATGCATCAATCCACGAGTTTTCTAAAATAAAAAGAACAATAAGCGATAAACGGGATATGCTCATCGTTTGTTTTCAGGTCGATCAGTCTAGGATTCAGGACTCGTTGATCTAACTTATTCAACAGAGAGGTACATGGGAGTTAAGTCGATACATTCGGGCCGAAAAATCGTGTCGTCGGACGTACTAGAAAAAGGCGGCGTTTTGATTCGTCAGATGGGGCCCTTAAAACTATCACTGGGGTGGTTGTAATACGTTCGTGTAGCACACTTAAAGTGTTCCAAGCGTGGGTCATTTTCAAGCAGGATTCTCCGATTCACACATATCGTTGGCAGTGGTCAGGAGTCCAATTATGGCACCGATCCATTTGCGTCTTTCTCTGAGTAAACTACTAAGAGTAATAATAACATCAACGATTCCTTAGTACGTCTTGTCCTAATGAATCATTCAGGATCAAATGCCTAATTAATATTTTCGTAGACTTTATTTTTCGAAAAATTATCGATTATAAAACCTTTAATTTTTAATTTTTTCTTCTCTACCAACTCTTGTAGATATTTCTAATTAACTTAAATTAATCAATGACCTATTGTTTTAATAATACGATTTTGATTCTATGATTACCAATGAATTTGACTAAGTAAGTAGTATTAGCAGTATTTAAACATTTTTTCTTAAATACATATTTCGAATCTTAATTAACGGGTTCTATTTTTACAGTTGTTCGGGATATATCTTAACTAACGCTGTCTCAAAGCATCAGTGGCACTTTCTAGCTCTCCTTACCCTCTTAGCTAGCAATAGTGACGTTGAACTTTTTGCTGGATTAAACTCTTGAAGATTCTATCAAATTGTAAACAATACTTTTACATATCGTAACTTTCTCTATGCATCATTGCTGCGACTAGTGAATAGATTTTTTTTTAGTGACCGATTTGTAACGTATCTTATAAATATTAATTTTTAAATAACTTTACCTTACTACTTTGCTAATACTAACTATAACCTTTTCCTCTAATGACCTACTAGTATACATACTGGATCAGTTGTCGATCATAAAAATACTTTAATTAGTATGAGATTTAATTAATTCAATAAAAAATTCTTTTAAAAAAAAATATATAACTTTTACCATCAAAATTAAAATTCTCAATAAACAATTTATTTAATTATACTATTACTTAAAGTTACCCTTTCTTAGTGATCATAGGCCGAAAAAATTTATCCTAAGAATACAAGTCCGTATCCAATGCCACCATTGATTCATTCATTCAATCTCCCTGCCTCCACAAACAATCTGCAAGAACGGTTCTGGATTCTTACGCCTAATGTAGCGGTTAATTAAAACTGATGGTTGGACGTTTGATAATCCCTTGGGTTAATTCATTTGTTTGGGGTTACGTGCTGTTTAATCCATTACTGACGATTTGGGGAATTCATCCGGAGTAAATGAGTGAATCAACTAAATGAGAAATTTTTATATTCGCTAACAAAGGTTATTATAAATCTCTTGGCTGATCTCGTTAGCGGGCCCTCATCGGTGGCGAATGATTAACTGGGTCACGCCTGAGTACTAATGCTCGGAATACCGATTAATATTATGACCAAAACTTTTTTTTAATTAATTACCCTCCTGAGGAGTCCGGCTAGTGCTCATGGCATTAGGTCCTTCTTTCTCGTGATCCTGACGCTCTCTCGAGGCTTGAAAATTTCTCCTGGACATGTTAGCGAAAAACTGGAGGATTCTACATTGCGTTGGTTGTTATATTGGGTAGGTGTGTGTACAGGATAGAAAATTTTGGCAATAGCTTGACATTTCGATAAAATGTCAGGCGGATTTTTCTCTTACAATTCACATACCATGTTCATCGTGTACGTCCGGATCTACGATTATTTGTCAGTGGGTGGCTATCTTCATTGATTCGTGAACTCTTAAATGTCAGGGATTTTATTTATATGCTTGTTATTTGCTACAACCGTGATTTGTCATTTTGATTTACTTGCAGTACACCTATTCGACAGTTTGGCTTGTTTTTATGCCATACCAATTAGTTCATTACGATGTGGGTTCTATTTGGTAAACTGTGGTATGTATTATCTTATCATCACTAGTTACATAATTAGTTAATGTCCTCTAGGTTTCTTCAGTTTTGGGTATATCAGTTTACGCCTTTCTCTCAAAATTTTGGATTATCGGACGGTATTAGGTTATTACTTGATTCGGGATTTCCCTTTTTAGGCTTCTGATGGGACTTAAATGGCCAAATTCGGAACAATTCAATTTATGGCACGCGGATGGCTGAAGTTAGAATCGATCCAATCGGAGTCGCGTTTTCTTCCAGAGTTTATTTTATGCTATTCTATATGGGTGCATCAGCGAATATATTCACTCTTACATTTTTGTTTCTTTAAAGGCGATTCAACAATTTTTGGTTGGTAGTTTGGCTATACGTGCTTAGGTTTTGAGTCATTACATTTTTATAAAGATTTTATGATCAGGTACAAATTATATTGTCCATCATACTAAAGTGTGATTTACGGGAATAGTCGTCTGCCTTGACGATTTCGGGCATCTGCTTGTCTATTATTCCGATGATTTTTTATTGGAGAAATGTTATACTACCTTTTCGATGCTGGTTGCCTCAAAATACACTAGAAAATGTAGTAACCACGAGTGATTTTAGTATAAGTTATATGTTTATCAGGGTTTGTTGGCATACTTATGACTTTGTTGAATTGATCTAAGACTTTGTAGTGTACCAAAAGTTTTTAGGTTTTCCCACTTGATAAACATAGGGGTGATTCTTTTATCGATTATTTTTGGTTTAATTGTAGTATAATCAGGTTTTTTATCGCAAATATTACCCATCCATTGTCTTTACCTAGTGGAATTATCATCTATTGACCTAGTATTGTCATTATGATTTATGGGTATGGTACTATTATTGGAGTTTATAAATCTAGTATTACCAATAGAGTTTACTATTAGAGTTTATAAACATAATATTACTTTTCGAGTTTACCGTTAGTGTTTATAGACATAATATTACTATCAGAATTTACTATTAGAGTTTATAAACATAATATTACTATTCGAGTTTACTGTTAGCGTTTATAGACATAACATTACTATTGGAATTTACTATTAGAGTTTATCAACATAATATTACCATTAGAGTTTGTTATTAGAGTTTACAGATATAGTAACGAATCTTTTTATCATTAGTACCCTGTCACCTTCCCGAGATTGGCCTTAGAAGAAAAATTGTGTTTACATTATGAGTTTAGGAGTGCCCACTGGACTACTCCGTGTTTTCGATTTTAGCGTTTGTCGTTATAATTTTAGGTCGAAATTATGGGAATTGAGTGATGATGAAATGGCCAAAAGACCATTCCCTCTTCAACCCATTTCCCCTATACGGACTAATAATTTACGTTTCAGCTACTGCGTTTTCACGCCGTAGCCTTCACGGGCACGAATCATTGGCGGACTTACACCGCACTTACACGATTCGATAGGGGTATGTCTAATTTATTTTTTTTCGGTGATGTGTCGGCTGAGGGCCGGAAAAATTTCGACGATAAAAGAAATCATTTCATCATCTAATATAATTTATTGAAGCATAATAGACAATAATTGGTATAGCATATTTCATCATAATAACATAGTAATGCTTCCCCCACGTCGACGCTCAAGCAGAGCTCTTAACAGGTTGCAAGGACGCGACGTGGAGAAAGTTTTCGAGCATTCCTCCACTCACATTTATAATTTGGTTTTTTCACTGGCTAAGACTGATTCAAGTTTTTCCAAACTGACTTGTTATTAAAACTGATTATACAGAGTAAAAACTGATTAAAATTATATGAAAATGAATCGGTATATATACCTATTGCACGACCCTAACCTTGCGAGTTAAATTTGATTTAGTAAAACAAAATATGACCTTGTGATTTTCTAGTATATTCTAATCTTAAATCTATTATTTTTGTAATTTTATTTGACAATTTTATTTTTTTATTTTTTTAATTGTATTGTTTCCAATTCGAATTATTTGATTTTTGTTCCATTTTTATGGATTTTTCCATTTTTTAGTAAATTGTCAATTTCGGTCAAATTTTCGTGTTCTCATGTTATTTTTATGTTTATTTCGCTCGGATCTTGTTGCACTATGTTATTATTTTATTTTACTTTTGTGTTTCTTGATTTTATATTTAATTGTTTTTTTTCTCATATTTTAGCATGGTTAGTTGGTGTTTTATGGGTCCGATTTTAAATTTGATTGTTGTATTTGCGTGTGTATTACCGATTCATTTAAACAAACTTGTGTCTTGGCCCAACAAAAGTAAGGATTGTGATATTTCTCTATGATTTTTAAAATTATATGTGTATCTTATCGTAATCAATTTGTATATGTTAATGACAATATAAATTTTAATGATTTTTCTTTAATAATAATGCTCTGGATGGTCACGACATTCTTTAGTGTTGTTGGCAAGTCCCCCTCTTAAATCTATATATATTATTAGTAGTAGACGTTCTAGAGGTTGAATGGTGGCGCTTCGGGCTAGTTCGATTTAGCTGGTAGAAGCGCTGTTCAACTGTTTAGATCCTTAGGTGATAGCGTCGGGTTCTTGCCATCGTGCACAGGTCCTGTTCCGCAGGTCGATATTGTACCACCCAACAACGTCCGACGGAAACATCGGCCGGAGTGGGTACTATGAAATCTTGGAAGAACGCCTGAGTTAAGCGAATAAGTATATGTAGACTTTGTTCTACATCTTAAGGTTGAATTTTTCCTAAACTTTTGCCAAAATGAGTCACGTGGGCAGCTAGGGATAGCATATAAGCAAATTTAATACTAATGTTCTTTTTAACGATTCTAATAAGATGAAATAAAGGGGCGAGAGAGAAATCGAAGTGTTAATATTAATGTTTATGGGGGGCATAAATCTGAAACTAGTAGGAATCATCATGAAACCCAAGTAATATTAATAACAGCGAGAAAGTGAATTGAGTTTTCTAATGACCACGATAGTATGTACCCTAGATAGTATGCAATAGTTTGTCATTTAGATTCAAGCCAGAAACGAAGGAAAATAGTACTAAATAGTAGTTTATTAGTAACAAACCTAAACGAAATTAACCTAGGTGACAATAACATAAATATTAAGTAAAGCATGTTGATAGTAGTGATGCGAATTTGGAATAAAATAGCAATAGTACTAAATAAGATATTAACGTAATGTATGTGAGTTAAAGGTGATTGTATTAATGTTCGTAATCCTAATAATAGTATTAATAATATGATTAGTAGAATTAAATAAGTAAATTTATGATAATACCAATAGTGTAAATATTAAATGTAACTTAATAAAAGCAATATTATCGAAATTATTAGACACAAGTAGGTAAAGCAATAATAATAATTAAATATAATATTAGAAGAAAATAAGTATATTATAAAAGTATAAAAACATGTATGTGTAAATTGAATGCCTGAAAAAATGGGAATGAAGGAGTAGAAGTATGGCGTGATAATTTGGGATGATTGAGACTAAATAAAATTAAAATAACAACATTGACGAAAATACATAAAAGATAATCAGAGCAACAGAAAATATAATTTTTTATAAGTGTAAAATAAGCCATGCCTGAATATTTATTTCCTTTAACTCCTTATCTTTAGATGCATAATTTGCTCAGGATCCGAAAATTGAGTACCAAATCTGTCATCGCAGAACCAGCTTCTATGATCACCCCTCTAGAGGACGAATATCGTAAAGTACGTGCAAAATATGAACGGGTTAAAAATCTTCGGTCCCTACCTGAGGCAAACAAGGAGTCGCACCAGAAGATTCATCGCTCTCTCGATGCGGTAATGATTTAATCGTGGAGAGTCGCTCCTAGCGCGTCCTCATTTCTCAACTGACCCCTCTGGTACGCAGAGCATTTACGGATGCCGAGCTTTACTTATTAATGCCGAATCACGAATGGACACAAGAAATAAACATCGAGCCAAGCCAGCACTTGCCTCATGACGGTCCATAGGGATCCGTAAATTTGGTCAATATACCCTTGGAGCCGATTCCTCTTCGGTCAATGTTCCACTACTGCGGGTCAGAAACCCTAAACACAAGCCGAATAAAAACCGCCGGAGACATGAACGGGCAACGAGCAGAACACGCTCTATTATTGGCACACTAAAAGCAGGCAAATGGAAATGTTCCAGCATCGATCCCGTCAATTTCCCCGGTAGAAAATCATCAATTGCCAAGAGGAGAAGATCCAAGTTTCACAACTATGCCAACTGCTCACGACGATATGGCACTGAATATTAGATTGACAATGAACCAATTAAACGTCAACTTTCCGGAAAGGTTCAAATTGGCCATATCGCAGGCCAACGGAGGCAAAAGAAGCCAGAAGTTATTGATTTGAGTGAGCTTCCGAGCTATTTATTCCTTCAGCTCGATCATGCACGAAATCGGCAACGGAGCCTATACTGAAAAAAGGCATGGATCAACCTCGAAAAGTTCCGAAACGTAAATACCTCCCAGTCGATATGGATGAGTGATATTTATTAGCGAAACTATTTCGATGTGAAACTAACCAATTTGATGTAGCTTTGAATATAACTTGTCATCCGTGTTATACATCTAGTTTCTCTTGTTCGTGTTTTTATTCAAGTGTATTAATAAGAATAATAAAATGTTACCGTGTCTAACGTGAAGTTTTTGTCCCATAAGCAAATAAAACGACATGTATTGTTAAACGAATGGTTGTAAGAGTAGCGAAAGGAAATGAAAGCTATTCAAAATAAATAACCCTGAATTAAAATTATGATAAAAATTTAAGTATTCAACGAAATGTGAGGAATTAAGGGTTCACACAAAAGGGATTGTAGACCGAGAGTGCTTCTAACCCAGTCCACTTTAATTTGTTTCACTTAGAAAATTTGGAAAATTGTGTGTTTAATTTTGGGATATAATCTGAGAAATTTATTGATTGAAAATGGAAATCATCTGTGTGGAATGCATATGGATTGGGATGCAATATGACATTAAATGTTTCTCAATAATAATCTTAATTAATAATCAGACACTTAATCATGACCTTTTATCAAATAAATCCATGGTAGCTAAGATTTTCAATGTGGGTTTCTTTAGAAATAAAGTTGGTTTCCGGGAAATAAGTCAGTATATCTAGAGAGATTACGCGATGAGAGACTGGTGATCATAAAGGGAAAGTGTAAGATCTTCTACCGGCCGCTAGTTAGAAAGATGGTACGCTTAGTGAGATCACATCCTCAAGTTCATCCGCTCAAATCATACAGTACTAACGGCGAGTGTTGAGCAATTCACACTCACGGGTATGATAGTGAATATTAAGGATCCTGTTCTACATCTAGGCATTATGACACCTGGATTAGTTTGATGAAAGACCTGGGTGCCAACAGTTGTCATAGATAGGTCACTTGGAGTAACCATGATGAATTTTCTGATTATCAGTTGAACGTTGGTACATAATCCGAGGAGGTTGTTGTTTGAAAATAGAAATCGTCTGTGTGGAATGCATATGGATAGATACGCAAAATGAAATTTAATGTATCTCAATAATAATATTTAGTAGTTATCATACTTGTGGTTTCTAGCGTAACCACATTGCCTAGACATCCACTTCCCTTAATGCTATATCCTTATTTACTTGCACAAATTCATAAGAATAAATGATTCATTCATAAATTGGTCACAATCGAATTATATAGATACTTCTTTATAAAACTTTACTTTCAGTTCTTTGTTGTATGCGAAGATACTGTTGTGACTAGATTTGGCTGTCTTGTGACTTTGAATGGTCATCTTCGGTGGTTCACTGGCCACTAGGTGATATGTAAGAACCATATTACATTTTTCGACAATATCGAGATTTTACATGCGTCTTTTTAGCTCAAAAATAAATCAGCCACTCATCAGACACTGGCTGTTTATGCGAGTTGTACTTAGAACGTTTCACATTCAAAAAAGCAATAATTTTAAACACAATTTAAATAATAATAAACGCTTGGACTATAATCGTTTTATTCGGTGTTCTTAATCGAATCCAAGGCATGAAATCCAAATTCGTCAATTCACAAATAGTATTTCACAACAATGCAGGGAGTTGGAGACTAGTCCATATCCCAGATGATTTGCATTGAATGCATATTTCTGGTAAAGGCCCACTCTGGTTATTTTAGTATATAGACTGAGTTTAATTCTCTATAAAATGGATTGATTGATGATTTTGAGTTGTAATAATTGTGTACGTGTTTTGTTTTAAAATTTGTATTTTTTTCTAAGCAGTCATTCAGAAATAATTAGTAAATAATGATTATTAAGAAACGATTTTTGTATGTGTATGTTACGGAATGCCTAAACCATAGGTTCTCTAATTGTGTGTCGTACGACATCTTGTGTCGCGAAATATTTTGAAATTTTATTGATATTTGATGTTGGATATAAAGTTATTTTAAAGATCTTTTAGGTTTTCACCTATGATTTCTTTATAAGTAACATAATATTTTCTACAAAATCTGATTCATAGTCAAATTTTGTAGAAAATATTAAGTAAAGTTATTTGTTGATAAAAAATATTAATAAATTTAAATGTAATTGTTATTTTGTTGAAATTGCATAATATATTTAAAAACTTCAAAACAATGAATAGATCAAAACTTAAAGATCTAGATTCTAGACTCAGAAATGTGTGTTAGTCTTTCTAAAATAAGACCGTGTTTTGAAAGCTTGTGCTAAAAAAATCAACAATAAATCTCTTTGATTTAAAATTTTATTAATTTTTAAAAATAATTAATTAAATTTTACATCTCTCTTTTTGAACCTCGAAGATGTTAAAAAAGAATTTTTAAGTGTGTCGCAAGAAATTAAATCTTGAAAACACCTGGCCTAAACTATGACTAATTTTGCAAATTTATTGTTACATAATATTTCATGATTTAACAGATATAAACACTCGAAATCTTATGTTATGAATAGGTTTTAAATTTACCCTTCTTTATCATATCTAGCAGACACATTGGTATCTGCAAACCTAACTTTTTGATTGGCAGATTTGTAGATTGATAGTTAATTTGACAAGTTAAAATATAATTATTTTATAATTTCAGTTTTTTATTATTAATTTTAACTTTTCTGTTTGGTTAATCGTTCAAAGTTATGTCAAGGAAAGGTAATCAGAGACATATCATGATATGTGCTGGGTAAGTATATGAATATTGGACACCATGAGACTACTCTAGTTGAAAGATTCAAGAATTCAAGAGAAATGAGCATTCATTCAAAAAAGAATAGCTAGCTAATGCAATGTCACGTTTAATCACAAATTAACCGCTGCAATTAAATTATTTTCCCAACAAATTTATTATAAATTTACCGAATTTCCTTTCTGTAAATATTTACAAATTGCAAAATGGCTATTCAAACCTTCATGATATGTTTATCATTATCAATAATTTCACTGAATGCAAAACCAAGCGGATACGGAGGTATTGGTCATTCAGGAGGTGTGATATCAGAGGTCGGTCATTCAGGCTTTGATTCTGGTTTCGGTGGAAATGGAGAGATTGTTGGTGGCTCTGTTGGAGTCGAAGGAGGAGATTTCGGAGTTGGAGATAGCTTCGGTGGTTCTTCCGGATGGAGTGGAAGTATTGGTGGTGGTATTGGAGGAGGACTTGCATCTGGATTAGGAGGGATAGGATGGAATTCGTTTAGATTAAGAAGTCTATCAAATAATGTTTACCTAGTCATTCCTGGAAATTTGAAAGCGATTAGAAGACGATTTAAAATACGAAAAAGTTATAAACCAAAATACTATTAAATTGTTTTCAAATAAAATAATTTCATTTTATTAATTCTAATCTACTGCAATGTTTCTTGTCTGAGAGTTTTTGTTTTATCAGACATTAATTATATTATAACATATTACGAGAAAATCTCTGAGTTGCAAATTGCGACATGCAATTTAAATAAATATTTTGACTAATGAAATATAAAATTGATTAGATCTGCCCGTGATTCGGCACGCTGACGTAACAAATTTAAAATGTCACCACAATTTTTATTTTAATTGACAATATATTTTCATTATCCAAGTTAACCGCTAATGTGATCAGAGTTGGAATTTAAGGATAGCTTTGAGTTTATTTTTTGTATTGGAAAGTTACAAAGACAAAGTATAAATGAGTTATGGTTTCGTTTGATGTTTGCAGTTTGTTTACGAATGTACCATTGGTTGATACAATTGATTTATGTTGTGCGTTTTGAGATGGAATTTTTTCTGAACATCACATTTTGGATAGAAGGGCATTTCGTAAACCTTTTGAATTTGCTACTTCAAATATCAAATTTTCATTTCAATAATGAATGGTATCAACAAATAGATGGAGTCGCTGTGGGTACCACTCCAGAACTAATGATGGCATCAATATCTTTGGGTAGTTTAGAAAAGAAAATTGCTTCTTTCCAATTTGAGAAACCCATTGTTTATAAAATGTATTTGGATGATATTTTTCTGATATTTTTAAATCAGAAACATATAGAGTCGTTTTTACATTTTATGAACAGTTACATAAGAATATTGTTTCACTGTGAAACAGAGAGAAAGTCATCAATTGAGTTCTTGGATTTGTTAATTCAACCCAAAGATAAACATTATGAGACAGAGATTTATAGAAAACCAACTGATAATGGTCTTTATACTTCTCCAGAAAGATTTTGTGAATTTAACAGGAGAATTTATAAGAGAAATATGGTGACGGGTTCGATTTATCTTTCTTGGTCTTTTTTTCTACTTTTGCACATTCAGTTAAAAGTGTTGATAAATTGGTTGAGTTGCTAACAACAAATGGATATTCTAAATCATGCACTATTATGCATAGGGACTATAATAAGTCGATCTAAATGAGTAATATGTTGAAATGTGTATATTCCATAGGTCGTATTTTCTGTTTTTATAGTATTTGTTGGTCAATATACCTGAATGTTTCTATATGATTTTACTGAATTATTCATAAATTATGCTGGTTTGGTAATCGGATCGTGAATTAATGTTAAACAATTTCAAAACATCATTGCAATTATCAGACATTGGGCATATCCCAATGAACATTTTTATGATTTGCACGAGAAGACCTATATATAAAATATTCTATGAAAACCGCATCATCACCTAAAGTTCCGTCTCAGATTAGTTATTATAAAAATATATTTTCAAGAGTGACCCGTAAAAATAACCCTGGACAAAACAGCCCAGTCAAAACCACCACGACAAAGCTGCTTTATCCAAACGGCTCGACAAGTTTGTTACGATCAACCGGACAAAATTAAAAATATAAAATAGTTATAGAATAAAGATTGTATATTTCAGTCTCAGGTATTTTAATTTTAGGTTGTCAGATTTTGTGCAATTACACGGAAATAATCCAAATATTCGATATCATCGTAATTTGAAACTAAAATTTGATACCGAAACCCTTCATATAACAATAACTCTTTTCCCGTCTGCTAGTTTATCTTCTCCATATCAATGGTTGATCTATAATTTAAATATAAATTCTATTCAATTACAAAGAATTACTTCAGTGTGAAAATAATGGGATGCCTTCAAATTATTTGATCATATTTAAATTTTTATCTTTCAATTTGTATTGAACATAATAAAACCCGAAAATTAATTTATTGAATTTATGTCGGAAAGTGTAATTTAATCAACAAAAATTATAATATCAAATTACAATAGACAAAATACAAAGCTACCACGTGCTCCGCCTCTTTCGATGGAGGTTATTGTAGTGTTTTAATCACTCAGTAAATCTTTGATAACTATGATAAATTGACAGATTATTTATTAGGGGATTCCCACCAGGTACGCGCATAAGACAAAATAACCATTCGAACCCATCACAAGTATCGTTGGAACTTTTCTCAAATGGGTGGCCACCAGTAAAAGGTAAACCACGTCGCTATGACTGCTAATACCCCGATGGACCATGGGTTCACAAACTAAGGTTTTGCTTTCTTGTGTGGTGAGAATAATAAATCCATGCGTATTTAGAAAAAAATATTACCACTTCTTCCTGGCAAGTTGTAAATGAATAAGATTAAAACAGAAACTTCTAATTTACCTTGAAAAAATATTGAAAAATCAAAACCCAATGATTAGTCTTGAAGCATATAATTTTCATAGATAATTAAAATTATTAAACATTATGTTGCAATTAGTAATTCGGTAATGGACCAAACGTTGTTGACAAATGTCGGTCTGGAAAGTAATTATTAATGATAATTTGATAATGCAGAACATATTGTTGACAATCATCGGAAAACAGTCTGAGCAGGAGTATAAAAGAAAGAGGGAAAAACACGAAAGGGCCAGTATTCACCAGAAAAGAAAAGAGAACCATCATTAACCAGAAACGAAAGACGGTCATTATTACCTGATGCGAAAAACAGACATTATTAACCAGACACGAAGACCAGATATTATCAACTAGAGTGAATCGACGTGAACGAGCAGTAACTAGGTTAGTAGAGGAATCCAAATCAAAGTTACCTATCAGAAAGGATGGTTCTCCATTGGACAACCTACCCTAAGGTAATCAGAGTCATACGGTGGTTAAAAGGTGCAAATCAATTAGTGAAATTGTGATTATAAACATTGAAATAAAACGGATTGATCTGTCATTGTGTTAGAGTGCAAATAAAATTATTCTGTGTTGGGTTTTTGCTTATTTGATTGAAAAGGACACGAGGAGTCAGAGGGAACCGACTTTCAATAATAATAACCCAACACATGTAATGGGTGTAATGCCACATACATTGAATGAACTTGCCGGCATCTCTGCACTCGAGTTCTAGAGCATTGTCGATTGAAGGGTTTGGACAATATTAGTGAGCACAATAGAGTCTGTAAAAGTAAAATAGGAATGTCTGATTTTAAAATTTTTTTGAAAAGTTTTAATAATCATTGAGAACTTCTGATATGTGAAGCATTGTTGAACAGGTCATTAGATTCAAAGATTAATGTGCAAAGTGCTATCACTACGAATATTTTGTATGTTTTAAATAGTTAAGTTTTTTTAAATTGTTTTAAAATTTAAAACAATGTAAAATTTAAATTGATATTTTTTTATTTTTAAAAAATTATTAACTTTTAATATTATTTCTATTATAAAAATTTAAATTTATAAAGCATTTTATTAGTATTTAAAAAATGTTTAATAAAGTAAATGCAAAAATTTTAAATTTAATATAAATGTAAAAATTTTAAAATATTTAAACATTGATAGTTGTTGTCCTCTTGTTAGAAACTTAATATATATGTTTTGTGAATATCTATAATTTTTGGATATTGTAAATATGTTAATGATCAAGTTAAAATAAATGTATTCGAAACGTTTTTGGATATCGACAACTGCTAAGATAGATGAAAGGAGAAGTAAATGACTGTTATCAACTGAAGACGAGCTTAGGCTTTCGTACGGTAGATCGATCGACTCAGATACATCTAGGCCTTAACAATTTTAGAAATAAAGCTAAATTTTGGTGGAATACTGATCATATATTTTCATGGCCAATAATGTCATATAACGAATGTCACGTGGTTAGATTACAGCTTTTATGGCTGATCTAATGAATTTATAAGTCAGAATGCGAATAACCCACCAGAAAATTCCATCATAAATTTTCGAACTCCAACATACATCTGAAGTTTGAACAATCTCAGTAAATCCTTCAAGAATTATTATATATTCCAGTCGCAAGAGATTAAGTGAAGTGTAAAAGAATTTTTCTGAAATTTCAAAAAATTTCAAAAACATTAATTCACATTTATGTTAATCCAAGACTACGTGACCTTGAGACTTGATCTAATGAATCAAAATAACAAGCAAACAAAACAGTACAGATTCAAAATAAACCTACAAAACATCAACTAAACATCCTAAATCTGAGAAAATATTATTAAAAATAAAATCAAGAGACACAAAAGTAAAATAAAATATATACAAAAACGCATCACGAATCTTTCGAAATTTAACTACGAGACAATCTTTCTATGACACGTATTCAAGTAAACTTCAAGTAAGTCCCTACTTGAATATGCCTTCTAAAAATGTGATTGTGTATTATCAAATATATCAAATATTTTATTAGAAATCAATTATTTATGGTCATAATCAACGAGTTTTCTTTTCCTTGTCGGAATTTTTCCGAACCACAGCCAAAACATATCACAAGACAAAAAAATCATACACAATTTCACACAACTATGTAAAAGCGGTTTCTCCGCCTATTATCCATTACCGTGACGGCCTAATCAACGTAAAGACAGACTCGAACGTCAATTATAGAAATTTCTAGGAACAGAGGGAAGGTCGAGGACCAGTCTTTAAACTTAATTCTCTTTCACCCATCTCCCGAAAATTCAAACTAAAGTTCTGATTACATGTCGGCCAAATTTTCTTACACCGAGAAGTTCAGTGGCCACTCATTAAATCTTAACATCAACATATTCATTCATAGTATCAAACTAAATGGGGTGAGATGGGAAATGTTTTGCAAAATCATTGCAACGATTGTATGAAGCCACTTAAATTCGATATTATTTTAATTACTCAAAGAAAATGTAAGGACTACTAGTGATAATTTAGATAAGGTATTACATTAGTAAAGTTCCTCCGGATAATTTATAAAATATAAAAAATCTTTTGGTTAAATATTTTAAACTCAAGTAATTATAATTTCCAGGATATGCAAAACTATCACCACGGAAATTCATGAGTAGGAATAATAAGATTAACAACAATCACTCAAGCATTAAATCAATAAGAAATCTTAAAGTCTCCTAATCTATCGGATATCAGGGCACCACTGACGATTTACCACGACGACTAATCTTCATTAATTCTTTAATCTAAAATCTGGGTAGGAATAGTAACACCCCTATAAATATAAACCAGAATAAATCAACAAGTGAACACTTTATTCAGGCACTTTGACCAATATACCGACAAATTGACTTCACCACTGCAGAAATACGGCCGCCCAACCGCTCTTCGCATATTCAATACGCTCATAATCTTTGTTTTAGTGAATTTGTAACACAATAACTAGCATAATCTTTCTAGAAACCTTTACAAAGAGTAGAATAACCAGTCACGATCTAATTGGGCCTGGTCAAAACAACCGTCAACTAGAATTGTAAACTCCTGAAATACCCATGTAGCCGAATATTTTTAACCATGAACGAGCTGCATTGAAATAACTGACAGGGAAGAACAATTCCGAGTCGAATTTTTGAACCACATAAAATCACCGTTTTGTACAACCAAAATCAAGGATCTGAAAAAATAGTCTTGATTAAAATAAATCGGATGTGAATTTAAATATAAAACAAACTTAAAATGCTAATGTAGACCTCTAATTAACCCTATAAAGGAGCTTTTCACCTAGCACATAATTCCTATTAAGGCAGTGGTTCTCAACATTTTTCTGATAGCGTCACCCTAACGAAAAATTGACGACACCCTACTCTTTTTCAATAATATTTCAGCTATAAAAATAACAAAAAGTTTTGTAAGTTCTATATTTAATAAACTAAATCTTTTAAACATATATTAATGTGAAATTTGAACTTGATGATTTTTGCATATCTCCTTATTATTAAGTCACGTATTTGACAAACATACTCTTAACTCATTCTCAATTGAGTTCAGTTTTTGCCTTTTCTTTTTCTTAATATTTACCAAAAATAATTTATATATGTACCGCTATTTTAAGTAATTCAAATCTAAGATACTAGCCTTTATTAAAATCAACCCTAATATGAAATTAATAAATTTTCAATAATAAAATTAGCAGAGCTTGCGGCACACTTTTCATATCCCTACGGCATTCCGGTTGAGAAACACTGCATTAAGGTAATAGCAGATTTCAAGGAACTTAGGCTACGAAACAAATAAATAGTCCTCATCATGGCCGCCGTTCGAACACAAGATCTGAGTGGCATAAGAACACTTTTATTTAATAGGAGAAATCATTGTTGTAGACCATTATTATAATTAACAAAGAAAAATCAGTTTAAATATTCGCTTTTGACTTGATTGCAATTTCAAATAATCATAATAAATCACTAAATCAATGTTGAGGTAGTCGACTCCAACCCAATAATTTCTTTCCTGACCATTTCACACCAAATAATTTCAGAACCTTAATACCAGTTACCAGTTAACCCAATGGATCAATTTAGTTGGAACCCAACCAGAACCACATCGGATAGCCCAGCAAACCCCATCTCCCGTAAGACCATCAACCACCACTAACATCTCAATTCCTTTTGCCAATAACGAACGGCATCTTAGCATTCTGAAAGCCACAAAATTATCTACTAAGAAAATAAGAAGCGAGTATTACTTACGAAAATCTATCCGGTTATTTCAACGACTATACAACTAAATCCGAGAATCCTCAGCGTGAAACCAAAACCGACGATAATAATAATCAAAGAAATAATTCGCATCGCAAGAGATATAAATGCAATAGTGGAACTTAATTATAGTATGCAATTAAGTCTCATTTACTTGGTCGATTGACGGATGTGAAGCATCGTATCGTAAACAATCAAATAAATCAACAAACTGGCGTTAAAAATCCATTATCTGACTACTATATCTCGGAATCCTTGAAGTGATGAAATAAATAATTAGCCGAATCCATAGTTTGCATGAGATAAGATAAGATTGAGAGATATCGTGGAGACTATGAAAATGTCGTCAATGTATCTTTTTCAGAATTGGATTTTAACCCCAAAAAAGACCGAATCGTGGATTCTACATGATTCTTATAGATAATGGCTAAAATCGGTGAAAGGTTGTTACCCATAGTTAAACCCTGAATGTTTTTGAACGGTTTTCCCTTTATTAAGACAGTTTCCGAGTTTATGGCTAGTTTGATGATTTCAATGAAATCTTTTTCTTTTTCAGATAAGTCTGCGAAATCTGTTTTCGCTTTGAGAGTTTCAAAAAAGAGAATGAAAAAAGAGACAGTGAAGATATTGATTTTTTCAGTGAGAGGTATGGATCTGTAGAGATTTTGTTAAAGTTTTTTACTC
Source organism: Schmidtea mediterranea (assembly GCA_022537955.1). NCBI lineage: Eukaryota > Metazoa > Platyhelminthes > Tricladida > Dugesiidae > Schmidtea > Schmidtea mediterranea. Next base: position 128,797,395 of record CM039679.1, read on the forward strand.
TTAATCATTACTTTAGTTAAGAAAACCAACAAAATAAAACCAAAGTCCTATTTTATTATTCCATGCAACAATATACAAGCGTAAGCCTGCTTTAAGCACTCTAATTTTTTCAAAGTAAACATTTCGGTTATTAGTAAAAAACAATTAAGTCCCTCACTAATATACACGAAGAAAAGGTATAATAGTAATCAATCATAACATTTCAAATTACATCTATCTCAGTTTCAACTACGAGCTTTATAACTGTTTTTTTAGTTGTTTCTCAGGCTCCCTCTCCGGAATCGAACACTGATTCCCCGTTACCCGTTACAACCATGGTAAGCTTTGATCTTACCATCGAAAGTTGATAGACTGATAAGTTGATAATTATATATACATTGTATGGACAGTCTTGGATAGATGTCGCGCGGTTACCGCTGAAATTTCTAATTTGAGAGGCCGCAAAATTTCGGCAGGCTCTATGGGATTCCGGATACTCCTTGTCTATAGCTGGTGAGTCTAATTGGACAATGCGTTCTACTACATGCGATGACGAAGTGGAGTTGTCCAGTGTTGCAATAAAGCGCGAACCCGGCCGATATCTGGCTCGTGAGGCTCACCAACGGACCGAATTCTCTTTGTACAAATTCGAAGAACTCGGAAGAAAGATTCAGTGAAGAACGCTTATGGCAAGCAGCCACCTAACCCGTGTCAGTCGAGATATCGCTTCAAGGATGATACCCAGCACGGGTGGCTATGACTCTCTATACTGGGTTTTGTTTGAGCTCGATGATCCGATGGAATCGCCGAAGAGTGTAGTAGTACCATGCCGTATTATTCATTGCTCGTTATTGGAACAAGTCGGAGAAAGGATACAATCCGGCGATCATTCCTATGCCAGTCGTATGTTCCACAAGGAAGTTCCAGACAATTTTCCGATCGACGATTACTCAAAGGAAATGCTTTAAGGAGAATGACTGAATGTATTTTATTTTGTTGTTGTTTTGTTTATTAATTTTAAATTTAACATTTTGATTTTTTGATTCTGTTAACTAATGAAGGCCAGGAACTTGGTTAGCCAGATAAACCTATGGGACGAATAAACGGATAATAACACAAACTTTCTCTGTAAGTTTATGATAATTATAATCCTAACCATAAATCGTTAGGCATCCAACGCCGTTAAGAATGCACACAATATAAAACTACACCGGAACTGGTCAAGATGCGTATACTTTTGACGATTAATAATATATAAAGTATAAATAATTTGGTATACGATAAAAATATCATGCACTATAGTTGTAAGGATCTAAGTGGGCTTAGTGATTTAATCAGGAGGGAGATTGCACGAATTTATGAAGTAATATCAAAGACTAAATCTTCAAATTTTCTATGTATATAGATGATCTGTTCCATCGGAAGTGAATTGAAAAAATTAGGAAAATGAACACAGAACTCCACAAACAACTGCTGCAGATGAGTAATGAGTCACGAGCAATAAGGTCAACGTAATTCGAACCGACACTGGTTACACAGATTTATAAGATGCTCACTCAGCTTAATGGGGGTAAAAGAAAAATAAACTATTGGTCCAGTCCCAGCAATTTCAAATTCGTAGTCTCGTGACAACTTTGTCAGCAAGCCAGGAAGAAAACGCGGTTACCTACCCTCTGGTGTTAGGCCCTGCATAGTTAGCGTATCAAGAATCAGAGGAACCAGTTAAAGCAACATAAAGAAACCATTCACACTGTAAACTAGGAAACTTGGGTCGAGCGCACGCTAAGATGTTTAAAACCAACGAAGACCCAGAAAAATTAAGTGAATTCTGAAAAATACTGTAAATATAAGTTGTGCTAAAGCAATATATTTCTAAGTATCTCATTTGAATTTTCTCTCCATTTTCTGAGATGAGTAAAGAAGAAAACGTTTTCGGGTGATCATAACTGTTGGATCAGAACACAAACGGCCTTAAAAATTGTTTAAATGTATCAGTAATATAGCACGAAAACCCAGCACCAAGATAACTTAAAATACAACATCAACTAAACACTCTAAAATTTGAGAGAATATGAATAAATATAAAATCAATAAACATAAAAGTAAAATAAATAAATACAAAATAAATCAAGAATCGCACGAAATTTACATAAAAAATAACATATTAACAAGAAAATTTGACCGAAAAACGACAATTTATATAAAAGCAAAAAATTAATGAATTAAATGATTTAAAATAAAATATTTTCGGTTGAATCAATTCAATTTAAAATTTTAAGAAATAAATTGCCAATATTTAATTATTTATTTTCCCGCCCACAACCAAAACATATCACAAGGTAGCAAATTCAACATACTGTTGGGTTTTGGATTATTTCAAGTCGGTTCTCTCTGACTCCTGGTGTTCTTTAAATTAAAACAATGAACGACCCAACGTATATTGAAACAACAGGTTCACAATTTATTATCACGCTACAATGACCAATCAAAGTTTATACGATTCTCTGCTCGGCGTTGATGCTTTGCAAACAAACAATATTCACCTTTTGATCCTTTAGTTCTGTTGACTCTCGTTTTCCTCGGTTTCTGTTTGGTTTGATCCCTTTTCGCCACTTTTCCTACAGTCTGATTCTTCGAACCCTAGCTGAGGCAGAATGCCGATTTTCTCTGATTTTCCCTTTGCTTATATACTCCTCGAAATCAGGATGACAAATGGTTATTGCCGAGCCAATCTTTCGTTTGACATTTTCTCCTACGTGTTTGCTTCGGCTGTCATCCATAATGGTCCAACGAATCCAGATAATTAATGGCCCTACCGGTCTTCCTACGCGCGCTATCTTCTCCTTACTCTTTTCCCATTAATCATTGTGTCAAGCTAATGGGCCCAAATCTTCCTTTTGTTTGCCTTTCTTCTTGTTTACCCAGCTCGGGTTTCCTTCATCTCTCGGGTTCTCCATTGGCTCGGGTTTCCCATTAACTCGGGTTTTCCATTAGCCAATTAATTAATTAATTAACGTTTTCTGTTTTCATACATTTGAATGTTTTTCAACCCTTTCTAACCCTTTTCTGATAAATTCCTAACCGTCATCTTGTTGACCATTAGCTAATCTATAACTGTCCCGTTTTTCCCATTCGATTTCGATGATTTTTCCATTTATTGATTTTTCTCGGATTTCCGGATTCTCGCCTTTCGTAATTGCTTTTTGCATTTTCTAATACTGTTTCCATCGCACTTTCCTTTACTATTAATTCTGTGCACGATCCCGCTTTTATTTGCCTTTTTTCTTCGCTTACTTTCCATTTGAATTGTTATCCTAAATTTTATTTAAATTTTTCATTTTAATTTACAGACCTCAACAATACTATTCGAAATGTGTAAATGCGGTTTCTTCGCAAATAGTCGTGCCGTAAGGGCCTAGTCGTGCTTAACGACGGGCTCAAACGTCAAATCATTGAAGTAAATAGTGAAAGAGGGTAACTCGAGAGTGGGTCTTCTGGCTCAACTTTCTTACACTCAATTTCGATAAATCGACATAAACTTTACAATAAAATTCGGCTCAAAATCACTAACACCGATTAGTCCAGTGGGCACTCATTAAATACAATATGAACAGAAATAGATCATAAGGACAAAGGAAGGGAAGGGAGTAGTGGGATACAGGCCCGCTACCATTCTGGCCCGCTGGGATAAAGACATATATCCCTTCCCACAGGTAAAAAAGTTTTTTACAAGTTTAAAAGTACAAATTTTTGTATGACAAAGACAATGACTCATCAAAACCTTCCAAGATCATGCAAACAAAGACAATGACTCATTCAAGGTCATTGGATGAGTCATCATAATTTTCAGAGTCATTAAATATTTTTTCAAGGTCATTTAAACAAAGACAGTGACTCCTTAAAATTCATTTTTTTAACTTGTACGTTATTATTTTACGTTGAAGTATTTTAAAATAACTTTAAAAAAAAATGTATTTCACTTAATAAATTTATTCACTAACTAATATATATTTTCAAATAGTTATTACCTGACAGCAAATATACCTTTATGTAAACTTAACTATTTCACTTATCTTACTAATAAATTATTAAGAAAGTTCAAAGAAGATATAAATAAATATGTAACAAAACAATACTTGTCCATATTTAATAAAAACCATTCAAAATCAACTAAATAAATTTCGCCTTATACATACATTCAGAATCATATTAATTAATAATAATAAGGATTATTTTAAATTTTTGTAAAAGATGGTCGTACTTTGGATATCATCAATCAAATGTACACCCGAAATTTTGTAGAAAATAACTGTTAATTATTTTTTAAATAAAAATGATGAATTGATGCTCAAATATATATCTAAATATTTATGGTTCAAATAAAATACATTAAATAATCTACATAAAATATTTAATTTACCATTTGGTAAATGAATTTGAAAGCATCATAGAAAAATATATAAAATATTTGGATGAAAGTAACACAAAGAGTGTTTATTGCATATTATAAATACACACATAATAAAGCACCATAATAACATTAATAATAATGTTGGGCCAGCACACAAATAGCCTTGAGAATTGTTTAAATGCATCAGTAATACAGCACGAAAACCCAGCACCAAGATAACCTAAAATACAATATACAACACCAACTAAACACTTTAAAATCTGAGAGAATATAAATAAATATAAAATCAAAAAACATAAAAGTAAAATAAAATAAATACAAAATGCATCAAGAACCGCACGAAATCTACATAAAAAATAACATAATAACAAGAAAATTCGACCGTAAAATGACCATTTATATAAAATTTAAAAATAAATGAATTAAATGAATAAAAATAAAATATTTTTGGATGAATAAATTTGATTAAAAATGTTAAAATAAATAACCAATTTAAATTAAGAAATAAATAAAAATTTAATGTAGATAACATAAATAATTTCCAAGTCGAATTTTGTTTAATCGCAGTAAAACTAACACGCAAAGTTAAGGCCAAATTATAGGTATAAATACCGATGTGTTTTCACAAATTTTCAGTCTTATTTTTCGGAGAAAAAATTTCATTACAGAACTGTATAACTGGTTGAGAGCCGTGCATTCAGGCAATTAACACGGGTGAGTGTTTTGCCTGAACACGATCACTCTCAACTGGTGCAATATTATTAATTGATTTTTTCGAAGGGAATTGATAGGTAATTTTTCAATTGAATTTATGGATGACTTTTCAGATCGAATTTATGGATGATTTTTGTTTTCAAATTGAATTTATGGATGATTTTGTTTTTCCAATTGAATTTATGGATGATTTTTCGAATCGAATTTATGGGTGATTTTTTAATTGAATTTATGGATGTTTTTTCAGATCAAATTTATGGATAATTTTGTTTTTCAAATCGAATTTATGGATGGTTTATCGAATTAAATTTATGGGATTTTCGAAGTAAATTTTATGGAATGGATACAATGAATTTCAAATGTATGTGGCCGATGTAATATGCTGAATAAATATTTTCTATCTACAGCCTTAGTGCATCGAAACTTTTATTCCAAATGCTATGGTAAAATATTATTTGTTATTCCTTTTCCGCCCCACAGCCAAAGACACATCACAAGTTAATAAAATCAAACATATTATTCGAACCATGTAAGTGCGTGGAATATCGCCAATGATTCGTGCCCGTGAAGGCTCCGGCGTGCGGAACGCAGGAGTTAGAACGTCAATATTATCTGTAGATAGGGAAATTGGAGGGTAAATGAGTAGCCCTTTGGCTGCTCCTTCATCATCCGTTTCCTGTAAAATTGACATAAATTTTTAACAACAATCGGCTCAAAATCTCTAACACCGAGTAGTCCAGTGGGCACTCATTAACTATAATATGAACATAAATAGATCTTAAGGACAAAAAGAGGGAATGGGTAGCGGGGAAAATTGCGAAATCGTTGCAACAGTTAAAATGAATAGCCATCGGAAAAAAATTAATCCGAACGACCAAAATCATGAAAAATAATGTTTTTAAATAAAAATTAAGTAAATTAATTTGAGTTGAGGCGGAAAATATGGGCGGGACGCTGCTCAAATTTTCCGAATTAATTCAAATACTTAACAAAAATAGTAACGCAAAAATGGAACGTGTAAAATAAGGGCGGAATGCTGCTAAAATTTTCGAATTTACAAAAATACTTTATCGAAAACCGAAAAATACAAATGGACTACGGCTAAATTGTTATATAAGAAAAATATTTCTTAAAGCTGAGGAATGAGGACGAATCCCTACACAAAATTTTGTTAATAATATTGATAATAATTATAATAATTGTAATAATAATAATAATAATATTAATAATAATAATATTAATAATAATAATAATAATAATAATAATAATAATAATAATAATAATAATAATAATAATAATAATAATAATAATAATAATAATAATAATAATAATAATAATAATAATAATAATAATAATGGTAATAATAATAATAATCATGGTATTTGTAGTAATGATTGTTAGAAGCTATAACATTTAATTCTTCAGTCATCAAAATAAATTACTAAGACTATTAAATCCAAATTATATTTCATAAAATCTGATTATATAAACAAATATTCTTGGGACATTTTCTAAATTTTAATTTCAACCAAATATCAACATACCATTGCATTCATACTTGAATTTCAATTTTATTAAAAATTATTTTATTTTAAAATTTCAATTATCATTTCAATTTTAATATCTTAAAATAATTTAAGTTTCAATTAAAACTTTACAAATTTTAATCGTGAACTAATTTAATTTAGTATTTTAATTTTAACTCCTCACATCCCCTTTTTTAAAATGTTTGATCTTCTCAACATTTCTGACTACCATCTTCCCATTTTGATCCTTAAGTAAGTAGCTCCGTTCATGTATTTTCTTTATCACTTTGTACGGCCCTTCCCACCTTGCATCGTCTTTATTTCGAATTTCTTGTTTGATCAAGACCACATCTCCTATTTCAAAATTTCTCACTGTTTTGCTTATTTTTGGTTTTAGTGTTTTATCCTCTATTCTCTTTTCCATATCTTCTCTATTTATTTCTTTATTTGAGTACCATTTCATTCTGTCGATCTTCCTCCCAAATATAATCTCTGCTGGGCTTACTCCCGTTGTTTTTTGAACTGTTGCATTTAACGTATATTCTATTTCTGGCACTATATCAGCCCAGTTTTTCCTTCCTCCTTCATTCAATGACGCGTTAATATACTCTCTGATTGTTCTGAATTGTCTTTCAATAATACCATTCGTGTTATGGTGATATGGGCTTGAGAAAATTAATTCAATGCCAGCTGTCTTTGCTAGTTCTTTTATGCTTCTTGCTTCAAAGTTCTTCCCACAATCTACATGAAGTTCTTTTGGCGCTCCAAACTTTAATATCCATTTATTTAATAACGTCTCACTAATTGTTCTTTCGTCTTGCTTGTTTATGGCCGTTAATGAGATGTATTTACTATAGTGGTCAATGATTCCGCAAATATATTTCTTTTTGTTGAACGTTTCTTTCAATGGCCCACATATATCCATATATATCTTCTCGAATGGTTCTGTACTCTTTATTGTTTGAGTTTCCTCCTTTGTCTTGGTTGTTATCGTTTTCATTTTCTGACATCTTTCGCAGTTCTCAATTACCTTTTTTACTTCCGTTGCTAGATTTTCCATGTCGCAGTTGTTCTGGATATATTTTGTTACTTTCTGTGCACCTGCATGGCACAGCAATACGTGTACTTCTTTTATCATCCTCTGTCTATTATCTGACGGTATCCATATTTTACCTTGTTTAGTTAGTACCGTGTTGTTTTCCATTATGAACTTACAATCTTTATTTTCTAACTTATTCTTTATTTCTTGGACCTCCATATTGTCATTTTGCCACTTGTTATATCCGCCTTCTGCTGTTACTGTTAATATTCTGGTTTTAATTTTGCCGGTTTTTGCGTCTTCGTGTTCCATCATACACTGTACACATGTTCCGCATGTTTTCCTGGATAGCATATCCGCGTTTGTATGGCTTGTTCCTTTCCTGTATTCCATTTTAATATCCAGACTGCTTAAATAGTTGATCCATGTCTGGAATTGAGCCGTTATTGGTTTCTTCGTTGTTACCATAAACGTAATAGCTTTATGGTCCGTTCTCAGTACGAATCTCTTACCATATAAGTAGTGGTTGAAATGTTTACAAAAATAGTATATTGCCAATAATTCTTTTCTGGTAATGCAGTATCCTTTTTCGTGGCTGCTCATCGCATGTGAACCATATGCGATGACATGTTCATGTCCTTTTCATCCTTTTGCGAAAGAACTGCTCCAATAGTATCGAAGCTCGCGTCTGTGTCTAATATAAATTCTTTTCTGAAATCTGGAAATACCAATACTGGGGCGGTTATCAATGCTTCTTTCATTTCCCCGAAAGCCTTTTCACACATCTCTGTCCATCTTATTTTCTCATTGTTTTTCCGCATATACTTTCTAGTGCTCTTGCCTTCTTTGCATAGTCTTTTATGAACCGTCGATAATAGTTACAGATACCCAGAAAGCTCCTCAGATTCTTCACACATTTTGGTTTTTGAAATGATTGTATTGCTTCTATTTTAGTATTATCTGTTTGTATGCCGTCTTTATTTATTATGTGTCCCAGAAACTTCACTTCTTTTCTAAATATTTGACATTTTTCGGGGTTCAATCTTAGTCCTGCTGTTGCGATCTTCCCTAGGACTTTTCCAAATATGTTATAATGGTCTTCTTCTGTCTTTGTGAATATTAGGATGTCGTCTAAATATACCATCACTCCATCTTTCCACAAGTCTTTCAATACTTTCGTCATTAATTCTTGAAATGTTCCTGGTGCCGCTGCAATACCGAACGGCATCCTGTTAAAACAGAACTGTCCTTCTTTTGTTGAGAATGCTGTTTTCTCTTGAGATTCTTTATCTAACTTCACTTGGTAATAAGCATTTCCCAAGTCGATTGAGCTAAAATATCTGGATCCGTGTAGGATGTCTAAAATTTCATCTACATTTGGCATTGGAAATGCTTGTCTTTCTGTTATCTTGTTTAATTGTCTGAAGTCTAGACAAAGCCTGATGTCTTTTTTCTCTTTCTTCCATACACAAACTAAAGGTGTGTTCCACGGTGAATTGCACTTCCTAATTATTCCGTTGTTTTCTAGATTTTTTATTGCTTCCTCAATCTTGTCTTCCAAATTTATTGGCTGACGTCTCGGTTTAATCATTATTGGCTCTCCTTTCGTGATGATCTTATGTTTTATCAGATTGGTACACCCAATGTCCCATTTATCTGCCATAAAAACATTCTTGTTTGCCTGAAATATTTCTAGCAGTCTCTTATTTCCGGTAACTTTTAAAACGTCGATGGCATGACGTAATCTTTCTTCATCTGTTATAATCCGCCCAAATCTAGCTTCTATTTCGCAAATGAAATCACTACGTTTTTCATGTTCTTCTACTGACAAAATATTCTGCTCTCTAGTATCTTCTACAATTTCATTAATACACACGTCTCCATTTTTCTTTAGGAATTTGTAAATTTTCTCTATCGTTCTTTCCTCGTGTTTTACTACTTCATTTACTTTACACTCCTCTTTAAATTTTTTCTGACTTTCCTTATCATTCGACTTTTTAATTTCTACACTACTATTATTATTAATATCACGTTCAAAAACACTACAATCTTTATCAATCATACAATCATCATCCATACTTAAATTACACATACCGTTAGCATTCATTCTTTGGTTGAAATCAATCTTACTTAGTAAATTGCTCCGATCAATGTCCCGTTTGACGGAGCGTGCTCGTTTGGGTCATTCTCCCTGTTATACTCGTCTGGCTGGCTTGACTGTTTTGTATTCATCATCTCATCATCAGACTCGATAGCTGCAATATCTTTTCTGTTATATTGTTGGTTTCCCCATTGTCTTTGATGTACGTTCATTGGTTGATACATATCTTCCCTTTGTTGATAGGTATTTCTTTGAATTCTTCCTCCTGACATCTTCCTTTGGTCTCGATCTCTTCCTTGATTTCGTCTTTCCATATTTGTGTAGCACTCTCTTTCTTTGTGTCCTCGTGCATTGCATCTATGACATTTGATTGTTGGGCATTCTCTTCGTATGTGACCTTCAACACCACATGCATAACATTGAAATCTTCTTTTTATATTACATTCTCTGCTACTGTGTCCCGGTTTTTGACACGTCCAGCATTCTATCACTTTAACTCTTGTCTCTGGTTTCCATTCGTTGATTTCTCTCTTCGTGGCTCCAACTTGTACTACATCTCTATAAGTTCTTCCCCAGTTGTAGGTCGTATTGATCTCACCGTGTTTACTTGTTCAATAACCTTGTTAACTTTTTCTATCTTCTTTATAGTTTCTTTAATTTGTTCCGCCGTTTTGAGATCTTTCATTTCGATTTCTTTCCTGACTTCTTTATCTCTTACACAATGTGTCAATAAACATTTCTGAATTTCTTCCTCATTCCAAGTGTGTGAGGCCAATTTTTTAGTCATTTTTGATATTTTCTCTATAAATATTTCCGCCGAATCGTTACCTTGCTCGTAGTTCAAGGCTTCTCTTAAGTCATCAATCAATGACGTTGGTCGATGAAAAGCTGCTCTTAATTTCTGTTCAACGGTTTTACCTTCTGCGGCTTCATATTCTTCAATCAAAGTCCTGTCCAGAAGTGTAATAACTAGTACCATTTGTGTCTTCACTGGTGTCTTCGTTATTTCAAAGAACCTCTGACATTCTTTGATAAATAATTCGAGGTCATCTCCTCTGTGGAATTTTTCTGGAAGTAATCTTCCAATAAGCAGATCCGTTGGAATGGTCGCCATGTTAGAAGCTATAACATTTAATTCTTCAGTCATCAAAATAAATTACTAAGACTATTAAATCCAAATTATATTTCATAAAATCTGATTATATAAACAAATATTCTTGGGACATTTTCTAAATTTTAATTTCAACCAAATATCAACATACCATTGCATTCATACTTGAATTTCAATTTTATTAAAAATTATTTTATTTTAAAATTTCAATTATCATTTCAATTTTAATATCTTAAAATAATTTAAGTTTCAATTAAAACTTTACAAATTTTAATCGTGAACTAATTTAATTTAGTATTTTAATTTTAACTCCTCACAATGATGATAATAATTATGATAATAATAATAGTAGTAATAATCATAGTGGTAATAACAATAAATATAATGGTAGTTATAGTAATAAAAATAATAATAAAGGTAACAGTAGCAACAATTAATAAAGGTAATACATATTATGGCAACAATAATAATGCTGGTAATAATAATGGGAAACATTGTAGTTATAATAGGGATAAGGGTGAAAGATATAATGTGGGTCTATTTAACATAATAAAGGGTGTACAGGCCAAAGAATAATCATCAGCATGGACAATAATAAGAAGGAGTAAGCAAATGGACATAAAGATAGATGATATGGAAGTATAGGTTAACATTTGAAAGAGATAGGAGAATAATGGGACCTAAGAATCAAAAGCGAGCACAGGTCTTCTATCGAAAGCTCGTTGGACCCAGAGATCGTTCGGTCAATTATAGTATTAGCAATAACGCTCACTTTTTGCGGACGATCTACCCACTCGAACGCAGTCCCAACGTTGCTTAGCAACGGGTGCGAGTGGTAAGCGAAAGAATATTTGTATGGGGTTGTCTGGGTAACAACCATATAGTTTCAAAATATCAAAACCCAGAAGCCCACCAATAAATTTAAAAACATAGTAAAACTAAATAAAAAAATTTTATGTTCAATTCCAAAACAAAGACTTTGCAATTCAGGTGCAAAAGACATATTGGACAAAGTAGCTTTAAAAACAATAATATAACAGTTTAACGGAATTTTTCTTTGTGTTATAAGTTACGTCTATGAAACCGGTTTAAATAGGTTTTTAAATGTTTTGGCGGGAAAAAAATTTGCAAAAAAAATCATTTGAGACTGGCACATAGCTAGTACATAGATATTAATAGTTTATATATTTTCTTACCAATATATCCATTAAATATATATAAATATATAAACATAAACATTATTTTTAAGCATATATATATATAGAAATTGACAAAGCCTGTATGACTTCCAATTTTGTAACAAACACTGAACTGTCTAATTAATATTAGTAAAATTAGTAAGAACTTACTAAATGGTTATGTATTAACTAATATACATATATATAATTTGCTCAATGTTGTATGACCATGTTGTATAATCAAATTGTATGACTATATTTTCATTAACTAAATATCAACATTACTATGGATTATCAATCTGGATAATATTTTTAAATGATATTGTTCCTACAGAATTTAATATACTCAGTGTTTTCTGGTCATGCATGGATTTTAGATTTGGAGAATATCACAACCTTATTCGCTCTTTCATGGATAATGTCGATAAAATAGAAATACAAATAATCGAAAATCTGTCCGATGCAAGAAAAGAGTTTTTGACATGTTCAATTTGCCAGATTAACAATATATCCATCATATATTTACCTTGTGGACATATTATTATTATTTGTTCTTCTTGTTTCAAAATCACTACTCGTAAATGTGAAATTTTTAAAATTAAAATATTGAAGAATACTATTTGTATATATCTAATGTAGTAAAAATATAGTTTTCTGTTTTACAAATTGAATTTGATGGAGGTTACGACAGTTTTTTATAAAATAAAGTTCAACCTCCAATAATTCTAAAATAAAAGTTTTGATGGTTTATGTTTAACTTAATATAATACTCAACAATGACTGATATATTTCAACGAAATACTCCAAATATACCCATGTTTTCATAACAAACATGTTAAGACTGTTAAATTGTATCAAATAGGTTAGAATTTATATGTGATAAATACCTTAAATTGATTAAAATTGATAACCGCAACGTATGATTATCGTGTTTTCATATGTGATTTGCCCATTTCTGTTATTTTATTGATTTTATTACTCATTTGCAACCCAAATGCAATAATAATGCATGGTTTTGATTGGTGAATGTGTGAATAGTATATCATGTGAATGTAGATGTGTTAACTTTGTATGTGAACATATGTCAACTTTGTATCGATACCTTTATCAACCCTTTAAAGTAATTTTGTTCCCGATTTATTTAATATCACAATGATGTGTAACCCATTCATCGAACAGTGAGTTCATCTTTTAATGTATATTTTTTGGTAATTAAATTCAAAATCTACAATAAATCAATGGAAATTAGATTGAATCAGATATTTAAAACAAGCTATGATATCTTTATCGAACAGGATTAATTTGATAATAATTGTCTCATTTTCAAGTATTTTTACATAAAAAGCCGTGAATTGTATTTAATTAACAAAACCTTATTAATCCATCTGAACATTACAAAAAGTACAGAAGTTATGTATCGCCATTAAATATTTTGTTAATATTTAGTTAGCATCCAATATCAGAACTATTTTATCTGTCAAATTATTAAAATTTATAGTTATAATTATTATTATTATTATTATTATTATTATTATTATTATTATTATTATTATTATAATTGTTATTATTTTTAACTATTTTGTTGAAATTATTTATTGCAGTATTTGCAAGGTGTGTTATTTTATGATTTTGTAATAATTTACTTAAAACCTTTACTATCTTTACCATAATGAACATAAATAATTTACTACTTGATGGTAATATTTAAATAATTTCTGCTGGTTTATTACTTTGATTCAATATTAAGTTGATACAACATTGTAACAATTTACATAAAAGTTTTTTATAATGTTTTACCTAAATATTTTAATGAATTATGATAAAATTTATTAATTTGTAGCAAAAACATGTATGACTATTCAATTTGTTTTAGAATTACTTGATTACAAAACATCTCTACATAGATCGTTAGAACCCCAACTGCTATTATTCCATCATAAAAAATAGATAAACTTTGGTCTAATATTGTTTTGATCGCTTGTTTCCGTATGATTTTTATTATGTTTTATTGCAATATCCATTCATTTAAAATGCAATATCGATACAATTTATTAATCAAACATCGAGATTATGAAGAGGTCATGCACACATTAAGGTTATGTACATCATAACTAATTTTTGAGCTTTCTGAGTATTTTCAGTTTTCACATTTTAATTTCCACATATTTTTAGAATTTTTATAGCAAAACTATACATTGTCTTTGCGTTGGTTACATACATAGAATAAATATGATGACAACTATAGTCATTATTTCGACATGCAAACCGAATTTATGATAGTGAAGAATTATAGCAATACTTTACATTTTTTCAGATTTTCTATCACTTACAAATTTTCAATGCCAATCAAATTAATCAATACCCAATTTTCTTGTTTACTCGCCATAGTATCGGATGCAGATTGTAATTTAGTAAACGGAATTCTAAATACAATGAATATCAAGTTAAGAAGCAATAACCACATATATATTGGTCACGAGAATGCAAAGTTTTATGTTGCTAATAAAGAAGTAAATTTTATTGAAAACTTTCATTGGTATACAATTACCATTATCCAATGATACAAGATCAATTCAGATAATGTCATGACTCCAATTTGGAAAATCAATAGTGCTAGAATGTCATTTTAATAAATATTTTCATAAAATATCTGGGTTTTTATTGTGTAGATTAGTTTCCGTCTGCATTTTTATTGATTAATTGGGCGAATTAGCTTTCTTTGTATTGATTTATTGTGTGTTGACCCCCTTTTTACTCACATTTTACCCACCTGATACCTATCTGTTACTAATTTACACATAGTGCATCAATTTACTCACTTGAACCACAATTAGATATTTACACATAAAATATATACTTTAAGTTAAAATTAGCTTATAAAATATATTTGAGTTCAAAATATAAATAAAACCTTTATAAATTAACTTAATATTATCATTAATTAGTTTATGTTATCAACTTTTGATAATTAAATAGTAAACATTTTAATATTCTTTAATTATAAATTTTAGATCTTCAAATATAAATGTTGATGATACACATGATGACAAAATCTTTGATAATAAAATATAATAGACAAAAATAATGTTAATGAAATGGTAATAATAATAAAAAGTTAAAGTATAAATTAAAGTAAAAATAATAATAATAATAGTATTAATTAATAATATTAATATAAATCTGTTGAATGTTACAGATTTTTATTTTACAGTTGTTGTATTACTTATAAAATATATCTTATTACAAATAGATTTGATAAACACAAAATTAATAATGTTGGTGTACAGGGAAAACTTTATTAATAATGATTCCAAACCTTCTCTAAAAATACCTGCCTCTTTTACTCTAGGGTTAATTTCCCTCCGACACCACACAATTTACAAACTACCATCATACACCCATGACTGAAGCCATGTTGGTAATGTGTATGACAGCCGAATGCCATTCGAGCAGGTGAGCATTGTTACCAATACTACTCCTCGAATAACCTTCGTTTCAGGTTCAAGAGGCCGCTAGAAGGACTTGCGCATTATGTTATGATCCCTTGATTACTAAATATACCTGGTTTCTTGAATTTAAGTGCCGAACATAAATTGGAGGGTATCGAGCATCTACGACACACATTTTCCGACAAATTTTAACTGTTAATTGTAGGACGATGACGGTCTTTAACCACTATTTTTATGGCTCCAGTCATTTCTACTGGTGGGCTCAGAGCCAAAATTAAAACAGAAAGGTAAAAAATTGTATAAATTAAAACAAAATATTTATTGTCGTTTGGAAATTGTCAATATGGCTGCTGTAACATAAGCACGCACCACAAGAAGAGACCAAAAATAAAATAAAACATATTAATTAAAACAAATTAAAAATATAACAAAATTAAATAAAAACAAATAATTAATTAAAATCCTTGAAAAAGCCTACAGCTGCTGACAGAAACATACGAGAAAAAAAATAGCCAAAACCTTGCAAAATGTGGTTTAGAAAAAACACAGGGAGAAGAGGCGACCAGAAAACAAAAATATTGGGGTTAAAAAAATAATATTGTAAGAAAATAATAATAAAATTAAAATCTAACAACAAAATATTCATATATCAAAAAATAAAGAAAAATATATAAAAATTTACAAAAATATTTCGAAATAAATAAAATAACTAAAAAGCCCGAAAATCGCGAAAAATCGCCCATTGGTCGCACACAGGCAAAAAAACACTATATATACGGCAGTCATTTTCATAATTTCTAACAGAATTTTAGACTACTGGACTTTCTTAGACAATTTTAGTCAGGCAGAAAATGTTTAGAAATTTTTAGACGAATAGTGAGTCACTCGTAGACAAAATTTTTAGGCCAATTTATGCCAATTTTTCCAATTTGGTTCAATTATTGTGGATTGTAAGTATTGTTTTCTTGTATAAATATATATTTCGGAGTTAAAGTTTTGTTTTTGATTTTATTCTGGATGGTCGTGGAATCTTTTGGTGCAACTGACAAGTCCCCCTAAAATCTTATCTATATATATGTATCGAAATAGCTCTCGATTAGGCAGATCTCGGTCCGGCTGGCGGATTAAGTTCCCTAGTTGCGATTGTGGGTCGCGCCTTTTCGAAACCTCGGCCTGTCCGCGACGGGGCCTGATAAAATGGCACAGGACCCTCCCTGTAGGGCATCGTTGAACGACTCACAACGGCTGATGGAAACGTCGGTCGAGGTGAGCAGGTAAATTTAAACTCATGGGAAGTGCGACTTTAGTTAAGGGGGAATAAAATTTTGTAGTCAAAATTTAAAACATTGTCGGAAGATTAATTAAAAATCAAGTAGGAAAGGATAAGATAGTATAGGAATGTAAATTTGAAAGTATCTTTTCCAAAAGTTGAATGATATAATCTGACAGAAGAGAGAAATGTTTATTGAAGTGACCGCAGAGGGTTGTAACTACTTAAAATCATGGGAAATGTACCGGGAGTTAAGGAACTGCTAATCAAATTTTTAATATAGGGAAAGATAAAGGTAAACTAGGACAAATGTAGTCGATACCCTGATTAAACAAATGAAATAGGAAAATTACCAAAAAATAAGGGAGGAACGCTGCCCAAATTTTTGAAGGATAACTTTATAAATAATGGGTAAAGATGACAAATAAGTATGAGAATTGTAGGAATAGACGAGTTAGAACAAGGATATAGAAAGAAAAAGACGTAAGACCTTCCATCGGTAGTCCAGAACCCGAAAGTGAAAATATCATGAGGAGTAGTTCTAGAAATGAAGCTCACCTGCTCATGAATTTTCAACCTCTATGTACAGTACCAACATGGAAATCACCATGGGTACATAGGAAGGATAGAATAATAATCTTGATGGCGTTTAGGGGGTAGATACACAAAAGCCCTAGTAAAAATAAATAAAAATCCACCCTATTCGCCAACATGATTTTGGGGGCTCAGCCGGGATGAAAGCAATGTCAATTAGAAAGACAAAAACCAAGAAAAATATAAGAAATAACAGAATGTTTTATCAGTGCACCCTCAGTCGAGATTTGAAGTCATTTCATTGAAAAGATTAAAGCGAGGGTAACGGGAATGTGTCTATAATAATAATCAATATTCTGTAAATTCGTGTGCTGATTTTTAAATTGTCTATTATAATTTACATTATGACAGAATGTTCACAAACCTAATTTGTTTGATTTTAATAATAATTTAGAAGGAATTTAGTTTAAAATAATACTAATATTTATTAATTAATTATATTTATTAATAATAACAATAATAATAATAATAATAATAATAATAATAGTAGTAGTAGTAGTAATAATTATAATAATGGTAATAATAATAATAATTAATAATAATAATAATAATAATAATAATAATAATAATAATAATGATAATAATAATAATCATAATAATAATAATAATAATAATAATAATAATAATAGTAATGATGGTAATAATAGTGATAATAATCATAATGATAGTAATAGTAATAATGGTAATAATAACTGTATTAAAAATTATTTTTGGGCTTTTGTTGTATGATAAAATTATTAAATTGTACGCTAATATTTGTAAATTAATAAAGCATGGATAGGTAAACTGAATGATTGGTGAAAATTAGGAATGATTAGGTAAAAGCATGGTATGATGAATGTATATAAAATAGGATGATTGAATGGTATGGAATTTGATGAAGTAAAAATATGGAGTGAGAATGTGGAATGATTGGGTTTCAACAAAAATTAAAATAACAGACAAAAAATATATAAAAAGACAACTATAACAATAAGAATTACGCTGACGTGAAAATAATAGCAATAAAAACGATAAATAGAGGAAAATAGTATTAAGGGTAAACGGATGACGGAATAGAAAGACAGCGAAAAATATCACAGAAAAATGAATTTCAACAACAGTAAAAATAGAAATATCAAAATGAAATGAAAGAGAATGAATAGAGTCAATAATGATATGTGAAAAATAAGATGCAACGAATAACTTCATAACCCGAAAGTTGAATAACGAAAAATACAAAATGAATAAATATCGAAACAATGAATAATATCATCGATAAACAAATGGGGATAATAGAAAACAAAAAATCGAAAATAAAAGGGGTAAAACCACTAATTATACCAAAAGAAAAAATACAGAGACAACGAATAACAGTCGAATGAGAAAATTAACGTCAGTTAAGACATACAATTGTAAACTACAACCCAAAAACAACAATTAATCGCATTGTGAATGTCAAAAATATGAGTAAAAAGGAATAAAACATGAATGAAGGACAAAGAAAAACTAAAGCGAATAAAATCAAACACAGTAAAGACAAAAAGATTGAAGAGCGCAAAACAGTTAAATGAATGCAGAAACAATGTCAATAAATTAAAAGTTACGCGGAACTGGCAAATGGAAAATCAAAGCCATAGAAACAATTAGAAACATCTTGGATAAATTATAACGTGGGAATGACAGAAAATAGTCGAAAAATAAAATCTAAACAACGAATAATACCCGATACACACAATAAGGATGATAATGGTCGGTATTCAAACTGATATTGTTGGAATGTATAACGAACAGCATAAAAGTCAAAAATAAATTACAATAGTAAATGAACAAAGTGAAATGATAAAATAAAATACAAAACAATAAAAGTGTCAATGAGGGAATATAAAGATTATAAAAACGAAAACAATAAAATGAAGGGTAATGGCTGTGAATTGCGACAAAATATCGAAAGTCAAAGTGTTTAAACAATAAACACAAATAACATCGAACAATTGAGGAACAAGAACAGTGAATAACATAGCAAATGAATATAGAAAATAAAGAATGGCAACACATTTATATAATGAGATTGAATCAGAAGGAACTGGAATATCGACAAACGAAAATAAAAAGAGAATGAATAAAAATCATTGAATAATATACAAAATAATAAATATCGTGAAAGTAAATAGGATAACAACTAATAGTGGCAAATGTAAATAAAACCAACATCGAATTTGAAAATACTCGGAAAACTTTTAATAACAGTAAAATAAATTAACATTCAGTGATAGTAGAGAACAACAAAATTACAAAATAAAATAGATATACATCAAGGAGGGAGCATTAAAATGATTATCGTAACCCCTCTCACTTTATCGGGTACATGAGAACGGGTATTAACGCAACCTCCTCACTTTATCGAACTCACGAGAACGCGTATTAACGTAACCCCTCCCACTTTATCAGGTACACGAGGACAGGTATTAACGTAACCTCCCTCACTTTATCGGGCATACGAGAAGAGGTATTAACGTAACCTATCTCACTTTATCGGGCACACGAGAACGGGTATTAACGTAACCTCTCTCACTTTATCGGGTACACGATGACAGGTATTAACGTAACCTCCCTCACTATATCGGGCACATGAGAACGGGTAATACAGGAACCTATCTTACATTATCGAGTACACGGGATATGGTATTAACGTAACCTCCCTCACTTTATCGGGCACAGGAGAACGGGTATTAAAGTAACCCCTCTCACTTTATCGTGCACAGGAAGAAAGGTATTAACGCAACCTTCTCACTTTATCGGGCTCACGAGAACGGGTATTAACGTAACCCTCTCACTTTATCGGGCACACGAGAACGGGTATTAACGTAACCCTTCTCACTTTATTAACGAAGCATGATCTAAATCGGAAATTAATGAGATGGGTATTAACGGAACACAGTCTCAACTCGGATTAAGAGACATGTATTAACGGAACATGGTCTCAACTCGGATTAAGTGACATGTATTAAAGGAGCATAGGTCTCAGTGAAATAACGGAGCATCGTGTTTGATTAGGTTAAAGAACGTAGTTCTCAAATTAAGGGAACGATTAAGGGAAAATCAGCCGAAGAAATCGAAGAAATTAGGAAAATAAAGAATAAGAGAATACTCGTGCACGAATAATTGAACGAATTGGGTGAAAGCTATAGCAAATGATGATTATAAAAATGAAGAAGGAAGTAGGAAAACGAAAAATGATCCAGTTGACGATAATTATCGACAAGAAATAACGGTAAACTGGAAATATGGAATGAGAAAACGAAATAATAAGATAAAAGATGAGATTAGACAAACCAGATGAGGTTAGAACAAAACTGAGATAGATAAAATGATGAAAGATAGATGAGAAAGGGGGAAAATAAGAATGATTTAAGGATAAATAAAAGGGGAAGGCGAAACGCAAAATGAATGAAAATAAAATACGATGGGTAATAGAACTTGGGAAACGGCGTGGTCGAACAAATTGTTAAAAATAAATAATCATTACGACTATATAGATAATTGTTACTACCCCACATAGATAATTACCAATCGACGCAAAACAAAATCAAAGAGATAAAGAATACTGATGAGAATTATAAAAAATATGTGACGAAGCCTGGGGAATATTAATTATTATAAGTACGAGTAATACAACCGAGATAATTGGGAAAAACGGACACTTTGGGAATCCTGAGAAACGAGGATAAGTTAACATTGATAAAAAGACAAATGAGTAAAGAAAATCTAGATGAAATAAAAGATGTTTAAACGCAATTATATAATAAATACCGTTGGTAGGAATTAAAAATTAATAAAGCAAGAAAAACGA
This sequence comes from Schmidtea mediterranea, assembly GCA_022537955.1. Taxonomy (NCBI): domain Eukaryota; kingdom Metazoa; phylum Platyhelminthes; order Tricladida; family Dugesiidae; genus Schmidtea; species Schmidtea mediterranea. The sequence goes on from CM039679.1 coordinate 128,818,599, forward strand.
ACAGTAAAATTTTATGCTATGTAATCATTGTAATGTACGATTCATAGATGTTTAATAAACAGTGGAGAGGTGATATTTTTTTATTCAGGTGAATCAATGAAACAAGACAACAATTCAGTATCTATAGCAACCAATTCAATAATCTAGTATCGATAGTAACAAAGAGATTAACCCCGTATCGACAACAACCAAGCCAATCAAGAAATAAAGCAACAAGACAAGATTCGTAAACGATGATGAATAGCGAAAATCCTGAGAAATATCGTGATTACTACCAAAGACCAGGCCACAGATCTAATAAATATCATGGGCAAATAGAATGTTGGAATTGTGGAAAATTAGGACATACCGCAACAAGATGTAGAATACCCAAAATAAGTTTCCAATGTTGGCAAGAGAATCACCTCTCAGCTGCATAAACGAACAAGAAGAAATAATGACGAAAATAACAACACCAAAACGCCAGAAAACAAGTCAACCGAGATGCAAAATGAGATAAACATGCCTACAAGAATGGATAGCTATTTGGCCGATAACCAACCACACACGGAAATCAATCAACAATCAGAAATAAATGTACTACAAGGTATATCAAGGAAACAACAGATAAAATGTGATACAATAAAACATCAGCAAGACTGGAACACGTTGAAGATTACAGAAGCATTAGAAGCAGAAAAACGGTATAGTGAGATGGGAACATTTCAAGCATGTATAGAAGAGGAACGTTGGAGAAGAAGGAAAGAGGAGTTGTTGAAAGCTGACATAATAAAATTAACGACCAATGATAGCCAATTAAAAAAGATTACCGGTATTTGGGAAAAACGAACAGATGGGGTACTAAGAATCAATACGATGCGAGTAATTACAAATAAGGAACCAAGTGCACAAAGAATTCCACAAACAAGGATTGAAAGCGAGATAATCGAAGAATGAAAAACTTGAAAGTGAATAATGAGGATCACAACAAACCGGAAATGGGAAGTAATGTAAATAAAAATATCGAAACAAGAAATCAATTCGGAAATACAATGTTTCAAAAGAACTGTAAATCACTAATAAACGAGGAAAATGAAAAGAAAGCGAACACCAATGAAGATTATGCAAAACGAATAAACGAAACTACTGAAATCAGAAGAATAAACCAAACCAAGAAAGACAGAAGGAGTGAAGGAAAATTCAAACAAGGATCTAAAACTTATGATAAGGCTATCGGATACTGTAATAAATGCCGACAACAAGGTCACAATGAAAGCGAATATTATAGAAAGAAGATAAATCCGACTTATCAAAGAAATCGATGCACGAAAAATCAACACTATCGCGCAAAGTCATGTTATGAATGCAGTGAAGTAGGACATTTAGCAAACAGCTACCCAAATGCGAAAGATAAATTGGCAAATCAACTCCAAAGAGATAATGGGGAACAGAGCAATCAAATGTATCTAAAGAGAAGAATGTATCAGTCAGAGATAAGGAAGTACCAACCAACGGTAATAACAAGGCAACAATATACGAATAAAGATGACCAAAAGAACGGACCAAACAAACAACTGGAAATAAACTCATACGTAGTATTGAGAAGACAACATATCGAACAAATTAGGATAATAAGGGAATTGATTGTAAAAGTAACTAAACAGGATGAAAAAATTATGATGTGGAAGCAAGTAGCAGAAAATAAATCAGGAGAGAGTGAAACACTAATGACAACAGTACTCAGACTAAAAGAAGAGGTAATGTTAGCAGAATTAAAAATAAACGAAATGAAGGAAGAGCAAGATAAACATGAGATATTGATCAAATGTACAGAATTGGTAGAGATGAGGAAGATTAAAAGTAATATAGAGAATAAAATGGAGATAAACAGCGAAGTGTAGATGAAAAAGTCAAAAAAGATATGTATATAATTAAAAGTAGTATCGATGTATATGTAGAATCTGATGTATAAGTGGATAAAATAAAACTAGCAAAACAAAAATAGCTGCATATTTAGACATTAATGTAAATATTACTAAGTATCAATAAATAGGAAGTTTAAAAAAAAGGATGAAGCAGTTTTAACCGGAGATAGAATGTTAAAAACATAAAAATTTGATAAGAAAAATCAATGTCGAGGACGACATTTTTGATAAGACCGAGGAAGATACGCCTAACGATGAAGACAATGAAAATCAACAATAAAACAATGATAGGCAAGGAAAAGAAAGCTAACGGATGTAACAACAATAAAAACAATAGAAACAACAAAAACGAAAACAAAAAGACTAAATATGGAAAACGCACTGTATGCCTACCGTAAATAGAAATAAATTTGAAAAATAATATTAGGACGTTACCAATGATACCAATCACTTGGAGATTAACCTTAGCTCAACAGCGAGTAACAATCAATAAGAGAGAAAGGCAAAGTATACGAATAAATATAGCAAATGAATATAACGAATATCAACGGTTAGACAATAAATCAAATATGCATAGCAAGAATTGAACGAGTTGGATAACCTATCGTAATATGGAAGCGACTATGTATGAAAAAAATGTCATCAAAAACAAAGTATTACAATATCCTTTCTGCGAACTCAAAAAGGATCATCGAAATAAAACAAATAACCTAACTTCAAAAACAAAATATTCCGTATGTAACGATCCGGATGATGATATAAATGCAATAACAAGATAACCAATCGTAGAAAACAACGAAACAACTAAATATATATATATATATATATATATATATATATATATATATATATATATATATATATATATATGTATGTGTATGTATGTGTTATATGTGTATCTATGCGTATATGTGTATGTATATATGTATGTGTGTATATGCATATATATATATATATATATCACGAATTTGGAAAAAAAAAGAAAAAAAGGGAAACAAAGACAAATGAGGCAGGAATTGAAAAGATTATAAAAGTGATGAAAAGAAAATGCAACCAGAAGCTGGAGAGAAAAAACTCAACTCAACTACAAAAAGTGAAACAAACGAATCAACAAAAATGGAAACAATCAAACAGGAAAATGAACTGAGAAAACAAAAGCGGTGTAATGAGGCGGTTCAGAAGTCAGAACCTCACCTGAATTGTAACGAATATAGATAAAGGGAATGTGAGTGTATATAATGTATAAAATATATGTATAAAAGTATTATAAAGTGTTATGTATAGTATAAAACCCCTCAAAAATTTTTTTTAACGTTTAAAATTAGATGAGTGAACAACGAGTATAAAAATTAAGATAAATGAATCAAAACTATCAGGAAGGCGTAAACGGAGATGTGGAAACGGCATAGAACTTCGTTAACGGTTACAGTAAACCCAGTACAAAGCAATGAGTTGACATCCAAATGATGCTGTAAAATATGAATTATTATCATATGTCGAACATTGAAGAACAACAGAGAAGAATTATTAGAATGGGAAGATAAATTGAAACGCTAAAAACACAGAATCAGTGACAAAGAAACGAACTGCAAGGGCGAACCCAACCGGTAGAAGTAGATCAGCAAGAGGAATGGGCAGATTAGCTACTGAATCAAGTATTAGAAACACAAGAACCGGACTCGTCTAATAGCGAAAAAATAAAAATTGACAGGAAATGTACTTGTGTAGAAAGATTAACTGTAGAAATGTAGAAAGAAAATTCAATAAAAAGTTAAAATTCATAAAAACCAGAAATTCAAAACGATAATAAAAAAAATAACAAAAATCATGAATAGTCAGATTGAACTAACAACCATAGAAGTAGAGTCCAGCGAATCCTTTATCAATGAAAGTATAAAACCAATAAAAATTGAAGTGGAAAACGAGTTCCCATTACCAATGATATGCAAAATCGAAGAATCAATGGAAGTAGAAAGTAATGAGCAGGAAGAAATGATAAAAAAATATAAAAATAGCGATGGAACAGCAAATCCAAGAAATAGACTGTATAACCAATCAATGGTTAAAATCGCGGAATTTAATAAAAACATTAAAAAGAAAATGCGAAGTACTAAAAAGACAACGAGAGAAAGTGGAAGACGAAAACGAATGGTTGAGACAAAAAATCGAGTTAAACAAAGGTTGGGAGAAGAGAGTAGAGGAACTGAAAACTGAACTAGCAGGAAAATGGTCAAGACATGTATGAGGAAGTTTTATGATGAAGAAATTTTTAAATTGAAAATTTTAAAAATTAAAAAGTTTAGATTAATTTTTAAAAAAAAACAAAATAAGAAGATATTTTAATTAAAAATATCTTCGTAGAACATTTGTTTAAATAAGAAAGATTAAAGCAGACAATTTTGAGTTTGATATTTATTGAAATAAAATTTATGGAAACAAAAACTGATTTTAATGTTTTACAGGATGAACCTCCTAATAACACGTATTGGAAGATCATTGGAAAACTCAGGCAAAGAAAATGCAAAGAAAATACCAAAAAACAAAAAGGTTAAATCGAGTATACAGAAAGCTCGAAGAATACGCAATGAAGCAGTACGAAAAAGTACAAAAAAATAAACAACAAATACGAATATTGAAAGAGGCAAATGAGAGCCAAAAAAGTGCCATAGAAGAGAAAGACAGAATCTTTACCCTAATCCCTGAAATGAGAAATAGACTGACGAGAGCAGAGTTGATGTTAATGAATAACCCAACCCTATATGATCAAAGTGAGATTAACCCAGAGTAAAATAAGTGCAAAACAAAACCGTATATAAAAGTGGACAAAAACAAAATGAACATCTGTAAATAGAAGAAAAAGAACCTTTTTAAAAGAACAATTTTAGTCAGGCAGAATATTTTTAGAAATTTTTAGACGAACAGTGAGTCACTCATAGACAAAATATTTAGGCCAATTTATGCCGATTTTTCCAATTCGGTTGCATGACTGTGGATTGTAAGTATTGTTTTCTTGTATAAATATATATTTCGGAGTTAAAGTTTTGTTTTTGATTTTATTCTGGATGGTCGTGGAATCTTTTGGTGCAACTGACAAGTCCCCCTAAAATCTTATCTATATATATGTATCGAAATAGCTCTCGATTAGGCAGATCCCGGTCCGGCTGGCGGATTAAGTTCCCTAGTTGCGATTGTGGGTCACGCCTTTTCGAAACCGCAGTCTGTCCACGACGGGGCCTGATAAAATGGCACAGGACCCTCTCTGCAGGGCATCGTTGAACGACTCACAACGGCTGATGGAAACGTCGGTCGAGGTGAGCAGGTAAATTTAAACTCATGGGAAGAGCGACTTTAGTTAAGGGGGAATAAAATTTTGTAGTAAAAATTTAAAACATTGTCGGAAGATTAATTAAAAATCAAGTAGGAAAGGATAAGATAGTATAGGAATGTAAATTTGAAAGTATCTTTTCCAAAAGTTGAATGATATAATCTGACAGAAGAGAGAAATGTTTATTGAAGTGACCGCAGAGGGTTGTAACTACTTAAAATCATGGGAAATGTACCGGGAGTTAAGGAACTGCTAATCAAATTTTTAATATAGGGAAAGATAAAGGTAAACTAGGACAAATGTAGTCGATACCGTGATTAAACAAATGAAATAGGAAAATTACCAAAAAATAAGGGAGGAACGCTGCCCAAAGTTTTGAAGGATAACTTTATAAATAATGTGTAAAGATGACAAATAAGTATGGGAATTGTAGAAATAGACGACTAAGAACAAGGATATAGAAAGAAAAAGACGTAAGACCTTCCATCGGCAGTCCAGAACTTGAAAGTGAAAATATCATGAGGAGTAGTTCTAGAAATGAAGCTCACCTGCTCATGAATTTTCAACCTCTATGTACAGTACCAACATGGAAATCACCATGGGTACATAGGAAGGATAGAATAATAATCTTGATGGCGTTTAGGGGTAGATACGCAAAAACCCTAGTAAAAATAAATAAAAATCCACCCTATTCGCCAACATGATTTTGGGGGCTCAGTCGGGATGAAAGCAATGTCAATTAGAAAGACAAAAACCAAGAAAAATATAAGAAATAACAGAATGTTTTATCAGTGCACCCTCAGTCGAGATTTGAAGTCATTTCATTAAAAAGATTAAAGCGAGGGTAACGGGAATGTGTCTATAATAATAATCAATATTCTGTAAATTCGTGTGCTGATTTTTAAATTGTCTATTATAATTTACATTATGACAGAATGTTCACAAACCTAATTTGTTTGATTTTAATAATAATTTAGAAGGAATTTAGTTTAAAATAATACTAATATTTATTAATTAATTATCTTTATTAATAATAATAATAATAATAATAATAATAATAGTAGTAGTAGTAGTAGTAATAATTATAATAATGGTAATAATAATAATAATAATAATAATAATAATAATAATAATAATAATAATAATAATAATAATAATAATAATAATAATAATAATAATAATAATAATAATAATAATAATAATAATAATAATAATAATAATAATAATAATAATAATAATAATAATAATAATAATAATAATAATAATAATAATAATAATAATAATAATAATAATAATAATAATAATAATAATAATAATAATAATAATAATAATAATAATAATAATAATTATAATAATAATAATTATAATAGTAATGATGGTAATAATAGTGATAATAATCATAATGATAGAAATAGTAATAATGGTAATAATAACTGTATTAAAAATTATTTTTGGGCTTTTGTTGTATGATAAAATTATTACATTTTAGGCTAATATTTATAAAGTAATAAAGCATGGATAGGTAAACTGAATGATTGGTGAAAATTAGGAATGATTAGGTAAAAGCATGGTATGATGAATGTATATAAAATAGGATGATTGAATGGTATGGTGTTTGATGAAGTAAAAATATGGAGGGAGAATGTGGAATGATTGGATTTCAACAAAAATTAAAATAACAGACAAAAAATATATAAAAAGACAACTATAACAATAAGAATTAAACTGACGTGAAAATAATAGCAATAAAAACGATAAATAGAGGAAAATAGTATTAAGGGTAAACGGATGACGGAATAGAAAGACAGCGAAAAATATCACAGAAAAATGAATTTCAACAACAGTAAAAATAGAAATATCAAAATGAAATGAAAGAGTCAATAATGATATGTGAAAAATAAGATGCAACGAATAACTTCATAACCCGAAAGTTGAATAACGAAAAATTTTTGATTGGCAGATTTGTAGATTGATAGTTAATTTGACAAGTTAAAATATAATTATTTTATAATTTCAGTTTTTTATTATTAATTTTAACTTTTCTGTTTGGTTAATCGTTCAAAGTTATGTCAAGGAAAGGTAATCAGAGACATATCATGATATGTGCTGGGTAAGTATATGAATATTGGGCACCATGAGACTACTCTAGTTGAAAGATTCAAGAATTCAAGAGAAATGAGTATTCATTCAAAAAAGAATAGCTAGCTAATGCAATGTCACGTTTAATCACAAATTAACCGCTGCAATTAAATTATTTTCCCAACAAATTTATTATAAATTTACCGAATTTCCTTTCTGTAAATATTTACAAATTGCAAAATGGCTATTCAAACCTTCATGATATGTTTATCATTATCAATAATTTCACTGAATGCAAAACCAAGCGGATACGGAGGTATTGGTCATTCAGGAGGTGTGATATCAGAGGTTGGTCATTCAGGCTTTGATTCTGGTTTCGGTGGAAATGGAGAGATTGTTGGTGGCTCTGTTGGAGTCGAAGGAGGAGATTTCGGAGTTGGAGATAGCTTCGGTGGTTCTTCCGGATGGAGTGGAAGTATTGGTGGTGGTATTGGAGGAGGACTTGCATCTGGATTAGGAGGGATAGGATGGAATTCGTTTAGATTAAGAAGTCTATCAAATAATGTTTACCTAGTCATTCCTGGAAATTTGAAAGCGATTAGAAGACGATTTAAAATACGAAAAAGTTATAAACCAAAATACTATTAAATTGTTTTCAAATAAAATAATTTCATTTTATTAATTCTAATCTACTGCAATGTTTCTTGTCTGAGAGTTTTTGTTTTATCAGACATTAATTATATTATAACATATTACGAGAAAATCTCTGAGTTGCAAATTGCGACATGCAATTTAAATAAATATTTTGACTAATGAAATATAAAATTGATTAGATCTGCCCGTGATTCGGCACGCTGACGTAACAAATTTAAAATGTCACCACAATTTTTATTTTAATTGACAATATATTTTCATTATCCAAGTTAACCGCTAATGTGATCAGAGTTGGAATTTAAGGATAGCTTTGAGTTTATTTTTTGTATTGGAAAGTTACAAAGACAAAGTATAAATGAGGTTATGGTTTCGTTTGATGTTTGCAGTTTGTTTACGAATGTACCATTGGTTGATACAATTAATTTATGTTGTGCGTTTTGAGATGGAAATTTTTCTGAACATCACATTTTGGATAGAAGGGCATTTCGTAAACCTTTTGAATTTGCTACTTCAAATATCAAATTTTCATTTCAATAATGAATGGTATCAACAAATAGATGGAGTCGCTGTGGGTACCACTCCAGAACTAGTGATGGCATCAATATCTTTGGGTAGTTTAGAAAAGAAAATTGCTTCTTTCCAATTTGAGAAACCCATTGTTTATAAAATGTATTTGGATGATATTTTTCTGATATTTTTAAATCAGAAACATATAGAGTCGTTTTTACATTTTATGAACAGTTTACATAAGAATATTGTTTCACCTGTGAAACAGAGAGAAAGTCATCAATTGAGTTCTTGGATTTGTTAATTCAACCCAAAGATAAACATTATGAGACAGAGATTTATAGAAAACCAACTGATAATGGTCTTTATACTTCTCCAGAAAGATTTTGTGAATTTAACAGGAGAATTTATAAGAGAAATATGGTGACGGGTTCGATTTATCTTTCTTGGTCTTTTTTTCTACTTTTGCACATTCAGTTAAAAGTGTTGATAAATTGGTTGAGTTGCTAACAAATGGGTATTCTAAATCATGCACTATTATGCATAGGGACTATAATAAGTCGATTCTAAATTGAGTAATATGTTGAAATGTGTATATTCCATAGGTCGTATTTTCTGTTTTTATAGTATTTGTTGGTCAATATACCTGAATGTTTCTATATGATTTTACTGAATTATTCATAAATTATGCTGGTTTGGTAATCGGATCGTGAATTAATGTTAAACAATTTCAAAACATCATTGCAATTATCAGACATTGGGCATATCCCAATGAACATTTTTATGATTTGCACGAGAAGACCTATATATAAAATATTCTATGAAAACCGCATCATCACCTAAAGTTCCGTCTCAGATTAGTTATTATAAAAATATATTTTCAAGAGTGACCCGTAAAAATAACCCTGGACAAAACAGCCCAGTCAAAACCACCACGACAAAGCTGCTTTATCCAAACGGCTCGACAAGTTTGTTACGATCAACCGGACAAAATTAAAAATATAAAATAGTTATAGAATAAAGATTGTATATTTCAGTCTCAGGTATTTTAATTTTAGGTTGTCAGATTTTGTGCAATTACACGGAAATAATCCAAATATTCGATATCATCGTAATTTTAAACTAAAATTTGATACCGAAACCCTTCATATAACAATAACTCTTTTCCCTTCTGCTAGTTTATCTTCTCCATATCAATGGTTGATCTATAATTTAAATATAAATTCTATTCAATTACAAAGAATTACTTCAGTGTGAAAATAATGGGATGCCTTCAAATTATTTGATCATATTTAAATTTTTATCTTTCAATTTGTATTGAACATAATAAAACCCGAAAATTAATTTATTGAATTTTATGTCGGAAAGTGTAATTTAATCAACAAAAATTATAATATCAAATTACAATAGACAAAATACAAAGCTACCACGTGCTCCGCCTCTTTCGATGGAGGTTATTGTAGTGTTTTAATCACTCAGTAAATCTTTAATAACTATGATAAATTGACAGATTATTTATTTAAGGGGATTCCCACCAGGTACGCGCATAAGACAAAATAACCATTCGAACCCATCACAAGTATCGTTGGAACTTTTCTCAAATGGGTGGCCACCAGTAAAAGGTGAGCCACGTCGCTATCACTGCTAATACCCCGACGGACCATGGGTTCACAAACTAAGGTTTTGCTTTCTTGTGTGGTGAGAATAATAAATCCATGCGTATTTAGAAAAAAATATTACCATTTCTTTCTGCCAAGTTGTAAATGAATAAGATTAAAACAGAAACTTCTAATTTAACTTGAAAAAATATTGAAAAATCAAAACTCACTGATTAGTCTTGAAGCATAAAATTTTCATAGATAATTAAAATTATTAAACATTCTGTGTACAACTTCATCTTTATTCTCTTTGCCAAAAATTACATCAAATTATCATTCTTTAAACATAAAAATCGCGAGTTAATTCTTAATCATAATAAATCATCAAAATAATTCTTTGTGTATACAATGACATTATATAATCGAAATAATAGACTAAACGTCTATAATGCTAGCTGTAATACTTTTTATATTTATAACGTCCATAATTAGAAATACTTGATAAATTTTCGACAGTTTAACAGCCGACAAATTGATTAAAAATCCTAAGGATCCATATTTGGGAAAGTCTGAGTGTAATTTTACAAATAAATGGGAATTGAGTGTTGATCTAAATAATAGTAAATATTTACATAAAAATAATGAGCCTAAATTTTTGTTAGCATTGCCGTACTTGTAAGGGTTAACAAATTATAAAAAGAAGTTAAGTAAACAAGTGGGAAATTTAGAATATAAGATCGTTTCTAATTCGTGTAAGTTACGCAATAAGTTTATTAATAAATCAAAAACTCCGGTTGGATTGGTTTCTGATCGCGTTTAATAATTTACATGTGTTGGGGTATCACGAGAAAGCACAGTAAAATCGATCAGACACAAAAAATGATAAAAGTGCAATATTAATTAAAAAATGTATAAAAATTCGAAAGTAATATTGATCGGGGGAAATTGGTATGGTTGAACGCCAAATTGAGAGACGAGTCCAGAAATAATAATAAAAATTTAGTGCGGGGTCCCTAGAAAATGATATAAGATAAAAAAAGGAAATTAATTAAAAAAAATTAATTACTAATGGGAAGCCCGAGGCAATGGGTAACCCGAGAGATGTGGAAAAGCCGGCGCATAGACGGAATAATATAGTAGGATAAATTAGCCTAAACAACATAAAATGGGCGCCACTGGATAGTGGAGGGGTAATTATGTTGCAATTAGTAATTCGGTAATGGACCAAACGTTGTTGACAAATGTCGCTCTGGAAAGTAATTATTAATGATAATTTGATAATGCAGAACATATTGTTGACAATCGTCGGAAAACAGTCTGAGCAGGAGTATAAAAGAAAGAGGGAAAAACACAAAAGGGCCAGTATTCACCAGAAAAGAAAAGAGAACCATCATTAACCAGAAACGAAAGACGGTCATTATTACCCGATACGAAAAACAGACATAATTAACCAGACACGAAGACCAGATATTATCAACTAGAGTGAATCGACGTGAACGAGCAGTAACTAGGTTAGTAGAGGAATCCAAATCAAAATTACCTATCAGAAAGGATGGTTCTCCCTTTGACAACCTATCCTAAGGTAATCAGAGTCATACGGTGGTTAAAAGGTGCAAATCAATTAGTGAAATTGTGATTACAAACATTGAAATAAAACGGATTGATCTGTCATTGTGTTAGAGTGCAAATAAAATTATTCTGTGTTGGGTTTGCATATTTGATTGAAAAGGACACGAGGAGTCAGGGGGAACCGACTTTCAATAATAATAACCCAACACATGTAATGGGTGTAATGCCACATATATTGAATGAACTTACCGGCATCTCTGCACTCGAGTTCTAGAGCATTGTCGATTGAAGGGTTTGGACAATATTAGTGAGCACAATAGAGTCTGTAAAAGTAAAATAGGAATGTCTGATTTTAAAATTTTTTTTGAAAAGTTTTAATAATCATTGAGAACTTCTGATATATGAAGCATTGTTGAACAGGTCATTAGATTCAAAGATTAATGTGCAAAGTGCTATCACTACGAATATTTTGTATGTTTTAAATAGTTAAGTTTTTTTAAATTGTTTTAAAATTTAAAACAATGTAAAATTTAAATTGATATTTTTTTATTTTTAAAAAATTATTAACTTTTAATATTATTTCTATTATAAAAATTTAAATTTATAAAGCATTTTATTAGTATTTAAAAAATGTTTAATAAAGTAAATGCAAAAATTTTAAATTTAATATAAATGTAAAAATTTTAAAAATATTTAAATATTGATAGTTGTTGTCCTCTTGTTAGAAACTTAATATATATGTTTTGTGAATATCTATAATTTTTGGATATTGTAAATATGTTAATGATCAAGTTAAAATAAATGTATTCGAAACGTTTTTGGATATCGACAACTGCTAAGATGAAAGGAGAAGTAAATGACCGTTATCAACGAAGACGAGCTTAGGCTTTCGTACGGTAGATCGATCGACTCAGATTCATCTAGGCCTTAACAATTTTAGAAATAAAGCTAAATTTTGGTGGAATACTGATCATATATTTTCATGGCCAATAATGTCATATAACGAATGTCACGTGGTTAGATTACAGCTTTTATGGCTGATCTAATGAATTTATAGGTCAGAATGCGAATAACCCACCAGAAAATTCCATCATAAATTTTCGAACTCCAACATATATCTGAAGTTTGAACAATCTCAGTAAATTCTTCAAGAATTATTATATATTCCAGTCGCAAGAGATTAAGTGAAGTGTAAAAGAATTTTTTCTGAAATTTCAAAAAATTTCAAAAAATTTTAAAAACATTAATTCACATTTATGTTAATCCAAGACTACGTGACCTTGAGACTTGATCTAATGAATCAAAACAACAAGCAAACAAAACAGTACAGATTCAAAATAAACCTACAAAACTCATAATCACCGAGTTTTCTTTTTCTTGTCGGAATTTTTCCGGACCACAGCCAAAACATATCACAAGACAAAAAAATCATACACAATTTCACACAACTATGTAAAAGCGGTTTCTATTATCCATTACCGTAACGCCCTAGTCAACGTAAAGACAGACTCGAAAGTCAATTATAAAAATTTCTAGGGACAGAGGGAAGGTCGAGGACCAGTCTTTTGACTTAATTCTCTTTCACCCATCTCCCGAAAATTCAAACTAAAGTTCTGATTACATGTCGGCCAAATTTTCTTACACCGAGAAGTTCAGTGGCCACTCATTAAATCTTAACATCAACATATTCATTCATAGTATCAAACTAAATGGGGTGAGATGGGAAATGTTTTGCAAAATCATTGCAACGATTGTATGAAGCCACTTAAATTCGATATTATTTTAATTACTCAAAGAAAATGTAAGGACTACTAGTGATAATTTAGATAAGGTATTACATTAGTAAAGTTCCTCCGGATAATTGATAAAATATAAAAAATCTTTTGGTTAAATATTTTAAACTCAAGTAATTATAATTTCCAGGATATGCAAAACTATCACCACGGAAATTCATGAGTAGGAATAATAAGATTAACAACAATCACTCAAGCATTAAATCAATAAGAAATCTTAAAGTCTCCTAATCTATCGGATATCAGGGCACCACTGACGATTTACCACGACGACTAATCTTCATTAATTCTTTAATCTAAAATCTGGGTAGGAATAGTAACACCCCTATAAATATAAACCAGAATAAATCAACAAGTGAACACTTTATTCAGGCACTTTGACCAATATACCGACAAATTGACTTCACCACTGCAGAAATACGGCCGCCCAACCGCTCTTCGCATATTCAATACGCTCATAATCTTTGTTTTAGTGAATTTGTAACACAATAACTAGCATAATCTTTCTAGAAACCTTTACAAAGAGTAGAATAACCAGTCACGATCTAATTGGGCCTGGTCAAAACAACCGTCAACTAGAATTGTAAACTCCTGAAATACCCATGTAGCCGAATATTTTTAACCATGAACGAGCTGCATTGAAATAACTGACAGGGAAGAACAATTCCGAGTCGAATTTTTGAACCACATAAAATCACCGTTTTGTACAACCAAAATCAAGGATCTGAAAAAATAGTCTTGATTAAAATAAATCGGATGTGAATTTAAATATAAAACAAACTTAAAATGCTAATGTAGACCTCTAATTAACCCTATAAAGGAGCTTTTCACCTAGCACATAATTCCTATTAAGGCAGTGGTTCTCAACATTTTTCTGATAGCGTCACCCTAACGAAAAATTGACGACACCCTACTCTTTTTCAATAATATTTCAGCTATAAAAATAACAAAAAGTTTTGTAAGTTCTATATTTAATAAACTAAATCTTTTAAACATATATTAATGTGAAATTTGAACTTGATGATTTTTGCATATCTCCTTATTATTAAGTCACGTATTTGACAAACATACTCTTAACTCATTCTCAATTGAGTTCAGTTTTTGCCTTTTCTTTTTCTTAATATTTACCAAAAATAATTTATATATGTACCGCTATTTTAAGTAATTCAAATCTAAGATACTAGCCTTTATTAAAATCAACCCTAATATGAAATTAATAAATTTTCAATAATAAAATTAGCAGAGCTTGCGGCACACTTTTCATATCCCTACGGCATTCCGGTTGAGAAACACTGCATTAAGGTAATAGCAGATTTCAAGGAACTTAGGCTACGAAACAAATAAATAGTCCTCATCATGGCCGCCGTTCGAACACAAGATCTGAGTGGCATAAGAACACTTTTATTTAATAGGAGAAATCATTGTTGTAGACCATTATTATAATTAACAAAGAAAAATCAGTTTAAATATTCGCTTTTGACTTGATTGCAATTTCAAATAATCATAATAAATCACTAAATCAATGTTGAGGTAGTCGACTCCAACCTAATAATTTCTTTCCTGACCATTTCACACCAAATAATTTCAGAACCTTAATACCAGTTACCAGTTAACCCAATGGATCAATTTAGTTGGAACCCAACCAGAACCACATCGGATAGCCCAGCAAACCCCATCTCCCGTAAGACCATCAACCACCACTAACATCTCAATTCCTTTTGCCAATAACGAACGGCATCTTAGCATTCTGAAAGCCACAAAATTATCTACTAAGAAAATAAGAAGCGAGTATTACTTACGAAAATCTATCCGGTTATTTCAACGACTATACAACTAAATCCGAGAATCCTCAGCGTGAAACCAAAACCGACGATAATAATAATCAAAGAAATAATTCGCATCGCAAGAGATATAAATGCAATAGTGGAACTTAATTATAGTATGCAATTAAGTCTCATTTACTTGGTCGATTGACGGATGTGAAGCATCGTATCGTAAACAATCAAATAAATCAACAAACTGGCGTTAAAAATCCATTATCTGACTACTATATCTCGGAATCCTTGAAGTGATGAAATAAATAATTAGCCGAATCCATAGTTTGCATGAGATAAGATAAGATTGAGAGATATCGTGGAGACTATGAAAATGTCGTCAATGTATCTTTTTCAGAATTGGATTTTAACCCCAAAAAAGACCGAATCGTGGATTCTACATGATTCTTATAGATAATGGCTAAAATCGGTGAAAGGTTGTTACCCATAGTTAAACCCTGAATGTTTTTGAACGGTTTTCCCTTTATTAAGACAGTTTCCGAGTTTATGGCTAGTTTGATGATTTCAATGAAATCTTTTTCTTTTTCAGATAAGTCTGCGAAATCTGTTTTCGCTTTGAGAGTTTCAAAAAAGAGAATGAAAAAAGAGACAGTGAAGATATTGATTTTTTCAGTGAGAGGTATGGATCTGTAGAGATTTTGTTAAAAGTTTTTTACTCTTAATCATTACTTTAGTTAAGAAAACCAACAAAATAAAACCAAAGTCCTATTTTATTGTTCCATGTAACAATATGCAAGCGTAAGCCTGCTTTAAGCACTCTAATATTTTCTATGTAAACATTTCAGTTATCAGTAAAAAACAATTAAGTACCTCACTAATATACACAAAGAAAAGGTATAATAGTAATCAATCATAACATTTCAAATTACATCTATCTCAGTTTCAACTACGAGCTTTATAACTGTTTTTTTAGTTGTTTCTCAGGCTCCCTATCCGGAATCGAACACTGATTCCCCGTTATCTTTTACATCCATGGTAAGCTTTGATCTTACCATCGAAAGTTGATAGACTGATAAGTTGATAATTATATATACATTGTATGGACAGTCTTGGATAGATGTCGCGCGGTTACCGCTGAAATTTCTAATTTGAGAGGCCGCAAAATTTCGGCAGGCTCTATGGGATTCCGGATACTCCTTGTCTATAGCTGGTGAGTCTAATTGGACAATGCGTTCTACTACATGCGATGACGAAGTGGAGTTGTCCAGTGTTGCAATAAAGCGCGAACCCGGCCGATATCTGGCTCGTGAGGCTCACCAACGGACCGAATTCTCTTTGTACAAATTCGAAGAACTCGGAAGAAAGATTCAGTGAAGAACGCTTATGGCAAGCAGCCACCTAACCCGTGTCAGTCGAGATATCGCTTCAAGGATGATACCCAGCACGGGTGGCTATGACTCTCTATACTGGGTTTTGTTTGAGCTCGATGATCCGATGGAATCGCCGAAGAGTGTAGTAGTACCATGCCGTATTATTCATTGCTCGTTATTGGAACAAGTCGGAGAAAGGATACAATCCGGCGATCATTCCTATGCCAGTCGTATGTTCCACAAGGAAGTTCCAGACAATTTTCCGATCGACGATTACTCAAAGGAAATGCTTTAAGGAGAATGACTGAATGTATTTTATTTTGTTGTTGTTTTGTTTATTAATTTTAAATTTAACATTTTGATTTTTTGATTCTGTTAACTAATGAAGGCCAGGAACTTGGTTAGCCAGATAAACCTATGGGACGAATAAACGGATAATAACACAAACTTTCTCTGTAAGTTTATGATAATTATAATCCTAACCATAAATCGTTAGGCATCCAACGCCGTTAAGAATGCACACAATATAAAACTACACCGGAACTGGTCAAGATGCGTATACTTTTGACGATTAATAATATATAAAGTATAAATAATTTGGTATACGATAAAAATATCATGCACTATAGTTGTAAGGATCTAAGTGGGCTTAGTGATTTAATCAGGAGGGAGATTGCACGAATTTATGAAGTAATATCAAAGACTAAATCTTCAAATTTTCTATGTATATAGATGATCTGTTCCATCGGAAGTGAATTGAAAAAATTAGGAAAATGAACACAGAACTCCACAAACAACTGCTGCAGATGAGTAATGAGTCACGAGCAATAAGGTCAACGTAATTCGAACCGACACTGGTTACACAGATTTATAAGATGCTCACTCAGCTTAATGGGGGTAAAAGAAAAATAAACTATTGGTCCAGTCCCAGCAATTTCAAATTCGTAGTCTCGTGACAACTTTGTCAGCAAGCCAGGAAGAAAACGCGGTTACCTACCCTCTGGTGTTAGGCCCTGCATAGTTAGCGTATCAAGAATCAGAGGAACCAGTTAAAGCAACATAAAGAAACCATTCACACTGTAAACTAGGAAACTTGGGTCGAGCGCACGCTAAGATGTTTAAAACCAACGAAGACCCAGAAAAATTAAGTGAATTCTGAAAAATACTGTAAATATAAGTTGTGCTAAAGCAATATATTTCTAAGTATCTCATTTGAATTTTCTCTCCATTTTCTGAGATGAGTAAAGAAGAAAACGTTTTCGGGTGATCATAACTGTTGGATCAGAACACAAACGGCCTTAAAAATTGTTTAAATGTATCAGTAATATAGCACGAAAACCCAGCACCAAGATAACTTAAAATACAACATCAACTAAACACTCTAAAATTTGAGAGAATATGAATAAATATAAAATCAATAAACATAAAAGTAAAATAAAATAAATACAAAATAAATCAAGAATCGCACGAAATTTACATAAAAAATAACATATTAACAAGAAAATTTGACCGAAAAACGACAATTTATATAAAAGCAAAAAATTAATGAATTAAATGATTTAAAATAAAATATTTTCGGTTGAATCAATTCAATTTAAAATTTTAAGAAATAAATTGCCAATATTTAATTATTTATTTTCCCGCCCACAACCAAAACATATCACAAGGTAGCAAATTCAACATACTGTTGGGTTTTGGATTATTTCAAGTCGGTTCTCTCTGACTCCTGGTGTTCTTTAAATTAAAACAATGAACGACCCAACGTTTATTGAAACAACAGGTTCACAATTTATTATCACGCTACAATGACCAATCAAAGTTAATACGATTCTCTGCTCGGCGTTGATGCTTTGCAAACAACTAATATTCACCTTTTGATCCTTTAGTTCTGTTGACTCTCGTTTTCCTCGGTTATTCCTAATTATTTATTTTCCCGCCCACAACCAACATTCAACACACTATTCGAACTGTGTAAATGCGGTTTCTCCGCATATAGTCGTGCCGTGAGTGTCTAGTCGTGCTTAACGACGGGCTCAAACGTCAAATCATTGAAGTAAATAGCGAAAGAGGGTAACTCGAGAGAGGGTCTTCTGGCTCAACTTTCTTACACTCATTTTCGATAAATCGACATAAACTTTACAATAAAATTCGGCTCAAAATCACTAACACCGATTAGTCCAGTGGGCACTCATTAAATACAATGTGAACACAAATAGATCATAAGGACAAAGGAAGGGAAGGGAGTAGTGGGATACAGGCCCGCTACCATTCCGGCCCGCTGGGATAAAGACATATATCCCTTCCCACAGGTAAAAAAAATTTTTACAAGTTTAAAAGTACAAATTTTTGTATGACAAAGACAATGACTCATCAAAACCTTCCAAGATCATGCAAACAAAGACAATGACTCATTCAAGGTCATTGGATGAGTCATCATAATTTTCAGAGTCATTAAATATTTTTTCAAGGTCATTTAAACAAAGACAGTGACTCCTTCAAGGTCATTTAAAAAAAGACAGTGACTCCTTCAAATTCATTTTTTAACTTGTACGTTATTATTTTACGTTGAAGTATTTTAAAATAACTTTAAAAAAATGTATTTCACTTAATAAATTTATTCACTAACTAATATATATTTTCAAATAGTTACTACCTGACAGCAAATATACCTTTATGTAAACTTAACTATTTCACTTATCTTACTTATAAATTATTAAGAAAGTTCAAAGAAAATATAAATAAATATTTAACAAAACAATACTTGTCCATATTTATTAAAAACCATTCAAAATCAACTAAATAAATTTCGCCTTATACATACATTCAGAATCATATTAATTAATAATAATAAGGATTATTTTAAATTTGCATAAAAGATGGTCGTACTTTGGATATCATCAATCAAATTTACACCCGAAATTTTGTAGAAAATAACTGTTAATTATTTTTTAAATAAAAATGATGAATTGATGCTCAAATATATATCTAAATATTTATAATTCAAATAAAATACATTAAATAATCTACATAAAATATTTAATTTACCATTTCGTAAATGAATTTGAAAGCATCATAGAAAAATATATAAAATATTTGGATGAAAGTAACACAAAGAGTGTTTATTGCATATTATAAATACACGCATAATAAAGCACCATAATAACATTAATAATAAATATAAAAACATATTTATGTTTTAACTAATATACATATATATGATTCGCTCAATGTTGTATGACCATGTTGTGTAATCAGATTGTGTGACTATATTTTCATTAACTAGATATCAACATTACTATGGATTATCAATCTGGATAATATTTTTAAATGATATTGTTCCTACAGAATTTAATATACTCAGTGTTTTCTGGTCATGCATGGATTTTAGATTTGGAGAATATCACAACCTTATTCGCTCTTTCATGGATAATGTCGATAAAATAGAAATACAAATAATCGAAAATCTGTCCGATGCAAGAAAAGAGTTTTTGACATGTTCAATTTGCCAGATTAACAATATATCCATCATATATTTACCTTGTGGACTTATTATTATTTGTTCTTCTTGTTTCAAAATCACTACTCGTAAATGTGAAATTTTTAAAATTAAAATATTGAAGAATACTATTTGTATATATCTAATGTAGTAAAAATATAGTTTTCTGTTTTACCAATTGAATTTAATGGAAGTTACGACAGTTTTTTATAAAATAAAGTTCAACCTCCAATAATTCTAAAATAAAAGTTTTGATGGTTTATGTTTAACTTAATATAATACTCAACAATGACTGATATATTTCAACGAAATACTCCAAATATACCCATGTTTTCATAACAAACATGTTAAGACTGTTAAATTGTATCAAATAGGTTAGATTTTATATGCGATAAATACTTTACATTGATTAAAACTGATAACCGCAACGTTTGATTATCGTGTTTTCATATGTGATTTGCCAATTTCTGTTATTTGATTGATTTTATTACTCATTTGCGACCCAAATGCAATAATAATGCATGGTTTTGATTGGTGAATGTGTGAATAGTATATCATGTGAATGTAGATGTGTTAACTTTGTATGTGAACATATGTCAACTTTGTATCGATACCTTTATCAACCCTTTAAAGTAATTTTGTTCCCGATATATTGAATATCACAATGATGTGTAACCCATTCATCGAACAGTGAGTTCATCTTTTAATATATATTTTTTGGTAATTAAATTCAAAATCTACAATAAATCAATGGAAATTAGATTGAATCAGATATTTAAAACAAGCTATGATATCTTTATTGAACAGGATTAATTTGATAATAATTGTCTCATTTTCAAGTATTTTTACATAAAAAGCCGTGAATTGTATTTAATTAACAAAACCTTATACATCCATCTGAACATTACATAAAGTACAGAAGTTATGTATCGCCATTAAATATTTTGTTTATATTTAGTTAGCATCCAATATCAGAACTATTTTATCTGTCAAATTATTAAAATTTATAGTTATAATTATTATTATTATTATTATTATTATTATTATTATTATTATTATTATTATAATTGTTATTATTATTAACTATTTTGTTGAAATTATTTATTGCAGAATTTGCAAAGTGTGTTATTTTATGATTTTGTAATAATTTACTTAAAACCTTTACTATCTTTACCATAATGAACATAAATAATTTACTACTTGATGGTAATATTTAAATAATTTCTGCTGGTTTATTACTTTGATTCAATATTAAGTTGATACAACATTGTAACAATTTACATAAAAGTTTTTTATAATGTTTTACCTAAATATTTTAATGAATTATGATAAAATTTATTAATTTGTAGCAAAAACATGTATGACTATTCAATTTGTTTTAGAATTACTTGATTACAAAACATCTCTACATAGATCGTTAGAACCCCAACTGCTATTATTCCATCATAAAAAATAGATAAACTTTGGTCTAATATTGTTTTGATCGCTTGTTTCCGTATGATTTTTATTATGTTTTATTGCAATATCCATTCATTTAAAATGCAATATCGATACAATTTATTAATCAAACATCGAGATTATGAAGAGGTCATGCACACATTAAGGTTATGTACATCATAACTAATTTTTGAGCTTTCTGAGTATTTTCAGTTTTCACATTTTTAATTTCCACATATTTTTAGAATTTTTATAGCAAAACTATACATTGTCTTTGCGTTGGTTACATACATAGAATAAATATGATGACAACTATAGTCATTATTTCGACATGCAAACCGAATTTATGATAGTGAAGAATTATAGCAATACTTTACATTTTTTCAGATTTTCTATCACTTACAAATTTTCAATGCCAATCAAATTAATCAATACCCAATTTTCTTGTTTACTCGCCATAGTATCGGATGCAGATTGTAATTTAGTAAACGGAATTCTAAATACAATGAATATCAAGTTAAGAAGCAATAACCACATATATATTGGTCACGAGAATGCAAAGTTTTATGTTGCTAATAAAGAAGTAAATTTTATTGAAAACTTTCATTGGTATACAATTACCATTATCCAATGATACAAGATAAATTCAGATAATGTCATGACTCCAATTTGGAAAATCAATAGTGCTAGAATGTCATTTTAATAAATATTTTCATAAAATATCTGGGTTTTTATTGTGTAGATTAGTTTCCGTCTGCATTTTTATTGATTAATTGGGCGAATTAGCTTTCTTTGTATTGATTTATTGTGTGTTGACCCCCTTTTTACTCACATTTTACCCACCTGATACCTATCTGTTACTAATTTACACATAGTGCATCAATTTACTCACTCGAACCACAATTAGATATTTACACATAAAATATATATTTTAAGTTAAAATTAGCTTATAAAATATATTTGAGTTCAAAATATAAATAAAACCTTTATAAATTAACTTAATATTATCATTAATTAGTTTATGTTATCAACTTTTGATAATTGAATAGTAAACATTTTAATATTCTTTAATTATAAATTTTAGATCTTTAAATATAAATGTTGATGATACACATGATGACAAAATCTTTGATAATAAAATATAATAGACGAAAATAATGTTAATGAAATGGTAATAATAATAAAAAGTTAAAGTATTATAAAAATAAAAATAATAATAGTTTTAATTAATAATATTAATAGAAATCTGTTGAATGTTACAGATTTTTATTTTGCAGTTGTTGTATTACTTATAAAATATATCTTATTACAAATAGATTTGATAAACACAAAATTAATAATGTTGGTGTACAGGGAAAACTTTATTAATAATGATTCCAAACCTTCTCTAAAAATACCTGCCTCTTTTACTCTAGGATTAATTTCCCTCCGACACCACACAATTTACAAACTACCATCATACACCCATGACTGAAGCCATGTTGGTAATGTGTATGACAGCCGAATGCCATTCGAGCAGGTGAGCATTGTTACCAATACTACTCCTCGAATAACCTTCGTTTCAGGTTCAAGAGGCCGTTAGAAGGACTTGCGCATTATGTTATGATCCCTTGATTACTAAATATACCTGGTTCCTTGAATTTAAGTGCCGAACATAAATTGGAGGGTATCGAATATCTACGACAAGCATTTTCCGACGAATTTTAACTGTTAATTGTAGGACGATTACGGACTTTAACCACTATTTTTATGGCTCCAGTCATTTCTACTGTTGGGCTCAGAGCCAAAATTAAAACAAAATTACAAAACCAATTTAAACAAAAAAGTAAAAAAAATTGTATAAATTAAAACAAAATATTTATTGTCGTTTGGAAATTGTCAATATGGCTGCTGTAACATAAGCACGCACCGCAAGAAGAGACCAAAAATAAAATAAAACATATTAATTAAAACAAATTTAAAATATAACAAAATTAAATAAAAACAAATAGTTAATTAAAATCCTTGAAAAAGCCTACAGCTGCATACAGAAACATACGAGAAAAAAATAAAAAAAGTCAAAACCTTGCAAAATAAGGTTTAGAAAAAACACAGGCAGAAGAGGCGACCAGAAAACAAAAATATTGGGGTTAAAAAAAATAATATTGTAAGAAAATAATAAGAATAAAATCCAACACTAAAATATTCATATATCAAAAAATAAAGAAAAATATATAAAAAATTACAAAAATATTTCGAAATAAATAAAATAATTAAAAAGCCCGAAAAATCGCGAAAAATCGCCCATTGGTCGCACACAGGCACAGAAACACTATATATACGGCAGTCATTTTCATAATTTCTAACAGAATTTTAGACTACTAGACTTTTTTAGACAATTTTAGTCAGGCAGAATATTTTTAGAAATTTTTAGACGAACAGTGAGTCACTCGTAGACAAAATTTTTATGCCAATTTATGCATATTTTTCCAATTTGGTTTCATTACTGTGATTGTAATTATTGTTTTCTTGTATAAATATATATTTCGGAGTTAAAGTTTTGTTTTTGATTTTATTCTGGATGGTCGTGGAATCTTTTGGTGCAACTGACAAGTCCCCCTAAAATCTTATCTATATATATGTATCGAAATAGCTCTCGATTAGGCAGATCCCGGTCCGGCTGGCGGATTAAGTTCCCTAGTTGCGATTGTGGGTCACGCCTTTTCGAAACCGCGGTCTGTCCGCGACGGGGCCTGACAAAATGGCACAGGACCCTCCCTGCAGGGCATCGTTGAACGACTCACAACGGCTGATGGAAACGTCGGTCGAGGTGAGCAGGTAAATTTAAACTCATGGGAAGAGCGACTTTAGTTAAGGGGGAATAAAGTTTGTAGTAAAAATTTAAAACATTGTCGGAAGATTAATTAAAAATCAAGTAGGAAAGGATAAGATAGTATAGGAATGTAAATTTGAAAGTATCTTTTCCAAAAGTTGAATGATATAATCTGACAGAAGAGAGAAATGATTATTGAAGTGACCGCAGAGGTTGTAACTACTTAAAATCATGGGAAATGTACTTGGAGTTAAGGAACTGCTAATCAAATTTTTAATATAGGGAAAGATAAAGGTAAACTAGGACAAATGTAGTCGATACCGTGATTAAACAAATGAAATAGGAAAATTACCAAAAAATAAGGGAGGAACGCTGCCCAAAGTTTTGAAGGATAACTTTATAAATAATGGGTAAAGATGACAAATAAGTATGAGAATTGTAGGAATAGACGAGTAAGAACAAGGATATAGAAAGAAAAAGACGTAAGACCTTCCATCGGCAGTCCAGAACTTGAAAGTGAAAATATCATGAAGAGTAGTTCTAGAAATGGAGCTCACCTGCTCATGAATTTTCAACCTCTATGTACAGTACCAACATGGAAATCACCATGGGTACATAGGAGGGATAGAATAATAATCTTGATGGCGTTTAAGGGGTAGATACACAAAAACCCTAGAAAAAATAAATAAAAATCCACCCTATTCGCCAACACTACGATGAGACGGGTTACCTATTAATTTACTCTATACTACTACTACGATCTACAAAACCTTTATTATATAAATACGCTGAATTTGATACCGTTTTACTCACACAACTAGTTAGTACTGAATTGTGCATTGGTTTAATATTAATTAATGTAAAAATAAGTCAATAAGATAAATAAATACTTGATTCGAGAATTTTTAATGAATTAGCATTAAATTTGTAAAAATAAGTTGACATACAATATATATTTTGATGACGAAAATACAATAAAGTAAAAATTAATGGAAAACACATGATCGCGATGTTTAGACGAAAGGTTCATCAGCGGAGTACTAGATTCGTGGCATTCACGATTATGAGAAGATCAAATCAATAGTCCGTCGATATCGACTAGTAGACGTCGACATTTGTGGCACCTCACAGGTGGATTTAAAGCCGATTGCCTTGGTTCCTCTTGTAGCGAAACTGTTGGTTCACCACAGCGCCTGTTCTCCTCCATGAACATATCTTTCAGCTCGGCTACTTCCACTGATCCCTCCTGCTGCAGATTGGATTGCAAGAGGGCGTTTTCTGCCCTGTGTCGCTGCCTCCTGCAACGCTTTCGGTTCAGCTTATGCCGCCGATTCCCCGACATATTCTCGGGATTGCTAGTTGGAAGGAGTGCATTGGACATCTGAGTGGTTGTCTGAAGGGGCAAATGGTGAGCTGGAATTATATCCAGCTCTTGAACCAGCCTCCTACTTGGCAGACGAGTCAGGAGTTCGTTTTTTGTAAAAATCTGCCGGAGCGCAGCGCTCTGTTCGGATATGGTGATCCGCTGGCTCCGGTTTTCTATGATAAAATCGTCTCAGGCACGAGAGATACGCGATATTTTTTGGTAAAGCCCTTTGGTGGTTTCGGACGAGCTCCAAGTACCTTTAATCCTATGGTACTTCTCCTTTAAGATGGAGTTTTCGCGTTCCAATCTGTCGAGCTTCTGTGACATTGCTACGACAGATGGAGAAATCCTGGGGATTCGCGGTAGACCAGTTAGATTAGACATTGTTAGGTATTCCGATGAGGTTAGATAGATGGTGGTTATTAAATATGAGCTATGCGAATAGATGCTGTACTTATATCAGAGATTTTGATTTGCTTTGGAAGACAGAAAACTTTGCAGAATATTCGAATGGATCAGGGATTTGGTGCGACTTGTAGACGTATGGCTAGAACAAAGAAGTATCCTATGATAGGTTTAGGTTAAATCAAAATGACAAACAAAACAAAAAAAATAATAAATTTGGAAGAATTATTTATGTGCGCACTGCAAAATTTACGACAAATTTAACCAATGTAGGCAGTATTCTATGAATGTAGACTAGTTTACCGATATATTGTGTTTTCCTGCCCAAAATGATATTAATAATCTTTCTTTTCTTACTAAAACACTATTATTCTGCAAATTCATGACTTATGACAAGGTATTTTACCACTTCGGTGCGTTGAGTGCGTAACATATTTGTTGGTATGGATCGATAGTTCTGATTCAGTTGAACCTGTAGATACAGTGGTGATTTCAGCGTTGGCGGATTATACTCACAATGATCATGTTCAATCAACAATGGTCGATGGATTTTTGTTAATTGGTCATGAGTCGTGATACCAGATTGTTTCACTAAAATATTTGGATTGTTGAAAAAATAAAAGCATTCGATTATTGATTTTACGTATGTCTGTATTTTTGGGCATTGCCTTACGTTATCTCCTAGCAATCATTGGGGTTTTCGTCAGGCAAAGCGGTTTAGTGGATGCTACATTGGGCGACTAGTTCACTTCATTTACTATTGCAATCTCGATTTAATTCTATACCAGTACAAAAAAATGGTGTAATATGTTCCTGAGTCGTATGGTTGGTAGAGTTCTTAGTCGGTTTCCTTATTGTTAAATATATCTATTTGGGTGATTGTTTGGTAAATAATTTGAGATCATCAGGAGTTTTAATTTTCTATATCGTACTCGTTGGCTGATTCTTTCCTGTGCTCAAAGTTGTTACACGCCGTTTAATTATAATCCTCGTAAGAATTCACATCCTATCCCTGCTATCCAGTCGTACTACAACGTAGAGGTTTTTTGTTTTAAAAATATACTTAATGATCGACAAGCGATCATTCTAATGTTCCCTAACTAACGGCGCTCTTCCCGTGATTTTAGTTTCCATCACCCGTTAAGAGTGGTAAAAAGGTGCCCTGTGGGTAGAGTCCTGCGTCTTACGACCAGACCTCGCCGCGAACGACCGAGTTTTCAGGAGTGCACGGCCAGTAATCGCAACTAACGAAAGTTAACTCGTCAGTCGGATCACCGACCTACCCTCCTGATATCTATTACAATACATAGATATATATAATTATCAGGACCTCTATCTAATTAATTAATATCATAAATAACATATTCATATAAATATTAACGTTACAAACATCTAAATTATATTAAAAGCAATGAAAAACTTTATGAAAAATCATAATAACATACATGAAAAATGAAATAGTTTTAGAATTTTGAAAATTTTAAAGAGTGTTTGTGTAAAAGTTAAAAATAGTGAATTTGGTCACTGTTTATATAGTATTTTCGTGCATGTATGCGACCAATAGGCGATTTTTCGCCATTTTAAGGGCTTTTTATTCTTTTTATTAATTTAAAAGTATTTTTATAATTTTTTATATATTTTTCTCTATTTGTTGATGTATTAATTTTATGCTATTGAATCTATTTTTTATTGTTATTTTTCTATGATATTCTTTTGAGCCCTTAACATTTTGTTTCTTGGTCGCCGCTTCTGCCTATGTTTTTTCTAAACCTTATTTTACAAGGTTATGGCAGTTTATTTTATTTCATATATGTTTCTTTTTGCCTCTGCATGCGCTGATCAATTTTATTAATATATGTTTTAATTAATTTTGTTATATTTTAATTTGTTTATTTGATGTTTTTATTTTATTTTTGGTTTCTGCTTGTGGTGCATGTGTATGTACAGTAACCATTTTCCTTATTTTTATTTTATTTTTTTGTTTTAATTCGTACTGCAATTTTTTGTTTTAATTTTGGCTTTAAGCCCAACACTAATATCAATTATAATTTTTCTGCTTTCTGAGTATCTTCAGTTTTCACATTTTTAATTTCAACATATTTTTAGACTCTAAAGCAAATTTAGGAAATGCATGGATAAAATTATGTTTCAAAATAAGTGAACGATTAGCATAGACATTGCAATACAAATGCATAGTTAACAAAGACATGAGTAATTAATACATTAAAAACCGGTCATAGGCGGCTGTAATCTTTCTAGTCTGCAAATAATTATTTTGGTAGTAATAAACATTAATTAATTTAGTGCTTATGACGCTTTATAGTGTCCGCAACTAAAGGTTCTGTAATGTGTAACTATCCGACAAGCTAGGCTTAATTTGTGCTATGAAGCCTAGATACTTTTTGACTAAACTTGGTCCGGCAATAATAAAGCATAAACTTCATATTGCCTTCTCTTACCCCTAGGTTTTAAATATTTGATTATAAGTTATTTAGTCTCTTATTATCAAAAAATAAATTGGATTTTTAACGAAAATAGGTATTAAATTTAGATGTCTTTAAATTATATCACTTATTACATGTTTTTACTTAAAGATAGTCTAGAACCTTTCTTTTATCAGTAAAACAAACACACATTTCAATCAAAAATCCCACGTGTATCATAAATTGGTGTATTTTCTTAAAATAGCGTTAAAAAAAACCACGACAATAAGAGGGCATGGGTTGATAAAAATGTTAGTTTAGCTTATGGACACCATAGAGGGCTTGATACAATAATAGTGATCATAGTATTCCAAGAACTCAGTAATTTCAATATATTTTCAATGAAATTCTGGTTCCTGAATGATCATTATCAATAAAAGGTTTTATCAGACGAATTCGAACAATTATGTGATAAAATTTTGTATATTATAGAAAAATAAACTTATATATTTTCATTTACTTATTTTATTATGTTTTGATTATTTTATTATTAGTTGTTTTTATAAGTTAGGGTTTAGATCATGTTCACAATAGTTAAAATTAACTAGAATAATATTTCTTTAGAAACAAAATAACTTTTATTACATATACACAGAATAGTACTCCTCAATAATTATACCACAACTTTAACATCTATTAGAGTTTTTAAAGCACAGTGAACAAATAATGATATGTCCACATGGCAAATATAAAATATTGACTTTATTAATTAAACAACTTGAAAATGTAAGATATTGTTTTTGTACTTTATCCAGGTTATCCTTGATTTTTATTTCGATTCTATCTGCATTATTAATGTAGGATTGAATAAGGTTGTGATATTCTCCAAAGCTAAAATCCATGCATGACCAGAAAACACTGAGTATATTAAATTCTGTAGGAACAATATCATTTAAAAATATAATCCAGATTGATAATTTCATCAGTGATTTGTTGAATCCTAACAAGTTTACAAAACTTTCAACTAATTCATGTTTAAAGGATTTTTCAATTTTGCTAGAAATATATGATCAAATTTGAAAGAATATCAATTATTGAAAGGTTCCGACCCCATATAACACCTAATTTGTAACCTTAATTTAAATGGTTAGTTTATTCAATAAATATCAATCTAAACCTCTGTATCCTTTATCTCCATTTATGAAAATAAAATCTAAAGTAATTTATTAATGAATGTTTAATAAATGTTTAAAAATACATAGACTTTTGTTATTCTGTGATATTCATGACAAAATATCCATAGTAATGTTGATATTTAGTTAATGAAAATATGGTCATACAATTTGATTATACAACATGGTCATACAACATTAAGCGAATCATATATATGTATATTAGTTTATACATAACCATTTAGTAAGCTCTTACTAATTTTACTAATATTAATTAGACAGTTCAGTATTTGTTACCAAATTGGAAGTCATACAGGCTTTGTCAATTTATATATATATATATATATATATATATATATATGCTTAGAAATAATGTTTATGTTTGTGGTGTTTATGGTATCTAACCTTGACCCCAAAGATATAATCCTTCTTTGCCCACAATGGATCGCCAAAGGTGAGCGC
The DNA here is from genome assembly GCA_022537955.1 of Schmidtea mediterranea. Classification (NCBI taxonomy): domain Eukaryota; kingdom Metazoa; phylum Platyhelminthes; order Tricladida; family Dugesiidae; genus Schmidtea; species Schmidtea mediterranea. The sequence goes on from CM039679.1 coordinate 128,848,746, forward strand.
GACGAAAGAACTGCTAAGGCCCAATCTCATAGTGGGTACAACGCACTACCGATAAAAGGTCTATGTGCGCTTTTTCTACTTGCGGTCCCCTTTATGTTAATGCGTTCCTAAAATCGATTCTTGTCCGAACCTTTGTTGTAAATTCTAGTTAAACCACTTTATTTCCACCATCATAAATTAACAGAACGAAAAGAAAGAGAGACAATGAAAATAACAGGAATAAACTTATTTATTGATACATTATATCATTCAACTTGATGTAGAAGTTGGTAGTGCGCGACGCCTGTCGCGTTCCGCTTTACCCGGACGTCGGGGCAAAGGTTTCGCTGCTGGCTTAGTGGCGTCAGTGGCCTCTCTGTAGGCCAACTGAGCCGGCGGAAATACTAGTGGGTACGTTACGGCATTGCCTTCTTGACAAGCCGATAACGCCACTTCCAGATTGCGGATTTGTGTCTTTTGTACCTGGCCGAGCTTCCTTTCCTCAGTTTATCCACGCTGCGTGGCATTCAATTTTTTATACAGCGTCTTCATCCTCGCGGGTTCTACCCACGTTGCTTTGATCTTTTGTATCTCACTGGATAGTAGCAGTAATTGGCGATGTAATTCTGCATTCTCACGCCGCGAGCGTATTACTTCTTTGCTCAGGTTACTGAGTGGATCCATATCTGCAATTAGGTAATTCATTACTAATCAATCTAGTCTTAACTATAGGGTCTTCGCAATCTTTCGGTAAATCTGCTGGCTTTAACTTACTAAATATCTGTCCTATTTAGTCGAGTCAATGACCTTATCACTCGATTAATGTCGTTGCTATCTCGAGTTAAATAATTATTAAGCAAAACGAAAAAAAACATTTAATATCCAAAATATATTGCTATAACATATTATCGTTGGATTGGGTTTGAATAAGTTTGGTGTTGCGGTGGGAAGAATTCTCATTGGAATTATCACGTTCATCTTGATGAGGGGTTCCTCCAGTGCTGGGTCGTCTAATTTGTAGGACGTCCCATACGACGGGGCATAACCGTCGGTACTTGGGATTCTGCCGGTTGCAATATCGTAGTTTACTCTGGCTAAGTGATATCTAGCCATCTCCACCTCTCGATCCGTCTGCTTCTGGCGTTCCTCCAGACGGTCTAAGATATATTCGGCACGGCTTATGCTTTCTCTGGCGGGGTTCCAGCCTGGTTCTCTTTTAATTGCCACATAAGGGAGGTCCACATCGTCGTAGTTGATCGAGCAGTCTCCTCGGGACTTCCTCACAGATGAGATTGAGAAACCTGCGTCCCACATTGCTTGCCTGCATATTGTGGCAGACTGTACGGGAAAACGTACGGTGATTCGCGAGGCATCGATCCATAATTCATCTAAGGTGTAATTACATTACATGATTTTTTGTTATAAAAGAAAACTTATAGAACTTGTATAATTCGTGTGGTCGTTATTAGGCAGAATAGTCTAATGCAATATTTACCCCCTTCTATTTTGTGATCCCGTGTATATATAAAATATATAGAAACTAATTATTTAGAAAAAACAGGGTGCTTATAGGGTCTGTTGAGTTTTTACTATATGGCACTGTTCAGTCAAAGGGACTTGGTTTAATGTAATTGTGAGCACCTTGTGTATAACTCGTTCCACTGATGATAGTTCTGTGATTCGGCGATGGACTCGTCACGGCCTGAATTCTAAATACCTTACCTGCGGATAATTTTCGTTGAACAGATAGTGATCAACTAGGCGTATTTAATGTTAATTATCATATATTGGTTGGTTATCATAACTAACATCGACTAATGGTTTTATTAAACAAGGAAACTTTCAATAATTAATTATTAATTTGTTCAATAAATATCACAAGGTCTATAGACTCTCTCTGGTGGATTAGTATCGGGGATCTGGCTTCTTGTTCCCTTTAGAATTTTTCAGACCTAGTCCATTATTACGGGGCACCTAGTTGGATCTCATAATTGGTGTATTCTCTGACTATCCATTGATCTTGGTCAGTAAGTTTCTCATGAAAAATTTACTTAAGATATTCAGACAAAAATGAACTGATAACTATATGCTTGGTTATTTATATAATCTCAGCGCACCATCGGTTACAGATTTTTTATTCACAGTGACGTGGGTAAAGTTGGTGTGCTGATTATAGTAGCAATTAACAGATTATTGATTTTTTATATGTGCCGATATAATTATAAATTCTCTCTTTTGATTTCTTTTAATGGATTTATTCCTAATCTGTGATCAAGATCATTTTGTAAGTATCATAAATTTGTTATTCCACATTAATTAAGTAACTCTGAAGACAGTATGCTCTCTCATTAAACTAATGGATCTTACAATTCATCCACGTCGGTCAACCAAATCTCGAATCATTAACTCCAATCAAAAGCTCGTGATCGTCATTTCAATTTGATACCTTTACCGTTAATCTGGACTTGGTCTTATCGTCGTCAACTATTTACGTCATACTTGATTATCATTGTTCATAACCGAGGAAGCATTTAAATTTGTTGGGCTTGTATTTTTCTTAGCTATGTTATATTATGTATCAAAAGTTATTTTATTTAATCTGCCAAAGGAGTGGTAAGTAGTCATTTGTTTCTTTATAGCTTGGATGTTAGTTTAATGGGTCGATGATTGACATTACGACGGGGTTTGCTGTTTTATCGTTTTAGAGTTCTCGTGATTTTATGTCATCCTCTTGATTTAAGCTTAGGGGAATGACTACTAATTTACCGGGTTAACCTATTGTTACATTCTTTGGTTTTACTATGTTTTTTTGTTTTTGTTTTTGATTAACATTAAAAATTTTTTTAGGGAATTTCATTTTTGAGACGCGTGATTTTTCTGGGTTATGCGTTCGTCCTAATCCTCGTAAATTTAGAATTATTTATGTTCCTCGTTTATCGTTATAGTGCTCCCAATATTTAGATCACCTGCTATTTGCTCGGAACTCTTAGTTCGATCCTTATACTTTGTACATCAACCTATGTAGTACTTTAAATGGTTACCTTCATTCATTCATTGATTTATTTTATTCGTCCTAGGCGGTTCTCTTAGTCGTCAGTATTTTATTAAGATTGAAACTATATACTGTTATATTATTGTTTTTAAAGATACGTTGCCCAATATATCCGTTGCACTTGAATTGCAATGTCTTTGTTTTGGAATTGAACATAATATTGTTTTATTTAGTTTAACTATGTTTATACAGGTAACCCTCGATTAACACGATAGTTTGGTTCCAAGAATACTCCGTGCTAATTAAAATCGTGTTAATCGAAACCGTGTTAATTAAGGGTTTTCATCAATTTTGAAGCCGTGTAAAATCAAAACCGTGCTAAAAAATATCGTACTAGACAAGGGTGTGCCGCGATATTTTAACCGTGTTAAAGCGAAATCGTGTTATTCAAGTACCGTGTTAATCGAGGGTTACCTGTATATCATTTTATTAATGTTATTATGGTGATTTATTATGCGTGTATTTATAATATTGGTGGGTTACAGGGTTTCATATCTTGCTTATTGTTCGGGTGACCCTAGTAACGCCATACAAAATGTTGCTGATCGCCACTTGGCACCCGTTGCTAGGCAACGTTGGTAATGTGTTCAAGTGGTGGAATGCCCGCAAAAATTGAGTACCATATGCTAGTACTATAGTTGCTCGGACAATCCTCGGGTTCACGAGCTGTCGATAGAAGACCTGTGCTCGCTTTTAATCATTTGGTCCCCTTGCATTTAAATTTCTTTCGTCTATCCAGCTGGTTTATCGGCGTTAGTTTGAGAAGACAAAATAATTGGTAGTTTTATTTAATCCCTCCCAATGTTATTTTATTTAATCTTTTTTAAAAACCTTATTAAATGTAATGAGAGATGTACGGGAACGATATATTTAACAATAGTCTATTTCTCTACGAAACGCATTGATTGGAGAGTCGAGCGGCCCGGCGCTTAGCTCGCTCCTTGCGACCCGGTCGTCGACTGGATGTTGAAGGAATTGTTGGAGTAGGGTTTTCGACAGGGGTTGGCATTGCGGATGGGGTCGGATTCGACTCACGGTATGCTAATTGAGCCGGGGCGAAAACTAGAGGGTAGGTTACCGCTGCCCCCTCTTGACTGGCGGACAACGCTACCTCTAGCCCCTTGATTTGGGTCTTCAGGCTTGTCACCAATTGTCTTTCTTCGGCCCACCCCTTCTGGGCCGCAGCTAACTTTTGATACAACGGCTTGACTCTCGTGGGGTTTACCCACGTAGCCTTGAGTTGTTGCATTTCCCGGACCAGGTGTATGAGTTGATCGTGGAGATCCTTGTTTGTCTGTCGTGCTCGAGTTAACTCGTTTTGTAATAACTTTACGGGATCCATTTCTAAAATAGTACGAGTGAATTAGATGGCGACTAATACAAATATGAGCAGTTTTACTTAAACAATTTTTCAAAATGATAATGATAGAAAAAATGAGACAGAAAAACTATGTTCTTTGAATCGATCACAATGTCACTATAGCAATAATGAATATCCACATCAATAGAGTTTACTCCTCCGCGAAGAATCGCTTGATCCCCTCCTCCGGAGCGTATCCCGAGACCACGAGCACCGGTCGTTTAAGGTTTCTGATCGGTCTTGGAGAAGGCGGGTAGCTGTCAGCCAGTCGTCCGGCCGCTATGTCATCTTTGACATTGGCCAGGTAAGATGTGGCCCATGCCACATCAGCCTCGATTTGTCGCTGATGCTGTAGAAGGCCTTCCAGGAGCTCTTGGGCCTGCATTAAAATATCTCGTGACGGATTGGGTTCGTCCGCCGTCTTCCGAAATCGCTTCATGAACTTTTCCGGCGATATTTCCTCCGTTTGGTTATCTGTAGGCACCTCAGGATATCGTTCCTGGTATACCCGACTCCAGGCTTGTCTCCATTGTTCCACAATGTGAGAGGGCATATCGATCATGGTTCTAGTGTATCCTGAATTAAAAATATATGTTTACTCCATCTTTCTCCGTATATTTAATAGTTCGCCAAAAATGGAATCGCTCTCGTCCTGTACGAGAGAACTCACTAGCTTGAATTTACCTGCATTAGGTGTCTGAGTACCTTGTGAGTACGGTAGTCGGTAATGCTGATAATCTTGTGTCGTACGTTAGGCCAAAAGAGTTTTGCGGCTCAGTAAAATAATATGGTATTACATTTGTGACTGCGTCTGTCTTATATGGGTAGGACTATTAACAGCGTAAACCTCACAGATGTATCCATTAATTTAATACATGTAATAATTTTATCACCTCAACTTAAAGTATTTTCAATGCAAACAAAAATAAAATGGACTATGTATCGAACTATTTCGTAAGCGATTATTATATTTGGGCTTTAGCTTCTTGTCGAAATCGTTGGCGGGATTCTTGGTTGTCAAATTGCGAAGCGGGAAACGAAGTGATTTGATTCTCGGCGGTGATTGGCGAATTCTATCCAGGCGGCAGGAACCGGATGTCAAATTCGGTTCATCGATCATGGTGAATTGCCGGATGTGACAAGGATTTGTTTAATTTCGTTATGCCATTCATTTTCTAGAATGTTTATTTCAAGCGGATAAATTTGTTTATCCGGTCCGTTCGCGATTATTATGGTCATTATATGAATTCTCGTATGATCATGAACTTTTCAAGTAGGCGAAATACTTTATTGTGCTTGGTTATCGTCTAATTTTATCGTTTAAGGATCACTAGTTATATCGGGGTTGCCGATTGGAATCTTTGGGTCATGAACACCATAATCTATAAGCTCTCTCGGCGTTCCTCGGGGAACGCGGTCATTTCGTTACCATGGTCAAAACAAAATCAGTTGTAGGTATTTCTCATTGTTAAGTTAGCTATTTATTAATCGCTTTATTTTTAGGGTTCGATTTTATCGACACACATTTTTTGGGTGATTGCTACTCTGTTAATGCTGAGTTCGACGCATTCCTTGTGATCGCTCTGTTCCCTTATCCGATGATGACTTTAATGTTTTACGTGGGAATTAAAATCATTTCATTTGCTGATTTTTATTTTAATCAATTTGTTAATAAATTTCTCTGATTACTTGGTTTCGAAGTAGTTAGTCGTGGTAATTTTTATCTATGGCTGATCTCGTTAAACAAATAACATAGATATTTTGTTCGGATAATTCTGGGTCACCCATTTTATTCAATCCATGTCTCAATTCCATGATCAACGAGTCAAAGGTCCCTCTTTTCCACTTCGTGGATTCGTTGGATTCATTTAAATATGAATTTTTTATTACTCAAGCGAACTCGGACATTCATCGATGGATTACTTGGTTATACGCATAATTCTCTGTATGAACTTACAATAATCGCTAATCCACATGGGTTGATTTTAGTTCTGAAATTTCATCAAGGAGGACCTTGCCTGCTGATCACGCAATTGATTCGATTTAAAAAATTATTTTGTTTAATACGATACGCCTAATTAACGGTTTTGGTAATTCATAATTTTATAAGTCGTTTCTTTTATTCGGATATTTATTTTGCGGTATACATATTCTGTAACTACTTATCTGGTTCGAGCATTTGTCATTATGGTGAAATGAGTTAAGGAGTTAGATCTCCATTACATTAAGCAATAATTAAATGATTACTTAGTTTAATAAATTAACGAGTCAAATGTCTTTACATAGTTCTTTGTTTCTTTACGGTACAATATTTTACTTTAAATGGTTGAGTGAAAATCAATGGATTATTTATTAAATGAATATTTAATTTACGGTATTTAATTTCTTTATGTTAATCAATTAACGTCGACGAATTATTTATTAAATGAATGTTTAATTTACAATATAGTACTTTAGTGAGTTAAGTTTCTTTATATTGATCGATTAAAAATGATGAATTATTAGGTGAATACTTAATGGATTAATTTTTCTTTACTTTAACCAATACTAAATGAGTTACTTATCAAATGAATATTTTAATGCGTTAATAATCAATTTAAAATCAATGAGTTACTTATCAAATGAATACTTTAATGAGTTTATTTTAAGCAATGATTAAGTTAAAATCAGTGAATTATTTTAAAAAATGAATACTTAATTTACGGTATTAAACTTTAACGAGTTAGATATCTTTACATTAATCAATTAAAATCGATAAATTATTTATTAAATGAGTACTTGATTTACAGTATAACACTTTAATGAGTTAAATATCTTTATATTAATCAATGAGAATCAATAAATTATTTATTATATGATCTCTATCAATTTATTTGACTCGCGAATTTAATCTTTGTTTGAAATATCAATTTGAATTGTAACAACGATTTCCATTTTATTTAACCCCAGTTCCAATCCCTTTTAATAAGCCTTAAGCGCATGTTGTGTTTATATTATATTTAATGAGTGCCCACTGGACTACTCGGTGTGATGATTTTTAGCCATGTGTAGTATGAGTTAAGTCGATTTTACAGAAACGAGGAACGAGGAAGCAATCAAATGACTTCTTCCTTATTCCTCCTTTCATCTATAGGGATAATATTGACGATCCAACTCTGCGTTCCGCACGCCGGGTCTTCACGGGCACAGATCATTGGCGATATTCCACGCGCTTACACGAATCTGAATTGTGTGTAGATTTTATTTACTTGCATTAGGTTTCGGCGGTGGGCCGGAAAAATTTCGACAGATTTAATTAACAAATTATATATATATATGAAACAATTTATGCATAATAATGTTTATTAACTATAAGAAAAAATATAACAAGTTACCATTCCAATTCATAAAAATAGCATAAATTCATACAATAAACCAAATGCCTCTCTTCCCACGCCAACGTCCGAGCAGAGCTCTATAGAGATGCAAGGTACGGGGCGTGGAAAGAGGGTTCCAAAATCAATGATTCTCACCTAAAATTCTGAAAATTCAAAAACACGATCTCAAATAGATTTAAAATATTTAAACAAGATTCAAATAATTTGAAATATCTCGAAACACGGTGTGTTTTTTCAAAAATGGTTAACTTTAATGTGAAAATGGATCAGTATATATACCTAAATTTTGGGTGTGTAAAATTTGATGTAGTAAAACAAAATTCGACCTTGTTATTTTCCAGCAAATTCTATTATTTATTTTTATTATTTTGATTTATTTTTATAATTTTTTATTTAGAATTTTTATTGAATTATTGCTAATTCAAATTTTTCGATTTAAATCTTGCTTTAATGAACTTTAACTGATTTTTCCAATTTCGTCGAATTTGTCGTGTTTTCTTGCTATATTTGTGTAGGTATCGTGCGGATCTTGGTGCATTTTGTTATTATTTTAATTTATTTTTGTGTTTCTTAATTTATATTTAATTCTTTTATTTCTCAGATTTTATATGGTTTAATTGGTGTTTTGGGGTTTATTTAAATTGCGTGTTGTGTTTGCGTGTGTGTTTCTGATCCATTTAAACATTTTTCAAGGCCGTTTACGTTCTGGCCCAACAATATGCAATTAAACACTTTTAGTTTTACTTTCATCCAATTATTCAGCTTAAAGTAACGTTTTGTAATATTTTTAAAATAATTTTTTAAAGTTTATAAATATTTAATCAATGTTCACAATTACTTTTCAATGCAATTTTCGTTCTGAGAACTGTTTGTACGAGAATTCAGAATTTGCAAAATATTGGTATAAATTCTTATCTAACAATAAAATAATATTTCATGGCAAATAAATGATTTATACTTTTAAGAATGTGTTTCAGAAAACTACTTTCAGAAAGAACTAATGCATTTAATAAATAATACATTTAACTTATAATTCTTTACTAATACATCTAATTTTTACACAAAGAACTGAAAATAATTGTACAAAAAATACTAATGGGTTTGTTTAAATATTAAGTTGAATTGATAAATTTTAGAAATATATATTTGTTCAACTATTTGTTGAATGATTTTAACTAAATATAAAAAAATAAATTCATGTTTTTACGAAAATTTTATGGGAAATCTATTATTAGTTCAGATATAAGAAATCTTATTGAAGAACAAGTTTATAAATATTTTATCACGTAATGATTTTATTTTACTATGAATTTGGGTAGTTAACCAGATAAAATCCATTTTTATTTATAAAGATAAAATTAATGATATTGTTTGTAGTGAATTAATTAAAGGTAAGTTCAATAAATTATATTTGTTTTAAATTTATATTATTATTGTAGAAATTATGATTAGAGAAGATTCCGATAAAATTTTTATAAGTGTTAAAATTTTTTTGGACTTTTATAAGATATTTTTTTTTAATGACATTTGTTTTTTTTAATTTCGTTGGAAAGAATATTATGATATTTTTAGTGGTATTTATTCGGTTGAATATTGAAATAAGTCGGTTCAATTCATTATTTTTTAATTTAATTTGAATTATTAATTGGTATTAGCTAGCAAATTTTAACGTAGCAGCCAGTTATTCAATTTTAGACAGTTTGAAAGCAATTTTAGTCCAGGAATGCGTTTTAAGTTCCATACCAGTTTTGGTGGAGAACATTCGACGGAATGATAGTTTGTTTACTGGATTTATAGACGTGCCTAAAATCAAGTTAGATATTTTATTTTGAATTGTTATCCAATTTAATATTAATACAATGGGAAGAAGTTGTTCTCAACTGCCCCTTTAGAAGTTCTGGAATAATTATGATTGATCATCCATAATTTTGTTGTAATATTATTGCGCTAAAATGATTATAAATTTTATTAGTAATAATTAATGATAAAAGTAAATTGATGCCATTTTGTTATATTATTCAGGAGAACTCGGGATTTAAATGTTGAATAAATAAAGATAATCATAAATTACATTGATACCTGAAAATGCATCAAAGTAGAGAGTGTTGCCAAGATTTGTTTAATTTACATATTGTCCAGCGGTTTCACTAGCTCTTCCACACTGTTCAAATGTTTTTTTTTACATATTTTTATACTTCTTCTATAAGAACAGAGATTTTACTAAATGCTAGCATTCAAAAGGTTGAGACAGATGTTGGCGCTTTTGTTCCATATTAATTTTAACATTTGTATAATGGGCTAAAATTTGTTATTTGGACAAGCTGTCCAGATAACACCAACATAAAAAAAAGTAATTTTTGGAATTTTGCATGACAATCTAAATAATAAATTTAAGATAACTTTGGTTAATAATTGCTAAAAATTAATTAAATCAAATTTTAAATAAAATTAAATATTCATTATGTTAGACGTTTTAATTAAATCAAAATTTTAAATAAAATTAGATATTTATTACATTGAACTCTTTAATTAAACCAAAAACTTTAAATAAAATTAAATATTTGATATATTGGCGGGAAGGAAAACTCACTTCTGATAGTCGACATTGTATTAATAATATTAATGGTTTTTCAACCTAAGACGTTCCACTGACCATTACGAAAATTTTGTGAAATTCTATCATTATTGTTTCATATCTCAAAAAGAAGTACTATAAAACAACTTTTAAATCCAGAGAAATGAAAAAAAAAATCAATTAATAGTGAATGATTAATTAATTATTATTGTTATTGGTATTTCTGAGAATTTATTGTTGGTATTAAAATATATATATATATATATATATATATATAATTAAAGAAAAGAGACATACAACACTATATTTAAAATAAAATAATTATAAATAATGGTAAGGTTGTTAAGGGCCACTGTTGTTTTATATTATCGGAGTAAGATTTAAACTAAAATATACATATTATAGACTAACTTAAAAGCTAATTCGAGGACGAATTTTTTTTAATATGGGGAAATAATATTGAGGATACCTAAATAATAGAATAAAATAATTAATAAACATGTAAAATGATTGGGGGAAACAATGATAAGTGATTAAGATGTGGTTTTGAAGCTTAATAAAAAGGGAATGAAAAAGAAATGTTGAACAACGAGAAAGGAATAAGAGAAAATCAATAAAAACAGACAATTAAATTAAAGGACATTTATAATTAACAAGTGCAAATTTAAGAAAACAAAAACAAAATTTGCACGTTATCTCGAAAGCCCTTTCAAGATAAGTGTTGGGCTATAAGCCATCATTAAAACAAAATAAAATGACTAGGGAAAAGTCATGTCGAAAAATTATGAGAATGGCTATTATAACACAAGCACGCGCCGCAAACAGAAATTAAAAATATAATAAAAACATTAAATAAAACAAAATAAAAAATAACATAATTAAGTAAAACAAATAATTAATAAATTCCGCATGCAATATACATGGAAAAATAAAGTAAAAATATAAAACCGTCAAAACCTTGCAAAAGAAGGTTTAGAAAATACACAGGCGGAAGCGTCGACCAAAAAATTTAAATATCAAAGAGGTAAAAAGAGAAACAACCAAAAAGAATGGTTAAACAATAAAAAAAAATAAAGATTTACGAAATATTAAGAAAACAATATCAAAAAATAGAGAAAAATAAAAGATTTAAAATAAAAATTAAAACAATAAAAAACCCCGAAAAATAGCCGAAAAAGGCTCAAAATACTCTGATTGGTCGCACACACGCACGAAAACAGTATAAATACAATAGCCATTGTCACAATTATTAACCTTTAAAAAACTTATAAAAATTTTATTTTGAATTCGAAATTAATTTGCACTTAAGCCGTAGGTACTTTTGTTTATTTTATTTTTATGCTAAATATATTTTTGAAATTCGTTTTAATTGTTTTTCATTATCATGGATGGCCGCGATACTTTTTAGTATCTGCGACAGGTCCCCCTAATTTTACTTTTATATATTGATTCTTTAACTGTGGGGAATAGCAAAGCAATATTCGATTCCGGCCGTTAAGTTGGCAGGACGTCGACGTGTTGCTTTGTCACAAACCACCCTTCGCTGTCTGCCTAGTCTGGTCAGGTCTCGTTACACTGATCACGGGGTAGGACACCGTCGTAATTCACCGAAGCGGCCATTTTCAATGTTGGCCGGAGCGGTATGAGTAAAATGCGGGTAGCTCGCTATACCTAGGTGTTGACATTAGTAAATGTCTAAGTAGGGAAACAATATTTTTTAAATGCCTGTCAAAAAATTGGTTACAACAATGGGAACGACTAGGGTTAAGTATAGGAATAAATGTATAACGCATTAAACCGAAAATCAGTATAACGAAAGGAAAAGATTTAAAAACTAACGCAACTCGGATAATGACCGGAGCATCAATATTTTTCGTTTTCCTATGCAGAATTATGGTCAGCAGATCAACAATAGATTTTTACACTAAATTCGTTACTGTGAAAACTAATATTAAATGTGAGTTTGATGCAGGATTGTGCCGTGTGAAAGTTCCAACTAATTATTATCTTTATTATACTTCTTATTAAACTGATATAAATTTATAGTAACAATTTCTTCCCATTCAGTCTCTTTTGTTATAAAGAAAACCTTTGACAGCATGCAGACAGGATATAAAATCCCAAAATTAACGCCACAGAAATCTGAAAAATCCAACCCAGTAATTCTCAACAACTATGATAACTCCCACCAAGAATGTCGGAAAAAATATGATCAATTAGTCGCAGAACACGAACGCACGCTCGGTACGTGGTTCGCCCCCGAGGCTGTTAAAGCGCACCATAACCAAATCCATCGACTAACTAGGTGTCGCGAAGACCTTATTGCCGAGAACCGAGCGCAGCGGATCGTTATCAATAACCAGAGTGCCGTCCTAGTAGCCTCTTTTAATGAAGCCGAATTGACGAAGCGATTAGCCGGCCGTGATTTGGCGATAAAGCTAAATATAATCCCTGCCAATCATATACCCGAAACGGCCACAACTGGTCCTCCACAAACACCGAAAACTAGTAAGAAGCATAACCCCAGTAAAAACCGACGTCGCCGTGAACGACGTCGAACTGAGGGAGTCACTCTACTAAAAAATGCAGCCCAGACCCTGGAAGAAGCGGCAATGCTAGTCGCCGAACAGCAGTTCCAATTTAGTTAGAGATACCGAAAAACCGCTGGAAATGAAGAAATCCGAAGAAAATGCAACCCAAATCTGTGCCGGTGAAACGGACGAATTACGAGTTCGAATAAAGATTCCCTCTCCTTCTGCAACCACTTCAGGAACCGACGAAAATCGCAAGCCCTCTACTTCCATCGGTTATTGGACGGACGATTTTGGGGACGAGCTCTGTCACTCAGTTCCCCAAGTCGGATTTGCGAATTAAATGTTGGTCGAAAACGAAGATTTCCCGTCGACATCGACGAATGAAAGCCGGTTCTTGTGGAAAACCGAATTATCTTTTACTTTTATTTATTGTTTTTTCCTGTTGTAAATGTTATAATTGTAAAATAGATTTTTTAATTTCTTAATAAATTTCAATATGTCTGAGCACAGATTAGAAAGGGACGTATGGAGGCTTGCATGAGTATAAAGTAAGATTGATGAAGTTTGATGTATGCGAATAGTATGACTGGAAAGCTGTATTTAACTTAAAATATTGAAAATGGAAATAATTATGATTATTGAAAAATTGATTTTAAGCCTTTAAAAAGAATATGTTGAGAAATGAAAGAATAAATATGAATAAAAAAAAATTGTAGATATTAAGAGGACTTTATGTTCTTTTAAAAGCGATCAGGAGATTTTCTCAAACCTAAAAACAGCTGATTTAACAGCGATTACAATTAATTAGATAAAAATTTAAATTTTCGCCGGTTATTTGAGTAAAAAATTTCCCAAATTAAAACAAAATTCGAGGTTACTGACATTGTTTCGAAATTTTAATAACTAATTCGGAAGAAAATCGGAAATCTTAGATAATTTAAAGGTCTAAATTTTCAAAAGTTATTAATCAAATTTTTCTTTGGAAAATGTCCTATATTTTAGAAATTAAAAATTAAATTACTAAACATTCAAATTTAATATTAGCTAAATTTAACTGATAAAAGATGAATAAGTAGCCAGGGCGCAAATGAGTATATTTCCGGCAGTAAAGGTGCACGAATACTTATGAATTAAATGAGACCATAACGGAAATCTGATTCGGGCGTATTTATGGAATCGACGATAACAGATTGGAAAGTGTATGCCAATATCGAGAGGAATAGATACATGACATAGACGTTAGTCCTTCTATCGGCCGCCAGGAACCCGAAAGCGAGATTATCACAAGGAGTAGTCTTGGAAACGGGGCTCACCTGCTTGTGGACTCTCGGCTGCTGTATACAGTACCAACATGGGCTTGCTCATGGGTATACAGTGGTGAGGTCAAAATTGTGGGGCGTCTGGGAAAGAAATCCTAGAGAGGCAAGAGTGATTGAGAAGTAGAGTTAATAAATGCGCATCGATTAAAACAAAATTGATTCTACCCATTACGCCAACATAAGGGAAGAAATATTGTTTGAAAATCCGGGAAAGGGCATCTCTAAAAAATTATTTATCTGGACAGCTGTCAGTGATAATGGAGGCCCAAAGGGAATTAGCATTAAAAGATATCAGAAATTCTATTTGACATTAGTAAGTATTATTGGATGATGGAGTATAAAAAGAAAGCGCAATTGGAATCAAAGAGACAAAATTGCAAAAAGACAAAAAAGAAATTAAAGAGAAATTTGAAACAGAAATTAAGCAAGGTCAAAGCAAAGCAACTAAATCAGAGTTACCGATCTCAGAAACCCACCACAGTAGTCAAGTGATTGTGAAATCCAATTCATCCTAAAAGTGCTATTCTTCCCGAAGGGTCGTAATAAGCACCAAATTGTAATTGATAGTGTCATTTTAAAGTGGAGATAAAGTGTATTAATCAATAAAGTTTATATCGTTTGGAGTTCATTACTGTTGTTTAAAAGCACACTTGGAGTCAGATTGACAATAATTCCTATTCGAATTCACCGACAACCCCAACAAATGATTAATTATGAAATGTTTATAGTTATAAACACAACTTACTTTTATCATTAATAATGAATAAATTTGAATTAAACCGATCATTATCGGTTTATTTCAAATTTAGTGACGACCAATTACATTGGAGATTGGATAGGAAAATAGAACATGCATTCTCAAAGAAATCACATGGCAATTAAGGGTTAGGACATATGAATTTCAAATGTTTTGTAATAATAATAATTATAATAATAATAAAAATAATTATAGTACAAATTAATAATAAAAATAATAATAATAATAATAATAATAATAATAATAGTAATAGTAACAATAATAATAATAATAATTTATCGATTTACAATTTTCAAAAAAAAAGTTGCTATTAATTGTCCTGTGCACACACGCTGGGGATAGAAAAAAAATTTTGAAAATATTTTACCAAAATTTATTACCAAACTGAATGGTGGAACTTTTGCGTTCGTAGTAAATCCGAA
Source organism: Schmidtea mediterranea (assembly GCA_022537955.1). Classification (NCBI taxonomy): domain Eukaryota; kingdom Metazoa; phylum Platyhelminthes; order Tricladida; family Dugesiidae; genus Schmidtea; species Schmidtea mediterranea. The sequence goes on from CM039679.1 coordinate 128,864,121, forward strand.
ATTGAGAAAATTTATATTATATCCACTAATTTTTCTATTTGCAAAAAGTTCGGAATTTGAAACTGGTTCTTACAGATTTTTGGCATGTTCTTCATCTTTCGCCTGCAATGTGCTCATTTCAACATTACCCGTACGCTCTTGTTCTCCGGGACATTTCTTATTTAATTTGATCGGAAATTGCTGTTTATACTATAAACAGAAAAAAATTAAATTTAAACGAATGTTGTGTTATTCTAACGCAAAATACTTACTTTTATTTATTTCATAAAATATTGCTAATTCTGTAATTAAATTCATTGTAACATTTTACATTCACTTCAGTATTGAAAGTTAAAAGTGAACTCGAATGAAAAGTTTATTTCAATTATGTCAACTAAACAAGATAATTAAGATAAAGCTGCTAGAAATTGAATGTAAATTTTAAGCCATATTATTCAATTGGCGGTTGGGTTTTACATCTTTTTAATTTAATCTCATTCCATCCACAAACCTTTTACACTAATTTTTTTGAAGAAGCGTGAAACGATGCTAAAGTTAGTAAAAGTTTTATTTATTTATATTTGTATCTTTTGCTGTAGCTTTGTGTTTAGCATGACACTGGAACTGATAAACAATAAACTTTCGATTTTCTTTTTTATTATTTTGTCATCACCAACAATAAACAATATTTGTTTATTTGTAGAGCTGAAAAATACAAAAAAAACTCCAATAAATGATAGTTTTTTAATTCACTACACAGTTCAATAAGTACAATGCGAATGAAAATAATGCTATTTTATCAAACAATATTTATTAACAGTTAATAAATATTGTTAGATATAATAGCATTATTTTCATTCGCATTAGCAAATATTCACAACATATGTAATATTTTCTGCAAAAAGCTTTTGAAAGTAGTATTGATATTATTTTGCAGCAAAGTTTGTTAATGCAAACTCAACGTGCAGAAACGTTCAATGACAACGTATTATTACAAAATATTTTATATATTTGAAAAATATCTATATTATTATCCTAACCGTTATATATCAAATCATATTCTTAATTTCACTTAATTTTTATATTTTACATGAATATACAATTTTCTTGGCAAAAATATTTTTTCAAATATTATTTATATTGAAGTACACTTAAAATTTTTACGCGTACCACACTTTGAGAAACACTACCATAGATCATCTGAGCTTTCCCGCATACATCTTAAATATGTTTACAAAATATTCAACGAAATAACGGAATATTGAAAAAAATCCTGAATTTTTAGCTTAAATTTAACTTAAAGAATTAAACTTAAAACTCAAGAATCCGACAACACATGTCTGGAAATTGATTGAATACAATATCCTGACTTGTTGCTTCTTGGTCCTGAGAGTAAATTACTAAACTTATTGTTTAATAAAATCATTTCCTACAATACCATACCAAAAAGTTGGAAGACTTTCAAACCACTATTAACTCCTAAGCATGAAAAAGAGATAAATATGATTATGTCTCGTCTTGGCGTCCAAATTCCTCGCTTTGTGTCATGTATAAAGTTTTTGCCTCTTGTTTAGCAAGTCGCCTGACAAGATGGATAAACTCAAACGATTTCTTACATATTGGTCAGAAAGGTAGTTCTAAAAACGAAGGGTGTGTGGAGCACAATTGGATTCTTTCTGCTGCGTTAGAATACTCTAGATATAATACAAAAAACCCATTGCGATTACCTGGATTGATATAAAAGATGCTTTTGATAGTGTCCCTCGTGAATACATCTGATCCTTACTCCACTTCATTGGAGTAAGTGAGGGATTCGCATCCATTATCCAAATTCTTTATCCAATACAAGCACTTTTTATAGCCGTGGACACATACTTAGTCCACATATTTCTATCAGACAGGGCGTGAAACAAGGATGTCCAATTTCCATTATCTTGTTTGCTTTGGCCATAAATCCAATACTTGAAGCGGTATAACGATCTGATTGTAAACCTTACATGATTGGAAAATCTCCAGTTAAGATTCTTGCATATGCCGATGACATTACTCTTGTAGCATGCTCGGTTAGAGAACTTCAAAAGATCACTGATATTACCATTGCAACGGCGGCCGAGATCGGATTTGAATATCGTCCTGAAATGTGTGGATACTTTCAACTGCCCAATTCAAATATTTTAGGAATTCAAATATTTTGGGAATTCAAATATGAAATATTTTGAATTTATTTCTTAAAATGTAAGTCAGATTAATTTTAAACTAAGATTTATTATATAGTAATAAATAGAACTGTTTTTCATATGATGCATTTTTATTATGTGTTGTGTTCGTGTGTTAAATTTATTTTTTTCTAATTTCTGACTTTCAATAATAAAAGTTGGGTACGATTGATTTATATGTAAGTAATGTAAATCACAAATAGTTGAACCATGTGATATTAACGATTTTCCAAATCCATCGGCTAATTTTCCAAGTGCCCCTGATATAAATACCTGTAAACGTATTATGACAAGAGTAAAAGTCTGGTTCAAAAATTTTACTTTTCCAAGTGAGAACAATGGAGATAGATCTTTCAGCAAACCAAGAAAGTAGAGATAGATGACGAACCCGGCAGATGGTGAGCCGGTATAATATCGATTTGTTGGGCCATGTTTCTGCCCGACAATCGCGCCTGCAGCTCTTTTTCGGTAAAAATTTGGCGGAGCGCAGCGCTCTGTCCGGCTATGGTTTTTTGTTGGATCGGTTTTATATGATATGGTAATCGCGCGCCCTCGAGACTTGGGAAATCTTCTTATGGAGTTCCCGGGTGGCTTCAAGGGAACACAACGTCCCTTTTACTCGCTCATATTTTTGCAAAAATTCATCGTATTTTGTCTCTAAGTTCGACACATATTGCGATGCGTCCAGAGATGAGGGGGCCGGTGTGATTCTTGAAAATTTTGGCAGTTTCATAATTCCGAAGATTTTGCTTTAATGAATATGAGATTAAGAAAACGAATTGAAGTATCCGACAAATAAACAAAAAATTTGATGATATTAAATGGATATGACTGTAGACATTCCTATAGACATTTTCCAGCTTTTACTTCATGCAATTTAAAGTCGATAATTTCGTGTAAATCATCAATCGATTTATTTCCGGTAGTAGCATGTCATCGACATATATTCATTTTACCTTAGTTTGTAAACTTCAAATCGTAAACAAAATGAATGTCAATTAGAAATACGTAAACTGGTGGTACTAGGTCGTAATTATTTTGTATTTTGATTTATTCACTATTATTTATTTACCAATTTAAAGATACTAATTCCTAAATAGAAACTACTGGTGTCTATTTTTTATTCAATTAATTTTAGGACATGTAACTTTTTTGACTTTAGAAAACCCGTTATCTCTGAACGGCTAACTGAAATAGGAGGAAATATTTCAGATTACTTAAAGAATTTTTTCCAAAATATGAAAATAAAATTCAAAAGTGATCATGGTATTTCTCACCAGTTCTTCTTTTCTTATGAACCAACATTCCTTGCCTCTGCTTTTGTTGTTTTATTAAAGAAACTGATATTAGAACGAAATTTTACGCATGATCAAATATATAAACATATTGATGAAATAAAAACTATGTGCAGAAATTTCTCTAAATTTAAATTTAATAAAAGGAAAAATAACCGACAGTATTTTAACCAAATACTTTAATAATTTAGGCTTATCGTCAGACTTTATTTTTTTTGGATATCACAATGTGCACTGCTATTCTTGATGATTGTGCCCATTATTTGAATGAACATTTAAATTATGGATGCCTTCAAAATGCAGGAGCTGTATTAGCTATTTTCGCTACTCCAAAGGCTCGAGATACACTACTCTTGTTGGTGCACTGGGCGTAATTATTTTGTTTAAATCTGTTTTTCATTCAAACTCATTTTTCTCGATCGAAATGCCTTCTTTCCTAGGGTGTAGGCTGTCTCACTATGCACCCATTACCAAGCTCATGTTGGTACTGTACACAGCAGCTGAAAATCCAATGAGCATGATGAGCTCCATTTCTAGAACTACTCCCCATGATATTTTCAATTTCGGGTTCCTGGCTGCCGATGGAAGGACTTACGCCGCCTACTACCTCCTCTCTCGTCACCTGACTCCGGTCTCCTGTTTCTAAGTCATTCGATTATTATCCTATGTATATACTTCAGAAATTTCTTTTAAAGTTTTCGTTATGAAATTTCCTAAAAGTGACATTGGGATTTTACGTTCAACTCTAAATTACTACGATATTTAATTATTTTAAGTTCACTTAACTTTAAATTCCTTGACCTAGGATTTTGTTTTAAATTCTTAATTTAATTTTTAACATAATTTCCGGATTTCCGATAGATTGGTATAATTTAACCCTCGTACCAAATTAAATTGCTTTGATTACCGGGAATCTGTCAATTCCCTATGAATTACTAGGGAGATGATTTACTTAAATATAATAATGAAATTTAAATAAATAATAGATTTTTAAATTTATTTCGAAACTTATATCCATGGTGATAACCATTGGACTTCATAACTGTTATTTGTTTTGCTTCTATTTTATTTATAGGTCATATATTAAAAATATTCGTTTCACTTTGTTTCATCACGATCCAACTATACCTACATAAACATTTAATTAACATCAATTAGTTTGAAATTTATCATTAATAATCAATTAATAATTTCAACACAATAACTAAAGCAAACAATTTTTTTTTATAAGGGACATCAATAACATCAAAAAATTAAAATAGAAGCCAAAATAACCTCGTGACTTTCACTGACTTTTTGCAGTTTGAAAACAACCGATTCTGAGTTTTGGAATTTTCTCGGTTTGGCTACCACAGTTAGAAATTTTAATTCATAACTCAATTCAATTATCATCATACTGTCTTTGTCCATATCGACAGGTAGTTTGCGCCGTTGAGTAATCTTTCCGATACATAGACATGTCAGAGACTTCCTGGATTTTCGTAGGCATTTGTCGATGTTTTGTTGTTTCCACTGCTGTCTGGTCCAGATTGATACTCAACTTCATTTCATTATTTGAGTCGGCATGGATTTTCGGCGTGCATCTTAGACACGATCGCGTTGGCTTCTTATAAGACCTTTAATGCATTTGCAAGGATCACCGCACCACAGTCCGACGACGTTCACGACTTCGCCTATTTTGCTGGGGTTGTGTTTTTTACTGGTTTTTGGCGTCTTGTTTCGATGAGCCGGTTCTTTATCAAGAACATGATGGGCTGGAATCAAATTTAATTCCATGACGAGGTCTTGGCCGGATTATTGCTTCTTCAGCTCCTCTTCTGTAAATAATGCCACTAACACCGGGGTTTGATCATTTATCATGATCTTCTGGGCACGATTTTCGGTAATCAAACCATTTCTGCATCGTATTAGCCGATAAATTTATTGCTTCAGGCCCTTTACCTTTTCTGGGGTGAACCAAGTGCCTAGCGTGCGCTCGTGCTTGTCACGCAGTTGGTATTTGATAATGTACGGTAGGTGTAGCATTTTTTCTGATTTTTGAGATGACTGGCTTTGCATTTCCTTTGGTTTAGATATTTTGGGAATTTTGTAGTTCTGCATTTTTTGTATAATTGATTTTTCTTTTGACAGAATATTTAGATAATAACCACAGGGATTTATACTGAAAAGGAAAAGAAAGAATAATAATAAAAAAGGAATTAATTTAATTTATTTATTTGCCGGTCTGAGTTAAATGCCCGCAACATTCCATACACACAAACAATCAAACAAAAATTCAGCCAATTATGGGTGTTAAGTTGAAGTTCCTGAGTGTCACCTTGTTGCTTACTTATTTATGTTTTATCGAGAATTTTTTTTAATGGTTGATTACCATCGTTTGTCTTAAACTTACAAAATTTGTGTTATGGCGATGCCATTCTCTGATGCTACTGTTGGGCTCAGAGCCACAATTTAAACAAAAAATGGAATAAAAATTAAAACAAAAATAAAAATAATGAAACAAGTCACTGTATATAAGCACGCACCACAAGAAGATACTAAAAATTAATGAAAAACATTAATTAAAACAAATTAAAAATATATCAAAATTAAATAAAAACAAATAATTAAATAAAATCATAAAAAGCATATAGCAGCAGATAGAGACATACGAAAAATAAAATAAACTGCCAAAACCTTGCAAAATAAGGTTTAGAAAAAACACAGGTAGAAGTGGCGACCAGAAAACAAATGATAAGGGCTAAAAATAATATCATAAGAAAATAATAATAATAAAAAAATAAAATTCAACCATAAAGTAATTATATATCAAAAAATAGAGAAAAATGTAGAAAAAATAATAAAAATAATTTAAGAATAATAAAATAATTAAAAAGCCCTAAAGATGGCGAAAAATCGCTCATTGGTCGCACACAAGCACAAAAACAGTATATAAACAGTAACAAATTTCATTATTTTAACTTATGCTTTTACAACTTACTACTTTGAAAACTTACTGAACTCATTCGAAATTTTGAAAGTAATGAGTTTTGTTATAATTTTTTTTTGAAGTTTTCTTTGAAATTTAATGTAATATTTATAATTTTGATGTTTATAATGTCTGCAATTAAATGTTTACCTATGTTTTATATGCTTAATATCTATTTTATATATATGCTCGAGTCCCTTAAATTTATATAATAAAAGTATCTCAATAGCTATCGATGGAACAGATCTAGGGCCGGCTGGTGGATTAAGTTCCCTAGTTGTGCTCGTGGGTCATGCCTTATCGAAACCTCGGTAGTCCGCGGTAGGGTCTGGCAAAATTGCACAGGACCTCCTCGCAGGGCATCGTTGAACGACTCGCAACGGCCGCTGAAAATCGGCCGAGGTGAGCAGAAATTAAAATCAAGGGAAGGGCAACCTCAGATAGGGGAATTAGCAAAGATCGCATAACGATCTCATAGGTATTTCGATTTTTTCAAAGCTCGAAGTAAAATAATACAGGAATCGGGCAAAATGGATAGGAATCATTAATAAAACGAGAATGATAGTATATTAACGCAATAAATTAAGGAAGTGTCAGGCATTTTTACTTGTCACAATATCATACACTAAACATAAAACCAAGCAAACGACCGTTGTCATAAACTGTCCACATAACTGCTCTACCATGAACCATCATACAGTGTAAATTACATGGAACCATAGTAGATATAACGTTCATAATTTTCCACTTGGGGAAGGTGAATCGCACGCATAAAATGACTCTCAGAATGAGAATTAACTGCAGATGTGAGAAAATGTATTGCTAGGTTCCAATAATTTCGTAATAGGTAATTAAACTCCATTCGTATTGTAGCGACGATCGTGAAAACCATTAGAATAGTGTAATACTCCAACGCTGTAGTTAGACCCGGAGAATTAATTCCGCAGGAATGAGCTAACTGTAATGATGTCGGCCAGTTTTTGAGCGGCAGATTTATCCCCGTAGTATACGCGAGAGATTCAGTCACCAAGCGAGGAGGCTATAGTGAGAACAATCGATGATTCCAATCGTCAACCCTACCACAAATTAATCACTAATCAACGCGACATCATAACCTACTGTAGAAATTTCCATGCCTCGACGGTCCGATCAATACCAACTCTGCTAACTACTCCAATAATGACCTACAAAGAGAAATTTAAGTAGAATCATCCACCAACATCGCTGTCGACGCCATATAACGTCAGTATAAGTTTTTAAGAAATCACTAACTACATTACTGATAGTGGGTAAATCTGATTACGTAATCAGCATTACTCTATAATTATGATTGAATATCGTCGTAGCACCACTGTTAATTACCACTCTGACTTCATCGTCAGTAAATACTTGAACCATCCATGCTAACGTCATAGGACAACTAAAAAGAGTTTCACAAGCCAATGCAGTGGAAAATTCTAAATTTGGTATCGTTAGTAGGGCGAATTATGATTCTTATTAGTGGCATTAATATTATTACGTAATGAATGTTATTGTGAACAACTGTAATGTTATCGTACCCAAATTTTCTAAATAACTACTGAAGACATTATTAATATTATTAATGATAATTAATTCTCTTTTAATTAATTCAATTATGCCCATTTATTAACATTAATAATTAATATAGATATTTCATTTTTATTAACATTAGTAATTCTCTCGACAACTAAAATAGGTACCATATTTTATTTAATATTAATGATTATTAGCAATGACCGAACATTAATAATAATATTCATTTATGTACTCCCCCAAACAGTGTTTGATTTACCCAATATTTCATCGGTACTCTTCGTAACGCACTTGCTAACGCGAATCAAACTGTCATTATGTCTCCCCACTCTTACGCTTTTACCCAACGATTACTGGAGGACCCCCTTTTCGGACCTAATGTTTCCCCCATCCTTGCTTCCTACTAATCGATTAATTCTCCTTTTGTACCCGTTCTAGAAATAGAGACCAACTAAATGACGGATATGAACAATCTCCCGAGAATTCTACGACTTTCTCCATCAGTAGTTGCACTCCGACAGATACTAGAAGAGTTAGAAGGTAGACATGATGCCCTCAAAACCAAATACAATCGGGTAAAAGGCACCTGGACATCTCCTGAGGCAGCCAAGAACCTATTTCAGAAAATAACCCGTTTATCTCGCGCTCGAGATGAATTAATTATAGAAAACTCCGCGGGGGTTAACTTCAACGTGACAATGTTTTTGGTTTGACTTAATTCAGGAAATCTTGTAAAAATTATCGCGTGCTTATCTCAGTGTTTTGCCTAACTGTTGTCAAACCACTGTAATTGTATTAATAGAATATTATAGTTTTATTTTTCTCTTTGATTCTAGCGTGAGTATTTTCTTTTGAATGACAAGGGTAAAGTAATAGTAACAACTTAATAAGGAATCATAAGAAAGCCTACATGAAGCCACTAAACGGTATAAATAACCCTCACGGTTCTCGGCTCAGACAGAATTGATGTAAAGAGGTTCAAGGATGGAATAGTTTTACAGATAAAATGCGTAAGCCCTTCTATCGGCAGCAATAACCGGGAAAGCGAAGGTCCTTCGAGGAGTAGCACTAGTAATAGCGCTCACCTGCTCGAATGGCATTCGGCTGTTGCGTACAGTACCAACATGATTTCGATCATGGGTACGTAACGGTTCAAATCGTACGGCGTATTGGAAAAGTGACCCTAGAATATAAGATGACAAACATACAATCGGCAAATAATTTTCCCATACGACCAACACTACTTAAAAAAGTTTGATAAGAATTATTGTAGTTTGCTGTTAACGACTGAGTCTGTTATAGATAAGATATATTTTTACGTGTTGCTGCTCACCTGCATAGAACCAGTTTGCCAATTTTAAGTGATTCAATGTCATTAGATTTTTAGAACTGGTATGAAATTTCGTCAATCCCATTGTATTTACTGAGTATTTACCATGATTTTTGTTTGTTCATTCCTCTGGCTTGATATAAATGTTATAATTATACTTATAACTAACATAATCGCACTTGAAAACTTAATGTTTTCAGTGTTGAAATGGATTCTAAATACGCAGCTACAGTCGGCAACCAAGAAAGAAATGCTTCCGATTCTCCCTCGCTTATCACCGACACAAAAATTGTATAAATCAAGAATCTTTCCATCTAATTTTCTAGTATACATCTAACCCTAGTCGACCCTCTCAATAGACACAAATTCAGGCAGGTTTTTAGAAAAACTTTTTCCTTACTTAAACATTCATTTAAATGTTAAAAATCCCTAAGCTCATAGCGATGTTTTCATCATTTTAACCCAGTTACAGATTCGTCCACCTTTCATGAACGCCGCGGTGTTGTCCAGCGAATTCTTACTTTCGAGATCAGTGCAAACAAGGCCTGACCTGTCCCAGTAGACATCGAGGGGTGAATGACGATAAAACGAGATATACGACATCCCTCAAACTAAACTGGGAAAATCGAATCCCGATTTACCATCCTTCACAGATTAGCATATATAAAATAAATGTAAATAAGTTAGGGCGACCTGTAACGAACACTATGATATGTCAAAACTTTAAAAAGGCATAATATTACAAAAATAAATTATCAAAATGAAATACAACTCCACTTACGAGTAAAGTCTCTGACAAAATCGTTAAGGTTTGAAAATGCTATTGTTGGTATACTGGGTGGAATTAATTTGTTTAAATCGGTAGTAGATCCACTTAATTTACACTATTCAACCGACACATTTTTTCTAGGGTCTAGCCTGTCTAACTTAGATGCCACAAAATTTTCATCTTACCACTATACACCCATGAGCAAGCTCATGTTGTTATTGTATATAGTAGCCGAAAATCTACGAGCAGGTGATATTTTCGCTTTCGGGTTTCGATAGAAGGACTTATGTCTCCTAACTCCTCCTGATTACATCAATATTCTAGCACCGTCATCTGTCTTATACTTAGCTCCGTGATCTCGTTTCTCTTGGCTGACCTCTTATTACAAACCATTATTACTTTTGATTGAGTCAGGATTAAAATTGGTTGTCAAATTAATATTAAATCACATTTTAAAATAGACATTATTCAATACATAAATGACTCTCAAATTTCGTATTTCATTAATTCTCTGAAGGAGTTATCCCAACTAATAAAGTTTTTAGATTTTACTCATTCTAATTATTAAAAGTTAAGTTACTTTTGTCCGAATTATTTCGTAAATTTGGTTGTATCAATGACCTCGAAAATTTGTTATATTTGTTATACTTGTTATTTGAAAGTATTTTAATTTTGGAACAAATGTAAACAATTTAGGATTCTGTTTCCCCTCCATAATAATTTAAAATTACTAAATTTCACTTAACCACAATTATTTGCAATATTATAAATCTATTTATTTAAGAAAGCAAGCCAAATAAGATACATTAATTAAAACTAAAATTACTGAAAACAAAATGATACGTCTAAAGACGTGATAGTTAATTCGATATCGATTAATCTAGAAGTTCTCGCAGATCGATGAGGATGTCTCTCTGATTTCTGGAAAAATTGAACTTGATTGTCCCGACTTGTGGGTGACCTGGGCTGTTACCTCTTCCAACACCTTTGCAGTATTTGACAGAAGAATTCCTCCCTCAGCTCGACGATGTTCACGGCGTCGTCGGTTTTTGCTGGGGTGAGGCTTGCTGGTACGTGGGGTTTTATCGGGATTGTTAACTAGTTTTTCCTAGTTAAACATTTATCTATATGTTCAAACCCCTAAGCCCATAGCTGATAGAAAACGATAAATTGACACATCAACGTCTCTCAAACTAAACTGAGAGAATTGAATAACAATTCAACATTTTCCACAGATTAACAAAACATATATAAATATTTAAAGGGCACCTGTCACGATACTAAAAGGTATCGCGGTCATCCATGATAAAAGAAAATTTCAAAAACATAATATTACAAAGACGAAAGGGCTGATAATGCTACCTCAAAACCACAACTTTGGGTGCGTAAGTTCTGCAGTCATTCACTTTTTGATATTATTTATTTACCCGCCCGGGTTCTATCCATGTTGATTTGATGACATGGAATTCCATACTCATCCATATTATTGATCGTGAAGTTCAACATTAATTTTTCGTACCTGGGTCAATTCCTGACTAATGGATTGAATAGCATTCATATCTGAAATTAAATGAAATTTTCAAATTACTTAATTCGATGAGAGTGGTGAGGGATGATATGTGAAACAATTGTGTTGGTATTCAGAAGTGGTTTTATTTAACCTTTTGTCTTTCTAACCTTTAGTATAAAAATCATATCATCGTTTACCCCCTTAATTTGTTTTGTGAGTCTATCATCCTTATTTCCTTCTATTCAATTTAATTAGTACACTTTCCTTGGTTATTTAATCGAGTTTTTAGTGAATATGACCTTTATTTAATTAACATAAAAGAAAATTTGAGAATAACCTTAACTAAATGTTTTTTGATATTACATTATAACTAATTTTTTCTGACGACAACAACGAGCTATTAATAAGGTCTTCTTCGTCGCCTAGAACAGAGTGATTGCCTGCGATTGCCTGGGTCGCCTCTCATCGAGTTTCGGCATTGATACAAGTGTTCATCTTCACCTTTTCTGTCATCCAGTTGACTTTGAATCGGCCCATCGAATAGTTTTGCAGGAAGCACCACGTCAGTGGGCGCCAGCATTTGAGTCAGCAGGTATCTCTCCCGTTGCGATTGCGATATTCACTCGATCCAAATGTCTTCGGGCCATATTCACTTTCCATTGAAATTTGTGCTCCAGCTCCTCTAATCGATACAGTGAGAACTTCGTGCGTTGACGCTCCTCACAGCCCGGATTGCGACCGGGTTCGCACTTGGTAGCGAGACTCGGCAACCCGACCTCATCATCCCTCGACCTAGCTCGGATTGGCCAACTAGCGTAACCAGCGTCCAAAAACGATTGTTGATATGCGTGGTCATTCCTGGAGTCACTCAGATCGTTACTCGGCCGTCGTCGTTCCAAGAGTCCGTTTCTTGAGGTTTCACATCAGCTGAAAATACATAGAGATTACTAGTTCCGTTGGCTTTAATAGAAAGAATGATAAGAAGGTTGCTGTTTCTAACTGTGAATGTAAGTAGTTGAAAACGGCCGTATAACCTATGTTCAGCACTAATCCGACTCGTGATTGTCAACTAGCTGTGATCCATTCAGTGGTTATGTTGTTATGGATTTTTCGATTTAGGTTTAATGGCAATGTGTAAGGCCTTACTTTGATCCTGTTCGACCATCGCTCATTCATTTCGTTGTCTTTTGGTTCCTGAAATTCCGAGTTGGTAGCCTGTCCTGTCTCAACCAAAGTTCCTCCGACGTTTCTCTTGGAGTCAGAGGAATTTGAATTTTTGGAAAGGTTTGATAGTCTCATGAATGCGAAATGAATTGAAATCTGATGTGGTCGATGCGCTATATATACTGCTAGTCGGAGTGATTCATATTTTGCCCTCAGTAAATGGTATACTATTTGACTATTAATCATAGAATTTTTCACCATTCATTTTTATTACAATTTTCCAGTAGAAATTCTAGGAAAATCGTTTAATTATTTAGCCTTATTTTACAGTTCATAAGGTGAACGATGAATCTCGGTTATTAGTTTGTCCTTATAGCTATGGGTCCAAATTTTTTTATTGCCTGCGTCCGATTCGTCAGAAAATTACCTTGGTGATGATTTATTTATCTAGCTAGATGATCATTCTGATTGGATACTAGTTGTCAGTGAGGATTCCGGGAATTAATATTTCATTTTTTATCATTTCAGTGGCCGGTTCAATGTGATATTCAGTCATAGTTTCTCGAATTTCTATTGACAGTAAAATAATGGATTAATTTCGGCCGATTAATTTCACTATCGTCGTCCAGGTTGTTCGTAATATCCGAAACTTCGATGACCTGGCTCAGTTGGATTCTTTTTTGGTAATGCTCTCGGAGTTTTCGGCCTGTTGGGTACTTCGTAATTTACACTTTGTTTATTTAGGTTTATTTAGATGGTATTCAGAATCATATCTCCTTGTAGCTTGACCTAACCTTATCCCTGTGCGAGTAGGTGTTGTGTCTGGTGCTAACATGACGATCAAACATTGATAATGTCATCCTCGTTTTAATGTACGATTTAAATGAATATTTTTAATGTTATTTTTAGTGATTATATTACTATGAGTTTGGGTGGCAACTTGTTTATTATCAAATTTGATGTTTACTCACAAAATTCACTATATTTAATGGGTTCCTAAGTTCAGTAATAATTCTCGCTCATCTACTGATACTAAAACGGTTTATCTTATTCCTCTTCCAATTGTCGACTTGGATTTTCTTTTTTGTGTTTATTTCAGACCTGAGTTTATGTTGGTTGATTACGATACTGTTTCTGGAGCTAGTCTCCTTCCATCTTTTAGTTAGTATGACGTTGCATTTGAAGCTACTATCCTATTTGATAGTGGGGTTAGGGCCGGTATCATTATTTTATTATTCCTGGTTTACACAAGATTAAATCAGCCATTCTTTTTAAGGGTTTATTAAAATATCCGTTAAATTTACCACTAAGGTTAACTCGATTTGGTTCTAGATTATCATTACAAAACAAAATTAATTAATCAAAATCCTTGGGAAATTTTCCGCTACAGTTAACTCTATTGATTTTGGATTATCATTAAAAATAAAATTAACATTCCGCTAGGGCTAACTCTATTGATTTTGATTATCATTAATTAAAATCCTCTTTAAATTTATTGCTAGGGTTAACACTATAGATTCTGGGATATCATTATAAATTTGATTAATTTTCTCAACTAAAGATGTGTTGCATAGATTTCGCACGATCCCCACTCACTCCCTTACTCAATTTGATCCTAGGGTTAGATTATGTCGATATTATAAATTAGGAGTGCCCACTGAGCTACTCGGTGTGATGAACTTAAAGCCGATGTGTTTTACTGATTTTAGTCGATTTTTCGGACGACTACTCGATCAGCTCGACACTTCTAAAGGTTTTCATAATTTACGTTCGGATCCGTCGTTACTCACGACCAGACTTCCACAAACACAGATTATAGGTGGAGAAACATATCATCTTGTGATATGTTTCGGCTGTGGGCCGCAAATATTTCGACAGTAAAACATATATAATTGACAATAATAACATCAAATACATTAGGATTCATACGCATACATCATACTCCCAGAGTACACGCTCAAGTAGGGACTTACTTGAAGTTTGCTTGAGGACGTGTTGTAGCAAGTTGATTTCCAAAAATCTTCGAGCGTTTCTCCAAGTAAAGATTTTAAACATGATAAAAACAAGTAATAACTTTTTGCATAAAAATGATTTTTACAAGAAAAGTGATTAAATTCTGAAAAAATGAATCGTTATATATACCTATTCTGTGGACCTAACCTTGCGTGTTCTTTTCGATGCATTAAAACAAAATTTGACCTTGAATTTATTTGTATTATCTACAATTTATTTTATAATTTTCTTACATTAAATGGACAATATTTTTTTAACTGAATATTTTCTACTAAAAACATTCTATTTTCATTTCACTCAATAATTTCCAAGTTTTATGAATTGTCCATTTTGGTCAAATTTTAATGTTATAATGTTATTTTTATGTTAATTTCGTGCATTACGCTTATTTCAATATATCAATAAATAGTTCTTTATATATATTTTAATTTACTTTTTTGTTTTTGATTTTATATTTAATTACACATTGCGATTACCTGAATTGATATAAAAGATACTTTTGATAGTGTCACTCTTGAATACATCTGATCCTTACTCCACTTCATTGGAGTAAGTGGGGGATTCGCAATCATTATCCAAATGCTTTATCTAATACAAGCACTTTTTATAGCCGTGGACACATACTTAGTCCACATATTGAAGTTGGTTAAATAATGATAAAGTCTGTATATTGATTTAAATTTGACTAAATTATGATGATAATCTGAGGCTAAATAGCAATTAGGTGTAATTCGACTAAAATTTAAGGTTTAATAATGTGTGTATATTAAATGGATTAAATAGTATGAGGCTAAATAGTAATTAGGTATAACTCGCCTTATAATTAAAGTTTAATAAGGTTTATATTTTGGATCAAATAATGACCTGAGGCTAAATAATAAGTAAGTATAATTCGACTTATAAAATTAAAGTTTAATATGAGTATGTATAAATCTAGTTAAATTTAATTTTGATCTGAGATTAAATAGCCATTAGAAGTATTTCGGCTCAGAATTAAAGTTTAATATTGATTATTTATAAATTGATTTAAATTTGATTATACAATGACGTTGACTCGAAATTAAATAGTGATTAGGTATGTTGTGCAAAAACTGATCTAAGCCCTTAATTTTGTTTGCTTAGCACGAAAATGCCTATATACATTTGAGCTGTAAAACTAAAATATTAAATTGAAAATATTAAAGAAAAATGTAAAATTTAAAAGGAAAATAAATAATTAAAAATTTAAATCAAGTTTGATACATAAAACTTGAAAAATTAATAATAAAATCAAAAAATTAGGAAAAAATAATTTTAAAAAATAAAAAAATTAATTCCTTGTTTTACCGCATCAAAATACACACACGGACAATCGTGGTATATAAGGCAGTGCTAAACAAGCAAAATTCAGTACGTTATTTTTTTAAAATTTTTATTTGCTGTTATATCCAACGATTATTTACTTTTCGTGAAATTTATATATTTTGGAAAATTACAGTTTATAATAGAAGTAATTTTATTTTATTTTTAAATGTTTAATTTTATAGTCATTGTATCCAATTTAATATTTTTAATTGAATAATAATTTTTAATCATTCTAAATTTGTTTTTATTCTTTTTACTTTTATGATTACGCAGAATTTTTCGTTTTTTTCAACCTATACAGAAGTACATGTGATCGAACTCCATCACGACGAAGTAAAATCACGTCTAAATTAAAATCAATTACTTAAAATTCGCAAGAGAGTAAAATGAATGCTGATCTACTACGAGTTTTGCTTAACAACGGACTGTAGTTCCCAGGACGTGAAGAAGCTGTGAGGACGGTTGTCAGAACAGCCAATAGTTTTCCCCCGGGAACCTTATCGCCCGCCCGTCTTAAGACTGAGAGTGGCGATGAGGAAGGTTTAAAATCTACCAACATATAAAGAAAAATAAATTGACTAACTTGGAGGAAGAAGGAATTAGAATGCAAGAAAATCAATAATGATACAATAAAACATGATGAACAATTAGATTAGGCAAAATCGATTATTCAAGTACTCGAAAAGAATATAAACAATTATGGAAAAGTAAAATTAAATAATAGTTGAACGTATTCCTATAGAATATATATTTTTTTGTCAAAAATTACAAGCATTAAAAAATTTCCAGTGTTATTATAAAATGATTGGAAGTCACCACCAATAGTTGTGGTACACATATTTCAACTCGATAACAACTTTTATTAATTAACCTATATGATATGACATACAAACTTAGCTGTGTGTTGAAGTTATTTAGTCAAAGGAATAACAGCCTTTACTGTGGGAAATGAGAGTGTAGAATGAAAGATAAATTCAACACACAAGTATAACGCGTAGTGTAAACGCATACAGATTTTCAAAATATAGAAATGTCCATATGAATAGCAATTTATATTAAATTATAATTAAATTAAATAAATTTTAGTAAAACTAATCTTACATACATTTTTTATAGATCCAAAAATTCCTTTAATTGTTTTCCCTAAAAAGCTTAATAGATATTAAATTAAATTTCACTAAATTTGCATTATTCTCATTTATTTTTTTTGTTATCAAGTTGGATTTACGCGTTAACGTGTTATTTAATTATTGTTACCAGTGTAGCCTTAGACACTATTATTATTAAAATTATTCTTATTGTTATATCATTATTAACATTATTATTTTAATTTAGTATGTTTACGTTTTCATTTACACCTATGTAATCTTTATTGTTTACCACACTATGCATGATCATTATTAATACTACTGTCTACGGAAATCCAGGATGTGTAGCGGTTATGATCATTTGATATGGAAAATATGGATCGTCTAGCTCGTACTGGGTATCCTGCCCGCCGCGATATCCGCATTTATCCGTCTCAAGTACCGTCTGGCTTGTTCCACTTGTCTATTCGTCTCCTCTTTATGAGCTTCGAGGCGCGCTAGTAAATATTCAGCCTGGCCCCGCATCTCCCTAGCCGGGTTACGTCTTGGCTCTCTTTTGATCGCCACGAACGGAAGGTCGATCTCGTCCGAGACTCTTTGCGTGCTAGATCTTGTCTCGCGCACTGGAGAAATGTAAAATCTCGCATCCCACATCGCCTGCCTACACCTGGCAGCCGAGTGAGCGGTGAATCGTGCTATTACTCGGGATGCATCAATCCACGAGTTTTCTAGAATTAAAAGGACCATTAGCTTAGGCGTTGAGTATAAGGGTTTAACTAGGTTGGTTGCGGCCGGTTTATGCAATGTTGAGAATTCTGGGCACGTGGCCTTAAGGGGATTTTTCAGTTCGCTCAGCTCGTTGACAGAGATCAGGAGTTTAATTTGGGCACGGTTCTATGAGGTCTTTCCCTGAATACATCGTTGCTGCTAGTTAGCTTTTAATTCAGTTCGCGTCTCTAATTATTAGTTATCAAATAATTAACTCATATCTGACTTAGTATTCGCGAAAGATTTCTGATGATGGTTCTTTTACTGTTGATTGTCGACATTTATAATTTCGTTTATAAAATGTAATAAAATAATATAAATAAATTTCTAAGGTAGTTTACGAAATAAGCTAAAAAAATCAGTAAAATAGCTAATTTCTAAAATAAATACAATAGCTAATTTTCTAATTTAGTTTATGGAATAAAAATAAAATAGTAGAAGATAATAAATTTCTAAAATATAAAATGGAATAAAATGATGAACTTCCAATTTAGTTCATGAAATAAAACAATATAAAGTAAAATAATTGGTTTTTAATTTAAGTTATGAAATAAATTAAAGTACGATAAAATAATAAATTTCTGGTTTAGTTCCTGACATAAAATAATGCACTAAAAATTAATGAATTTATTGTTTTTACTAGTAAATTTGTTTCTATGACTACTGTCTAAATTGACGGAGTATTCAATATGAACACTTTCAGTAAATTCCGATTTCAGGGGAAAGTATCTAGTCCTAAATTTTTGTAGACATTCTGAAGAACACGGGAACGTTCGTGTAAACTTTGATTGGTTTTCAAATTTTCTAAATCAATGTGAGATCTGATTAATCCACAAGTATTCTAATGTAAAGGAAGGAAATGGAATTGCATTAACTCGTAAGGACTTCACTTAGGATAAGCTTTGCTTAATAATTTATTTAATTCAACTATAATTATCCAAATGTAAATTATTGTTGTTAACTCCAAAAACTTTCGATAGAATTAATAGAATTTAACAAATACTTACTCCATAATTAAACTAGCTATTCCAAATAACAATTCGTATATATATTTATTAATTTAGGTTACCATCTCTGGTGAAATTGGGGTCCGGGAAACACTTCTCCTGGATCTTCCGACTCCCTGTCAACGATCTGCGTAACTGAATTCATGTGGCAATAATTACTAAAACGTATGGTTATCGCCAAGTGATTTTGATCAGTCATTGATTTCGAATTTAACCATTATTCGACCGGTTATGGGACCATGACTTGTTTTAAAAATATTGAATCGGCTAAAGGAATATATTTATTCTACGACAGTGATGCATATAGTCAATTATTAGAGCTTGTTGGCGGGTCTTCATCGGGGACGTCTGAGTGGCGGTTACGTCTGGAATGCTAGCGCTCAAATACATTGAAATAATGTTATATTTAGATAAATTCCTAAATCCTTACCATCATATCGAGTCCCGTTGTTACTCGTGGCACTAGATTCTTCTACAACCCGTTCCGGGAATTCTCTTGGATTCTGGACGTTTCTTCCTGCCATGAATAATAACTGGTAAATCTAAGATGCGCCAGTTATTATATTAGTTGTGTGCCTGTCAGGTTAAGCAAACTTATTGATTTCGCACACCTAGTCCGACTGTCGCTGGGTAGAAAAATAATTTTGATCACGAGTATGTGTGCGTGTTTGAAATCAAAATTTTCTAGTGATATGCATACTACTAGCAAAGGTCGTATGCGGATTCATTTTATCTTTAACTACACGGGTGTGATTCCCCGGTCGATTTGGTTTATAGGTATTGATCCACTCGTGGAAAAATGTCAAGTTGGATATTTATAAAACGGATGTTTATTCTACTGATCGAAAATCATTTTCGTCTATTCTAACTTTATCTAACTATTTTTGGTTCATTCGTCGTTTGGCCGTTTGGATCATTCCCGTCGAATTATTTCAAATATAGGTACTCTTTATTATTCTAATTTGGCGAACCATTAATTTTTATTTTGTTTAGGTCTTTTAGGTTTTCGATCTACCGGTGCATAAGGAATTGGTGGAAAATTCGTCATCGTAGTATTCCAATTATTTGTGACATTTTTGATTTATTCCTACCGGTGAACGTTATTAAATAAATTCTTTGGAGCCTGTCATTTATTTCAGTTTTGTTTGTTGTTATTTATCTGGGATTGGGAGAATTTATTGGAGTAATTTATTTATTTTTTGGCCGGGAAGTTTGTACCCTTATATCACATATCAGGATAATTGTTAGAGAACTCATTGACGTAAATCTTAACTCTCGCTACATTTTATAAGTTTAGCCAACACCTTCACCTAATTTTGATAATTCAAGGTACTATTTTATTGGTTGAATTTTGTAGTATTCATGACTATCATGTCGCTCCCCAGTTCTAGGTAGCGATTTTGTCAATGTAACTATTCAAGTCTCGTCACTTATTTTTTCCTCCTAATTGGATTAAAATCTCGGAATTTATGGGTCAATCCACCGTTATGATTGCGGGAATGTACTATTGTGAATTTATTGGTATGCTATAGAGATATAATACTGGGTTTCAGATGGAATTGATTTTAATCTCGCCGTTACATTTTACTTCACGACTCCGTATTCATCAAGGATCTTTATTTATGATAATTACAGGGGTACGGATTTATTTTTTATCTTTGACTCGGATTTTTGTTTTGTTTGACCTCTATCTTTTAAATTGTGGGTTTAATTCCAAATTCAATTTCATCTGGGAGTTTTACATTTATTCCACGGTTTGATTTTAATTAAATTTATTTATGAAATAATATTAGAAAGTTATAGCAACGATTTTTATTCTCTAGTTTCCCGTCACCTTCTCCTTTAATTGATCCTAAGCGCGTTTGTGTTTATATTACAAATTAATGAGTGCCCACTGGACTACTCTGTGTTTAATTTTTAGCCGTTTGTGAAGATAATTTAGGTCGATTTTATAGGAATTGAGTGACGACAAAATAGCCAAAAGACTATTTCCTCTTCACCCTTTTCCCCTATACGGAATAATATTGACGTTTCAGCTCCTGCGTTCTCACGCCGGAGCCTTCACGGGCACGAACTATTGGCGATTATACACGCACTTACACAGTTCGATAGATATATAAGATTTTAATGACTTGTGGTGTTGTAGCGGCTGTGGGCCGGAAAAATTCGACAAAAGAAAATTCATTTTTTGTTTAAATACGTTTATTGCCACATAGTACATTATGGTAGTCATAATTTCATTAATAGTACATCATAACTCTCCCCACGCCGACGTCCAAGCAGAGCTCATTCGAGGTTGCAGGGACGCGACGTGGAGAGAGTTTCCGAGCATTCTCTCACTCACATTTTAAAAATTTCTGATTTCCACTGGTTAAGACTAGATCAAAACTGATTTGTTCAGAATAACTGATTCAAGTTTTTCAAAACTGATTAAAATTATGTGAAAATGAATCAGTATATATACCTATTGTACGACCCTAACCTTGCGTGTTAAATTTGATTTAGTAAAAACAAAATTTTACCTTGTGATTTTCCAGTATATTCTATTCTTAATTTTATTATTTTTGTAATTTAATTTGACAATTTTCTTTTGAATTTTTTAATTGAATTGTTTCCAATTCAAATTATTTGATTTTTATTCCATTTTCATGGATTTTTGCATTTTTGGTAAATTGTCAAATTTCGTTCAAATTGTAATGTTTTCGTGTTATTTTTATGTTTATTTCGTGCGGATCTTGTTGCACTTTGTTATCATTTTAATTTATTTTTGTGTTTCTTGATTTTATATTTAATTGTTTTCTTTCTCATATTTTAGCAGGGTTAGTTGATGTTTTATAGGTTCGATTTTAAATCTGCATGTTGTATTTGCGTGTGTATTACCGATTCATTTAAACAATTTTCAAGGCCGTTTGTGTTCTGGCCCAACACTATGACCCTAAACATTTGAGTGAGAAAACAATCCCAATAAACAGGTTTACATTCATTAAAAATTGACCGACAACTACAAACGAAAGTATTTAAAACCCTATGAAACCATGAAATAAAACCCAGGAAGCATAGTTTTCTTATTCACATCTGGTTATGCGTCGTCAGGGGCTTCGATGTTTTTAACTGAGACAACAGAAAATCTTTGAGGATACTGATGAGGCCTGTCCTAGGTGTGTAACAATGAATTTCAGTGAAAGTTAGACGACACCGTAACACGTCAGACCCCGAGGAACTTAACTATATTAACGTATAGTCATTGATTTAAATATTATCATTTTGAGTAAATTCTCCACGTAATTATACAACTAGTAATTAAAAATATATTATTTTAACTAGTGCAAGACCACAAAAGCGGATTTTGAGAAATTCAGGAAAGACCTCCCCAAGTATCATAAGACGATGAACCAGTCGCAACGTGTGGAGTCCTTCGTGCGGCGCTGCAGACGCATGAAGGAGACATGGATCCGGCCAGACGAGACAAAAAAGCTCAGACAACAGAAAGTGCAACTGAAGTAACTATATGAAGAGGAGCTTACCCTATCCAGGTCGCTGAAGGTGAAAATTCGCCATTGGACTGCATAATATCGACCTTAGAATAGAAACTGCAGATCCACACTGATCCCGCCCCGAAATCCACTTACGACTAAACCGAAGGTAATGGCCCTTGACCACTTATGCAAAGTTTTTCCCTATCAGTACCCAGCAGGTATCACACGACTTATAATTGAGATTACATAGAAAT
This sequence comes from Schmidtea mediterranea, assembly GCA_022537955.1. NCBI lineage: Eukaryota > Metazoa > Platyhelminthes > Tricladida > Dugesiidae > Schmidtea > Schmidtea mediterranea. The sequence goes on from CM039679.1 coordinate 128,886,856, forward strand.
TGAGATTGAACCAGTCATTAATTATACGACAGATCTAGTCAAACCTTCATAACCACATTTAAGGAACTACAATACCATTTATTAAAACGATAAGATACCCGCTAGCTAAAGAACGATTATCCATAATGAACCTATAATCCATCCCCAATTGATCCATCTGCCGTTGCTGTATAAGGATGCTCACACGAACATCACTGCTTCACATCGAATCTTGATAAGCTTGGATAAATTCGATTCCTCAAGGCTATAATAACATGAGTTAACCCAGAAATCTAATAAAATGTGTGAAATAACCCAATCACATGAACGTGAACATCTTACCAATTATCAGGCTCAAGACATAAATCCCAACGCCAATAACACAGTTCATATCCCAATTGTTCTCTATCAACTATATACTTATCAAACTTGCCCTTTTAAGAGTGACCTTAAATAAACCAATGAACCATGGAGGCCACGAATAGCGATAGTAAAACCAACTACTGAATTATTCCAGTAACTGAAATGAGATCAAATTGACAATCTATTCAATATATTTAGAATTACCCATTGACTAATCATAGGCCGGATCTACGAATCTACTTAATCGGAGACAATTTCAGTCAATTGAGTAGGCATCCGAATAAACAGATGATAATTGCTGATTACTCTGACTCGATCAACGGCACCGAAGATAATTATTTTGTAAATAAATGCAAATAAATCAAAAAATTGATTTTCGGTCAGCGCCATTATAATGAACAACAGAAAATCTCAGAATAAAAATTATGACTCACTCAGGTCAACAGTATATATAACTCACGTTTATAGGATATATCCAATCACTGCGTACTAAAGCTCATGAATAAAACGGTGAAGTTACACTCGTTTAAGTCAACGAAAGTCACGGAAGAGCAGTCGGATAGTTCAAATCAAAATAATGGCCGAGAAAATTAGAGCCCTACGATAGAAGAGATTTATTATACATCGGATAACTACAATAAGGCCAATTCAAGACCTTGAGAAGAAGCCACATGGGAGGATGATGAACGAGTTGCGCTAAAATTTCCCTTGAAAATAGCTGTGAAATACAGCCGGTCGCTTTGCGATGCAGGATATAGTTTATCTACGATCGCAGAAACCAATTTACAGATTCGCTCCAACTCAAGAGATAATGAGATAGAACTGCCAAGCCTCGAAATAAAATGTGAGCCTGGCCGAAACCCAACTGATGAAGAACGTCAACACTCAGAATTCTCACTAGATATACTCAAATAAATTAGAATGGAATCTCCACTGGAATGCAGTATGGCCATGATTTATAATTTTATTAGTATTAGTCATATTTTTGTCATTGATTGAATCGATGACTTTGGTTGGTTCATTTCTTTTTTTTAGTTCAAGCATTTTTAAAACCAATAAATTTTTGATTGGAAATGTTCAGACATTTCTTTTCCTTAATGAAGCTTGCTGAATAGATTTCGTTGTTCCCGATGGTTGAACTTCAAAATTTTGCCATATTTGCGAAATGTGAATGTTCTGTTCTGTACAAATACCAAAATTATCGAATGAGGAGTATTTTATGCATCCCAGTTTTGAATTTTTAACGTACAAACATACGTATTTATCCTGAAATAGCTTTAATTGATCATCATTCCAGCAATCTGAAAAAATATTCACAGCGGATTTATCTTTTTGGGGAATGGCTCATAGAATTGTAGAGCAAAATTCTGTTGGTGATTCCTAGCATGCAGAATTTAAAAAATTTTCTCTTCTTAATTGTTTTTTACTTTTTTATTAAAATAATCACAAATATTACTATTGTGTTTCATCAAATATTATTTTCTAAACGAAAGGGCTACAAAATATTTAAATAAACTGGAAAACATAAGTGTACTCACAATATAATTATAACTGGAAATCGTATTTCTATATATGGATATTATAAACCTATTTAATCGAAATTATAAATTTTTGTAATAAATAATAGATTTTATTAATTTAAAATTTAATTTATTCCGAAATAAAAACCGGTTCGATTAACTATTAAAAAATTTAACAGCCGGTTCTATCGAACCGGTGCGAACCGGCTACAGCTCATCACTAGCCATGAAGCATAAAAAGCGCATAAATTTAGCAATAGCCACGGTAAGAAATACCCATTACCGATGGGTATTCACCGGATTAAGGTGTCTCATTTGAGCTTGATGAACCAGCGTTGGACCGAATGAACGCACCAACTAGGTGATGTTCCAGCAAGAACTTCCAGTGAACCTATTCGCAGCCGATTGGGGAACCAAAGAAAAGAGGATGATCACGCATATGGCTGCTGTAACCCGATGACGAGTGACTGAAAGCATTAACTCAATCCTAGACACCGAGGAGGACATCACTCAAGTTTAGAACCAATATTTCTATTGTCGGACTAAGTTGTCTTGTAGTCAAAATAAATTTTAGTTGTCATTAGTTTGGATTTGTTATCTACAAACTAAATGATCCTCAAAGATATAAATAACTCTAGATGGTAAATAAATAGATTAAAAAATTGAAGTAAATGATCCAGACAGACTTGTGACATCAACACAAAGATAGACATGTATCGATCGGAGAACTATGCATCAGTAGGAACATTTGATCACACAATCCAATTCACCAACACTAAAATCAAATTAAAAGATTTCCAAAGCGTGAAAACACTTAAAAATATCTGTATGAATATCATAATTCCAATTTCATAAATTATTTCAGAGATACTGAGCAACATTTTAACTCCGATATTTTTTAGGCATGGAAGTTATCCGATCTATTGGACAAAAGTTAACTGAACTGTAAAAGTCTAACACCGAGCTACACAATCAATTAGTTCAAATGAGTCACGAGTTTAAAGAAACCAAATCGACCTGGGTAGAACCGAAACGAGTAAAGAAGCTCTAACCGAAACTGGATGACACTCAACGAGGCTGGCATGAAAAGCGACAGCTGGTGAAAGCCATACGCATACAGATCCGCAACTTAGAGACAGTATTAGCAGCCAGCCAGGATGGTAATGAGGTTACTTACCCTCTGGTACTCGCTCTGGCCAATTAGAATACCAAGAGCGTAAAGAATCAGTGTGCACAACAAAGACTAGCCAACTCCATTTGCGTCAGGGAAGATCCGAGCGGAAGCGACTGCGTCTTCAAGCAGAGGAAAACTCTAGAAGAAAATAAACAGACTGTGGAAATTCTGAATGACCATTGTGATTAACGGACTCTAGGAACTAGAATTTTAAATTTTCATGTGCATAAAAATAATAAAATTTTATTGTTGTATAAATCATTTGGTTTTGATTAATGACGAATAAAACTTTATTAAATGATATATGAGAAAAATGAGAGAAAAATTGGGCTGGCTAGTAAAACTCGACCACATGCCTTCAAATAGCAGCTCACTAAACCCAATATGAGACCAAGCCTTTGCAGTCTTTGAATAGAGGCTCACCTTTGGTGGTCTCACAACCACTGGTTACATTACCAACGTTGCTCAGCAACGCGTAACCAGCGGATCGCATTATATTTTGTATGTTTGGGTTGCAAGGTCACGAATTACAAACCACCAGAATTTTTCTATTTATTATATTTTTATTTTTATAATTTTTGCTAAACAGCGTTTTATAAGTTCACATATGTTTTGGTCAAATTTCTTTGTTATGGTGTTATGTATGTATAAATCTAGTGTGGTTCTTGAAGCATTTTGCTTATATTTTATTTTAGTTTTGTGTTTCTTGATTTTACATTTATTTATGTTAGTTTCAATCTCTTCAAAATTCATAATATAATTTCTACTAAATTTTATTAAAATCAAAAACGTATATTTAATTCTGAATATTAAAACAATGTTTTTAATATTCATTATTGGACATTACTCTCCTCCTCTTCATTTTCTTTGTACTTTTTCAGCCATTCGATTCTTCTTGATTTGATTGAGTGTGGAAATTGCAGTTCAACTTGTCTTGGCGATAAGATTTTTAAAATTTTTGAAGGTCCTTCATATTGAATTCCCTCCTTCTTTCGTCTAAGCGGTTCCAAGCTTACTAATACTTCTCTCCCACCATGAAAACTCGAGTACCCCAGTTGTCTAAATCTCTATTTTGCATGTTTGTAGCTGCCTTTTCTAGATTAGTTTTCGTTTCATCCTCAACTTCTTCTCTGTATTTTTGTATATGTCCTACTCCCGAATATAAATTAATTTTCCGGCCACATACAATTTCAAAAGGTGAGAATTTTGTCGAGTTTTATATTACAGCATTCAAACTACGTTCAATCTTTGGTAACAATCTACACCAATTATTCTTTGTTTTAAACTATGTCAATAATGTTGCGAACATGTCCCGAACTGTTCTTATGATTTACTCTGCTAAACTATTCGATTGATGTTGGTAAAGTGAACTAAATTCTTTTTTATGCCAAATTTCTCCATACAATCACGAAACATTGATCCTTCAAAAATGCTTCCGCTATCTGTAAGAATTCTTTCAGGTTTACCAAAACAATATATCCAATTATTCAAAATGACATTCAAAATTGTTGCTTCATTCTGTGTACTTGCTGCTGATAAACTGAAAAATTTACTAAAACGATTTATTATTACTATCATGTATTTCTTACTTTTTTGTCTCCATATATGTAATATTCACTACTATTTGTTCTAAAAATCGTCCTCCTGTTCTTGGCAATAAGATTTCTTTTTTTTCTTGATCAATCCTTCTAATAGCACAAATCTTGCATTTATTAATACACTCTCTAATAATCTGATTCATCTGTGACGAAAAGAAAAAGTCCTTTAAATAAAATAAGGTTTTCTTGATACCCAGATAGCATAGTTCAATATGAAAATAATTTACTAAAGATTTTAAGTACGAGTCGGGTACAGTCACTACAAGTTCTCCGTCTGTATTAATAATCAATACGTCATCTTGTATCTGTAATATCTTCAAATACTTGAAAATACTGCTACTGATTGTTTTATAAGATATGTGAGCCTCATTTCCATTAAGATGTGATAAGATTTCTGAAGTAACTCTGTCTTCGTTTTGCTTCTGTTTAATAATTTTCAAAATATTTGAACTTTCTTGTGAAATATTAATGTACCGAGTTCTACATTTCGCCTCTTTGGGATCTTTGTGTTCCATCTGACAATAAGAGCATATTGTTAAGGTTATACCAAAACATGAATAAAAATAATAAAATTTTAAAATTATCAAAATCAATTAAAATTAATTAAAATTTTGAAAAAAGTAAAAATCAATATTTTTCGTGGGTGAAAAAGTGGTAACCGGTGGCAAATTTGATAGTGAAGACGAATAAAATATTATTAGACTAAGATAAGGTACATTGAAGGGTCGGGAGCCCACAAATATTTAATTAATTAAATTATTTGCCGACGAACCCATTAATCAAGGGCCGCCGAGCTAAACGTCAGCTTAATGTGTTTCCCGGCATTAGCGAAACGGGTAATAAATTGTTTTTCAATAGTAATCCAGATTAATGGGAATCCAAAAACTATAAAAGCAACTGACAACAAAAAAATTTGCCAGTTGGTTGGAGCGCGAAAATAACGAGTCGAAGGAAACAAGCTAATAGTTGTAAATCGATAAAATTAATTAGATTAGAGTTGAATTTACATCGTGATACCCTTAGGGTGTATACGATAAATAAATTATTGCGTATTATGGTGAATATTTGTCAATAAAGATTTCTTTGTTGGGATTTTGTCTTACTGATTATTAAACACGAGGAGTCGGATTGAGAGACCTATTCATTGACGAATATTTAATATCCTAACAATTTGGTGAGCCCGACGTGATCTGAATCGTTGATGAGAAGCATCTAAAGAGCAACCAAACCTTTGAGAAAACTGTAGTATATTGAGAAAGAGAAATCTAAACTTTGAAAAGTGTTAATATCAGACGTTCTAAATTAGATAATAAACGAGAACCGTAAAATTTACGAAGCAAGCAACGAATAGAGATTACTATGAGCAGCAATAATTCAACTACGTCGACGATTGCAGCACCAATAGTTTCAACATAAGAAGCGACCGTCATAGATAGAAATGATTATTCAAGTTGTCAAAAGTTACCAGTAAACCAGTACAGAGGAGATCCTGTAGAATTTGCTGACTTCATAGCGGTGATGGTACAGCGATTGCCACTTTATCTCAAAGGGGCAGCACGAGAGGCATGGCAGCAGTTGGACAAAAGGAACATTGGAAATGACTGGTCAAGGTTAAAAGACGAACTTGCAAATAAATTAATCAGTGGCGATATAAAGCGCATAATGAGACAAAAGTTTTACAACAGAGTTCAAAGATCAGACGAATCGGTAAGTGAATTTGATTATTTCTTAACAACACTTGCAGATAAAACGTTTGAAGTCAAACAGGAACAACCCGATACTGTAAAACAAATCAGTGAGTTGCTACAAGACCAAGCGTTGACAAGAAGATCCGAAATTTCAATAATTTCGATGAATTAGTGAAAAAGGAAATTCGAATCGAATTAAATCTTAAGAGCACCGAAAAGAAAGCACAATCTTTTGCAGTGATTTCTGAAAAACGAGACAGATCAATAATGCCAGTGAAAAATGACTATTTCAAAGAACTATCACTCCATCACTCAAGTTCAGAAATAAATTTGACTTCAATAGAGAAATAGCTAATGTTCAGAGTTCAAACAATGGAAAACAATTCAATGTGATATCTGTCGAAAGATGGGGCATTATGCCAATCAATGATGGTACAAAGATAGCACCAGGAAGTCCAAAATTGGTGAGGCCAGATTGGGTGAAAGGCGATAATGAGCGGAACTACCGAAAGTCTAGCTACAATTTCCAACGAGGAACTGACAATCTACAATGTTTCAATTGTGGAAGAAGAGGACATATTTTGAGAAATTGCCGATCAAAATTTAGATCTCCATCAACATCTCCATCGCACAAAGAGATAAAGTAAACCTAAACGGTAAAGTGCAATGCTATTCGTGGAAAATTTATGGACGTATGTCAAGATCATGCCCAAAAAAAGCTGAAAGATTTCAAAACCCAATTCTAAAAATGTCTATTCGATTTCAAGGGAATGCTTCAGTAATGAGCAATATGACCTATGTACAAGATGATGATTATAAAGAGAAGATAGAAAATGAGCTGAGAAATATGAGTCGAAAATTAAATTTGCTAATATCTAAATTTGAGTCTGACAACGAGCTTGAAGGCCATATGATATCCGAAACAGCTATAGAATCTCCAGGAACGGAAAGCGACATTAATTCAATAAAGGATAATTTAGAAAATGAAAAAGCTGCAATGTTGATCATGATGACAGAAACGTTGTTGGAAAACAGAGATATTAACATTCAAAATTGATGCAAGGAATGCAAAAGCTATGCGAAATGTCGTTGAGTATCAGAAAACTTAAAACAGTGATTAAATTGTGCGCCGATTAGTATGAATTGGCTCCGCCGGTGAAAGACGAGATCGGTGTTTTGATGGTAAACTTTGGTAGAGAATTTCGAGCAAAAGAATGATTAGATTTTATTTTTATTGATATTTCAGATAAGAAAAATGAATTTATGTACAGCATATGGCAGAGTAAAAGATTTAAAACAAGAATTGCAACAAAAAATAAAAGGGATGATGATTTAGTTAGAATTTAAAAGCAGATATTTAAAAGACAATGAATTTTTAGTTGATTGTGGAATTATTCCAGGTGTTAAAAATGAGTTTAAAATGATGATTATAACTAGCGTGTCAGGAGATATGGAAGACAATGCAAGAAGAATTATAAGTGATTTTGCAGATGCGTTATTAATAGGTGATGAAGATAAGATTATTGAAGAAGTAGGTGTAATTAATAATTCTGAATTCAAAATAGAAAATAAAATAAAAATTGTTGATTGTATACAACCATACTTATATGTTAAAACCAGAAGTAGTGAAAAGTTGAAAAAGATGTTACGAAAAATGAGCCACAAGCTCAGAGAGGCAAAAGTAGAAATTGACCCGATGGAAATTGCACTAGAATTTGAAGATTATAGAGAAATAGAGTATACTCAGGAACATTGGTGTGAAAAAGTTTTGAAATTGAGAAAACGAGCTGTTGAAGTTATGGGTAGTGATGAAATTATAATATTAAAATATAAAGGAGAGGAACTGGATGATGAAGAATATTTATTTGATTGCGGATGTATGCCACATGAAATAGATGAGGACGAATATTTAGGTACAAGAGTGAACTATGTGAATCATATAATCGCGTCAAAGAAATTTAGAACAAGTATAAATAGTCGGTATATGGAAAATGAGAGGGCGAAAAGAAAAGTGCAGTTAAAAATGAGGAACACAAGGAAACAGAAATTGATGAGGTGAGAGCGGTAAAAATGTTAGACGAATTAGAAGTTAATGAGATCGTTAAAATAGGGGAATTAAGTGTCGTTAACGAAAACGATGAATCAAGGATTGTTCATGAAGTCAGAAATAAATTGGAAATAAATAAAAGTGAAGTTGAAAATGTAGTAGAAATCGAGAAACTCGAGGTTGTAGACGAATTAACAATGAGAGAGATTGATAGAGTTGATGAAAATGAAGTAGAAAAGGCAAAGGTTTAAACGAAATTTAAGTAAATTGGATAAAATTAATCATAAGAGAAAATGAGATTGATATTACAAAGAGAAATCTAAAGGGGTTAATGTAAATATTGTATACAAAGTTCGAATTTGAAGCAGAAATAAAGGATTATTTAAAGGAAATTAGTGAAATTTTCAGAGGTCGACTTTTAGAAGTAGTAGAAAAATATGGTGAGTCAGATGATTTTTGTGATACAAAAGTGATTGAAAAGTTAATTAAATGTGGAATAAGCAGAGATTCGATAGTAAATGGGTTGACATTTATCGTTTTGGAAGTAATAACGCATGCTTATATGAAACCAGATGAAATAGAAATTTTGATAAATAAAGCAGCTCAGATATTGAATAAAAGTTTTGGAAACTGGATTAAAGATAGTTGAGGTTGGGAAAGTATAGTATCGTAATGTAAAATGGAAAAAGAGAATGAAGAAATGTATAGTTCTCAGCAGAGAAGGTTGAATAGAAAAGTGAATACTATAATGAGAAAAACAATGATATTTTCATGGGTAATGTTTGATGTCTATTATTTTATGTGGGTGTTCACCCAAACCGCTTCGTTGGTAGCATATGACTGTTCTCAAACTGAAATGAGAAAAATTTATTCAGTAGTAGACATGGGTGATTGTTCGGAGGCGTATCCGATTAATTTAAAAATTAATGACGTTAAATATCATGTGTATCAGGAATCGGATCTGAGATGAGCAAATGTTCGGGAATGTCTGGTAAAAAGGATAACATTAATATTTTATTATAAGAAATGGAGCCATGCGTCATTATTAAAAATGCAGACCATTCCGAGACCGGTTGAGATAATTCCGGAAAATTGTTCAGTAGTAGACATGGGTGATTGTTCGGAGGCGTATCCGATTAATTTAAAAATTAATGACGTTAAATATCATGTGTATCAGGAATCGGATCTGAGATGAGCAAATGTTCGGGAATGTCTGGTAAAAAGGATAACATTAATATTTTATTATAAGAAATGGAGCCATGCGTCATTATTAAAAATGCAGACCATTCCGAGACCGGTTGAGATAATTCCGGAAAATTGTATAACGGCATTCCAAACAGGTGAATTGAAAATCAGTTCTGAAATTAAATTAAAAGCAAAGTTAAATCATATGATTAGAGAAACAATTGTAGTTAAAGGAGATTTAAAGGCAGATGGTGATTGTGAAGGTGAACCGCACAAATTGAATGGTAGAATTATTGATAAAATAGTAGCAGTGGAAGAGTATTTAACGGCATTGAGAAACTTCCAAGGTATGTTTGATGAAGCAGTCTAGCTGTCAAACAAGTGAGTCAATTCTAGTATATGACGTAAAAATAAATCTATGTAATTTGGCGTATTTGAAAACAATGATTTTTAAAGCATTAGTGGTGAACAATTCAGAGAAAGACCCGATCGATTGAATTTAAATACCAGAGACAACGGAAAAGTAAGAATGACTCCGTCTAGATCAAAAAATACACCTGTAGTGTTAATGTTAACTTCACCTAATGATGGAATGCAATTTATTAGAAAAGACAACACAAACAAATGTGGTCAAATATTATATGAAACAAATTTTGAAGATGTATATCTGTCAAAGAAAACAATTGAAGATGCAAAAACTAGAATACATACGGAAGATATTAAGTTAGCTGTGTATTTTAATAATAAAATGGATTATTTATTCCATCATAGCCAAGAGGTCATGGAAAATGTTTATAGCGAGATGATATTAAATGATTGTAAACTAAATAAAGAGATATTACGCAATCGTTTAGCGATGACTATTACTAATCCGAATTTAGTTGCACCTATGCTAATATCGGACAATGGAGTGTTTGCCAGAATAATGGTAGAGGCTCTATACGGTTATAGGTGTAAAGAGATGATTGCAAAAATTACGAAAAATGATAAGTGCACAAACGAACTATTGGTCACTGTAGGTGATAAATTGAGATTTATGGAGCCAGTCACTCGAATATTGTTGGATCAATAAGCAAAACCGAAAATATTACAATGCATTTGATTATTATTTCCGGTATATCACTTAGCACCAGACTCATGGATTGCGTTACTGTATTACAGGGGAGTAAAGACTCTGGACAAATTAGAATTAATAAAGCTAGAGTATTTAGTAAATTTCACGTCGTTGAATTAAATGTCACAAACCGGTTTATATTCAAGCGAATAGATCGATAAGGCGCAAAAGAAATTTATTATTTCCTTCGAAAAAGGAACGCGTCATATCAGAAATGGTAGATATAATATTGCCTAATGGACAGGGCAAAGTAAATTATGATTATTTGCTGACACCCGATCATTATAAAAAAGCTACGTATAATACAATGAAAAAGATTTGGGGCAGATTTATGTTTTTGGCGCAATCTTGTGCTGGATTAATTGGTATATATGTAATTGCAGTAACAGTGAAAGTAATACTATCTCAAATATTGTCGACGCATAGAATTTACACAATTTCGGGTTGGTCATGGAAATTAATTATTGGATGTGTACCATTTTTAGCTAGATTCTTTATCACGGATCACCAGTATAAAAAAATAAGAAATGTGAAAAAGCGATTTAAAAATGACCAAAGAAGTGAAGACTCACAACTAGAGTGTGCTAGATGATGAATATATATTCAAACTGAGTCAAACATTAATAGAGAAATACAATACACCAATGTGTGATGAAGTAGTAAAAGTACAGGACCAATTAATCCCACTGAAAATAGTTAATTGTGATAACAAACCAGTTCAGTTAAAACCAAATACAAAATTGGGAAAGGTATTGAAAATAAAAAACGAAGAAAGGCGAAAATTACCTAGAAATATAAAGATCTATAAAGAACCACGAGTCAACAGTACCGATTTAACGGAAAGTCAAAGACTAAGATTTATGGAATTATTGCATAAATATCGAGAGGTATTTGCAAGGCACAAATACGATTTGGGTTTAACTCAAATCATTGAGCACGAAATTCCTTTACTGGACGAAACACCAATAAAATTGAGACCATACAGAATACCATATGTACATCAAGAGGAGCGTAACAGCCAAATTAAAGCAATGAAAGATTTCTGATTGAGACGAGATAGTTCATCACCATTTTCATCATCGACGTTGGTTGTTAAAAAGAAACATGGCAAATTGCGATTTTGTGTGGATTTTAGAAAGTTAAATCAGGTAACAATAAAAGATACGTACCCAATACCAGTCCCGCAGGAAATGTTCGATCAAATGGAGAGGCAAATTTGTTTACGGTTATTGATTTAAATAAAGGGTACAATCAATTTAAAGTGGAAGAGGAAGATAAGCGAAAAAACTGCTTTTCAGATGGCAAAGGGTTAACGGGAGCACCAGCTACATTTCAGCGAGGTATGAATTTCATTCTACGAGACTTGCCACACGCACTGGTATATATTGACGATATTATCGTATTTTCAACGTATTTCGACGAACATCTAATAAATGTTGAAGTAGTATTTAAAAGACTGCGAAAAGCCAATCTAAAAATAAAACCCTCAAAATGTGAGTAGGGAAAATCGGAAGTCGTTATGTGGGATATATTATTTCTCGTAAAGAATTGCACCCCCACCCAGATAATGCAATAAAAATATGCGATTACCCAGTCCCAAATAATATAGATCAAATCAGGCAATTTCTGGGATTGGCAAGTTATTACCGAAAATTTATTAAAGATTTTTCTCATATTGCACAACCTCTTAACGTGCTACTGAAGAAACAAAGTAAATTTGTATGGAAAAAGTCCCAACAAAAAGCATTTGAGGTATTGAAAGAGTCTAACAAAGCAGCCAATTTTGAGATGCCCAGATTTTAAAAAGCCTTTTATCGCCATGAACGATCCAGTAATTTTGCATTAGGTGCTGTTTAAGCGCAACAAGTTGAAAGCAAAAAATATCACGTGATTGCTTATGCGAGTAGAACATTGAAACCTCACAAAAAGAATTACTCTACAATTGAAAAAGAAACGTTAGCGTAAGTATATAGCATAACTACATTTCGACAATATTTAGTTGGCAGAATGTTTTTAGTGTTGACAGGTCATAATCCATTTCAGTGGCTCATGAAGCATAGAGAATCGGCGAGCAAATTAATTAGATGATCTATAGCCTTACAAGAATACGATTTTGAAATTAAATATCGGACAGGAAAAGCTAATGCAAACGCGGATACTATGTCACGTATTCCAGTTGAGGAAGAATCAAAGTGCGAAAATACAATATTCGCTGTAATGAGAGCGTCGTGTTTTATGAGAGAACTGCAAGTTAATCAAGAAAAAGACGAGGAAGTAAATCAATTACGGAAGCACGCGGTTACGATCAATAAAGAGAGTGATTGGAAGTATGTGATGGAAGAGAACCATATTTATGTCATTCACGAAGGACTGTTCAAATGTGTAAAAAACGGTAACTTATTAATTATAGTACCATGAAAAATCGAGAAACATTGTTATTGGCATATCACGATGGAGAGCTTGGTGGACATCTATCGTGCAGGAAAACTTATTCTAAACCGAGATTAAAATATCATTGGGAAACAATGGAAAGAGATGTAAAGCAGTGGTGCAATACTTGCAAAATATGCTTAACTCGTAGGAATACTGGAAACAAAATCAGGTTCCCTTGAAACCAATGGCAATTTCGTCGGCACCAATGGAAATGACAGCAATGGATATCGTCGGACCATTGCCAGAAACAATAAATGGGAATAAATATATTGTAGTCATCTGTGATTATTTAACAAAATGGCCGGAAGCTTACGCAAAGCAGAATCAGAAAGCAGAAACAGTTTGTTGAGAATATTATTTTCAGATCTGGCTCACCAAAGAAATTAATAACTGATCAAGGTACAAATTTTCAGAGCGATCTATTTAAATCAATTACGGAATTATTTGGGGTTCTAAAACTTAGTCCATTACCGTATCACCCGCAAACAGACAGACTTGTCGAGAGGTTTAATGGTACTTTAATTAGTATGATATCGTTCTATGTAAATCGAAACCAAATGAATTTGGACCTATTTATAAAACCATGTCTGTTCGCATAAGTAAACGAAAGTACTGGAGAAACAATGTTTTATCTGATGAATCTGAGACGAAATAACATGCCTATTGATTTGGAATATCAACCTCCAGTCACACAGTATATGGAAGTTCCAGACTATAAAGCTGTGATGCAAGAGAAAATGCAATCAGTGTGGAAACAAGCAGGACTCAAAATCAAATACAATCAGGAGAGTTACAAAGACCAGTACGATAAACGAGCGCACGAACATGGCATAAAGGTGGGAGATTTAGTATATTTGAACAAACCCGACCCAACAAAAGGACTGTCAACAAAATTACAAAGACCATTCAAAGGATCGTATACTGTATGTGATACAACAGAAACCAAGTTAAAGTTACGACAAATCAGAAACAAAAAGGCAGAAACAATAGTGGTGCATGCGGATCGTTGTAAAAAGATTCAATCAGAAATATATATTTGTTCAACTACTCATTTAATAATATCTAATCTATTCTGTTCAAACGAGGCAGAAGTCATGCCAAGGTATGCCAAAACGGAGATTGAGGTGCTTGAAAATCCATTTATTTCCATCATACTCCACTTTCTGTCATCATCCTTCTTAAATATCACATCCTTATTTTCAACATTTCGTTTTTTAAACTCATATACTGTCTCGACCCTACTGACGAAATGTAAGCAATAGAGTATTCTTGGTTTTTTATTTGTCTCAACATTATGAATGAGTGGTTCTATCAATTCATCTGATCTATCATCGTTTTCTACATGTATACAATAAACTGTTTGTTCTAGTTTTTGAGTATTACTTCGTGATTTCAGTAACAAATTGCAACTTCGAAATGAATGACCTTTCTTACCACAAAGTAAACATTTGTCCTTCAATTGGCATTCAAATCGCATATGGTCATTTTGTCTACAACAAAAGCATTGACCAGGTTTTAACCTTTCTTCTACTGGTTCTAGTAACTCACAACATCTATTATAAATCTTCTGTGCGATATATTTCATTGAAACTAAAGGTGGGTATCTACGCTTGTAGTTGCCCTCTTATTATATTGTTCTGCCACGGGTTTCACTTTATCAAATTGTCTTTCGTTTCTTTCATTTCTATTTTGGCAAGTTATTGCTGTTTGACGATTTGGGTATATTCTGTTATTAAAAGATTTTTGAATACATTGATTCTGTTTATCTTGAGTAACGTTTGCATGTCGATTTAATTACTGCTTGGATTTCTCCAGATTTTTCTTTCTTTCGTAACCTTCTCGTGCTTCATACACCTTCGCTAAATTTCTAATTTCTTCTCTTGTAATATTGGCCTTCGTCGATATATTTTCTTTCAAAAGGTCGTTCCGAACTCTGTTGCATAAAATCAGTTTGACGATGTTTTCTTTTGAAATTCCACAGTCATCAACTTCGTCAACGAGTTTCCTTTCTCGAATTTCAATTGTAGCGAATCCTTCATCGTGATATTGTCTCATTGATAATAATTCATAAATTTTATCCATAATGGACTTCTTTTTTATAAATGTGTCGTTAAACCATTAACGAGCCTTTTCACTAGTCGTGTAGATGTCTTTAAATTCTTTCCAAAGGATAGACGCCTATTCCGGACAATAACAAGTCAAAAATACTTACTAAATTCAAATAATTAGGAAGCTTCCAATTTTCAATGTCCTTGAGCCATTGCTCTGCTTCCGTCGTGCTTCGGCCATCGAATCTTTTAACATTAAAATTTAAAATGTCTTTCGCTTGTTTAGGCAAAGATTCCATAATCAGCTTCCGAATCTGAATTCTTGTTACTGCGTGAATCGATTAAATTTTTTCGGCGTGGTCGTTAGTTACAATCTCTTCAAAATTCATAATATAATTTCTTCTAAATTTTATTAAAATCTAAAACGTACATTTAATTTTGAATATTAAAACAATGTTTTTAATATTCATTATTGGACATCACCATGTTCTCTCCAATTTTATGGTGTTTTGGTTGATGTTGTATTATAAGTTATCATAGTGCTGGGTTTTCGTGATATATATCTGATACATTTAAACAATTTTCAAGGCCCTTTGTGTTCTGGCTCAACAATATAAAATAAAAAATTCCTCAACGTTATATAAAATTTTTGATAATTTTTTGTAATATTTTTCAAATAATTTTTTAAAGTTCACAATTACTCTTTATTGCAATTTTCATTTTGAGAACTGTTTGCTCAAGAATTCAGAATTTGAAAAATTTTTGTAATAAATTCTTATCTAACAATAAAAATTATATTTCATTGAAAGCAACATGGCCACTACTTTTAAGAATGCAATTAATAAATAATGTATTTAACTTAAAATTCTTTTACACAAAGAACTGAAAATAATTCAACAAAAAGCACTTATGGTTTGTTTAAATAATTTAATAAATTGATAAATTTCAGAAATATATATTTGTTCAACTACTCATTTAATAAATTTAATTAATAAATATAAAAAAATGTTTTCACAAGAATGTTATGGGAAATCTATTATTAGCCCAGATATAAAAAATCTTAATGAAGAACAAGTTTATAAATATTTTATCACGTAATGATTCTATTTTACTATGAATTTAGGTAGTTAATCAGATAAAATCCATTTTTATTTATAAAGATAAAATTAATGATATTGTTTTTAGTGAATTAATTAAAGGTAAGTTCAATAAATTATAAATGTTTTTAATTTATATTATTATTGTAGAAATTATGATTAGAGAAGATTCAAATACAATTTTTATAAAAGTGTTAAAATTTTTTTGGACTCTAGAATCAAAAAACTTTGATTCATACATTTACATTTTTATCAATTCAGTATTTTTTTTATTAATTTAATTATTATTCAGTATTAGCTAGCAAATTTTAACGTTGCAGCCAGTTATTCAATTTTAGATAGTTTGAAAGAAATTTTAAATGAGGTAACCTTAGTCCAGGAATGCGTTTTAAGTTCCATACCAGTTTTGGTGGAGAACATTCGACGGAATGATAGTTTGTTTACTGGATATATAGACGTAACTAAAATAAAGTTAGATATTTGATTTTTTATTATGAGTTTTTGAATTGTTATCCGATTTAATATTTATATAAGGGGAAGGAGTTGGACTAATCTGAATCTTTAGGAGTTCTTGAATAATTTAACTTTAATATCCATAATTTTGTTATATTATTGCGCTAAAATGATCATAAATTTTATTAGTAATAATTAATGATAAAAGTAAATTGATGCCATTTTTGTTATATTATTCAGGAGAACTGGGATTTAAATGTTGAATAAATAAAGATAATCACAAATTACATTGATACCTGAAAATGCATCAAAGTAGAGTGTTGCCAAGGTTTCTTTATGAATGCGAGTGAGCCCTTCTCCAATATTTACCGATTGAAGCAATTGTAATTGCTTATTATGTGAATGAATTTACCGGGACATTTATAACAAAAATATGCCATAATTTTTTTGCAGAAATCGACCAATAGGAAACTTTTATATAGATTTTCTATTATTATCATTTAATCAACATTTTCATATCATATATGTCAGAGTTTTTCGATTTGTTATTATCGTCGATATCTAGTATCACTGGAAGAGTGTATTAATATCCTACCCTGTGACTCTCCATAATTGAAATCTGCAATCAATTCAAGTTCTGTCGAATTGATTATATTATGGAAATGTATTGCTATTGTAATAGATCATTTGCAAAGATAATATTCATTGATAAACAGATGGGCAATTAGAGAAGGGATTGTATAATGGTCATTGTTTGTATGTCATAATTGTCATGTATTTATTAATCTAACAATATCTTTGCCAATTCCTGTTCAATATCGGTTTTATCAATTCCAGTGAAAGGCCTGAAAATATTATTCCACTGGTGAAAGTTCTAAGAGAAATGAATACTCTTACAGGAAGCGAGAAAAATCTGTTGATTAAAAATCTTTTGGAAATGATAACTACGATTGATTTAGAGTTTTGCCCAGGTTTAGTGAATGAGATTTTGCATTTATGTGATAAGGTAATGTTATCGTTTTTATTTTTATAATTACTATTTTTATTTTTAATTTATTATTATTATTGTTATTATTATTTATCCTTATTATTTTATCATTATTTATTACTATATTATTATTATTATTTATAATTATTTATTATTATTAATTATTTTTTATTTTTATTCATAATTATTATATTATTATTATTATTATTTATAATTATTATTATTTATTATTATTATTATATTTTTTTTATTTTAATATTTGTTATTAATATTTTTATTCTGTAAATTAAGTTTCTTAAGACATTTTATTATGATTGCAGAATAATTTCCAATTTTGTGTTGGAGCTGTTGTTAATTTCTTTAACCAAAGAACAATTAGTTGCTCACAGTTAAGGTTTAAATAAATTAGGTACTTAAAGTTACGTAGTAAATTATATTTAGCCAGTCAAACATTAACGTCGATTCCAGGAGACTCATAAGTATTCAAACATCCGTTCTTCACCATTATTACGAAATCGCTAAAAACAATAATGAGTTCGTAAAGGAAATTCTGAAATTCTGCAAGGTTTTTTTCAATGAGATTTCAATTATACTTTCACTTTTTGCTAGAATAATAATGCGCTCTACTCCATCAGCGGATTCATGTGCATTATTCTGCTGAATTTGGCTGGACTGGAATTTATCAAAGCACAAGTAAAATTGATTTTTTGCAGTTTTAAACATGCTTATTTTTATCAGTTTAAAATAATATTTGATGTCCAGTGCATCAGGATAAGTGTATAACAATGTTAACTTGGCATTGTTTTTACACTTACCTGATGAGAAGAGAAATCTGAGCGCTTCCCGCATAGTATTGATGAGAGCCATTGCTCGAAACTAAATATTCTTTGATTAGAATCAGACATTGTTATAAATAAAATTAAAATAATATAGTCAAGTATTAAAATTTATTATTTCACACCATTAAAAATGTCAAAATAATTGATTTTAAAATTATAAAAATCTTTTTTAAAATATTTATCTTGATTTTTTAATGATTTTTTAATTAATAAATTTTTTAAAAATATTTAAATGAATAAAATGACAAAATATATTAATGTTTTTAATGATTTAAAATTTTTTTTAATTATAAAAAAATAATATAAACATTTTTTTAAAAAAACTTTATTTCACATTTAAAATAAAATGACAAAATATAAGGTCAAGTATCTTGATTTTTTATGATATTTTAATTTAAATTTTTAAAAATTATGAAAACTTTTTTTAAAATATTAATTAACATTATGAAATAAATAACAAAATAAATTGATTTTTTAATGACTTTTCAATTTATAGAATTTTTAAAAAAATTATTATTTCACATTATAATAAAAGGTCAAATTAATTGATATTTTATTGATTTTTAAAAATTATAAAAAAACATTTTTTGAAAATTTATTATTTCATTTAATTAAAAAATGTATTTGTCCAATTTCTTTTTGAAAAAAATCTCATAATGATTCTATTGACCTTGTAATAAACAATCGGCAGATTCTCGATATGATGACCAGTTGTATTACGAGTTGCTATAAAGACACGAAATTATTCATCGAGTCCGCATTTATTAGGGAGTCAGTTTTTGAGAATTTCGACATGGATTCCTTGCTGATGAACTCAATAAAATACTGGTAATAATCGGATTTTATCGATGATTGCAATAGCAAGTGGATTAATCAATTATTTATCATTCAAGCTGTATCAGCGAAAGGGAACACATATCGAAAAGTCTTTTGGAACTAGGATTTCTTCTCATTAAATCTGGTCTTCCGCGCTCTAAGATAACCTCATTGAAATCCGGCACCAGCAATAAGAAAGGAGGGGACATATTGATCAGTGAAATGTGTAATAACGACATCAATATGAATACTGCACAGAGAGTCGGACAAGCTGGGATTCAGATGGTCATTCAGTTGTTTAAAGTATATTTCTAGCTTTGGATCCTCATATGTAACACATCGGCATTTCAGCGTTTACCCAGGTTGCGGCAGTTGATAATTGAAAATATCCAGAATTTTATTTTGAAGGAATCGCATAAAGTTTCCGTTTTTGTATATCTAGGTAATTTTTTACTGCTATTCTTATTTTATATATTTGTTCTTTTCTCTTCGGGCACTTTTCTATAATTTATTTATAATTATTATTAATTATTAATATTATTTATTTTCATTATAGTTATTTATAATTATTTATAAATATATATAATTTATTCGATACATTAAGTGATATCCAGTACATTTCCAAATATTATACTAGTTACGAGCTAATGGCTCTCATCAGTACTATGCCGGGAGGCGCTCAGAAACTAGTATACTATTGGGAAATGTACTGGGTATCACTTAATGTATCGTATATTCTTTGTATATAATCAGACATAGTGATCAATATTATTTATTTTTATCGTTTATTATTAGTAAAAATTTCTATTTACTCATTATTTGCCTTATTCTTATGATTCTTATTAATATTTTTTTATTTCTTATTATCATTCATTATTAGTATCAATTTATAATATCTATTTTTATAATTTTGACATCAATGCAAATATCGGATATAAATATATGTAATTGATTTCAATATAAAATTAGAATATTCACATTAACTAATTTAAAAGATTTTTTGAAACTTTTAATTATTATTATTATTATTATTATTATTATTATTATTATTATTATTATTATTGTCTTAATTATTTATTTAAGTATTAGTATATTCTTACTATTAATGTATTAGTAGTTTGCTTAATATTCTTTAATTTTAACACAATTATCGATCATAAATATTCCTAATTGATATCAATATATGAATTAATCTGAGAGACTTTTTGAAACTTAAAAATTTATTAATTTTTATTGATTATTTATTATTATTGTTTTTGTTTATTATATTTTTTATTTAATATTTCAACAATTTTGACATTGCCAATATCCAATATAAATATTTTTAATTGATTTCAATATAAAATATATAAAATTAGAGTAATTTAATTAATTTAAAAGAATTTTTGAAACTTGTTATTATTATTATTATTATCTTAATTATTTATTTTAGTAGCTATTTTTAATATTAATATATTAGCTTGCTTATTATTTCTATAATTTTGAAGCAATTATTGACCATAAATATTTGTAATTGATTTCAATATATTTATGAATTTATTAATTTAAGCGACTTTTTGAAACTTACAATAATATTATTTTATTAATTTTTATTATTTATTAGTAAAAATTTTCAATATTAATATATTAATTTTTACTTAATATTAATGTAATTTGGACATAAATGCAAATATTGACCACAAATATTTTTAATTGATTTCAATATAATATATCGAAAACTTAAATAGTTCTTCGAATGAATAGAAACGGATTTTGAAATTTACAATTATTTATATATATATAATCAATAATGTCCTTTATTTAAATATTTAGAGTTGTTTGCCGATTTGATATCTTTAATGCCAACTGAGATATTTGATTTCATTGACGAGGCAACAACTGGGCAGCCTATATTTGAATTACTATGTCATTTTCGTGAAGATGTAGCTGTAGCTCTAGTCAACGCCATGCTACCTCTCATCCGCTATTCTTCCACTATAAGAAATAATCTTATTTCCATTATCATGAATAACATTCTCTCTGGTCGGTCACAATCGCGACTTATTTGCGTTGAATCTGCATTAACACTTTTGAAATACCTCCGGATA
Organism: Schmidtea mediterranea; assembly: GCA_022537955.1. Taxonomy (NCBI): domain Eukaryota; kingdom Metazoa; phylum Platyhelminthes; order Tricladida; family Dugesiidae; genus Schmidtea; species Schmidtea mediterranea. Next base: position 128,908,285 of record CM039679.1, read on the forward strand.
ACTGTGGAACAGTTTGGTACTGAAAATGTAGCCTCTTCTAACTCTTATCTCACACAATGTAGTCAATTCGCTTGCACGCAAATCGCTGCTGACTCGAAACCGTTACCGGTTGACAATTTCAATAACGATGAAATCTGCAGCCAAATCTTACAGATTATAAATGAATCCTCTCTCCAGTATCCTGATACGAAATCGCTGATTTATAAAGGTCTTCTTCAAGTTATCGAGAAAAATTACTACTTTGCCGGTCGTGTGGTTATGTTTCTGTTGGAAAAACTGCAATCTGTAGTAACGAATATCTCCGATAGCAACAACATATCTGACAATAATCCTTTCGTTTTTTCCAAAATCCTTTCCGATACAAATGTTCTGGAAAACCTCCCACTTTTGGTGTCGTGCTTAGCGGAAAGTGTTCGTCAATGTCGGAAAAATATGCCGGAAAACGATCTATTGTCTGCAGCTGTCGAAGAAAATGCTTGCATTTCTCAAGCGGTTTCCAAAGCGGAAAAAACTCTCGACCAATTATCCCTGTATTTATCACGACACGATATATTGAAAATCTGTCAACTTAGCAATGAAATTTCCGCTTCCAATCACCAGATGTTCGTTGAACAATTCATCGATTTCTATGAAGTGTTACTCGTCCATTTTATGTGTTCAAATAATCAGGAAAATAATGAAAAAATCGAAAAGCTTTTCCAACACAAAGAATTAGCTTTGAAATCTCTGAAAACGATAGAAAACCGAAAAAATCCAATACCGGTTCTGTCATTTCTTTAACGAGTCTTATCGCTGCAATCCGGTATTTGTTCGATTCGCTTTTGAATGAAGCTAAAACCACCGATTCAAATCGGGTTCCGAATCTCAGTCAAAGGCGTTTTCGAACTACTCAAGCGATTGCCACTGAAATCTCGATCGAAAATAATAATAGTAACAGTATCCATAGAAATATTGTCGAAAATGTTGACTCGACTTCAATGGCGGGATTATTAAATGAAAAAGTATCGATATATTTATTGAATAAAGCAATAAACACAGTGAAAACGATCGGATCACCGGAGTATAGAATCTCTTATAGAAATCGAAAAGACATCTGTATTTTGCTTAGGGATTTCGTTTCCATCTGTCTCGATTATTACGTGAATTGTTTACGCAGGGAAAATATCGACACAATACCGGCATATCAACGCCAGATAATGCAACACTCTATCACACTTTATTGCCTCTCTATAAACAAGGCCATTCTCTTTTGTTCGAAATCTCTGGATATATTTCTTGATAATTTATTTGAAGTTGCAGATCACATAAAATCACTACAGGCGTCGATAGGTTTGATCTCGTCGGATGAGGAATTTAGTTCAACTGCAGAAAAAATCAGGTTTCCATGTCTTCTTTTGTAAGACTCCACAAATATATGGTTTCCATGATTTTGATTGGTGGCGTTAGAAAATTGTATGGCGATATTGATTCGATATTAAATGCCACTTTAAACATAGCGATATTTTGTGGAATAGAAGACGCGAGAAAATCCGGTGGATCGGATTTTGCATATGGAACTAATCACCTAAATGTCTTGCTTTTGACCAATCTTAATGCTTGGAGTTATAATATTTTGAAATCATCGAAATTGCATTTTAAAACGAAAACCGGTGAAATTGTGAAAAATATCGAGCTTAGTGATACCCATGTCTGTCGATGTCTGTTTTACATATGTATGGTTACGAGTCGTGCAGCTATTCCGGATTCTGTCAACACTCTAGAGAAATTTGTCATTGATATGAGTGTGAAAATCGGATCTTATTCAGGGGTAATTGAATCATTATATTGATAAAATATTAATTACAATTAACTCTCCAGATTACTCTTTATTTTATATATAATTTCCATACTCAATTTATATATTCAACCATTTAATTTGCAAATATCTAAAAATTATTATTTTAATTATACAATTAATTTTCTAATAGATTTTTTTTATCAATTGAATATTCAAACGAATAATTTTAATTCAATAAATAATTCATGAATAATAAATTAAACGTTCAAAATGATATTGTTGTTTAATATATGAATTGAGCAGTATTTAATTCTCCTCTGTTTTAAATCTTCTCTTTCAGTTGTAGTTGTAAAACTGTAACCTCGTTCTGTTAGAATTTTCATCAAATGATGTATCCAATTTCCATAAATTAACACAGTATTTAATACTCCATTACCCGCTGCACATCAAGACATCCAACACCAGAGCCGCTCGAATTGCCGCATGCATAGCTGGTCAATTGAGTAAGTTGTGTACAGAAGTTGTTCAAAACATCAAAGTCATTCTGAATACGGTTGTTAATAATATTGCAGACTTAGTAAATAAAACAGACATAAAAGAAGACATTAATTCAGGTGATTTGTTGGGGTTTTAAACTGTCATAATGAATTAAATGTAGGATATTTAATTGAAATATGTAACCAGTCAATTAATAATAGTGAAATTACATAAATAATTATCAATAGTTGAAATGAAGATAAATAAAAGTTTTAAATATGTTAAATAAAACATACTAGATTCCAAACAAGGCTTGTCTTATATTGCAGTAAAAAATTTAAGCATTTTCTATATAATTTTGTGTAAAAATTTACTTATACAAGCTTAAATAATTATTTTATTAAAGTAAAGTAAGATAACAATTATTATGTTAATTCTACAATCAGTTTTAGAAGAGATATTTCATAATTTATTTCGATATTTTACACGTATGCTGCTCGTGATCTTTACGTGATTTCAGAAACACGTACAAATGAGTGAAAACACTAATATTATGGGGCAAGTTAAAAATATACATTCCCAAGTTTAAAGAGTTATTTAAGATTTTCAAATACTATTGGCAACATATTATTTGTGAGGTCTTTACCCAAAAAAATCCACACACAAAATACATTAACCACTTATTTTTAGTGTTTAATTAATTTGCTTAATTCAATGCATACAATTATATGATTACTAATAAATATTTAAGTACTATCGCTTTTATTGAAGCTATTTAGTGCCTGATGATGATAGACGAGCTGTCGAAATATAACGCAAATATACATTTAAAATAATGGTATTCTATTATTTATATAAATAAACTAGCCGAAAACTCACCAAAACAATTTTAGCAATCCATTGTGACTTAAAAAAACCAGCGGCACCTTTCTCTAACCTATCCTTGCTAAACCTTGCTAAAGTATCGTCTTATTTCCAATTTCGAAATTGTGATTTATCATTACTTGTTAAAGCTGGGAAATTAAAATCTTATAAAAATTCGTCTAATTCATTATCAACGTAATTGTCTTAGTATTAAATCATTGTGGAATTCAGTATTAACTTGGTCATAACTCAGAAAAATCAATTTTTATGTTATTAGATTATGGATAATTTAATCTGTATTTATTACTTTTAATTTGTAAGTAAACTAATTTTAGAGAATTGAAAAGTGGACAGACAAAACGATTTTTACATTATTATTAGTATTGGATTGGTATTGTTATTTAATAGTTTATTTAAATTATTAAGTGGTGCACTCTTAAATTTCCAAACAATGTTTTATATAATATGATCTATGGTATTGCTTTGGTAGTGTATTCTTGAAACACAAAATGGTTTTCATTCTATTATTTTGTTTTTAAAAATAATATTATAATACTTGGAATTCTTTCAAATTATAATATAACGTGAAAAGTATGTTTTTATAGGTAGCTCAAGAAACTCCAAAATTGACTTTTGAATTTATTGTTCATCCAACCGATTTACTAGTCGACCTTATCAATGCATTAACATTAGCTTTGGACGATGTCGATTGTCTATTATTCAAGTGGAAGTGTTCTTGGCAAGGATTTAAACAAAGAAAAGGTAATAAAGATATTTATGTAAAAAAGATATATTTTAATATTATTATAATTTCATAAATGAGATTTTCAAATCATATTTTGTATCAATATTTTCTTTACTAAAATAATAAGGGAATCGCAAGAGAAAATATTTAAAGTCTAATTAATTTAATCAATAATGCAAAATCTCAAAATAAAAAACTGTTTGGCAGATTTTTATTTTACAGAAATTTTTTATTATGATAAATATTTTTAATCAATGTGTTCTTACTCCATCTGATTTGACGATCACAAGTAATTTTTTATAATGTAAAATATTGATATTTTCAGAAGGACAATCCCATTCCCATTAATATTCTACATTTAGTATTTTAAATTTTAAAGTTTGTATTTAATTTCTTAAATATATTATTTTGCCACCATATCTAACAAGTTCATCCAATTCAGAATTACAATCAATATTTTTATACAAATATTTTTCATTTTATACATATCTCATTTGCACCTCCAATAGTGAAGCATATCCATTTGAGGTGTCTGTTAATCTCTTTCCTCATCCTCAATTGCTGCAAATCTTCAAAAACACTATTTTGTTGCTCTTCGTTGTGTAGCATCTACAAGATAGTTTATTGGTTTTCTATTTATTGATGTGGAATATACAAGTCCACCAAAATTCAAACACCTCATAATCAACCTCTGATCTTCAAACTACAATTTTGGCCTAGTATTATGTAATAAGCTAATTTTATTAATTAATAAATATTCTTTATTATCCTTTCTTAAAATGATAATGATTTAAAATTGTAACCAATAAAAATATGAATTATAAAATCTTCATTTTTGTACAAGTTCGGGAAATAATTGTTATTTTTATTTTAGCAATTAATAATTCTCAACTTTCCAATATAAATTCAACTCCTAGTGATTTTGTTGAAGAATCTTTATCCGTTATAACCGATCAAGAGCGGCTCTTGTTCGAGCAATTATTTCCGTTATGCACTATGCTCAATAAACTTATCGGTTGCGCTATAACAAACATTCCTCGACTCCAGAGTTTGATAAAACTATGTACAAGAATTTTTGATCAATTAACAACTCTTGTAAAACAAGTATTCTTTATCATACGTCCTTTGAAAGATAATTTATCTATCGAAATACTTTTCAGTATATTTCTTTAATCAAATCAAAAATGGGTTGTTTTGCGAGTAATTTTGAAAAGTTGGTTCGTATTTCAGGGGGAACTTTATCTTTTCAAGCGTCACAGTTTATAGTTTACAATCAAGTTTGTTTTTAATTTGATAGCTTTTTAATACTTTTCTCATTTTATTATTTTTAAATCATGAATTCATTAATAATTTTGATGTAATTGAATTCGGATATTTGATGCACATGAAAATGAATGGTTTGATGGAAAAATTTGAATTTGGCCATTGATAAAAATGGAACCTGCAAAAAGCAATAGCAAAAATCGTAGAGAGGCACTTTCGTTTCGACGCCCATTCTTGTTGTTAAAAAAGGAGTACCGCAAAATAGTGATTGAAAAGTACTTTCAGCAATTAAATCTAATTGGCCTGAACATCGCATAGAACGAAGTAAAACGATTGTTATTCAACAAGACAACGATATAGCTCATATTTCACCAGACGATTACTGAATTTGTCCAACATGCAATTACTGATGAATTTGAAAGTCGATTGATCTGTCAACCACCTAATAGCCCCGATATGAATATCTTGGAATTTATATATTTTTGAGCCATCCAAAGTTCCTATTATTCAACTAATCCGTCTAATAAAAATGACATCACATTTTTTGGACAATCTTTTAATTTTTATGCCTCGTGATATGTTGAATAAAGGTTTTTGGTTTGTGAGCATTTAATCCCGCGACATTTAATCCGACCACAGATAATCCTATTGACATTTAAAGAAATAAGACAAAATAAAACAAATGTATTTGACGCAATTTAATAAAAGGTAACCAGAAGTGTTCAAGTTAAATGTAAAGTAAAATAGATAACTATAAATTTATAAAGTTAAATTTATGACATGTAAACCATGGCACGCAGATAGACAAGAATTTCGCTCGATGAGTAACGTTCCACAGTACTTTTACACGCGTCTTCTGAGTCTGGTATTCCTTGAGGACAGATGGTTGCGAAACAGGAAAACCTTTGCAGGAAAAACTTTTTTGCATCTGAATGTCTTCCTCGATTCCCTTAAATAAACTCGATGAAAGCACTGAAAAAGAGCCTTAAGTGCAAAAGGTCAATCGTCCACAGCGGTTGTTGTTCTGGAAACACCTCATGTCGTTTCAAAGTGATTCAACTATGCTAAAGCAGGTAAGCAGCGAACGGTCGTTTGCCGTAGTAAAGACTGCTTGCTTTTCGACGTTGTACTAAAAGTGATTTGTTCGTAGGCTATAATTTAATATTATTTAAACGGGATTAAGTATCTGGGGATTAACTGTCACGAGATTAAGCACCAGGTTAACGAAAATTAAACGGTATGTTTTCTGAATCAATGTCCAGCTAGCATAATTTACTGAATTACTTGTTGTCTTCTCGTTGGTGCTATACAAGATATAGTACCTGTTTCTGCAATTTCCTTCCACATGACAATCTGAGAAACAGCTTGTGAATCATATGAGAACCGTCGTGGGTCGAATAAACTGAGTATCTCGTCGTTTCAACATGGAAGTGTGTTAAAATACTCTTGGAAAAAACTAAAAAAAAGAGATTTCGATGTTTCTATGTGCAAACCGTTAAAAACTTGAGTTAAAATCACTTATTCAACACGACATGCAGACCAGATCAATGCACTGCTAAATTAAGTCAACGAAACACACTATTTGATAGCTAATAGCTGATTGAATGCAATGATATTAACAATGAACTTTGGACATAACAGGTTCATACAGGTTCGTGCATAAAAATTTTATGAAACAACCTAATATAATCATAATAATTTTGATGTAATTGTATTTGGATATTTGATTTCACTATTCCCGTTATGTAAACCCTTCTTATTAATGAGTATGACTTCATTACTTCGGTCCAATAATTATGCATGTAGTATATATGTATATTGTCTGCTTTTCTTGAATAAACCTCTATATTTCTTATGAGTTGAATTAATCATACGAATTTTTTTAAAAACATCATTTACCATAAATATAATCGTTTCTAGTTTTATTTTCTAGTTATTTTATAAAAGGTCAAAAATTACGAAAATCGTTGTTTCATATTGGATAGTTTTCACAAAAAGCTTAAAATACTCTATAATTTATCAAGAATGCGTTAACGCATTTCGGGACATAGTTTTAACCATAAATTACTCAGGAATATAATAGTGTTTCTATATGGACGTGTATAAGTCGGCAAATGCCGTCTTGTGGTGCAGAATAGTATAGTTTCTGTCGGCAAATGCCGTCTTGTCCAGTAAAGCGTTAAAGAAAGTAACGATAATTTAAACTTATTGGTTCACATTTAACAATGTTTATGATTACAGGACATCCGCTATCATTTTGACATTTCATTTTATTTTTTAAAATATATTTTACACATTTTTTTTCGTTAAGGTAAGGTACAGTAAAACCCCCTTAAAATTGTTTTGTATAACGATAAACTTTGATAAAACTGTAATTATATTATTCTACTTTATAAGTCAATGTAAATTATTTAGAAAACAAAAAATAAATTTCTAAAAATGTAAAATAAAATATTTCAATATTGATGATTTTATAAATTAATCTGTATATATTTTAAAAAATAATATAATTATTTATCACTAGTATAAAATATCTTTTATGCTAAATAATAAAAAAAATGTGATAAAAATTTATCATAATTTTATAGAAAATTCTAATTAATTTTAAAAATAAAATACTTTTTAAAAATTCGGTTAAGAGAAAGAAAATTAAATTTATAAATATATTAATAATAACAAGACTAATATCGGTAATAAGATGATTAATTATCATCGTTTATTAAAATTTCTTCTAGAGAAATTTGTACAAGTGTAGTTCTGTACAACAGATCGTTCTTATAATTTATAATGGCTTTCTGAATTAACTGGATTTTTACTAAAATATACTTTTTCTGAAATCATAGGTTTATACTTTTTGTTTCATCACAACCACAAATTACGGAAATTGTAACTGTAAAAAACAGTCCGAAAAAGACAATTAATGTCCCTATAAACAATACTTGATATTCTATGCATTGCTTATGAAAGATATCGATATAAAATTGCATTTTTAATTCCATTATATCAAATCCATTTACTAATTTGAGTACGTCTTCATTAAACAATACCATTTGTATTATAAACCTTTCATCTTTTAGTAAAGCGGCATTTTTCAAAAATTCAAATGTATTTTCTTTATTTTTCTCTGGATAAAATGATGCCGAGAATTTTAGAATTTTTGGTGTTTTGAAAATTTGGATTTTAACCATAAATCCTTTTTTATATATTTGACAAGAATTGACGGACATGTAAGAATCGCTTGAAGAATTTAAAAGAAGTTGACATCCGCTATTGGTCACAAATATCGCATTTAGAATAATTGGCCAATCATCATAGATCGCAAATATTAAAGTTGACGTTTCGATATTTTCATGGGAATTTAGTTTAAATAAAAAATTCACTTGGTTTTTTTCATCATCTTTGTAAATAGAGAAAAAAGATTTCGCATTGACAATTATAATCAAACTTAATAGTAAGGATAAAGTGAAAAAAATACTCATTTTGAATGTATAATAATTTTATTAAATTTGAAAAATAGTGAATAAATAATGAATTATTTAATTTTACTAATTTTCAATTGGTTATAAATATTTTGAAAATAATTAGTAAAATAAAAATTTTATTTGGAATTATCTAATTTAAATTTTTGAATGAATTAATTTTTAATATTTTATTTTAAAATTTTAAAATATGACAAAATTATTGATTTATTATTTTGATTTTAAGAATTTCTAAAAAAATATTCAACTTATTTATTTTTTAGATATAGAAATTTTGTTTATTTTTATACCAGTTGAATTTTTTGATTTTGTTAAATAATGTTATCGAAAGAACTTTTGAAATTTAATTTTAAATTTTAAAAATATTTACTAATTTTAACAGCACTATTTATAAACAGTGATATCACTTTTAAAATTTCGTATATTATTAAAAAATTAAAAAGATTTTAATAATTAAAATTTTGGAATGAAATGTTATTTTGAATTTATAAATATACTTTTATAAATTACATTTTGAATTTCTTGTCACTAACATTGAAATTATTAATTTAATAATTTTAAAAAATTAAAAGTAGGAACAAAATTTTATTTTGAATTTATAAAAATGTTTTTATAATTGTTAGTAATAATTTATTTAGTAAGCATTTATTTTAACTTCGTATCTCTAAAATTATTGAAATTTTTATAAACTATCATTAATTATTAAGATGTAATTTACAAAAAATATTTTTCACGACGGACATTAAAAATCTCATAAAATTTACAAATCAGGTTTTTTTTCAAACCAATATAAACTCCGGAATTCTTTTTCTCTAGTATAATTCTTGATTCGATTTTAAATTTTATTATAAAATTCTATATTTAATTACAACTCTTATTGATAATTATGAACATTCATTACCGAATCACTGGATTTTTTTCTTATTTTCAATATTATCAGAAAATTGAAAGCATCAGTCGAGTAAATTCTAAAGAAAACAAAAAGAATAATGATGAAAATGAAAATAATGATTTGGAATCTCAAAATCCTGATCAGTCAAAAATCAAAGCAAAGAAAAGTAGGAATACTCTCGATAGTCAAGTAAAGAATACATGGATGATATTTTGTGCATTATCGTTTTTCAGATTGGTAGGACTACAAAAGAAATTCGTCTAATGCCGAATTTAGTTTTTGCTATTGAACAGTACCAAAGATATCTTATCGAATTACAAAAGGTTTCTAAAGTAAGATTTTAAGTAACTTTTTTGCAACCAGAACAAAAGTTAATATCTTAAGGTATTTTTATGTAGCACTATTTTTGGATAACTTACCAGACTTTTAAAATAAAAATCAATCAAATTTTTTATTATTTTAGTAGGTAGTTAGTAGTTTTCTACAGCATACCCCTCCCCCTTTTGGAGACGAATTAATTACGTAATTATGTAATTAATCTCTGGTTATCTTGATTAAATAATTATGCAATCAAGATAATTAAATTTTGTATGCGCACATTTTTTTGAAAATATATTTTGAATTTGGCGGATTGTTTTTAATTGATTTTGGTGTTTTAAATTTTTTGAAATGATTTTAAATTTTTATGTATTGATTTTAATGTATTTTAATTTTAGTAAATTTTAAAAAAAAATTAAATTAATTTTAAATATAATTTGAAAGTAAATTTTATAGTATAAAATAAAAGGAATTTTGAAAGTAAATTTATAAAATATATTTTTAAAGTAAATTAATAAAGTAAAAAAACTTTAAAGTAAATTTTTTCAAAGCAATTTAGAGTTAACAAATTAAAATGAAATTTTCAAAATAATAATAATAATATAATAAAAGTATTTCAACAACATTAATTCAACCAATTAAAAACTTAATAAAAAATTGATTTTCAACAAATAAACACATAAAATAAACTGATTCATATTCAAATAATTTTTAATAAATTCAATTTAAAATAAAAGTAATCTGTGATGACAACTAAAGAATTTCTTATTATTATTTTTATTATTATTATTAGAGCCGACTTTAAAAATTATTTTTATTGTAATATTTTAAAGTAATATTGTTGACGTCAATTTATTTTGAATTTCCCCTTCCCGGAAATCAACATTTGTCAAACTTCTTCACACCACACCCCTCCCTTATTTTGTTGAAATCTTTTATACACATCCCTAATTGAAAAAGCATATTTGTAAAATAGTGAACAAAAAATAGACAAGTAATGACTTTTAAAAGCGATGAGAAAATAGAATAAAAAGCTAATTAAAAGTTAATAAATTTTGTAATATTTATTAAGAAACTAATTAAATAAAAGTAGGTAAGGTTATCAAAAATATTAACTTTTTAATTAAATTCCCTCCGAAAAGTAATAAGACATGAAAGGAAAAGTACAATTATAAATCAAAAAAATCGTATTTTATAGCTTAAAAAATGATATCATTTATTTTTGAAATTAGAGCAGACTTTAATAATTATTTTTATTGTTATCATTATTATTATATTTACTCTGTACATCGATAGATCGATTTTATGTGTCACGTGAAAACTCTCAACAGTAGAGATTTTCGAATAGATTTAACCAAACTGCAGCAGTCTTTGGATGAAAACAAAACGTTGGATCTGTCTGATGATGAAACGGTTATAGGAAGTGATCCAGGTGAAGGAGATGAAGAATGATTATAAATGAAAATGCTGTCGATTTGCCACCGAAAAAGAAGCAAAGAATTTGTAATACAGACCAATAAAATAAATGTCTTCGGATTTTTTAAAAATTAATAAACAATTCGTTTGTTGCTCATTGGCTTTTATGCTACTAATTTTGTTTGTTTTTACAATTGTGAATGAAACAAAGTCCTATAATAACAATATTATTGAATTAAAACGATAATAATGTTACTGCATACTTAAAACGCCCGTAATTACTACATTGTTGGTGTGTAGCGGCCGTGTGTAATCTAATTGTAACTACAATCGGTATTTTAGAAATTTTCGTTCGTTAAATAAAAGAAAATTATTAGAAATGGAAATTTTAAATTAGTTAATAATTTATTTGTCATTATTTATCATTAAAATCATCATTAAAACTTAAAAGTTAATTCATTTACGAAACTCCTCAATGTTTTCTTGTTTGATTTTTCTTTCTGCTCGAGTATATTTTAGCGGTGTTGTCAAAAAATAATTTCTCTATTAAAGACCTATTGTACCATGAGTGGAGTAATACTTTGGTAAATATCACGGTCGATGCACAATTTGGCTACTAACCTTGCGTCTACTAAAATTAACGCCCGGGTTTAATGGACAGGCTTATTTTAAATTGCTGTTACATGTATTATAATGAATGTAAAATTAAACATAATAAATAACTTTCAAAATTGTTTATTAATTAAAAATATAAAGAAAAATTCAAATATTAGCATTTTGTAATATAAAAGTAAATGAATTTTTATCAATGAAAAAATAAAATAGGAGAAATTACTTTTGTTTTGTGCATGAAATACATAACAGATTGTTACGAAAAAAACTTTTTTTCTGAATTCGTTGCATATTCTCTTTATCTTTCTATCCTTTTTCACAGGACAAATCGAACATCTTTTCTTTGCTGGAGAGATTTCCAAAATACTAGTACTTGTTGATGGTATAGGTTGGTTTTGCATCCAATCTCCAAATTTGACTAATTGCTTACTTAATTCAATTATAAAATTACGTCGCCTTTTATATTTTGTGATGAAATTAGGATTAATTGATTTCCATACAACGAATGCATTACACTTATATCAATCATATTTTGTTATGATGTTCAAAAGTTGTTTACGTTAATGCAACATAAAAGCTGACTCAATTGTAGTAACGTCGCTACATGAATATTTTGATTACCAGTTCTACCTGTTTGCACTGAAGGAATTACGTGCCATATTACTACTTTATTTTTAGAAATATTTTATATTTGACTCAGCATTAGTTTCATTGGTTCTTTCGTTCTATTAGTATACGTTTTCCGCTTTTGGGAATTTTCACATCTTTCTATGACTTCTTTTTCTTTGCTACTAAGATTATTCATTACAAAGTTGTGGCATATGTATTTTTTTACTTTATTGCTACCTGCATGGCATAATTTCTTATGATATTCACCGATAAATGCGTTTCTACTTTCATCTGTTATCCAAATTTTACCCTCAATCGTTTTAACAAGTTTATTTTCGACTTTAAATTTTGAATTTGTTGAGTCACTATATTTAATGGTTTTTATTTCATTACTGTCTTTTTGCCATTTATCAAACAGATTTTCTATCATACTATATCCTTTCTAGAAATCTGTAGCACACCACAATGGAAAAAATAATAAAAGAATATGAGTGTATAAAAATGGTCATTTATTTTTAATTATAAGTATATTTTTTACATTTACTATAAATTATATATAAACTAATATTAATATGATACGTGCGCTTGTTTCAGTGAACACAAATATTTTATATTTGGTTCGATATTTGTAAGCGCAACTCAAAATTCTTGGTAAAGACCCTTCAAGCATGATCGCTTATCATTTTTAATTAAAAGTACAGTTGAAAAAATTCACAAGGGTAAGTTGGAGAAAATGGAAGCAGAAATGCGATAACTTTTTCGGAAATCTTAGGATATTCCTCCTTGATTGCAATCAAGAACACATCCATCGAACTTCATTGAATCTCATTTTTAGCACCAGCCAGTTCTTAATTCCACAAACTCCTCGCGAATTTGTATAGAAAGTTCTTCAATAGTATTTTCAGTATCTTTTGCAAAAGGATTTCAAATCAGTAGATGGATATGTCACCGCTAGACCATGTCACCGTTGGACCACATACCCCCACCCCCACCCCCGGTAAATTTTTTTCTAAGTATAAAAGTAAAAAATTTTCAAAGTACAAAAAATTTTAAACAAAGACAATGACTCATTCAAGGTCATTGAAACAAAGACCATGACTCATCAAAAATTTCCAAGGTCATTTAAACAAAGACAATGACTCATTCAAGGTCATTGAAACAAAGACCATGACTCATCAAAAATTTCCAAGGTCATTTAAACAAAGACCATGACTCATCCAAGGTCATTGGATGACTCATCATATTTTTCAAGGTCATTGAAACAATTATAATATGTCTACTTACTTTTATAAGTAGTATATATTTTGTAAATATTTTTATTATTATTTTGTATTAATATTATTATTTTATTATTATTTATAAATAAAATTATTATATTATTAACATTATTACTATATAATAAAACCGAGACATATACAACAAATTTATTTTAAAGAGATAATTTTTCTATAGTAATATTGCCGAAGAGCTTTATTCAAAGCCCATTCCACATACTTTCGATATCGGGCAGCGCAGCAATGACATCCATCACCACATGGATATTCAGGTTCCATATCTTTTGATAAATGTTTTGTTCGATATCCTATAGGAACTCGTTGATTACAGTAAATATCCATATTGATGTATGATTGAATATCAAGTCTGGAATTATTGATGCTGGCTTATCCATGATTCCATGTATTTCTGGATAATAGAATTCCAGACGTTCTTTAATAACTTTAAAATAATCATCTAAAAACAAGTAATAGTAATAATAGTAACAATAAATTACCATAATGTTTAATTTCATTCATAGCTTGAACTGCTCTCGGTACAACCATTTTAATGATAAAAATTGAAATAACAATTACTTTTATACTAATTTAGACCAATGAGAAGTTAAACACACAAATCTTTAGCTATAAACAATAAATATTAATTTATATTGTTTGAAAATGATTAAAGAAATTTTAATAATATTATTAGTTTTTAATATGGTCAACTCAATTGTTGTAACCGTTCAAGGTAAAAATTCAACAAGATATGTATGTCCTGATACAGCAGTATTGATGGATATTTTGCATATGATAGATAAGCCTAGATATTTGAAAACTCCAGTCAAAAGATTATCTGAAAAAATGAGTAATTTAGAATTTAGATTTGAACATACATATGAGACTTTAAAAAGAGCTAAAATCGAATTATATGATGATATTATATATTTAAATAAGACCATTGGTATTATCAAAAATGAATTAAGAAAATCAATATTAGAATTGAAAGAAAATCGTAAACTTAATGAAAAAATGATGAATCAAGTTCAATATAGTATAAAATTTTATTCTAATAAAACAACTGATCAGTTCAATCGTATAATGAAATTACAACAAACACCAGTTAACAGTGGTGGCAACAACTTGAAAGAAGAAAATTGTAGAAGACATACCATTTGATTATGAAAAAATTCTCAATTTGTCAACATTGGAGAGAAAGAAGGCATTCCAATCAATATTTAGTTACATGTTCGATGAAAATAATAAATGGATGCGAATAATAGTAGGATTAATGTATATGAAACACATGATATTAAAATCTGGATCCGACTATGAAAATTATTTCCAATGGTCTATAGAGGTAAATTACTTTATATTGTTATTAATTTATCATTATTTAGGTAATAGAAACAAAAATTGATCCGTGGGTAGAAACAAACGGTGGATGGTCAGCGATTATTCAAGTTGCCGCAGAAGCCAAACGTTCAGATATTTATATTGAAAATTGCAAATTTTTATTAAAACTATTAACTGGAGCATCGGTTTTATATTTATGTAATAAAGTTTATCATAGATTTTAATAAATATTTCTTTGTTGTTATTATTATTATTAATAAAAAACTACATTTTTAAAGATTTATTGATTTTTACATGTACATGGTTCTCCACAATATTCTATGATAATATTTTCTATAACATGGTCAATACAATTTTTAAATTCGGTAGGCTCATCTTTAATAATTTCGGTAGTATCTTCAGTATCATTAATATTTTCTTCATCATTAATAAGTGTATCATCAATAATTTCTTCAGATTTGTTTTTAATTTGATAGCTTTTTAATACTTTTCTCATTTTATTATTTTTAAATCATGAATTCATTAATAATTTTGATGTAATTGAATTCGGATATTTGATGCACATGAAAATGAATGGTTTGATGGAAAAATTTGAATTGGCCATTGATAAAATGGAACCTGCAAAAAGCAATAGCAAAAATCGTAGAGAGGCACTTTCGTTTCGACGCCCATTCTTGTTGTTAAAAAAGGAGTACCGCAAAATAGTGATTGAAAAGTACTTTCAGCAATTAAATCTAATTGGCCTGAACATCGCATAGAACGAAGTAAAACGATTGTTATTCAACAAGACAACGATATAGCTCATATTTCACCAGATGATTACTGAATTTGTCCAACATGCAACTACTGATGAATTTGAAAGTCGATTGATCTGTCAACCACCTAATAGCCCCGATATGAATATCTTGGAATTTATATATTTTTGAGCCATCAAAGTTCCTATTATTCAACTAATCCGTCTAATATAAATGACATCCAATTTTTGGGCAATCTTTTAATTTTTATGCCTCGTGATATGTTGAATAAAGGTTTTTTGGTTTGTGAGCATTTAATCCCGCGACATTTAATCCGACCACAGATAATCCTATTGACATTTAAAGAAATAAGACAAATAAAACAAATGTATTTGACGCAATTTAATAAAAGGTAACCAGAAGTGTTCAAGTTAAATGTAAAGTAAAATAGATAACTATAAATTTATAAAGTTAAATTTATGACATGTAAACCATGGCACGCAGATAGACAAGAATTTCGCTCGATGAGTAACGTTCCACAGTATTTTTACACGCGTCTTCTGAGTCTGGTATTCCTTGAGGACAGATGGTTGCGAAACAGGAAAACCTTTGCAGGAAAAACTTTTTTGCATCTGAATGTCTTCCTCGATTCCCTTAAACAAACTCGATGAAAGCACTGAAAAAGAACCTTAAGTGCAAAAGGTCAATCTTCCACAGCGGTTGTTGTTCTGGAAACACCTCATGTCGTTTCAAAGTGATTCCAACTATTGCTAAAGCAGGTAAGCAGCGAACGGTCGTTTGCCATAGTAAAGACTGCTTGCTTTTCGACGTTGTACTAAAAGTGATTTGTTGTAGGCTATAATTTAATATTATTTAAACGGGATTAAGTATCTGGGGATTAACTGTCACGAGATTAAGCACCAGGTTAACGAAAATTAAACAGCTAGCATAATTTACTGAATTACTTGTTGTCTTCTCGTTGGTGCTATACAAGATTTAGTACCTGTTTCTGCAATTTCCTTCCACGTGGCAATCTGAGAAACAGCTTGTGAATCATATGAGAACCGTCGTGGGTCGAATAAACTGAGTATCTCGTCGTTTCAATATGGAAGTGTGTTAAAATACTCTTGGAAAAAACTGAAAAAGAGATTTCCATGTTTCTATGTTCAAACCGACATGCAGACCAGATCAATGCACTGCTAAATTAAGTCAACGAAACACACTATTTGATAGCTAATAGCTGATTGAATGCAATGATATTAACAATGAACTTAGGACATAACAGGTTCATACAGGTTCGTGCATGAAAATTTTATGAAACAACCTAATATAATCATAATAATTTTGATGTAATTGTATTTGGATATTTGATTTCACTATTCCCGTTATGTAAACCCTTCTTATTAATGAGTATGACTTCATTACTTCGGTCCAATAATTATGCATGTAGTATATATGTATATTGTCTGCTTTTCTTGAATAAACCTCTATATTTTTTATGAGTTGAATTAATTATAGGAATTTTTTTAAAAAGATCATTTAGCATAAATATAATCGTTTCTAGTTTTATTTTCTAGTTATTTTATAAAAGGTCAAAAATTACGAAAATCGTTGTTTCATATTGGATAGTTTTCACAAAAACTTTGATAAAACTGTAATTATATTATTGTACTTTATAAGTCAATGTAAATTATTTAGAAAACAAAAAATAAATTTCTAAAAATGTAAAATAAAATATTTCAATATTGATGATTTTATAAATTAATCTGTATATATTTTAAAAAATAATATAATTATTTATCACTAGTATAAAATATCTTTATGCTAAATAATAAAAAAAATGTGATAAAAATTTATCATAATTTTATAGAAAATTCTAATTAATTTTTAAAAATAAAATACTTTTTAAAAATTCGGTTAAGAGAAAGAAAATTAAATTTATAAATATATTAATAATAACAAGACTAATATCGGTAATAAGATGATTAATTATCATCGTTTATTAAAATTTCTTCTAGAGAAATTTGTAGTTCTGTACAACAGATCGTTCTTATAATTTATAATGGCTTTCTGAATTAACTGGATTTTTACTAAAATATACTTTTTCTGAAATCATAGGTTTATACTTTTTGTTCATCACAACCACAAATTACGGAAATTGTAACTGTAAAAACAGTCCGAAAAGACAATTAATGTCCCTATAAACAATACTTGATATTCTATACATTGCTTATGAAAGATATCGATATAAAATTGCATTTTTAATTCCATTATATCAAATCCATTTACTAATTTGAGTACGTCTTCATTAAACAATACCATTTGTATTATAAACCTTTCATCTTTTAGTAAAGCGGCATTTTTCAAAAATTCAAATGTATTTTCTTTATTTTTCTCTGGATAAAATGATGCCGAGAATTTTAGAATTTTTGGTGTTTCGAAAATTTGGATTTTAACCATAAATCCTTTTTTATATATTTGACAAGAATTGACGGACATGTAAGAATCGCTTGAAGAATTTAAAAGAAGTTGACATCCGCTATTGGTCACAAATATCGCATTTAGAATAATTGGCCAATCATCATAGATCGCAAATATTAAAGTTGACGTTTTGATATTTTCATGGGAATTTAGTTTAAATAAAAATTCACTTGGTTTTTTTCATCATCTTTGTAAATAGAGAAAAAAGATTTCGCATTGACAATTATAATCAAACTTAATAGTAAGGATAAAGTGATAAAAATACTCATTTTGAATGTATAATAATTTTATTAAATTTAGAAAAATAGTGAATAAATTATGAATTATTTAATTTTACTAATTTTCAATTGGTTATAAATATTTTGAAAATAATTAGTAAAATAAAAATTTTATTTGGAATTATCTAATTTAAATTTTTGAATGAATTAATTTTTAATATTTTATTTTAAAATTTTAAAATATGACAAAATTATTGATTTATTATTTTGATTTTAAGAATTTCTAAAAAAATATTCAACTTATTTATTTTTTAGATATAGAAATTTTGTTTATTTTTATACCAGTTGAATTTTTTGATTTTGTTAAATAATGTTATCGAAAGAACTTTTGAAATTTAATTTTAAATTTTAAAAATATTTACTAATTTTAACAGCACTATTTATAAACAGTGATATCACTTTTAAAATTTAGTATCACTAACATTGAAATTTTTTATATTATTAAAAAATTAAAAAGATTTTAATAATTAATATTTTGGGATGAAATGTTATTTTGAATTTATAAATATACCTTTATAAATTACTTTTTGAATTTCTTGTCACTAACATTGAAATTATTAATTTAATAATTTTAAAAAATTAAAAGTAGGAACAAAATTTTATTTTGAATTTATAAAAATGTTTTTATAATTGTTAGTAATAATTTATTTAGTAAGCATTTATTTTAACTTCGTATCTCTAAAATTATTGAAATTTTTATAAACTATCATTAATTATTAAGATGTAATTTACAAAAAATATTTTCACGACGGACATTAAAAATCTCATAAAATTTACAAATCAGGTTTTTTTTCAAACCAATATAAACTCGGGAATTCTTTTTCTCTAGTATAATTCTTGATTCGATTTTAAATTTTATTATAAAATTCTATATTTAATTACAACTCTTATTGATAATTATGAACATTCATTACCGAATCACTGGATTTTTTTCTTATTTTCAATATTATCAGAAAATTGAAAGCATCAGTCGAGTAAATTCTAAAGAAAACAAAAAGAATAGGATGAAAATGAAATAATGATTTGGAATCTCAAAATCCTGATCAGTCAAAAATTAAAGCAAAGAAAAGTAGGAATACTCTCGATAGTCAAGTAAAGAATACATGGATGATATTTTGTGCATTATCGTTTTTCAGATTGGTAGGACTACAAAAGAAATTCGTCTAATGCCGAATTAAGTTTTTGCTATTGAACAGTACCAAAGATATCTTATCGAATTGCAAAAGGTTTCTAAAGTAAGATTTTAAGTAACTTTTTTGCAACCAGAACAAAAGTTAATATCTTAAGGTATTTTTATGTAGCACTATTTTTGGATAACTTACCAGACTTTTAAAATAAAAATCAATCAAATTTTTTATTATTTTAGTAGGTAGTTAGTAGTTTTCTACAGCATACCCCTCCCCCTTTTGGAGACGAATTAATTACGTAATTATGTAATTAATCTCTGGTTATCTTGATTAAATAATTATGCAATCAAGATAATTAAATTTTGTATGAGCACATTTTTTTGAAAACATATTTGAATTTGGCGGATTGTTTTTAATTGATTTTGGTGTTTTAAATTTTTTGAAATGATTTTAAATTTTTATGTATTGATTTTAATGTATTTTAATTTTTAGTAAATTTTAAAAAAAAATTAAATTAATTTTAAATATAATTTGAAAGTAAATTTTATAGTATAAAATAAAAGGAATTTTGAAAGTAAATTTATAAAATATATTTTAAAGTAAATTAATAAGTAAAAAAACTTTAAAGTAAATTTTTCAAAGCAATTTAGAGTTAACAAATTAAAATGAAATTTCAAAATAATAATAATAATATAATAAAAGTATTTCAACAACATTAATTCAACCAATTAAAAACTTAATAAAAAATTGATTTTCAACAAATAAACACATAAAATAAACTGATTCATATTCAAATAATTTTTAATAAATTCAATTTAAAATAAAAGTAATCTGTGATGACAACTAAAGAATTTCTTATTATTATTTTTATTATTATTATTAGAGCCGACTTTAAAAATTATTTTTATTGTAATATTTTAAAGTAATATTGTTGACGTCAATTTATTTTGAATTTCCCCTTCCCGGAAATCAACATTTGTCAAACTTCTTCACACCACACCCCTCCCTTATTTTGTTGAAATCTTTTATACACATCCCTAATTGAAAAAAGCATATTTGTAAAATAGTGAACAAAAATAGACAAGTAATGACTTTTAAAAGCGATGAGAAAATAGAATAAAAAGCTAATTAAAAGTTAATAAATTTTGTAATATTTATTAAGAAAACTAATTAAATAAAAGTAGGTAAGGTTATCAAAAATATTAACTTTTTAATTAAATTCCCTCCGAAAAGTAATAAGACATGAAAGGAAAAGTACAATTATAAATCAAAAAAATCGTATTTTATAGCTTAAAAAATGATATCATTTATTTTTGAAATTAGAGCAGACTTTAATAATTATTTTTATTGTTATCATTATTATTATATTTACTCTGTACATCGATAGATCGATTTTATGTGTCACGTGAAAACTCTCAACAGTAGAGATTTTCGAATAGATTTAACCAAACTGCAGCAGTCTTTGGATGAAAACAAAACGTTGGATCTGTCTGATGATGAAACGGTTATAGGAAGTGATCCAGGTGAAGGAGATGAAGAAATGATTATAAATGAAAATGCTGTCGATTTGCCACCGAAAAAGAAGCAAAGAATTTGTAATACAGACCAATAAAATAAATGTCTTCGGATTTTTTAAAAATTAATAAACAATTCGTTTGTTGCTCATTGGCTTTTATGCTACTAATTTTGTTTGTTTTTACAATTGTGAATGAAACAAAGTCCTATAATAACAATATTATTGAATTAAAACGATAATAATGTTACTGCATACTTAAAACGCCCGTAATTACTACATTGTTGGTGTGTAGCGGCCGTGTGTAATCTAATTGTAACTACAATCGGTATTTTAGAAATTTTCGTTCGTTAAATAAAAAGAAAATTATTAGAAATGGAAATTTTAAATTAGTTAATAATTTATTTGTCATTATTTATCATTAAAATCATCATTAAAACTTAAAAGTTAATTCATTTACGAAACTCCTCAATGTTTTCTTGTTTGATTTTTCTTTCTGCTCGAGTATATTTTAGCGGTGTTGTCAAAAAATAATTTCTCTATTAAAGACCTATTGTACCATGAGTGGAGTAATACTTTGGTAAATATCACGGTCGATGCACAATTTGGCTACTAACCTTGCGTCTACTAAAATTAACGCCCGGGTTTAATGGACAGGCTTATTTTAAATTGCTGTTACATGTATTATAATGAATGTAAAAATTAAACATAATAAATAACTTTCAAAAATTGTTTATTAATTAAAAATATAAAGAAAATTCAAATATTAGCATTTTGTAATATAAAAAGTAAATGAATTTTTATCAATGAAAAAATAAAATAGGAGAAATTACTTTTGTTTTGTGCATGAAATACATAACAGATTGTTACGAAAAAAACTTTTTTTCTGAATTCGTTGCATATTCTCTTTATCTTTCTATCCTTTTTCACAGGACAAATCGAACATCTTTTCTTTGCTGGAGAGATTTCCAAAATACTAGTACTTGTTGATGGTATAGGTTGGTTTTGCATCCAATCTCCAAATTTGACTAATTGCTTACTTAATTCAATTATAAAATTACGTCGCCTTTTATATTTTGTGATGAAATTAGGATTAATTGATTTCCATACAACGAATGCATTACACTTATATCAATCATATTTTGTTATGATGTTCAAAAGTTGTTTACGTTAATGCAACATAAAAGCTGACTCAATTGTAGTAACGTCGCTACATGAATATTTTGATTACCAGTTCTACCTGTTTGCACTGAAGGAATTACGTGCCATATTACTACTTTATTTTTAGAAATATTTTATATTTGACTCAGCATTAGTTTCATTGGTTCTTTCGTTCTATTAGTATACGTTTTCCGCTTTTGGGAATTTTCACATCTTTCTATGACTTCTTTTTCTTTGCTACTAAGATTATTCATTACAAAGTTGTGGCATATGTATTTTTTTACTTTATTGCTACCTGCATGGCATAATTTCTTATGATATTCACCGATAAATGCGTTTCTACTTTCATCTGTTATCCAAATTTTACCCTCAATCGTTTTAACAAGTTTATTTTCGACTTTAAATTTTGAATTTGTTGAGTCACTATATTTAATGGTTTTTATTTCATTACTGTCTTTTTGCCATTTATCAAACAGATTTTCTATCATACTATATCCTTTCTAGAAATCTGTAGCACACCACAATGGAAAAAATAATAAAAGAATATGAGTGTATAAAAATGGTCATTTATTTTTAATTATAAGTATATTTTTTTACATTTACTATAAATTATATATAAACTAATATTAATATGATACGTGCGCTTGTTTCAGTGAACACAAATATTTTATATTTGGTTCGATATTTGTAAGCGCAACTCAAAATTCTTGGTAAAGACCCTTCAAGCATGATCGCTTATCATTTTAATTAAAAGTACAGTTGAAAAAATTCACAAGGGTAAGTTGGAGAAAATGGAAGCAGAAATGCGATAACTTTTTCGGAAATCTTAGGATATTCCTCCTTGATTGCAATCAAGAACACATCCCATCGAACTTCATTGAATCTCATTTTTAGCACCAGCCAGTTCTTAATTCCACAAACTCCTCGCGAATTTGTATAGAAAGTTCTTCAATAGTATTTTCAGTATCTTTTGCAAAAGGATTTCAAATCAGTAGATGGATATGTCACCGCTAGACCATGTCACCGTTGGACCACATACCCCACCCCCACCCCCCGGTAAATTTTTTCTAAGTATAAAAGTAAAAAATTTTCAAAGTACAAAAAATTTTAAACAAAGACAATGACTCATTCAAGGTCATTGAAACAAAGACCATGACTCATCAAAAATTTCCAAGGTCATTTAAACAAAGACAATGACTCATTCAAGGTCATTGAAACAAAGACCATGACTCATCAAAAATTTCCAAGGTCATTTAAACAAAGACCATGACTCATCCAAGGTCATTGGATGACTCATCATATTTTTCAAGGTCATTGAAACAATTATAATATGTCTACTTACTTTTATAAGTAGTATATATTTTGTAAATATTTTTTATTATTATTTTGTATAAATATTATTATTTTTATTATTATTTTATAAATAAAATTATTATTATTATTAACATTATTACTATATAATAAAAACCGAGACATATACAACAAATTTATTTTAAAGAGATAATTCTTCTATAGTAATATTGCCGAAGAGCTTTATTCAAAGCCCATTCCACATACTTTCGATATCGGGCAGCGCAGCAATGACATCCATCACCACATGGATATTCAGGTTCCATATCTTTTGATAAATTGTTTTGTTCGATATCCTATAGGAACTCGTTGATTACAGTAAATATCCATATTGATGTATGATTGAATATCAAGTCTGGAATTATTGATGCTGGCTTATCCATGATTCCATGTATTTCTGGATAATAGAATTCCAGACGTTCTTTAATAACTTTAAAATAATCATCTAAAAACAAGTAATAGTAATAATAGTAACAATAAATTACCATAATGTTTAATTTCATTCATAGCTTGAACTGCTCTCGGTACAACCATTTTAATGATAAAAATTGAAATAACAATTACTTTTATACTTATTTAGACCAATGAGAAGTTAAACACACAAATCTTTAGCTATAAACAATAAATATTAATTTATATTGTTTTGAAAATGATTAAAGAAATTTTAATAATATTATTAGTTTTTAATATGGTCAACTCAATTGTTGTAACCGTTCAAGGTAAAAATTCAACAAGATATGTATGTCCTGATACAGCAGTATTGATGGATATTTTGCATATGATAGATAAGCCTAGATATTTGAAAACTCCAGTCAAAAGATTATCTGAAAAAATGAGTAATTTAGAATTTAGATTTGAACATACATATGAGACTTTAAAAAGAGCTAAAATCGAATTATATGATGATATTATATATTTAAATAAGACCATTGGTATTATCAAAAATGAATGAAGAAAATCAATATTTGAATTGAAAGAAAATCGAAAACTTAATGAAAAAATGATGAATCGAGTTCAATATAGTATAAAATTTTATTCTAATAAAACAACTGATCAGTTCAATCGTATAATGAAATTACAACAAACACCAGTTAACAGTGGTGGCAACAACTTGAAAGAAGAAAATTGTAGAAGACATACCATTTGATTATGAAAAAATTCTCAATTTGTCAACATTGGAGAGAAAGAAGGCATTCCAATCAATATTTAGTTACATGTTCGATGAAAATAATAAATGGATGCGAATAATAGTAGGATTAATGTATATGAAACACATGATATTAAAATCTCGATCCGACTATGAAAATTACTTCCTATGGTCTATAGAGGTAAATTACTTTATATTGTTATTAATTTATCATTATTTAGGTAATAGAAACAAAAATTGATCCGTGGGTAGAAACAAACGGTGGATGGTCAGCGATTATTCAAGTTGCCGCAGAAGCCAAACGTTCAGATATTTATATTGAAAATTGCAAATTTTTATTAAAACTATTAACTGGAGCATCGGTTTTATATTTATGTAATAAAGTTTATCATAGATTTTAATAAATATTTCTTTGTTGTTATTATTATTATTAATAAAAAACTACATTTTTAAAGATTTATTGATTTTTACATGTACATGGTTCTCCACAATATTCTATGATAATATTTTCTATAACATGGTCAATACAATTTTTAAATTCGGTAGGCTCATCTTTAATAATTTCGGTAGTATCTTCAGTATCATTAATATTTTCTTCATCATTAATAAGTGTATCATCAATAATTTCTTCAGATTTGTTTTTAATTTGATAGCTTTTTAATACTTTTCTCATTTTATTATTTTTAAATCATGAATTCATTAATAATTTTGATGTAATTGAATTCGGATATTTGATGCACATGAAAATGAATGGTTTGATGGAAAAATTTGAATTTGGCCATTGATAAAAATGGAACCTGCAAAAAGCAATAGCAAAAATCGTAGAGAGGCACTTTCGTTTCGACGCCCATTCTTGTTGTTAAAAAAGGAGTACCGCAAAATAGTGATTGAAAAGTACTTTCAGCAATTAAATCTAATTGGCCTGAACATCGCATAGAACGAAGTAAAACGATTGTTATTCAACAAGACAACGATATAGCTCATATTTCACCAGATGATTACTGAATTTGTCCAACATGCAACTACTGATGAATTTGAAAGTCGATTGATCTGTCAACCACCTAATAGCCCCGATATGAATATCTTGGAATTTATATATTTTTGAGCCATCCAAAGTTCCTATTATTCAACTAATCCGTCTAATATAAATGACATCCAATTTTTGGGCAATCTTTTAATTTTTATGCCTCGTGATATGTTGAATAAAGGTTTTTTGGTTTGTGAGCATTTAATCCCGCGACATTTAATCCGACCACAGATAATCCTATTGACATTTAAAGAAATAAGACAAAATAAAACAAATGTATTTGACGCAATTTAATAAAAGGTAACCAGAAGTGTTCAAGTTAAATGTAAAGTAAAATAGATAACTATAAATTTATAAAGTTAAATTTATGACATGTAAACCATGGCACGCAGATAGACAAGAATTTCGCTCGATGAGTAACGTTCCACAGTATTTTTACACGCGTCTTCTGAGTCTGGTATTCCTTGAGGACAGATGGTTGCGAAACAGGAAAACCTTTGCAGGAAAAACTTTTTTGCATCTGAATGTCTTCCTCGATTCCCTTAAACAAACTCGATGAAAGCACTGAAAAAGAACCTTAAGTGCAAAAGGTCAATCTTCCACAGCGGTTGTTGTTCTGGAAACACCTCATGTCGTTTCAAAGTGATTCCAACTATTGCTAAAGCAGGTAAGCAGCGAACGGTCGTTTGCCATAGTAAAGACTGCTTGCTTTTCGACATTGTACTAAAAGTGATTTGTTTGTAGGCTATAATTTAATATTATTTAAACGGGATTAAGTATCTGGGGATTAACTGTCACGAGATTAAGCACCAGGTTAACGAAAATTAAACGGTATGTTTTCTGAATCAATGTCCAGCTAGCATAATTTACTGAATTACTTGTTGTCTTCTCGTTGGTGCTATACAAGATTTAGTACCTGTTTCTGCACTTTCCTTCCACATGGCAATCTGAGAAACAGCTTGTGAATCATATGAGAACCGTCGAAGGTCGAATAAACTGATGTCTCGTCGATTCAATAAGGAAGTGTGTCAAAATACTTCTGGAAAAAATTGAAAAAAAGAGATTTCAATGTTTAATAATAATATTAATATTAATATTAATAATAATAATAATAATAATAATAATAATAATAATAATAATAATAATAATAATAATAATAATAATAATAATATTAATAATAATAATAATTATAGTAATAATCTTAATAATCTTAATAATTTCATCAACAACCAAATAAAAAGATGTATGATATTAACATTAATACAACCTAGTAAATACTTAATAAAAATTGATCCTCAACAAATAAAAATAAACTAGTAAAAAGATAAAGAACAAATTAAAAATGTCATTAACTTACATCGACAAAAATCAGCTTATAATAAGCTCTTATTAGTTCTGCGAACAAAATATGCACAACTTCTTTCTTCTTGTAGTCTCTGCAGCATCTGCATCTAAATGGGCAAGTCAACATTGAGGGATCTGCAAAACAATGTAGTCATTTAGATATTTCAATCCAGACCCTTGAACCGATTCGTATTGCATCCTTACAATTTCTTTGATGTTGATTCCAATCATTTGATAGATGCATGCTGCCAAAAATTCAGGAGCACAATACGAAAGTTTGTTCTTCATATTCGGAAAGAGCTCTTCCATCTTCATCAGAATTGTTTCGATCATATAATAATGCTTCTGGTTTTCGAAAGCAAAAACAATCAAGAAAACAATCAAGAAAAATTAATAAATTATTTTAATTTAAATAAAATTTAATTGTTATTTAATATTTATTACAACTTATAATTTCAAAATCTATTATCCACTGAATAGTATGATGATACACACAAAAAACGGCTGATGCAAGGCAAAACCTAGAGGCACAAGCGAGAGTAATGAAATAAAGAGACATAAGATAGCTCTAGTGATAATATTGTGGAATTCGTTGTTGTAAAAAAAATGCAACAACTAAATCTTTGTAGGATCAAAACTATGTCTCTCAAAGATAGCTGAACTGTAAAATTTGTGAATAATTTTCTTTTCAAACTTTCAGAGAAAATCCTCAAAGAACAAAGACGGACCCAAGACATTTACTATGTATTGAAAACAATATCACTTCATATATAATAAACGACCTAAAAACCGTACTTTGTTTTTTGACGAAACTGCCAAGAATGATATTAAAAGAATGAAAAAAATTCATTGTTGGCACCTTGAACGTTGTTTGTGACAAGTAAGTTGGTGAACTCGGAAACCGACTGAAAGCCTATGAAGCCATAAACAGTAGTTTTGCAATAGTTTTTGCCAAGAATAACCTAACAAGAGAAACACGATAAAAACTTTGATAGAAGGATGACATTGGCTGTGACATGTTTGAGGATTAGTTTGATCAATTTATGATCCTTGCCACAAATCCTATCGATATGTATGAGCTGGTGCTATGTGATCTATACTTTACATTTTCAAATCTGGAAACCATTTTGAGTACCTATCTTACGATACCAATAAGTAATGCTTCTAGAGAACGACCGTTTTCTGTACATAAGAGTGAAAAACTATTGGAAATTTTATTAGTCAAGATTGGCTTGGTAATTTAGCACTGATGTGCATCGAATCTGTTTAAACAAAGAAGGCAAACTTTGACCAACAAATTGATGGTTTTGCTAGGCTCAAATGTAGAATGAAAGCATTATGTGGGATGACTTAGCGGTGAATAAGATTTGTTGAAATATTTATTTCGCATGTTTTGAATAACTCTATAATCTATATTCTCTTACATTTTTATATCGTTATTTGTAAAAACAAAAGCCGTTAAATTTCAAATTTTTTGAAATTAAAATTTAACTAACATTATAAAAACATCTCTTTACAATCATTTAAATAACTAAATTGCTTTTCATGCGTTTTTTCACTAAACTCAAATCGCATCATATTCCTTAAAAATAGTTTTTATAAACAATCATATTTACTGTCACTTAACTTAACACTCACAAAATAGGCTCAAGTTCCAATTCTTGTTTGCGCAACTTTATTCGCATTTGCTAAGGATAAACACCGCCAGTCTGCTTTGGTGTACAGGATTAAAAGGTCCAAAAACGTGTGACCTTGGGCCTCATTTTCTATAAATGCATGGCTACACTAGACTCGAAATATTAGTATTTCAAGATAAAATACCCCAATTTACTTAAATGGTATTGATTTAATGCAATTTAAATGAAAACAATGACAAAATGTATGCAAATGATGATACAATAGATGTCTAAGATGACAATTATGAAAAAGGTTTCGTGAAAATAGATACAAACGCATAGATGGATGAAAACTATGACAAAGATGAAAAACAATGCATGCTAGATGGTAATATTTAACTTAAATGTAAATTTAATTTCTTGATCTCGCAGTATTTTCCAGATATTGCTGAACTTTCAACCTTGACTATGCTTCCTTTGAGAGTAGTAAACAAATTAAATTATAAAATAAGTAAAATTATTTAATGCGGCTAGCGTATCACGCCACACAAACTATAAAAACGCAATGGACAGAAATATTGGAATGGAATGTTGGACACCATGAAACTACTCTAGTTGAAAGATTCAAGAATTCAAGAGAAATGAGCATTCATTCAAAAAAGAAAAACTAACTAATTCAATGTCACGTTCAATCACCAATTAACCGCCGCAATTAAATTATTTTCCCAACAAATTTATTATAAATTTACTGAATTTCCTTTCTGTATATATTGACAAATTTCAAAATGGCTATTCAAACCTTCATGATATGTTTATCATTATCAATAATTTCACTGAATGCAAAACCAAGCGGATACGGAGGCATTGGTCATTCAGGAGGTGTGATATCAGAGGTCGGTCATTCAGGCTTTGATTCTGGTTTCGGTGGAAATGGAGAGATTGTTGGTGGCTCTGTTGGAGTCGAAGGAGGAGATTTCGGAGTTGGAGATAGCTTCGGTGGTTCTTCCGGATGGAGTGGAAGTATTGGCGGTGGTATTGGAGGAGGTGTTGCATCTGGATTAGGAGGAACAGGATGGAATTCGTTTACGCTAAGAAGTCTATCAAATAATGCTTACATAGTCATTCCTGGAAATCTTAAAACATTCAGAAGACGATATAAAATACGTAAAAGTTATAAACCAAAATACTATTAAATTGTTTTCAAATAAAATAATTGAATTTTGATTAATTGTGTTCTTTTGTTATATTATTCAATTATATCATATGTAATTACAAATTATTATACAAAACCTAGAGTGATTACAGTTACTAAGTTCGGTTATTAAATGCGATCTCTAAGTATATTATATTATCAATTATATTATATTTTAAATTATATTATTATTATTATTATTATTATTATTATTATTAATAAAAATATTTTAAGCATATAATATATTTTTTTAAATTATAAATTCATGAAAGGAAATAATTAAAAATTAATAATTGAGTTATTAATTATGAAAAGTATGAATTTATTTGAAAATGAATTAATTTGAAATAATTTGAATAATCAAAATGACAATCAATGCCAATTTCACTTTTTTTATTTTCATAAATTTAATTAATTTAGGCAAATAAAACATTTATAGTTGACTTTTAAATTTAATTATGTTTTCAAATATATATAAATTTTTATGAAATATAAATAATCATATATAAATTATGATTGGGATTTATTGCTTCTTGTTTTTTCATTTTCATTCGATGAAATTAATGAAAAGCTTATTTAAGAATTATTAAATTAGTTTTGGATAGAGTTACTGTTCCAAAGTTTTATCAACATCGAACCTTTTCTTACATTTGATATTTTGATTTAATCTCATGAATCACTGAAACTATAATTAGTAATTTTAATAGTAATTTTAATTAGTAATTTTAATGTAAAATTAATAGTTATTAATCTGAATTTCAAACGTGTTAATAATAACAACGAATTCTAGATAAACCGTTATGGGAGGAAATACAAATCATGGTGCATTCCGTCCGCACCTTTTTCTATTTGCTACAACTTACTACTGAATCATCTTCATTATATTTGATGCAGAAGCTTTGGAATACATCAGCGCTTTCTGAATGTTTTCCAGTGCGAGCACTAATGTAATTTCTAGTTCATTATTTGGAAGCGGAAATGTGGAGTAGTATTTCAACAATTTATGTCGCGGCATCTTGGTTGGATGCTACATTAACAAACGCAAAGAAAGATCATTATTTCTCAAACAAGCCAGTCGTTGCATTATAAAATACAAATTGCAAATAGTGAGATAAAATGCAAGAAAATCAGAGCCATCACTAGTATAGACAAAATCAAGCGCTTCTATATAAGGTAATTTTTGTGTTTTTCAAGAAAGAAACGCTTCGATTTCTCTATCGACGATTAGAACGGTATTGAATCATCTTCTGATAGCATTCTGAAGTAAGCATATTATTTCTATTTCAAAAAATTTTAATTTATAAAGTATTTTATTAATACTTTAAAAATATTTATTATAGTAAAATGAAAAAATTATATATTTAATATTAATATAAAAATTTTTAAAATATTTAAATATTGTTTCAAATATTTATTTATAAAAACATTTAATTAAAAAATAATTTGTTTAAATATTTATACATATTTGTTTTGAAGATGAGTGTTTTTATTGGCGTTTTCTTTTAATTTACAATATACTTCTACAAAGATTTTTCATAAATTTACAAATGTTATCAAACTTTGAGAATAAATTAATTGTGAATGACTAATTAAATGAGTAATTATTATAGAACGATGAACAATCAAACTAAAAAAATTCAAAGTAAAATTAAATTAAGGAATCTTATTTAAAAAGTAACAAATAAATAAAAATTATTATTAAACAATTGTGTATTCCACCTTAAAATATAGATGCCTATTTATTCATTTATTTTTATTCAATTATTTCATATTATTCCACTGGCTCTAATAAATTTAGGCAGCGCCGTTTTGCCGCATGTGAAACATGGATAATCTTACTGGACTCCTATGTTTGAGGGACTTTAAAATATTAATTACACTAAAAAGACTTATTATATATCACAAGAAATACCAAGAAATGAAAAAAACAAAATTTATTCACACAACGTAAACACGTATCTAATTGTAAAAACGAAAATTATAACTTATATAATTTATATAATAAAACATGTATCCTACCTGGCGCACTTTTTGGTACCCCTGCTGTAATACTTATTAGATTATAAAGAGTAATATTATGTATATAATTTATTGATTTATTTAATTTAAATTTTTTATTAAATTATATATTTTAATCATTTATTTATTTTAAATAATTATTTATTTTATTTACTTATTTTTTATTTAATTATTTATAAATTACTTTCTTTTTATTTTATTATTTTTTTATTTATAATTAATTTTTTTATTATTAGTTTTATTTTAATGAATTGTTTATTTTATTTATTTATAAGTACTTATTATTATTAATATTTATTATTATTATTATTATTTATTTTATTTTTATTATTATTTTGATTTGCTTCTGTAAAAAATTTTTTGTGTTGTTTATATATTGAATGGTGTATTTTTTTTCTTTCTATGTAAGTTCATATAATTCATGAAAAGAATGTTAAAGGAAAAATAGAATTTTAAAAAATCGAATAAAAAAATCCCAATTACATATTAAAGAAAATTAAAGAATAAGAAAATTTGGATATTAACAAAAGAACAACAAGGAATTCATCAAATAAATTAAACCAAGAAACAAAACTACTGAAAAGCCAATCCAAATCAAATCAATCGTATTTTTTAATCCTAATCAAACTAACTGGATATTTTATATTTAATTGTTAATTTGTTATTTAATAATTTATTTTTCTTTTGACAATAAAAATAAAATTTTACATAAAAGACACCCCACCCCAGCTGTCCCAAGACAGTATATTTTTACAAGTGACTCTATTGGATTCTGACATTTTCCCCTACACACACGATTCTTCAATGCTAACAATAGTACAATTTTATAATCAAACATTAATAATTATCAATATTTTTATTATTATTAATATTATTATTATTATTATTATTATTACTATTATTATTATTATTTATTTTACACATATTTTATATACCAAATTTTTATTACGAATATAACAATATATAATTAGCATCAGAAACAAATATACAAATATTAAATAGATACAGAAACATTTGTGTAAGTTAGTAGTGACATGTATTTATTATGTATTTAATTTATTGACTTAAGTAATTTTATTTTTTTATTAATTTATATATTTTAATCATTTATTTTTTTTTAAATAATTATTTATTTAATTTTTATTTAATTATCTATAAATTATTTTATTTTATTATTTTTTTTATTAATAATTTATTTATT
Source organism: Schmidtea mediterranea (assembly GCA_022537955.1). Classification (NCBI taxonomy): domain Eukaryota; kingdom Metazoa; phylum Platyhelminthes; order Tricladida; family Dugesiidae; genus Schmidtea; species Schmidtea mediterranea. Next base: position 128,941,536 of record CM039679.1, read on the forward strand.
ATATTTTTATTATTATTTTTATTATTATTATTACTATTATTATTATTATTTATTTTACACATACTTTATATACCAAATTTTTATTATGAATATAACAATATATAATTAGCATCAGAAACAAATATACATATATTAAATAGATACAACAATGGTAGTCACAATTATGTCAATAAAACGTGTTATAAATTATGAGCAATTTGATGAAAAGTTTGATGATCAGTTTGATTGGTAACTTGATGATCAATTTGAAGAGCAGACCATGCGCCGCTGTATGATTATTCTGTAAATTGAATATTATTCTCTATCGTATAATGACCATATGCCAGACTTTCATTCTTTCCAGCCCATACCCTTTTATCGTCATTATTTGTAAGTGCTACTTTAGTTGTTTTGATACTATACAACTGATGGTTGCTGTTGCCTATTCGAAATTGAAACACCCTAAGTATTTCTATTCCATTATAACAAACAAGATAAGACTGGTGTTTTATATCGGTATCTTTCAATGTTGCCCCTTTTGCTTTTGTTGTACAAGTATTACCTAATAAACTGTAAAATTTTGGTCTCAGAAATATCCACTCCTTGTATCCTATACCCTTACTCTAGTCTTGAAATTTTCCAATGACAGAGTCTAACCTTTTACTATACAATGGGTGATTTATATCATAATTAGACGTATCTAATAGATTATCTGAAATCATTGCAGGTAAAAGCTTATCTAATTTGCAATTTTTAATTGCTAAGAAGAAGGAATCTGTATCTCCAGTGACAATGTTGATACTGCAATTGAACTGATTTCGATATTTTACTAATTCTACATATTGAAGCTCATACATTCGAAGTTTTGATAAGTCCAAAACTGTTTGACCAATGTAATTTGGTCTATCTAAACATATTGAATCTTTATCTATTATGGCTGCAATTAAATCATCCTCAATCTTGATGCTTTTTCGTAAAGTTAGCTTCGATGCATATGTAATCATTTTTTAATGATTATTACACAATCTTAAATTCATTCTTTTATTTAAGTTTTCTACAGTCTTACCATATAAACTATTGTTGAGCAACTTATAATAATTTTTATCAAGTGTGTTTGTTGATCCAGCTATGAGTTTGGTGTTAGTATTGACATAGATTTTGAAAATAGGTTCTTGTTTAAATCTGATGGTCCGATGAATATTGATAACTTGTACACCTAATAATAAAAACATTTTAAGCAATCTCCAATGCACTACATATATTTGCTTTGGATTTTACGTTAACAGTAATTTCTCTAGTTTTGAAACACATTTCTTTTCTGCTGCAATTGGGAAATCATCTAATAAATCATAAATTCCATTCGGAATTTCCAAATCAACCTGCCCAGTATATCCATACTGCAACTTTTTCTAAGTCCAAATTCTTGCAATTTTCTAAAATCCTATCAAGGTTATTATGAATCCAACTAAATTTTCCACCCATCCTTTTGAGTCAACTATAGTTCCATTGAATATGGATTTTGTTAAGAGTAGATTGTTCAATGTCTTAACAGCTTTAGCCAATGAATCATTTACTAACTGGTATGAATCAATAAACTGTATTCTAATCCTACCAACATATACCATAAAAGATAAGAATTTTTCATTACTAATTAAAATACAGGATAAATTCCAATTGGGAAATCGATTTAATTCATACTTAAGGATATGATTTAAGTCATACCCCAGTAAATTACAGTAAATTACCCCATAAAATCTACAGGTAATAATTCTATAGTTTTCCTAGATAAATTACATTTGCTAATGCAGGACCAATATATTTTTCTGTAACATAATCATGATCTTTAACTTCAACTATTCTCTTTTTCTCACACAAATAACAATATTCAGTGATATTAAAAGAATTTTCTTCATCCATAGTAAGTAGTGAAATCAGTTTGTGACCCTCTTCTTTATAATTTGGTAGCACAATGTTTGTTACAATATCTGAGACCTTCTTCAAAAAATCATAAACACAGTTTTTACCAACAAATTTGTAATAATTCGATATTCCAGGATAGTTGTTAATCAATAAGAGTTCAGCAGAAATTGTTAAATGTTTTTGATAATAAAATGTAATTTTTTGGAAATATATAGATTCAAAATCTGCATAGACAACAAATAGGGATGTTATTGTCTTTGACCAAGTTTTAAATTCCAAATTTTTGTCTTCAGGTAATTTATATAATGTTGTACCCAAATGATTTTTCTGGCATAATTCTTGATGTTTTTAAAGGATTTCGACTTTCAAAATCCATTTAGACAAATTTCACACCACTGATAGCAAATTTGAACATTACAATCAACGTTTTTATTAGTCACTGTAGTATAATAGTACTTTTCACCTTTCTTTATCAATAATAAATAAATTGAATCAACCCCAGTTACTTTTGTTCGATGAATTATATCCAAATAAGGGTGTTTCATAACAATTTCTTCTTTATCCACATGAGTTTTATTATTATAAATCATTATAATAATTGCCAAACCCTGTTTGTTCTTCTCAAAAGTTGGGATACAACACAGTTTATCTGGCATATCATTAAGATCGTATACTAATTCCTTCATGTACGGTAAATATTTTCTTAATCTATCTCTATGCTTTTTGATTTTATCAGATTTCAATACAGCCAAAACACTGTATATGAAACAGAAATTATCTTTATTTTGCACGTTAACTATTGGCTTTTTCCCTATTAATCCTTTAAGTGTGGAATATAACTATGTCCAGATAATCTAGATATATTAGAAACCTTTGCTATTTTAAAATTTAATTCTAGTATTCGGTTTAATTTCAAACTACTTCCTAATTCAGTTATCTCAGCAATCTTTTCATGTAATTTCTTTATACCAGCTTCAAGGAATATACTAGTCATAGGAGCAGCATGATTTGATATGCAAACTATTTTGGTTTCTTCATCCTTTTCAAATTCCACTTGAATTTCAAATTGTAATTCCGATCTTTTCATTTTGACTAATGATATTTTGAATTTTTCCAAAAGGGAAGATGGAAGCACTATTTCCTTAGCGTTATATTTATCGATATTCACTTTTATAATTCGGTGTAAGCGTAATAAGTCGTACTCAATTTCTGGTTCAAGAATAATGTCACTAAATCCCTGCCGATTTGAATACTATCTTTTATAATTATTTTTTCAAATATTTCCGACGTGATGATACTTTTTCTTTTTACATGGCTTTTAAGTAAAGACATTTTATCATCATAAAATTGGGTTAAATGCGCTCTATGATCATTATAAAATTTAAGGTAAAAGAGTTAGGAGTCTGGATCTGACATACCAGAAATATATAATAATTTTTGATTTGATCATTATATTATGATATTTACCATCATGAGTCTTAGATTGGCAGTAATTCAGGAAAAGTTTACCTTAATTATGAAAAACATTCAAATTTGTGTAAATAATCAAATTATTTAAAGAAAGTTTGATTAAAAAGTAATTATTTAAATTAAATAACTTACTAAAGATTTGGTTAAATAAATTATTTTACTCAATTTTTTGAAATTAGAAAATATTATTATTAAGTTATTTAATACAAATTAAATTTGTTTAAATAAATTGTTAGTAGTAAACGCCAATAATTTAAAGATATCACAATTAATTTACTAAAATATTGATTTAGACCCAAATAAGTTTCTTAAGTTAAAAGTTATTATTTATTCATTTACAAAAATTAATTATTTAATTACAAATAATAAATAAAATGATACTTGCATCGGTCATTTATTATCATAGATTACGAATTAGCATAAATGGTTTTAAAATCATCATAAAGCAGTGTTTCATTGGTTTCATCAGCAGAATATTCGACATTCATATCATCTAAATTAAGGATAATTAATATATTAAATATAAAATATTTCTACCTACAATCTCACCGATGATGGATCCGGTAACTGAATTGATTGCATTTGAAAATTATCTAAATTAATATTATTATTATACATTATTAAATAAATTTACCTAGTTTTTGATCAAGCTCACTGGCATTCACAACATTTTTCTAAGAGCTCATTTTAAAAGTTAGGTTTTTAATAATAATGACTAAACTATGAAAGCATTTGGTTTATATACTAAGTGATTACACACATCAACTAATCAAAATTGAGTAAAAGGTAGTAAATTATTTTGAATCAACCAATCAAAATTGAGTAAAGAGTAGAAATTTACTTATATTCAATCCACACACACATAAATTATATTACTCATACAGCTATTACACACAAATACATGTCTTTAGCTGATCAAAATCGTTTATTGGTATTGCAGTGATATTGCATCGTTATTTTACAAATATGAATAATGAGTGAATTGTGAGAAAGTTATAAATTATTTTTGCAACTATTTTTTGCATTTATTATTGCAACAAATAGATGACTTATTTTATCAAATTTTAACAAAAATAAGAAAATATTGGAGTGAATTGCACAAAATATTTAAATATTATAACACATTACGAAATTATTTCATTAAATTATAATGACACTTTGAAATATTGCAAGTTATAATATATTTCTTCAAATTTAATCAAAATAATAAATTATTTCATCACGTTGTAACAAATTATAAAATATTACAGTTAATTGCAATAAAGTACTTAAATATTACAACAATTAATTAAATATTTCAATTGCAACGAAGTAAGAAAATATTACAGTAAATTGTATTGAAAGATAAATTATTTATTCAAATTACAGTCAAATCATAACATATTTCTTCGAATTGTAACAAATTATTTCGTTAAATTGAATCAAAGTTATAAAACATTACAGTGGATTAAACATTATAACAAATTTTAACTAAGTGATAAATTATTTCATTGTAATACACTGCATCTTACCATGTAAAATCCATAAAATACATAATTCACAACAAATCATGTGTTTCGCACATACAACACACTATTTCAAATTTCTGATAAAGAAAAATTATAAAAATTTAAAATTTAGATATACTTTATTACAACAGAAATTCTATAAAAGTTAGTTAAAAGGTAAAAAGTACAAATTTTACAACAAAACACGTGTGTAGTACACATACTACACTATTTGAGATTTCGAATATAGCCATCTTGTAGAGAATTTAGTTCTACCTATGCATTATTTGACTCAAAACATTGCAGATACCTTCACTTAACATACAAAATGGTTAGACATAAAACGGGATAGTAGGTACTAGGGGTCTCCGAAAATCTTTTGAAAATTCAAAGGGAGCCCCTTACATGTTCAATTATTAGGATTACACAATAATCTAGATATATTAGAGACCTTTGTTATTCAATATGCTTAGAAAGACCAAATTACATTGGTCAAACAGTTTTGGACTTATCAAAACTTCGAATGTATGAGCTTCAATATGTAGAATTAGTAAAATATCGAAATCAGTTCAATTGCAGTATCAACATTGTCACTGGAGATACAGATTCCTTCTTCTTAGCAATTAAAAATTGCAAATTAGATAAGCTTTTACCTGCAATGATTTCAGATAATCTATTAGATACGTCTAATTATGATATAAATCACCCATTGTATAGTAAAAGGTTAGACTCTGCCATTGGAAAATTTCAAGACTAGAGTAAGGGTATAGGATACAAGGAGTGGATATTTCTGAGACCAAAATTTTACAGTTTATTAGGTAATACTTGTACAACAAAAGCAAAAGGGGCAACATTGAAAGATACCGATATAAAACACCAGTCTTATCTTGTTTGTTATAATGGAATAGAAATACTTAGGGTGTTTCAATTTCGAATAGGCAACAGCAACCATCAGTTGTATAGTATCAAAACAACTAAAGTAGCACTTACAAATAATGACGATAAAAGGGTATGGGCTGGAAAGAATGAAAGTCTGGCATATGGTCATTATACGATAGAGAATAATATTCAATTTACAGAATAATCATACAGCGGCGCATGGTCTGCTCTTCAAATTGATCATCAAGTTACCAATCAAACTGATCATCAAACTTTTCATCAAATTGCTCATAATTTATAACACGTTTTATTGACATAATTGTGACTACCATTGTTGTATCTATTTAATATATGTATATTTGTTTCTGATGCTAATTATATATTGTTATATTCATAATAAAAATTTGGTATATAAAGTATGTGTAAAATAAATAATAATAATAATAGTAATAATAATAATAAAAATAATAATAAAATTAATAATAAAAATATAATAAATAAATTATTAATAAAAAAAATAATAAAATAAAATAATTTATAGATAATTAAATAAAAATTAAATAAATAATTATTTAAAAAAAAATAAATGATTAAAATATATAAATTAATAAAAAACTAAAATTACTTAAGTCAATAAGTTAAATACATAATAAATACATGTCACTACTAACTTACACAAATGTTTCTGCACAGGACCTCAAGGTTACAGTAAGGCGCTGAAAATTAGGTTCAATCTAAAGCACAAATTGATAAAAATATATTTAATTATAAAGCAAAAAAAAACTACTGTCATTTCAAAATGAAAAGCAATCAAAGGTGGAAACCAAAAAAAGTTGCTTTAATAATTATTATAATGATAATTATAATGTTAAAGATTTTCATTTAAAAAAAGATATGGAAAATATTAATTTTAAAAAGTATAATTTATTTCTATATTAATATTAATGGATGATTCTTATTCTTCCTGATATAATATTTAACGCGAGTTTTCGGAATTTCATTTTGGAGTATTGTTTTTGAAATTTAATATTTTTTTAAAAACTTATTTCTTGAACTGCTTTATAGGAATTCAGAAATGAGCAAAAAACAAATTATTGAAGCAAAAGAAGATTGCGAGAATTACATTAATTATGATCTTTCATTTTAATTTTTTTTTGATATTTTTTTAAAAAAAATATATAAAATTTATTTATTTAATATTAGTTTCTTATTACTGAAAAAATAGAAATTATAATTATTTGTTTTAATTTACTATTTAAAGCAGCCAAGTTTTGACAAGTTTAGCACCGATTGTCCTATATAACTTAGTTGATCTAAACATATTGAATCCGGGTTTAACAACGCAGCTATAAGATCATCGTCAATTTTTATCGATTTTTTAAAAGTAGGTTTCAAAGTATAAGTCACAAGTTTTTTATCCGTTGTGAAAAGACGCAAATTCATTCTCTTTTTCAGGTTTTCGACGGTTTTTCCATATAAGCTTTTATTTAAGAGCTTATCATAATTTTTATCTTATGTATTTGTAATTTTGGCTCGGTCTTCCGTATTTATGTCGATATACTTTTTAAAAATAGTTGACTGTTTGAATTTTACTGCTCGATTAACATGTGTGACCTTAACACCAAGAGATAAATACGATTTTAGTAAACGCCAATGAATCACATTATTATGTTTAGGATAGTGTGTCAACAATAACTTTTCAACCTTTGACCCCTCAGGTTTGATTTTCTTGGCAGCAATAGGAAAATCAACCAAAGCATCATGAAGTTCATATGGAATTTCGAGATCTACTTCAAGAGTGTAATCGTAAGACAATGATTCGAGATTTAAAGTCAAACATTCAACCAAAATATTATCAAAACCATCTAATACCCAACTAAATTTGCCATAAGGTGAAGATTGACTTAAAGCCCAATCATATAAATTATTAATATCTATATAAAGCAACTCGGTGTCTTCGTCAGTTTTAACATAGTGCTTATTAACAAAAGTAAGACCTCCTCTAATACCTCCCTCATAAAGACTGAATATTTCATTTTCAGTAATTAATTCAATCGGATCATCCAAAGACATTCTAGGAATACCAAAATAATTCAAAGGCTCTAACCTATTGTATGCTATTGATTTACCTCGAAATTGTTGAAAAAAGTCAGCCAAAAGAAAATAATCTAGTTTCAAATAAACTTTCATGTAATCAAGCAAAGTCCTACAATTGGTTTCATCTCAAATTATATGTACTGTCTCATATTCTCCCTCAGTGACACCTTTCCAAATCGGTGGTAACTGATAAGTCTCATGAAGAGCATGTACGGAAATATTCCGTTTTCATCAACTATAGTTCCCGTAAAAACAGATCGTGTTAGTGGTAAAGTAGACAAGGTTTTCACTGCTTTGGTCAAAGAATCTTTTACGAATTGATATGAATCAATAAATCTCACACTTATTTTTCCCAAGTGGGCAATTAAGGAAATAAAATTTTCGGTTTTTATTGGAATGCATCCTAAAGCTAAATTTTTTAATTTACTCAAACCATATTTTAATATGCGGTGCATATCGTAACCCTTTAAGTTATGGAAAACTATAGGTAAAACTTTATTTATTTTCCTATTAATATTGCAGTCATTGCAAGCAGCACCCAAGTATTACCCAGTAAAATGATCATGATCTCTCGCTAGATCCACAATGTCTTTCAAACAAAGGTAACATTATGTACAATTATCAAATTGATTCTGTTGTAACACAGTTAATTATTTAATCGGCTGCCTTCCCAGTTTATAATAATATGGTAAAACCTTTTATTTCGCTATATTTTATACTGTTCCTCACAATCTTCGCGTATAAATTCTTTTTACATTTTAATCCCATCAAAATTATTTATTAATAAAAGCCCAGCAGAAATGGGTAAATATATTTGGTGGCGCAAGTCGTCCTTTGGCAAAATCGATTCGAAATCTGCATATATAACATATGGTGAAGTTATGGTTTTGGACCAGTTGGTGAATTTAATGAACTTACTTTCTGGGAAAGTATATAAAGTTGTCCCTAGCTGGTTTCTCATACAAAATATCTCATGTTTTTCTAATGCTTTCTTATATCTAAAACCGTTCAGACATATATGACATCATAAAGATCGAATTTTTTCTATAGTGATATTTTTACTTTGACAATTCAATAACCTATTGAGTGATGATATTCCAACATAATGATAATTTTCTCCTTTATTTAATAGTAATAAATAATTAATTGTTCCTTCTCTAACTTTGGACCTGTGAATTATGTTTAAAAACGGATGTTTTAAAACAAAGTCGTCTTGTTCAGGTTTTTCCACCTTTCTATGCCATGAATACATAGATCCAACATCTTCATTTAGATAATCCCAAATACTATTTAAACTATAGGTTCTGTTGTCGGTTCACTAAGAGTCACTTATATGATTACTTATTGAGGTAATTTGGGTGCTGCTTAATTTAATTCTTTTATTATTTGATTTTATTTCATTAATTAATAGTGGTTTAAAAACATCATCTTTTCTAATAAAAAATTGACTTAAATGATCCTTATGTTGTGTTAAAAATCGCTAAAGAGAATGGGTTGGGTAGTTTTACATACAGGGCATATAAAATGATATAATATTTTTTCACATAATAATTTCTCATTTTTTTCATTCATTTTTCGTTGTGTACTTTCGATGTACAATATCTTGAAAATAATTTACCTAATATTAAAAATATTTAATTTTTTATTTATTAAAAATAAACGTACAATTAGTGTGTAACCAATCAAAATCAGTTATTTACTATAAATAAAATTTAGATTTTTTCCTGAAGTACTCCTAGAAGAAAACAGTACAGCTGTTATTGAGATTACATGCAAGCCTCCTGTTCAATATCTTCAATATAGTATGAACTATTTAAACTTTCCTATTACTTATACATTCAAGGTAATATTTAATTTAATTAACTTGATTAATTATTTTTAGGAAGCAGTTGATTTAAAAGCTTATGAATACAATATTAAGATTGGAAATATCGAAGATGAAGATAGAAAAAATATTGCTGATATTCTTCATTTGATGAACAAGGATATGGTTTTCAATGATCAATTTTCATATAATTATTGTGAAGGTAAATTGAAGGAAGTACAGAGTGATAAAAAATATAAAATCCAGATAATTATTCAAGAAGTCAAGATTAACAATTCAATTATCAAATCTATTTGGAAAATCAAAAATGTTGTTGAATAAATTTTTTTGAAATTATCTTGTGTGGTATTCATTTTTATAAGATTTGTTTTATGCAAGTTGTAATTTGTTGAGCTTTATAAAAATTTGAGCAGGGATCTATCATTATTTTCATATAAAAAAACATTTAAATGTATCAAAGGTCGACCTTATTTTCAAAAAATATCAATAAAAAATTTAATCAACGAGTTTGCCAGTATTTTTCATCAATCAATAAAATAATCTAAAATATCAATAAAAAATTTAAGCAGCGATCGTCCCTTATTTATTGATAAATCAATCATATTACCAACTAGAATTGGCTCCAAATATTCAAGAAATGACAGGTCCTGCAACTTTTCAGCGTTTAATGCACACAGTATTGGAAGGAATGATATTCAAATGAGTACTTGTTTACTTAGATGATATTTTGATATATGGGAAAAACAAAAACGATCATGATGAGCTGCTAAAAGAAATATTTGAAAGAATTCAAATGACAGAGTTGAAGATAAATCCAGAAAAATGCGAATTCAATAAAACAGAACAATGCTTTCTTGGGCATACAGTTAATGGTGAAGGTATTCAAACAAACGGAAAGAAAGTTGACGAAATTGAGAAATCAGAAGTATTAAAATGTTCAAAACAGTTAAGATCATTTCTCGGATTAACGAACTACTACAAAAGATACACCAAAGACTATACCAGAATCGTTATATGCAGCATCATTTGGATGTAACAAAGACATAATTTGGACTAAACAATGTAATGAAAGTTTCCAAGTACTGAAGGACAGGTTATGCGAGGCACCTATTCTCGATTATTCAAAAGAAGTAGAACATTTATCTTAGACACAGACGCTAGCTTTGGAGCTATTGGGTCGGTTTTGAGCCATGTTAAAGAAGAGGGAGAGGAATCTGTTATAGTTTATGGTTCGAGACATATGACAGCTTATGAAAAAGGCTTCTGTGTAACGAGGAAAGAACTGTTCACTGTACATGAATATTTTATTCATTTTAGAGAATATCTTTATAGGAAAAAGTTCATAATTCGTACCGATCACAAAACATTGATGTTTATGAACACTACAAAAACGCAAATCAGTCCACAATTTCAAATATGACTTGCTAATCTGTCTGAATATAATTTTGAATTGAAATACAGGAAAAGGGAAGAACACTCGATTGCAGATGGCTTATCAAGATTGAGAGGTATGATTTGTACCCAGTGTCAAACAATTCATGAAGAACCCAAAGAAGGAAAATCAAAGATCATATATATATATATATATATACTTTATCCAAAGAACAGAAGCTATGGAAAAGTATTAGAGCAGTAGCAAAAGGATATCAATTTTCAATAGCTATGAGATATGTTAGGAAATGGAAATGTACAGACGAAAAAAATTGTTTTCCATTCAACGTAAAAAATATACAACACATTTTTAGAATCTTTATAGCAAATTTCTGAAATGCACGGATAAAATTATGTTTTAAAACAAGTGGACAATTAACAAAGATATTGCAATACAAATGCATAGTTAAAAAGACATGACTAATTAATACATTAAAAGCGATAATTTTTTTTATTAATTGCTTTTAGAAATATGGTTGCACGATGAAAATACGAGGGTTATGTTGCTCTAAAAATATACTAAAACTATGCAATTATGTCAATTGGAAGTATACATGCGCTCGTTAAATATATATAAATATACAGTTTTGACTTAACAGTATTAATAATAATAATAATAATAATAATAATAATAATAATAATAATAATAATAATAATAATAATAATAATTAATAATAATAATAACAATTGATAATAATAATAATTGATAATAATAATAATAATTATGTGAATATTAAAGAATTTATTTTAAATTTATTATATTACTTATAAAATATAATTATTTTATTATATTTGATAAACACTAAAATTACTAAGACAAATTATATTTCTTGAGCATCTTTTTTCAAATTAATTTTCAAGTATTTATGAATATAGCAAATTTCCAAAGTACATGGATTATATTAGTCCATGATTCACAATGTAAATGCAATACAAGTGCATGTTTAACTAAGACTTGACTAATGAATATATTAAAAGCTATGGTTTTATTATTATATGTATTTAAAAATATAGTTATGAAAAAATACTTTACAAATTATGTTAAATAAAAGTATACCCCCGCACATTTAATATATCAAGTTTTGACTTAATAATAATATTATTTTAGCTTCCATCATTCAATACCGATGAGCTGAAGTTTAAATGGATGAATTATTTGTTTGTATTTTTAAATATAATAATATCTTTATTTAATTTATAAGCTGGTCGTTGGTGGCTGTAATCTAGCTAGTTAGCAAATAAGTATTTTGTTAGTAATAAACATTAATTAATTTAGTGTCTATGACGCTTTGTCGTTTCGGTCGATAAGTCGACGATGTGTGGAATGGGCTTTAAATAAATCTCTTCGACCATATCATTTTAGTCGAATTATTTCTAATTAATAAAAGTTTATGTTGTTGATGATTTTATTTTATAAAAATAATAATTTCGAGTAATAATAATTGTAAATTGCTTAGATATGAAAAAATATATATATAAAATAAATAAAATAATATTTTATTTAAAAATTTGTCAAAATATCTTATAAAATGACCCTAACACACATGGGGTAGAAAATTTGTGATGTATAAAGGAAGTTGCAATACAGTTGCAAGTTTAATAAAGACATGCGCAATAAGTTTGCAAATATAACTAAGACATTTTATGTGTAAGTTTTTGAAAATAATAATAATAATAATAATGTGAGAATTATAATACTAAATTTGCGAATAATAATAATAATATTTTGTTAAAAACCTTGAAAGATCTTATAAAATGACCTTTACACACATATATGAGATGTAGAAAATATATGATGTTCAAAGGAAATTGCAATACCAATGCAAATATTACTAAGACATTTAAAGACGCCTCTGTAAATATTTTGAATATTATAATATTAATAAAATATGGCTTAATGAAAGAATGCACATCTCCATGGAACACTCCATTAGTATGCATTAAAAAGAACATAGTGAAAATATAAGACTTTATCTTGACTTCAGATTATTATATAAATCATCAAAAAGACCTATATTTCGAATTCCTAATAATGAAGAAATCTTTGATAGTATTAATGGCGCAAAATATCTTACTACAGTAGATCTTGGCAATGCGTTCTACTAAATTTAATTAAAAGAGAGTTCTAAATTAAAAACAGTTTTTTCACGAAATCTAAACAATATTTCTTTAACAGGATGCTTTTTGACAGTGCTCCGCAATCGGTGTGCCGTGAAGCTATGTTAGGTGTGCGCGGTGAAATGCCTCTTTAAATGTGAATGCACGAACATTTACTTTACAGTATGCTAAACCATTTAATTAGCCTGAAACCAATTTTTTTCAGTTATAATTAGGTACTTATTATATTTTTTAGGACAAAATCTTTTCGAAGACAATATCTTTACGAAACAAAATCTTTTTCTAATTGCATTTGTTATCATTACCTATTCTGCCTTTATTTAATATTTATCTTGGTGCGTATTTTTTGAACACTACTAATTTGCTGTTATATTATTTTTGTAAAACTAAAATATTTTTAAAATATTTTTCTAATAATATTTGTTATCATTAACTGTTTCGCCTCTTTTTTTATTTAATTTTTATCTGGAAATTTAAGGTGTTTTAAAAAATATTTAATATTACTAATTTGCTGTAATATTATTTTTTTATACTTGTTGTGACTATATAATGCAAGTTATGTGTTAGGTAAGTTTAATATTGTGCTGAAATTGTACTGTGGAGGTTATAAATAATTTTGTTGTGCATTATTTAAATATTAAAAAAATTATACCATTTTAAATATGAACAAGTTTTTACAAAGAGATGATGATTTACGTTCTAATGATGAACCAAGGTATATTATAAAAAAGCAGATGTTGAACAGGCAGTAAAAGGCAGAATACATACAATACGGATTTACGTGGTGTGGTGAAGAAACTGCTCAGAAACCCGAATGTGCCATTTGCAGAGAACAGCTTTCAAACGAGGCAATGGTATCAAGTAATTTGATTCGCCATCTAAATTCAAAACATTCCAGTTGCGCCAAAAAGGACAAATAATATTTTCAGCGGTTATTAAGCCAAAATGTAAAACAAAAGAAATTCATGAAATCATCTGTCTTAGTTTCTGACAAAAAATTAGAAGCAAGTTATCATGTTGCAAAATTAATTGCACGTCAGAAAAAACCACATACCATCGGTGAAACACTTTTATTATTAAACCAGCATGTATGGAAATTCTTCGAATCATGTTTAGGCCTAATGAAGTTATGGAAGTGAGTAAAGATTCGCTGTCAGCTGATATTGTTAAAAGACGTATTGATGATATGTCGAGTCTTCAAATTGACGAATCAATAGATATTAAAAATCGTGCATAACTGATAATTATTGTACGTTTCGTTGATGAAGACTCGATAAAAGAGCAGTATTTTTGTTGCAAAGAGCTTCCAGAGAGAACTTCCGGCGAGGAAGTTTTTCAAGCAACTGATGATTTATTCAAAACCTATGGCATTCAATGGAGTAATTGTAATAGTGTTTGCACAGATGCCTCAGTGGTTATGATGGGAAATAAAAAAGGTTTTGTCTCTTGCGTAAAGCGACGAAATCCTGCAATAGAAATCACACATTGCTGCATACATCGCGAAGCGTTAATGGCAGGAAACCTACCAAAAGAGCTCTTAGAAACTATGAGCGAATGTGTCAAAATCGTAAACATCATCAAATCAAGGGCCCTAAGTTCGCGAATTTTGGAAATACTCTGCGCAGAAATGATATCAGAATACTAATCATTATTATATTACACAGAAGTACGCTGGCTATCTCGAGGAAAGGTTTTATCTAGATTATTTGAGCTTTGACGCTAGGTTAACATGATTTTCTAAATCAAAAAATGACCGAGCTTCACCAAATGTTCGAAGATAATTACTGGGTCGCCAGATTTGGGTATATGGCAAACATTTTTGAGCATCTGAACTAACTGAATAAAAAAATGCAAGTTCGAAATGAAAATTTGTTGACAAGCTCAGACAAATTAAACGGATTCAAAATGAAACTAGAACTTTGGCAGACAGAGTTGCAACGAGGATCGCTTCAAATGTTTTAAAAGACCAACCAGGCCACGATTGTAAACAAGTAAAAATTTTTGAATTTGGCTCAAGAACATTTAGCATTGCTGCAACAAATATTTGAGCACTACTTTCAAACAATGAATACGGAGTAATATAATTGGATTTGAGTAGATGGATATGTCACCGCTGAACCACATACCCCGTTAGTTTTTATATCCATGATTCCATGTATCTTCCTTTCCCCAAGCATAAAATAATTAATGTTAATAAAATTATTATTTACTACAATGTTATTAATACTAATAAAAAGATAACAAATAAAAACTCTAAATAAATTAATATTAACAATTAAAACTCTAAATAAAATTATTATTTACTACAATGTTATTAATACCAATAAAAAGATGACAAATCAATAAAATACATTTTATTCAAATAATTAATCTGATAAAAGTACATCATCAATTTCTCTACTGAAACAGCTGTATGAGCTGTCATAGCTTGGGCTGTGAGTATAGCTGTGCGATACTTGATCATCATCAATGGCATCGATTCCTAAATAATGACCAAATGCGAGACTGGAATTTTTACCCACCCAATTACGCTTATCGTCTTTATTGGTAAGCGGAATTTTATTATTTTTAAATGTAAATAATTGATGGTTCCACGTCCTTATCCTAGTTTGAGGCACCGTAAATATAGTGTCATTATTAAAACAGTCTAAATATGACTGGTGCTCAATCTCTGTTCCCAGCAACTTCACCCCCTTAGCCCTCATTGAATCTTTTGTACCTAAAAGACTATAGCACTTGGGTCTTAAGAAAACTTACTCCTTATACCCGAGACCTTTACTTTCATCTTTAAATTTTCCTATCACAGAATCTAATTTCCTCGAGCATAAGGGATGTGCCGGGCCGTAATTCGATGTATCTAAAAGGCTGTCTCTTATCATTGCAGGCAAAAGAGTGTCTAGCCTACAGTTCTTAACCTCAAGGAAAAACGAATCAGTGTCGCCGGCAACGATATTTATTTCGCAATTAAATTCATTGCGATATTTCGCTAGTTCTTTATACTGTAGTTCGTACATTCTAAGTTTATACAGGTCTAGAACTGATTGTCCGATGTAACTAGGCCTGTCTAAACATATCGAATCCTTATTCAGATGAGCAGCAATCAGATTATCATCAATTAAGATAGATTTTCTGAAAGTCGGTTTTGAGGCATATACAATCATCTTTTCATCAGAATTGCATAGCCTCAAATTCATCCGTTTTTTAAGATTTTCGACAGTCTTTCCATACAAACTATTATTATAAAGTTTAAACAAGTCCCTATATAGCTCGCTAGTACTTTGAGCTCTTAATTTTGTGTTTTTGTCAATGTATGCATGAAATATAGGTGCTTGCTTAAATTTAATTGCGCGATGAACTTTAACAACCTTCACACCGAGAGAAAGATAAAGCTTGAGAAGTCGCCAATGAAGAACATGGTTCTTCTTAGGCCAATGCGTGAGCATCAACTTCTCAACTTTAGAATTCGGGGACACATCTTTTCCGGCCCAATCGGAAAATCATTCAAAAAATCATGTAAATTATCTGGAATCTTGATATCAACTTCCATAGTATATCCATATGGAAGGATTTCGATATCCACAACATTCGCACATTCACTCAAAACATTATCCAAACCATCATACACCAAAACAAAATCAGCATACGGAAGATATTGGCTAAGTGCCCAACCATACAAATTATTTATATCTATATACAAGAGTTCTGTATCCTCAGAACTTGCGACATAATGTTTGTTAACAAATGTTAACCCAGCCCGTATTCCTCCCTCGTAGAAATTAAATATTTCCATGTCCTGCAAAAGTTCTATGGGTTCCTCTAATGTCATGAGAGCTGACGCCCATGATATACCAGGAATTCCATAAAAATTAAGAGGTTCTAGAGTATTGCGCGAAATTGCTGAAAATAATCCGCAAGAAGGATTACGTCTAATTTTAAGTAGGTTAACCTGTAATCTAACATTGTCTCGCAATTTCGCTGTGTCCAAATTTGTTGGGCTGTAGCGTATTCATCAGCAGATACAGAACCCCAAATACGAGGCAATTCAATCGTCGATTCGAGAATCTCAAGAGATTTCGCAAAGTCATAAGGGAAAATAGCCTTGGCTCTAACAATTGCACCATCAAAAACAGAATCAGTTAAAGGCAAATCAGTAAGTGTCTTAACCGCTTTTGCTAAAGATGAATTAAAAAATTGCATGCTGTCTATAAAAGGAACAGGCAATTTATTAATGTATGCGATGAGGGAGATAAATTTTTCAGTAGTGGTCGGAATAATATTTAATTCCCAAGAAGAACAATTATTTAGACCATACTTTAAAATATGATGGAGATCATATACCCTCAAATTGTGAAAAACCACAGGTAATGGTTTCTGGATTCGCCGAGAAACATTACACTTCATACAAGCAGCCCCTAAATACTTACCTGAGAAATGACAATGATCCTTAACTTTATCCCTAATAAACTTTTTACACAAATAACAAGTGCGACAATCCTTGAACTCCCGTTCCTTCTTGAAAGATAGTGGTCCTATAGGTTTTTGACAATGAACTTCGTAATATTGCAAGACAATCGAAAGAGCGATTTCATCAATCTTTTTTAAAAACGCCAAAACGCAATCATCGCCAATAAAATTATAATAATGTTTTGTGTTTGTGTAATTATTAATTAATAGTAAACCTGCTGCTATCGGCATATGTATTTGATGATGCCTTATATCCAGTGGTAAAATTGACTCAAAATCCGCATAAATTACGAATGGCGGGGTCATAGATTTTGCATAATTTGAAGATTTTAAATATTTATTTTTAGGCAAAGTATAAAGGGTAGTGCCTGTTTGATTTTTAATGCACAAGACAACATGGGTGTCAAATGCGGGTTTTAATCTAAAGCCATTAAGACAATGGGGACTCCAATGAACAGAGATTTGGACATTGCAAGATGTAGTCGCATGGCAGTTCATTAATTTATCCAAATCAAAAACAGCAGTATAGTGATAATTATCACCGTCCTCCAAAAGAAGTAAATAAATAGGTGTACCGTCAGTAACCTTGGACCGGTGAATTATATCTAAATGCGGATGATGGGGGAAATAGTTTATATCATCTAGAGTTTTAGACGGTTTTTCGTTATAAGTCAAAACATTTATAGCCAGCTTTAAGTCCTTGTTCTTTCTTTCGAACTTGGGAATATTACATAGTCTCATAGGACAATCGTCAATGGGGTCAAAATTCAATTCGTCCAAATAATTCTGATAAGAAGAAACTCTGTTTCTATGGGTGCGAACTACACTACGTTTTAAAAGGGCTAATATACTATATATAAAACAATGATGGTTAGTGTTTTGAACGTTAACTATAGCTTTTTTGCCAGATAAAGATCTCGGTGTTAGGATATAACTATGGCCAGCTAGTCAATTTATGGGGAAATACTTTGTTAATATAAAATCAATTTCTTTGATTTTAACAACCCGCCATCCGCTCATTAAATATGTGAATCTTTCTATTTTATTATTTAATTTAGTAATACCATCAAGCAGAAAATTATCAGAGAAAAGTTCTGCCTTATTACTGAAAAAGTTATCTTTTATTTTACCATATTTTTCGAATTGGATAAGAATGGCGAATTGTAATTTATCCAACCCCATTTGGTTTATTTCATATTTTAATTTATTAACTATTTTATTTGTTAATGAGATTTGTACTAGATTCTCATGTTCTACATCAAATCTAATACTTTTATGACTCCCATTTAAATCTAACCTTATTTCAGGTTCATTATCAATATTAATCGAACACCCTATTTGATTATTATCATCGCTAATGATGATTTCAACCCTTTTAAGTTTAGAGGGAACACACTGAATATCTGCAGCAGGTCGTTTATTATGTCTCGACGTATTATTATGGTTGTTATGTCTCGACGTATTATTATTATTATTATTATTATTATTATTATTATTATTATTATTATTATTATTATGTCTCGACGTATTATTGTTGTTGTTATGTCTCGACATATTATTATTATTATTGTTATTATTATTATTATTATTGTTATTGTCATTATTGTCATTATTGTCATTATTGTCATTATTTTTACGTTTATTGTTATTATTTTTACGTTTATTGATTTTTCGTAAACGTGCCTTTTTATTCAATGTAAATTGATTTAAGTGGGTAGAGTGCCCTTTATAAAAATCTAAATATTTTATATCCTGGGTAGTCTCGCATTTGAGGCATATGAAAAAATTGATGCCATAGAATTTTTGACCGTAGTATTGCTTCATTTCACCATGAAATTTTACAGAATGACATGTTAAAGCGACGCAATACTTCAGATATAATTTGCCTGTTAAAAATATAAATTATTATCAAATGTTTATTATTATTTAAATCATATATGAATCAAATAATAATATATAAATGATGATAATTATGTGAATATTTATTAATATTTCAATTCATAAATAGTATATTTCAAATTATAAATCTTATTTTTCAATTCATAAAGAATATCTTTCAAATTATAAAACATCTTTTCAATTCTTAAATCATATTTTCAAAGAAAAAGCATATATTTCAATCAAATAATAGTATATTTCAAATTATAAATCTTATTTTTCAATTCATAAATCTTATATTTCAATCAAATAATAATATATAAATGATGATAATTATGTGAATATTTATTAATATTTCAATTCATAAATCATATATTAGTAATATTTATAATCTTATTATAAATTAATAATATTTTAAGTATTATTATAATACTTTACATATGATTAAATTATATTAACTTTTATTAAAAAATATTTAAAAAATAATAAAAGCTAACATTTATCCTCATTATCGTCATCCTCAGAAATGTAGTCATCATCCTCAGAAATGCAGGCATCTTCCCTAGAAACGGGGGCATAATTGTGGTCTTCCCCAGAAACGGGGGCATATACATCCTCAGAAACAGGGGCATAATTGTGGTCATCCCCAGAAAAAGTATCTCCAGAAACTGGGGCAAATACATTATTGTCCAAATCTACTAAAATGGTTTGAAAAAATAAAATAAAATAAAAAATTGACCATGATTGATATCATCTTCGCTATCACTGATAACTATGAATTCCGTCGGTGTAATTACTTCTAAAATAAACATAATAATAATAATTTAATAAATAAATTTACCGCTATCCTCGATTAAAATAACTTCTTGAATATCATTTTCGGTTACATCGAACCAATTAAATGTACCTTAATCAATAATAATATTATTAGTAATAATAAAATAAAAAATTTACCATTTCCATCGGCCAATAATTTTCTTAAAATACTTGTATTCTCCATTTGAAATTGCGTGAATTTTTGAAAATTGATAAATTTTTGAATTAATTGTGACAACTTTGGAAATTGTCAATGTTTATAAAGAGAATCAAATTTTCAGGATTTAGCCAATCACATTTAAGCAATACACACATATAGGTGAGAGGTTTTTAGACAGGTTTTCTTTGTAAAACACATGCAGTCTACACTGTGACTGCATGCGTTCTTTGTAAAATCACATACATACTTTTGTTTGTATGTGTTTTCTTTGTAAATCACATACATACCTTTGTTTGTATGTTTTTCTTTGTAAATCACATACATACCTTTGTTTGTATGTGTTTTCTTTGTAATTCACATACAGTTTTGTGTGTGTTTCTTGTTACTAGTCACACACTTATCATGCACCTATCATGTGATGATCACGTACTTAACATGCACTGCGTTTGTGACCATTAATTAATTAATAATAATAATATTAATAATAATAATAATAATAATAATAATAATAATAATAATAATAATAATAATAATAAAACAAAACAATAAAACATTTATTATACATCAAATCGTATGGATAATAACCAAGCTAAACAATGTTGACCACATGTTAAGGTCTATGGTTTTTGATACATAGTTTTATTATACACAATAGGTTTACCCATTGTTTGCAGTTTTGAAACCATTAAAGCCGGATAAAAGAAACCCATAGGATCAAATACAAATATCTTGCTAGGTTTCATATATATTGCTAACCAATGTTCTCCACCGAGATGAGACGATTGAGTATTGACGATTATGACTTGATTATTACGTAAATATGGAATTTTATCAAGAGGAAATACCCCTAAAAATTCATGTCCTAGTATTTGTTTTCCAATTCAATAGACCTGAACAGAACTACATCAATAATATTACTATTACATAAAAAACTTACTCCATGACAAATTATCATAAATTATCTATACATTTATACCAACATTTTCAAACCAACAATGTTCGTTCAAACCAACACTGTTCTGTTTGCAGTTATTTGAACCTCATTTTCAAATACTCCATATATTACAACATGTACCGGTTCAGTTGTAGCTTTAACAAACTTTATATCTAATCGTAAATTTCCATTTTGAGGTAATTGACTCTGATTTAAATCAAAATCGGGTACCAAAACAAATGTGAAGAATGGATATTTGCTTTTAAACTCTTCAAGAGTTATACCACAATTAAGGTTTTTATCCAAATAACTCATATTTCTCACTATACTCTGCATATATGTAGCACAATAATTATCATTATCGAAATCTTGAGCATATGTTTCTCTATAATCACTATTTTTCGATAAAGTTAACGATGTTACTCAAAACTTTTTGAAAATTGAGCACGATGTTAAGTATGATCCATTATATTGAGATTCACTTTGAAATGTTACCAATATAAAGTTGGGCATTCTTCTATCTCCAAATATTTGTTACTTATAGAAAGAAGCTGAACCTTTAGCAATAGCAAATTGAACAATTTTCTTTGTTTTCAATGGATATATTGCATGTTTAGAATTAAGCCCCAGTTGATGACCGGCTAATACAGAGGGCTCAACACGAACTCTTCTCACCAATAATTTTGCATCAACTAATTGAAGAATAGGTGCTGTACTAGTACATGTTAGTGATAATGCCGACTCAGATCTTTTCAATCTAATGTGTACATTAACATCTGGGAGTAAATATTTCGGTTGATCCATAAAATCGATTTGTAATGATGAACACATGGTAAATAATTTTGATCCTTTAATCCACTTTTTCCTATCGTCATCACTACCATAACCCATAGGATTTAAACATGTCTTTTTAGTATCACTATTGTAATTTATAATAGTTTCTATTAGAGCTTTGTGAATATATGTACTGTTACCACCATCAATCTTGATATTATTAAATCCGAGAACTGCATCTTTAAAAAGTGTATGAAACAAGAAATTGTTTGGTATTACATCACTAAGTTCACCCAACGGTTTTCTATCTTTATCTACAACTTTGATCTGAACAGTTAACAATGTATCGTTCAAATCTAGATATTCAGTTTGGGAACCATTAATATAAAATTCAATATCAGTTCTACTATCCATAATAGAATTCATCGGGAATACATCTTCAAAGGCCCCCATTTCATTTACCGCCTGGAGAAATGGTCTATCAAATAAGCACAATTCAGATTTACCACAAATCATTTTTGAAATATAGTTCCATAGCCTTTCATTCGTTTGTTTATATGTTTATGATGTCTTTTACGTTTTTGAGTTGGTGCCGGTTCCTGTTTTTCAAACATACCCGGTAGAACTTTCCCTAACTCGGATAATGCATTTGATTTCAGAGATGGTAATATTTTCTGCTCATTCATTATTACATCTTTAGCAGTTTTCATACCAAAACGACCAATGCGTTTAAGAATAGGAAGTGCAAATCTACCAATTGTTCTCAACCATCCTGATCCATACTGTTTACCAATAAAACATGGTAATTCGCCACTACTTTGGCTACCACTATACATACTAATAATATCGTTATTGGCCATCTAATTTACGAAAATGTAATGTCAAATGAGTTTTTGTATCTTTACTAAATTCAATAAATTTACCACTATCATCACGAATATTTATTTCTATATTGTTTATACATGATGTTGATACCGGTAAGTACATGGGATTATCGATATTTATATTGACAACTTCATCCTGGTCATGTTTATCAACACAAACAGATTTCAAAAGAAGAACCAAAGAATCACCAACAATTATAGGATCGATGATGTTAATATATATGAACATTTGCCTATGAAGTTTTATTAGTTTTGGTTTGCGTACACCAAAAGCACTTGCCCTATATGTTTGCTTATCTAATCCCAATGTATTAGCCAAATTTTTATCAAATGTAACTTCACAAATGTTATTATTCAGACTGAATTTGCATATTCCATCTTTAAGAAATTCAATAGTTTTAAATATATGTAAACAATTGAATGAAATATATTTATGTAATTCTTCAAGTGTTTCAATATATAAATCATTAGTAAATGTAAATGTATTTTCCACCTCATTAATATATGATACAGATATTTTGATGTTTTCGATTGTTACACTTTTCTCATCAAATGTTTTGAAACGTATTAGGTATTCAGTACCAGGAACAACTATGTTAAGCTTATCCCTACTCATTCGCTTGGCATCCTCAATACTTTCAAACTTTATTGTAAATGGGCTAAAATCACAACTAACATTCAATCCATCTTTGAAAAACATGCCACTATTTTCATCTAAAATTTGATTTGGAATATGACAATATCGTTCAAAATTATTGATTGAGAAAATACCACTAAATGTTTTTGGAACACGTTTCTTGTAACCAATTTTACAATGACTATAAAATGGAAATGTATTGTACACAAATGTAAAGTCTTGCAAAGCAACTTACCAATTTCCATGTAAATAAATGGGATTTTGAAGATTAACCATAAATTTACTCGCTTGATTTTCCGGATGGATTAGTGGGCAACTATTGCTACATAAAAATGTATAGAAACTCATTTTACTAGGTCTTTTGATGATATCCACGAGGGTTTTTGATATTCATGCCATTTGACATAGTATTGTTTATCCTTACCCACCATTTAAGTTTTCAATATTTTCTGAATTCTGAACATTGTAGGTTTGGAAATAACTTGTAATTCCTGTTCATAGAATTTCCCTTGTATTACATTGTTATCACTATCTTTAATAATATACATTACAGGACTCTGTTTAGTATTAATTTTAGTAATTTGAAATACTTCATCACTTCAATTACTATCGAAATTTTTGATGAAAGGTGAAGCAGCTATTTTACTAATTCTAACGTAATCACCAACTTTATATTTTGGTTTTGTAATAGTAACTTTTTTAGATGGTACTCGTGTTTGTGAGCTGATATCAACGGGTCTCAAACCATTCAGACCTCGATGTGATGAATTATTATAACTAACAAGTATTTTCGGTAATACATTTATCCATATTTTATTACCTTGATGCACGAAATATTTCTTCAATCTATCCCTCAATGTCCGGTTAAATCTTTTAACATGCGCGGCTTTGTATTGAGAATGTACAGAATAATGATTTATTTTGAGCCGATCCAGGATTTGCTTAACTTTACTATTGTAAAACTCCTTGCCTAAAATAATAATAATAATAATAATAATAATAATAATAATAATAATAATAATAATAATAATAATAATAATAATAATAATAATAATAATAATAATCATAATAATACCTAAATCGGTTTGCAAATTGTCTGGATGCCCATTTTTAAACATTGAGTTAATTGCTTTAGATATTTCCTCTGCAGATTTTGTCTTTGTTGGTACACCGCGGGCAAAACGACTGAAAACATCGATACACGTTAAAATATATTTATAACCCTTGTTAATCTTCGAATATGGTATCATCTCCATCAAATCCATTTGCCATAAATCATTAATACCGAATGTCTTATAAGCTCTTGTTGGAAATCTTTTCCGCATTGGTTTGTTTAAACTGTACGCAAGCTGATCTGACAACCACTTTTGCGTTTCCTTTTTCGAATTTGGGAGTCTTTTCTTTGACTTTGCCACTTCACTGAAACCTGCCTCGTCTTCTGGGTTCGTCCAAATCTTCTCCATTACAACAAGATGATTTAAATTTTAATTTAACATTAGGTAATGATTGACCCATCGTTTATTGTGATAATAATGATAATGCTAGTGGTAACATTTCTCCGATAAAACCGCCTTGTTGTTTATATATGATTTTTCTCATTTGCTGACGATTTTTATTATTTACTAGTGATAACAAAGGCTTACGATGTTTATTCAATACTAGTTTTTTAGATTTACTAATTTTAATTTTACCTCTGACTACTTTTAGTAGAATTTTGAGTAAATCATCGACAACAAAAGTTGGAAATGATTGTAAAATAGACATTCTTTTCATACTCGACGCCTTTAACAATGCATTAAAATATGGGAAACTCCTATGATTTTTTAGAATTTTAACTTTTTTCTTACTCTTTTTAATAATGTTTTTCGAAATTAGATTCATTGCAGGGTAATTCTCGGTTATTAGTTTTTTAGATGGTGTATAACTGGTTTTTGGTGGAACTTTGTTTTTCTTTTTAATACTTTGTCTAGGTTTTCGGATATTTTTAAGCCTCGATTTCATAAACATTTTTACATGTTAATGGTTTCAACTTTGTTTATATACCATGGCACCTTCTTTATTGAAAATATCTGTTTTTACCCGTAAATCATCATTGCATTGTTGTGTGAAATCAAGAAATATATATCCATGTGGTGATTTTGTAGCATCTTGAAATGCACTGATGAGAAGATTACAATTATTAGGGTATGCTTGTTGAGCAAGAAAATCAATAACTGTTGCATCTCTAAGATTCTTGAAAATAACTAAATATTGAACATTTAAATTCCTTGTTCAATGTGCACCACCCTGATGAAATAGATTTTGAGTAATAAAGATCACAGTAACTCCAACATGTCGACTGATTTTTGTGAATAAGTTATTAAAATCCTTTTCTTTATTAGCTTCCTGATACAAATCATCGATAATGATGACATCATATTTCCTTAATCGACTTGACCAGTGTTTATAGAAACCCTTTACTATTTTCATGTTTTTCAATTTACAAAAATTATCTTGAGTTAATCCATGTTCTTTATCTGCACCCTATGCCAATAAATCTTGTTGAATTTTGTTTGAAATAAATTAGATTTCAGTAATTTACACACAAACATAGTTTTACCACTACCATTTGGGCCAACGATTTGATATACAGCATCATTTCTTAATACCATTATTAATTTGTATAATTATAGGTTTTTGTTTATATTATATAATTTAATGAACTCTTCCTAAAAAATCATATATATAGATTAATATTTCATTATTGTTTTATTATTTTATCAAATATAAATTATAAAGGAACTTTCGATGTATCAAAAATGACGTTTCCAAATGGTAAACCCCAGCAAATTGTTGATAGAAGCGGAAAATACCCTATTATATTTTTCAAATCAGGCAAATGCAGAATCATGGGATGCAAGAAACCTTTAGACGTCAATAAATTGCAATACAGAATAAAGGAAATTAAAATACAGTCAATTACGGTTACCATGGATATGGGAAAATCTATCAATCTATACAACATGTCAACAAAATGTTTTTGCATGTTCGAGCCAGAATTATTTCCTGCACTGAGGCTTTTAAAATACAACCCAATGTGTGTTAACGTGTTTGCAGTGGCAAAATAGTCATATTAGGGTTGCGAAATCTAGAGTACAAAAATATTGTTTGTGACATACAAAATGAAATCATGGGATTGGTCGATATCTGATTGGCTAATGATTGATTAAAAACAACTTGGTTATTCATTTTATTTCATTTTCAAAATGGAAAATACTATGCCGATGACAAGCACAAAATTAACAAAGAAAAAATAGAAAACTACGGTAAATTTATTATTTATTATTATTAATATTATTATCATTGTTTCCAGATAAATATCAGGCCGTAATATTAGAACGATTGTTCTTTTTCTACCCACAACTACGAGCAATAGTCAAAGACCAGCTAGAATCAATCATTCCAGATCTGGTATATGGAACAACCAACATATGGATCTTCAATATCATAGATCAAGCTCTATTGGATATAAAGCTTGACCGAAGACCGAAGGAGATAGAACCCGAATACCCCTGTATTCTGGGTTGCAGTTGCTGTGATTTTCGGTACCAGAGATATGTCGAATGGTGCCTGGCGAAATCTGTTAGGAATTCATCTAAATATCAACTTTTTAGAAAATAAATGTTTTGTATTTTATTTTTGTTTTGTTTTGTTTTTGGTAGTAATAGTTTTATTTTGGTGGTGGTAATAATAATAATAATAATGTTAATAGTAATAATAATAAGGATAATAATAATAGTAATAATAATAATAATAATAATAATAATAAAACACGTGATATTAATAATGCATTTTGTATGTGTGTGTGTGTAAAATCATATACAAACTCAATGGGTTAATTTACATACAGTTTGTATACAGTCACGCACTTATCTTGCACTTATCATGCACTTATCATGCATTGTCTTTGTTATAATAATATGCATGATTCTGATTGGTTAATCAGTATCTGTCAAGGGTATAAAAGCGCGTCACCACCTTATAAAGATCATAAATCAAGCATGACCAAGAAAATAAGTGTCCAAACCAGTTCAGATGTTCCACAATTATAAAATGTATTTTTTAAAGAAACCTATCAATATGAAATTGGCAAATCCAGACAAACTCAATAAAACTCAATTTCAATCTCTTTCTGGGACTCTCTTAATGTTAGATATCAAGGATATTGATAATACGTTCAAAAAGATCAATTCCATTTTAAAATGCAATGAAAATGCTTTCTTCACGAGTCAGTAGACCAGATATTATGATGCATTTACAGAAATAGGTTTCAAAGAACAGGAAAACTGGTATTTAACAATAACAATCCAAGGATATAAAGCGGATCAAAATGATGTGCTTTCTCCAATCTGGAAAATTGTTACTGCTAGACTTTCACAATTATTTTAATGTATAGTGTATAGTGTTTAATAAATGTATTAATGTTTTCTTTGTTATTCTATAAACAAAATTATAATTAGTTTTAAAATAGTTTTAAAAATGATGTCTGAAAAAGGTAAAATATAAAATATAAAATAATTAATTAATTTTTGTTTAGAATATTTAATAAACTTTTTGTTTGATAAACTCGAAGAAATAACCGGTGTAAAAGTTAGAGATATGTTAACTCTAGTTGAAGCATTGAGTAAAGAAGATTCATGTTCAGAATGTCAGAGTGACGATACTGAAATTGTTAATGATGGAGATACTGAAATTATTAATGATTCTGAAGAAATTATTGATGATACACTTATTAATGATTCTGAAGAAATTATTGATGATACACTTATTAATGATGAAGAAAATATTAATGATACTGAAGATACTACCGAAATTATTAAAGATGAGCCTACCGAATTTAAAAATTGTATTGACCATGTTATAGAAAATATTATCAAGAATATTGTGGAGAACCATGTACATGTAATAATCAACAAATCTTTAAAAATGTAGTTTTTTATTAATAATAATAATAATAACAAAGAAATATTTATTAAAATCTATGATAAACTTTATTACATAAATATAAAACCGATGCTCCAGTTAATAGTTTTAATAAAAATTTGCAATTTTCAATATAAATATCTGAACGTTTGGCTTCTGCGGCAACTTGAATAATCGCTGACCATCCACCGTTTGTTTCTACCCACGGATCAATTTTTGTTTCTATTACCTAAATAATGATAAATTAATAACAATATAAAGTAATTTACCTCTATAGACCATAGGAAGTAATTTTCATAGTCGGATCGAGATTTTAATATCATGTGTTTCATATACATTAATCCTACTATTATTCGCATCCATTTATTATTTTCATCGAACATGTAACTAAATATTGATTGGAATGCCTTCTTTCTCTCCAATGTTGACAAATTGAGAATTTTTTCATAATCAAATGGTATGTCTTCTACAATTTTCTTCTTTCAAGTTGTTGCCACCACTGTTAACTGGTTGTTGTAATTTCATTATACGATTGAACTGATCAGTTGTTTTATTAGAATAAAATTTTATACTATATTGAACTTGATTCATCATTTTTTCATTAAGTTTTCGATTTTCTTTCAATTCAAATATTGATTTTCTTAATTCATTTTTGATAATACCAATGGTCTTATTTAAATATATAATATCATCATATAATTCGATTTTAGCTCTTTTTAAAGTCTCATATGTATGTTCAAATCGGAATTCTAAATTACTCATTCTTTCAGATAATCTTTTGACTGGAGTTTTCAAATATCTAGGCTTATCTATCATATACAAAATATCCATCAATACTGCTGTATCAGGACATACATATCTTGTTGAATTTTTACCTTGAACGGTTACAACAATTGAGTTGACCATATTAAAACTAATAATATTATTAAAATTTCTTTAATCATTTTCAAAACAATATAAATTAATATTTATTGTTTATAGCTAAAGATTTGTGTGTTTAACTTCTCATTGGTCTAAATAAGTATAAAAGTAATTGTTATTTCAATTTTTATCATTAAAATGGTTGTACCGAGAGCAGTTCAAGCTATGAATGAAATTAAACATTATGGTAATTTATTGTTACTATTATTACTATTACTTGTTTTTAGATGATTATTTTAAAGTTATTAAAGAACGTCTGGAATTCTATTATCCAGAAATACACGGAATCATGGATAAGCCAGCATCAATAATTCCAGACTTGATATTCAATCATACATCAATATGGATATTTACTGTAATCAACGAGTTCCTATAGGATATCGAACAAAACAATTTATCAAAAGATATGGAACCTGAATATCCATGTGGTGATGGATGTCATTGCTGCGCTGCCCGATATCGAAAGTATGTGGAATGGGCTTTGAATAAAGCTCTTCGGCAATATTACTATAG
Organism: Schmidtea mediterranea; assembly: GCA_022537955.1. NCBI lineage: Eukaryota > Metazoa > Platyhelminthes > Tricladida > Dugesiidae > Schmidtea > Schmidtea mediterranea. The sequence goes on from CM039679.1 coordinate 128,971,685, forward strand.
AAAAATTATCTCTTTAAAATAAATTTGTTGTATATGTCTCGGTTTTTATTATATAGTAATAATGTTAATAATAATAATAATTTTATTTATAAAATAATAATAAAAATAATAATATTAATACAAAATAATAATAAAAAATATTTACAAAATATATACTACTTATAAAAGTAAGTAGACATATTATAATTGTTTCAATGACCTTGAAAAATATGATGAGTCATCCAATGACCTTGGATGAGTCATGGTCTTTGTTTAAATGACCTTGGAAATTTTTGATGAGTCATGGTCTTTGTTTCAATGACCTTGAATGAGTCATTGTCTTTGTTTAAATGACCTTGGAAATTTTTGATGAGTCATGGTCTTTGTTTCAATGACCTTGAATGAGTCATTGTCTTTGTTTAAAATTTTTTGTACTTTGAAAATTTTTTACTTTTATACTTAGAAAAAAATTTACCGGGGGGTGGGGGGTGGGGGTATGTGGTCCAACGGTGACATGGTCTAGCGGTGACATATCCATCTACTGATTTGAAATCCTTTTGCAAAAGATACTGAAAATACTATTGAAGAACTTTCTATACAAATTCGCGAGGAGTTTGTGGAATTAAGAACTGGCTGGTGCTAAAAATGAGATTCAATGAAGTTCGATGGGATGTGTTCTTGATTGCAATCAAGGAGGAATATCCTAAGATTTCCGAAAAAGTTATCGCATTTCTGCTTCCATTTTCTCCAACTTACCCTTGTGAATTTTTTCAACTGTACTTTTAATTAAAAATGATAAGCGATCATGCTTGAAGGGTCTTTACCAAGAATTTTGAGTTGCGCTTACAAATATCGAACCAAATATAAAATATTTGTGTTCACTGAAACAAGCGCACGTATCATATTAATATTAGTTTATATATAATTTATAGTAAATGTAAAAAAATATACTTATAATTAAAAATAAATGACCATTTTTATACACTCATATTCTTTTATTATTTTTTTCCATTGTGGTGTGCTACAGATTTCTAGAAAGGATATAGTATGATAGAAAATCTGTTTGATAAATGGCAAAAAGACAGTAATGAAATAAAAACCATTAAATATAGTGACTCAACAAATTCAAAATTTAAAGTCGAAAATAAACTTGTTAAAACGATTGAGGGTAAAATTTGGATAACAGATGAAAGTAGAAACGCATTTATCGGTGAATATCATAAGAAATTATGCCATGCAGGTAGCAATAAAGTAAAAAAATACATATGCCACAACTTTGTAATGAATAATCTTAGTAGCAAAGAAAAAGAAGTCATAGAAAGATGTGAAAATTCCCAAAAGCGGAAAACGTATACTAATAGAACGAAAGAACCAATGAAACTAATGCTGAGTCAAATATAAAATATTTCTAAAAATAAAGTAGTAATATGGCACGTAATTCCTTCAGTGCAAACAGGTAGAACTGGTAATCAAAATATTCATGTAGCGACGTTACTACAATTGAGTCAGCTTTTATGTTGCATTAACGTAAACAACTTTTGAACATCATAACAAAATATGATTGATATAAGTGTAATGCATTCGTTGTATGGAAATCAATTAATCCTAATTTCATCACAAAATATAAAAGGCGACGTAATTTTATAATTGAATTAAGTAAGCAATTAGTCAAATTTGGAGATTGGATGCAAAACCAACCTATACCATCAACAAGTACTAGTATTTTGGAAATCTCTCCAGCAAAGAAAAGATGTTCGATTTGTCCTGTGAAAAAGGATAGAAAGATAAAGAGAATATGCAACGAATTCAGAAAAAAAGTTTTTTTCGTAACAATCTGTTATGTATTTCATGCACAAAACAAAAGTAATTTCTCCTATTTTATTTTTTCATTGATAAAAATTCATTTACTTTTTATATTACAAAATGCTAATATTTGAATTTTTCTTTATATTTTTAATTAATAAACAATTTTTGAAAGTTATTTATTATGTTTAATTTTTACATTCATTATAATACATGTAACAGCAATTTAAAATAAGCCTGTCCATTAAACCCGGGCGTTAATTTTAGTAGACGCAAGGTTAGTAGCCAAATTGTGCATCGACCGTGATATTTACCAAAGTATTACTCCACTCATGGTACAATAGGTCTTTAATAGAGAAATTATTTTTTGACAACACCGCTAAAATATACTCGAGCAGAAAGAAAAATCAAACAAGAAAACATTGAGGAGTTTCGTAAATGAATTAACTTTTAAGTTTTAATGATGATTTTAATGATAAATAATGACAAATAAATTATTAACTAATTTAAAATTTCCATTTCTAATAATTTTCTTTTTATTTAACGAACGAAAATTTCTAAAATACCGATTGTAGTTACAATTAGATTACACACGGCCGCTACACACCAACAATGTAGTAATTACGGGCGTTTTAAGTATGCAGTAACATTATTATCGTTTTAATTCAATAATATTGTTATTATAGGACTTTGTTTCATTCACAATTGTAAAAACAAACAAAATTAGTAGCATAAAAGCCAATGAGCAACAAACGAATTGTTTATTAATTTTTAAAAAATCCGAAGACATTTATTTTATTGGTCTGTATTACAAATTCTTTGCTTCTTTTTCGGTGGCAAATCGACAGCATTTTCATTTATAATCATTTCTTCATCTCCTTCACCTGGATCACTTCCTATAACCGTTTCATCATCAGACAGATCCAACGTTTTGTTTTCATCCAAAGACTGCTGCAGTTTGGTTAAATCTATTCGAAAATCTCTACTGTTGAGAGTTTTCACGTGACACATAAAATCGATCTATCGATGTACAGAGTAAATATAATAATAATGATAACAATAAAAATAATTATTAAAGTCTGCTCTAATTTCAAAAATAAATGATATCATTTTTTAAGCTATAAAATACGATTTTTTTGATTTATAATTGTACTTTTCCTTTCATGTCTTATTACTTTTCGGAGGGAATTTAATTAAAAAGTTAATATTTTTGATAACCTTACCTACTTTTATTTAATTAGTTTTCTTAATAAATATTACAAAATTTATTAACTTTTAATTAGCTTTTTATTCTATTTTCTCATCGCTTTTAAAAGTCATTACTTGTCTATTTTTTGTTCACTATTTTACAAATATGCTTTTTTCAATTAGGGATGTGTATAAAAGATTTCAACAAAATAAGGGAGGGGTGTGGTGTGAAGAAGTTTGACAAATGTTGATTTCCGGGAAGGGGAAATTCAAAATAAATTGACGTCAACAATATTACTTTAAAATATTACAATAAAAATAATTTTTAAAGTCGGCTCTAATAATAATAATAAAAATAATAATAAGAAATTCTTTAGTTGTCATCACAGATTACTTTTATTTTAAATTGAATTTATTAAAAATTATTTGAATATGAATCAGTTTATTTTATGTGTTTATTTGTTGAAAATCAATTTTTTATTAAGTTTTTAATTGGTTGAATTAATGTTGTTGAAATACTTTTATTATATTATTATTATTATTTTGAAAATTTCATTTTAATTTGTTAACTCTAAATTGCTTTGAAAAAATTTACTTTAAAGTTTTTTTACTTTATTAATTTACTTTAAAAATATATTTTATAAATTTACTTTCAAAATTCCTTTTATTTTATACTATAAAATTTACTTTCAAATTATATTTAAAATTAATTTAATTTTTTTTTAAAATTTACTAAAAATTAAAATACATTAAAATCAATACATAAAAATTTAAAATCATTTCAAAAAATTTAAAACACCAAAATCAATTAAAAACAATCCGCCAAATTCAAAATATGTTTTCAAAAAAATGTGCTCATACAAAATTTAATTATCTTGATTGCATAATTATTTAATCAAGATAACCAGAGATTAATTACATAATTACGTAATTAATTCGTCTCCAAAAGGGGGAGGGGTATGCTGTAGAAAACTACTAACTACCTACTAAAATAATAAAAAATTTGATTGATTTTTATTTTAAAAGTCTGGTAAGTTATCCAAAAATAGTGCTACATAAAAATACCTTAAGATATTAACTTTTGTTCTGGTTGCAAAAAAGTTACTTAAAATCTTACTTTAGAAACCTTTTGCAATTCGATAAGATATCTTTGGTACTGTTCAATAGCAAAAACTTAATTCGGCATTAGACGAATTTCTTTTGTAGTCCTACCAATCTGAAAAACGATAATGCACAAAATATCATCCATGTATTCTTTACTTGACTATCGAGAGTATTCCTACTTTTCTTTGCTTTAATTTTTGACTGATCAGGATTTTGAGATTCCAAATCATTATTTTCATTTTCATCATTATTCTTTTTGTTTTCTTTAGAATTTACTCGACTGATGCTTTCAATTTTCTGATAATATTGAAAATAAGAAAAAAATCCAGTGATTCGGTAATGAATGTTCATAATTATCAATAAGAGTTGTAATTAAATATAGAATTTTATAATAAAATTTAAAATCGAATCAAGAATTATACTAGAGAAAAAGAATTCCCGAGTTTATATTGGTTTGAAAAAAAACCTGATTTGTAAATTTTATGAGATTTTTAATGTCCGTCGTGAAAAATATTTTTTGTAAATTACATCTTAATAATTAATGATAGTTTATAAAAATTTCAATAATTTTAGAGATACGAAGTTAAAATAAATGCTTACTAAATAAATTATTACTAACAATTATAAAAACATTTTTATAAATTCAAAATAAAATTTTGTTCCTACTTTTAATTTTTTAAAATTATTAAATTAATAATTTCAATGTTAGTGACAAGAAATTCAAAAAGTAATTTATAAAGGTATATTTATAAATTCAAAATAACATTTCATCCCAAAATATTAATTATTAAAATCTTTTTAATTTTTTAATAATATAAAAAATTTCAATGTTAGTGATACTAAATTTTAAAAGTGATATCACTGTTTATAAATAGTGCTGTTAAAATTAGTAAATATTTTTAAAATTTAAAATTAAATTTCAAAAGTTCTTTCGATAACATTATTTAACAAAATCAAAAAATTCAACTGGTATAAAAATAAACAAAATTTCTATATCTAAAAAATAAATAAGTTGAATATTTTTTTAGAAATTCTTAAAATCAAAATAATAAATCAATAATTTTGTCATATTTTAAAATTTTAAAATAAAATATTAAAAATTAATTCATTCAAAAATTTAAATTAGATAATTCCAAATAAAATTTTTATTTTACTAATTATTTTCAAAATATTTATAACCAATTGAAAATTAGTAAAATTAAATAATTCATAATTTATTCACTATTTTTCTAAATTTAATAAAATTATTATACATTCAAAATGAGTATTTTTATCACTTTATCCTTACTATTAAGTTTGATTATAATTGTCAATGCGAAATCTTTTTTCTCTATTTACAAAGATGATGAAAAAAACCAAGTGAATTTTTTATTTAAACTAAATTCCCATGAAAATATCAAAACGTCAACTTTAATATTTGCGATCTATGATGATTGGCCAATTATTCTAAATGCGATATTTGTGACCAATAGCGGATGTCAACTTCTTTTAAATTCTTCAAGCGATTCTTACATGTCCGTCAATTCTTGTCAAATATATAAAAAAGGATTTATGGTTAAAATCCAAATTTTTGAAACACCGAAAATTCTAAAATTCTCGGCATCATTTTATCCAGAGAAAAATAAAGAAAATACATTTGAATTTTTGAAAAATGCCGCTTTACTAAAAGATGAAAGGTTTATAATACAAATGGTATTGTTTAATGAAGACGTACTCAAATTAGTAAATGGATTTGATATAATGGAATTAAAAATGCAATTTTATATCGATATCTTTCATAAGCAATGTATAGAATATCAAGTATTGTTTATAGGGACATTAATTGTCTTTTTCGGACTGTTTTTTACAGTTACAATTTCCGTAATTTGTGGTTGTGATGAAACAAAAAGTATAAACCTATGATTTCAGAAAAAGTATATTTTAGTAAAAATCCAGTTAATTCAGAAAGCCATTATAAATTATAAGAACGATCTGTTGTACAGAACTACAAATTTCTCTAGAAGAAATTTTAATAAACGATGATAATTAATCATCTTATTACCGATATTAGTCTTGTTATTATTAATATATTTATAAATTTAATTTTCTTTCTCTTAACCGAATTTTTAAAAAGTATTTTATTTTTAAAAATTAATTAGAATTTTCTATAAAATTATGATAAATTTTTATCACATTTTTTTTTATTATTTAGCATAAAAGATATTTTATACTAGTGATAAATAATTATATTATTTTTTAAAATATATACAGATTAATTTATAAAATCATCAATATTGAAATATTTTATTTTACATTTTTAGAAATTTATTTTTTGTTTTCTAAATAATTTACATTGACTTATAAAGTACAATAATATAATTACAGTTTTATCAAAGTTTTTGTGAAAACTATCCAATATGAAACAACGATTTTCGTAATTTTTGACCTTTTATAAAATAACTAGAAAATAAAACTAGAAACGATTATATTTATGCTAAATGATCTTTTTAAAAAAATTCCTATAATTAATTCAACTCATAAAAAATATAGAGGTTTATTCAAGAAAAGCAGACAATATACATATATACTACATGCATAATTATTGGACCGAAGTAATGAAGTCATACTCATTAATAAGAAGGGTTTACATAACGGGAATAGTGAAATCAAATATCCAAATACAATTACATCAAAATTATTATGATTATATTAGGTTGTTTCATAAAATTTTCATGCACGAACCTGTATGAACCTGTTATGTCCTAAGTTCATTGTTAATATCATTGCATTCAATCAGCTATTAGCTATCAAATAGTGTGTTTCGTTGACTTAATTTAGCAGTGCATTGATCTGGTCTGCATGTCGGTTTGAACATAGAAACATGGAAATCTCTTTTTTCAGTTTTTTCCAAGAGTATTTTAACACACTTCCATATTGAAACGACGAGATACTCAGTTTATTCGACCCACGACGGTTCTCATATGATTCACAAGCTGTTTCTCAGATTGCCACGTGGAAGGAAATTGCAGAAACAGGTACTAAATCTTGTATAGCACCAACGAGAAGACAACAAGTAATTCAGTAAATTATGCTAGCTGTTTAATTTTCGTTAACCTGGTGCTTAATCTCGTGACAGTTAATCCCCAGATACTTAATCCCGTTTAAATAATATTAAATTATAGCCTACAAACAAATCACTTTTAGTACAACGTCGAAAAGCAAGCAGTCTTTACTATGGCAAACGACCGTTCGCTGCTTACCTGCTTTAGCAATAGTTGGAATCACTTTGAAACGACATGAGGTGTTTCCAGAACAACAACCGCTGTGGAAGATTGACCTTTTGCACTTAAGGTTCTTTTTCAGTGCTTTCATCGAGTTTATTTAAGGGAATCGAGGAAGACATTCAGATGCAAAAAATTTTTCCTGCAAAGGTTTTCCTGTTTCGCAACCATCTGTCCTCAAGGAATACCAGACTCAGAAGACGCGTGTAAAAATACTGTGGAACGTTACTCATCGAGCGAAATTCTTGTCTATCTGCGTGCCATGGTTTACATGTCATAAATTTAACTTTATAAATTTATAGTTATCTATTTTACTTTACATTTAACTTGAACACTTCTGGTTACCTTTTATTAAATTGCGTCAAATACATTTGTTTTATTTTGTCTTATTTCTTTAAATGTCAATAGGATTATCTGTGGTCGGATTAAATGTCGCGGGATTAAATGCTCACAAACCAAAAAACCTTTATTCAACATATCACGAGGCATAAAAATTAAAAGATTGCCCAAAAATTGGATGTCATTTATATTAGACGGATTAGTTGAATAATAGGAACTTTGGATGGCTCAAAAATATATAAATTCCAAGATATTCATATCGGGGCTATTAGGTGGTTGACAGATCAATCGACTTTCAAATTCATTAGTAGTTGCATGTTGGACAAATTCAGTAATCATCTGGTGAAATATGAGCTATATCGTTGTCTTGTTGAATAACAATCGTTTTACTTCGTTCTATGCGATGTTCAGGCCAATTAGATTTAATTGCTGAAAGTACTTTTCAATCACTATTTTGCGGTACTCCTTTTTTAACAACAAGAATGGGCGTCGAAACGAAAGTGCCTCTCTACGATTTTTGCTATTGCTTTTTGCAGGTTCCATTTTTATCAATGGCCAAATTCAAATTTTTCCATCAAACCATTCATTTTCATGTGCATCAAATATCCGAATTCAATTACATCAAAATTATTAATGAATTCATGATTTAAAAATAATAAAATGAGAAAAGTATTAAAAAGCTATCAAATTAAAAACAAACTTGATTGTAAACTATAAACTGTGACGCTTGAAAAGATAAAGTTCCCCCTGAAATACGAACCAACTTTTCAAAATTACTCGCAAAACAACCCATTTTTGATTTGATTAAAGAAATATACTGAAAAGTATTTCGATAGATAAATTATCTTTCAAAGGACGTATGATAAAAAATACTTGTTTTACAAGAGTTGTTAATTGATCAAAAATTCTTGTACATAGTTTTATCAAACTCTGGAGTCGAGGAATGTTCGTTATAGCGCAACCGATAAGTTTATTGAGCATAGTGCATAACGGAAATAATTGCTCGAACAAGAGCCGCTCTTGATCGGTTATAACGGATAAAGATTCTTCAACAAAATCACTGGGAGTTGAATTTATATTGGAAAGTTGAGAAATTTTAATTGCTAAAATAAAAAAACAATTATTTCCCGAACATGTACAAAAATGAAGATTTTATAATTCATATTTTTATTGGTTACAATTTTAAATCATTATCATTTTAAGAAAGGATAATAAAGAATATTTATTAATTAATAAAATTAGCTTATTACATAATACTAGGCCAAAATTGTAGTTTGAAGATCAGAGGTTGATTATGAGGTGTTTGAATTTTGGTGGACTTGTATATTCCACATCAATAAATAGAAAACCAATAAACTATCTTGTAGATGCTACACAACGAAGAGCAACAAAATAGTGTTTTTGAAGATTTGCAGCAATTGAGGATGAGGAAAGAGATTAACAGACACCTCAAATGGATATGCTTCACTATTGGAGTTGCAAATGAGATATGTATAAAATGAAAAATATTTGTATAAAAATATTGATTGTAATTCTGAATTGGATGAACTTGTTAGATATGGTGGCAAAATTATATATTTAAGAAATTAAATACAAACTTTAAAATTTAAAATACTAAATGTAGAATATTAATGGGAATGGGATTTGAAAAATATCAAAATAACCTTCTGAAAATATCAATATTTTACATTTTAAAAAATTACTTTCACAAATTTTCAGCACAACCTTTTCCAAGTGAAATAAAACAATATTAAAAATATTGGTAATTTAATTTATTAAATGATATTATATTTAAAAGTTAAAAAAAGAAGTAATATTTTAAATAACTTATTTTCATTTTTTATTAGATCAAGAATGGAAATATAGAGAATTAAAAGTTTAAAAACTATTCATGTATTTTATTTGATTTTCAATATTTATATTAAGTTTACAAGCCATTTTCCCGAGGCCGTAGCATTGGTTTGTAAGTAAATATTTATAATGATAAAAATTATATCGAAATTTTTTTATTTATCAAGTAAAACGTAATAAATTGAAATATGCAAAATGAAGAAAAGGAGCTTACAGAAACGAAACTTACAGATAAAAAACTACAACATCCTAACAAAACATTATACTCTTCGGCGCTACAAATATAAAATCAAAGCAAATAATATACAAAATTTGTAATTTTAAAAATATTTAAACTGTTAATATTAGTTTAACGTTTAAAACAATAAAAATAGTAAATTTTAGAATTATTTTGTAACAAATAATTAAAACACGTGAAATAAAAAATTGATATCTATTAAATTATATTTTTTCATGTTGCGAATTCTTGTATTTCGTGCTCAAAATATACTCTTTTGCCCGTTGAAGTGTCTAAAAAGAGTTTACCATCGGAAGTCGTTTTTAAATATAATTTGTTGTTGTAAAGATCTGTAATGAACACTTTTCCATTGCCATCGTTATTAATATAAGATCTTTCGTTAAATTTATTCTTAGTATATAGTCTGCCATTTCTATCCATTTTAAGAAACACTTTATACATTACCGGCTTTTCTTCGAGAAGATCTTGGAAATAAATTGGATGATAAACACTCTTATTATAAACGCTTTCAACGCCTGGAATTATGTCACTTCTTTGTGTATTTAATTTTAAATAACTATAATCTTTTTCACTTTTTGATGGAACATGATTTTCCGTCATTCGAGGAGAAGGAATAACGACTTGATTTTCCGTTATTCTAGGAGAGGGATTGACAATATGCGTAGGCATTCTTAATACTGGATTTATTGTTTTGAGCAAAGGTAAGTCGGTTAATTTTGAATTTTTTTTCCATTTCTTATTACAACAGCTACAACAGCTGCAGCAGCACGCAACAAGAGTAAAAAAGACAATTATAATTGTTATTATGGCGGTCCCTAACGTTGTAATGATTAGAATTTGGATTGTTAAACTGGAACTTTTGAAATATTTGAGGCAAACATTTAACATTGACTCGTTCTTTACGTCAACGAGGCTTAAGGTTCCATCGTTGAATGAAATTACTTTTGTTTCAAAGATATTCTTTTTAAACAGAAAAGAATTTTCTAAAAAATCTACGGTGTTCTCTGATTTGATATTTGAAAAATAAAAACAAGATAATTTCATATTTTCTGCCAAACGAGAAATTTGGATACTGATGACGGTTTTGTTTCCTTTGCTAAGATGGCTTTCAGAGAGAATATATTTTTCTTTTGAATTTAGGAGAACTTTACTATCTTTTTCAGTAACAAAAACTGCCGTTTCCAAGTTGGGCCATTCTTTATATAACGCCAACACTAAAACTGAACTTTTTAATAATTCTTGTGAATCTGGGTGATAAATTAATTTGACTTCTTTTGGTTTGCTTCCTATAAGAAATGTAAATTGACTTTCGGTGCTTTCTAAATTCACCCCGTAAAAACAAAAAATAGTTAAAAGTCCAATGTTATATAACAAATTCATTTTTTATAAATCTTTAATAAAAAACTGATATAATTGCTTTTTAAAAACAATTTTTTTCGTTAATTGAAATTATTACTGGTTAATTATTGATTTAATCCAATTAAAAAAATTAATTAGAATTTTAATATTTCTTTTAATTTTAAAGACTTAAAATAATCATTAATAATTTTGTTTTGAAGATTATATTGATTTTCTACAAATAATTATTGAAATTAAAAAAGCAATTTTTAAAGATTTTATTCATTTAAAATATTTTTTTAATTTTAAATGTAAGCAAAATAAAAAAACGTTTAATAAAAAGGTATTTAATTGTTAATTATAGTACATTAACTTATTTTGAAAAAATTATTGTTTTTGTTACTTTTGAATAATTTCATATTTATAAGCCGTATTTTAATTAATATTTTAGTATTTAACTTTCCATAGTTTTGTTAAAATATACTTTATAAACATTAAATTATTATTTTTAATTATTGAAAAACATTTAAGTTTATTGGCATGCATATTTAATTAAACTTTTAATTTTTAATTAAATAAAAAAATTAAACTTTAATTCGCTTTCTTAAATGTTTAGAAATTAAACAATTACACATCATTACTTTGACATAGTTTTAGGATGCAATTAATGGGTAAGGACGATACAATAGTAACAAAATTGTGAAATGTGCATAATTAAAAGTGAAAAGCAGCAAAATGTAAATTTTAAAAAATCAATGAATAATTAATTACATAAATAAGAGAAAACTATTTTTTCAAATATATTTTTGCAATGTATTTCGACTGCTCAGCATTCAAAATGGCGCTAATTATCGTTTGTCAGGTGTTTACTTTCCACACAGTGATTGATCGCTCTGTTTTATACGTTATTGCCTGATAAATTACAAGACGGATATGATCGTATTCATCTCAAGCTGCAAGAATTTCAGCCGGCGAGTATTATTTCGGATTTTGAGAAAGCCAGTAAACGCCTGCAGGCTTTGGTTCAAACATATGAAACAATTTTAGTGGAAGATTATCTCAGAGGAATCGCACACAACCGTAGGATTTAATTTTAAAATATAGGCTACCATTATTCGGCGATAGTGAATATTTTTATATCCATGTATACTATCTCAATCTGTAGTTACGTTTTTTATTGGGAGATTTTTCAGTTGAGAAATATTTGTTAATTTTTGGAAAAATTTTGATTTTGGATATTTGTCCCATGGGAAAATTGAAACATGATAATATCCAAAGTATATCTAAAATTTATTTTTGTTGATAAATACTATAATCCTCAAACAATATTAGAAACTCTAAAATATTAATTATTTGAAATTAAAAAATAAATATTTAGTACAACTTCAAATTTAAAATTTTACCAAAAAGATTCTTTCAAATATTACACTAATTTCAAAAAAATAAAATATAAAAAATAAAGAATTCGTCACTTTTTAAAATATTTTTGACTCTAGTCAAATAAACGGAGATTTTTAATCTAAATGGAATTAGATTTAAAATTAATTTCTATTTTAAATGTTTTTGGGAGATAATTTTAAATTCTTTTAAACTAAATCTTGCCACTGCCGAAATATTGACTTTTAATAAGTAGTGAAGGAAATCAAAATTTATCCTGACATCACATTTCATATTACTAAAAATAATTTTGATTGATTTTAATGAGAATTCCCAATTTTAAATTAAATTTCTAAAATTTAAGTTTTAAAATATTTAATAATTTTCGATATTAACCAATTGTTATCGAGAAAAATGAAAAAATATCTTTTTAATGAGTCTACTTTAAAAGAGGTTTTTAAAACTCGTATCATAAAACATAATAATGAAGATATTAATTCTTCTTCTTTGTATCTTTGCCACTAAACCAATTCTAGGTTCACCGTCACTGAAAATCTTCAAAGATTTTCCAATTTATACAATTGATTTATTCAAGTTCGACTTTCAAGCTCCAGAAGAAACCTTGCATGAAAACCGGGGGAAAGCTGATTTTGTGATAGTGTTGTTAAGTGGAAATAAGTTTATCGAAAATGTGATTGCTATTACTGCCGACAAAGTAGAGACCTATCAAAAAGGTCTTCTTCATTTTAAACTTGTCTCATTTACAAGGAAAGAATCAAGTATTTCAGGGAGCTTAAAATTTTTCACTTCATCAGATAAAATGACTTTGGAAATCTTTTATATTGAAAATGGAAGCAGAGATAACCGATTGCTATTTCACAAGAATTATCAGAGCTTTCAAGAGAATATTATTTATAAAACGAAAGTAAATTTGGTTGAAACGGTAAATGTAAATTCTTCATACTATTTTTTTATGGTCGGTTTCATTTTACTAGCAACTCTCATTCTTGTAATTGCTGTCTCGATATTGGTGTATAAATTTCGGAAATATTTTAAAAATATACCGAAAGAATCTCGACAAAACACAATCATCCTTCCGGTTTCTGAAATTCCTTGTACTAGAAAAGTACTCCCATTGCCTGAAATTCCAATGGAAAACTCCTCCATTGAAATATTACCCCATCGAGTTCAATTGTCAACAAGTAAACCGGTAACAGTAAACAAGAAAAAGCTTCAACGAGAAAAGATCCCTGTCGAAGGTTTGCCCATACACTCAAATCCGTTGTTCATAAAGCAGAAAGAGAAATTGGAACATTTGTACTATATGGAATCAAAAAAGAATAAAATGATACAACTCACCAGTGAAAAGACTTCTAAAGATCGTTTTGTAACTACAGATGACTTAATGAAATTGTTTTCTAGTAACAAAGTATCCAAGGAAAATGAACCCCGTATTTCGGATGATAATGAAGTTTACATTGTTGTGATGAACCATTAACAAATTTCTTATGAATATGATGTATAATAAAAAATAAATTTCGTGTGTCTGTGAATTATTTTTAATGTTTATTCGACAATGGTTTGATTTAATCAATTGGGTCATTTTTATTTCAATGTCACCTGAAAATTGACTTTTCAATCGAGTTAATTTCATTCATTTAAAACTGCCACTGTGTTAAATATATTAGAAAACGTCAACAATATCATTAACAAATTTCCATCTTTCAAAGGTGTGTAATCATATTAAAATCTTCATATTAGTAAAATATTGTATATACTAGGAATTTTTGAACAAACAGATATTTATATAAATTGTAAATGTTTTTGTATGATTATACACATTTGAAAGAGGTAAATATAACTAAAGTGCCATTAAAATGTTGTGCTAGAGCTGAAGTCTTTAAATTATTTAATCGATCTTTAAATGCGTCAAAATAAATTGCATGAAAACCGCACCAAGTTCGTTTAAAATTTATTTTCTCACATAAAAGAAAACAAAATAACATAAGATAGTTAGAAGAATATTTTGACAAAAGGACATTTGGCACACTTAATAAACAGACAAGGTTACTCAACACACAAGAACAGAGCAATCAAATTTAAACACTGTTTAATATTGAAATACTAACGGTTAATTGTTGATTAAAATTAACAGTTAATAGAAAAATTTAAATTCTCAACATTAATTATTTAATTGGGCGATAATAACTATGTAGTAGTGCTAGTTACACACACGCACATAAATACATACGCATGTCTTTAAAAAGAACAATAATAATTTAATAATCTAGCTCAGTTTGGATGAACAAGGAGTAATTTCCATTAGATTTTATAAATATTTTATAAAAGATTGGCCGAAATATAACTACTAACAACTTTTTTACAAGTATTTTGTTTGCAAAAAAGTTGAAAAAATCAACTTTTGTGAGAACTTTACGTGCAAAAAAGAAGGAATTCACTAAAAGCTGCAAAGACTAACGGGGAAAATATGCTCCGATATTCTATAAAACTTTAAACATCAGATGAACATGTATTTACAAATCAAAAGCAAAGAAAAAGTTATTTTGGCTCAGTTCTTAACATCAAAATGTAAAAATAAAACAAAAATCCCAAACGTTAACTTGAAACATTTGAATTTATAACAACAAAAATAATTGGGTTGATATAATCGACTAAATGGCTAGAAAATATTCTGTGAAAGCAGGATACCAGGTGTTTTGTTAGATTTGGCAGTCATCAATGTGTGGATATTGTACAAAGAGACTACTGGAGTAAGCGTATCTCGGAAAATTTTTTTTTGAATTAGCTGAAGAATTGCGTTGTGATAATCACGATGAAAAAAATAGCTTCAATTCATTGCTTTATACACAAATTCAAATGTGCGAAGATCTTGCCAAATTGGATAATGTAAGTAAATCGGTAAAACAATATTTGTACTAAATGTAACAAGTATGTATGTGGAAAGTATACATTGAAAAAAAATGTATTGAAGATACCAATGAATAAAAATCTAAAGCTTTTTAATATATAATTTAAAAAACAAATTGCATTTAAATACCCGTCAAATTGACCGATTTCAGTAAATAAGATATACTGTCAATGCCAGTAAATCTATTGTTAACCCTTTCTAAGGTGGTGGTTCATCCAATGACATTAAAGCAGACCACGACATTCCAGGAATTCCAAAATAATTTAATGGTTCTAATCTATTGTGTGCTATCGATTTCGCTCGAAATTGTTGAAAAAAGTCTGCCAAAAGAAAACAATCTAGTTTCAGGTAAACTTTCATATAATCAAGTAAAGTCCTACAATTAGTTTCATCCCAAATAAGCAGAGCTTTTTCATATTCAGCCTCAGTGACACCTTTCCAAATCACGGGTAATTCATAAGTATCATGAAGAACATCTAAACTAGTTGCAAAATTATATGGAAAGATCACCTTTTCATCAACTATAGTCCCTGTAAAAACTGATCAAGTCAAAGGTAAAGTTGTCAAGGTTTTAACCGCTTTTGCTAAAGAATCATTTACAAATTGATAAGAATCTATAAATCTCATACTAATTTTTCCCAAGTGAGCAATTAAAGAAATAAATTTTTCAGATGTTAATGGAATACATCCTAAAGCCCAATTTTTAAATTTACTCAATCCATATTTTAATATATGATGCATATCATATCCCTTAAAGTTATGGAAAATAATTGGTAAAACTTTGTTTATTTTTCTATTCATATTACAGTCATTGCAACCAGCACCTAAGTATTCCCCAGTAAAATGATCATGATCTCTCACTGGATCCACAATATCTTTCAAACAAAGATATCATTTTATACATGTATCATATTGAAACTGTTGTAAGTTTGTTAAATCCTTAATTGTTTGATTTCCCATTTTAAAATAATATGGTAATACAGTATGTTTTGCTATTTTTTCAGCTGTTTTTAAAAATTGTTCCACACAATCTTTACCTATAAATTCTTTGTATATTGTACTCCCATCAAAATTATTTATTAACAAAAGTCCTGCCAAAATGGGTAAATGTATTTGATGGTGTACATCGTCCTTTGGCAAAACAGATTCGAAATCTGCATATATAACATATGGTGGGGTTACAGTTTTGGATCAATCAGTGAATTTAATAAACTTATTTTCCGGGAAAGTATATAAAGTTGTCCCTAACTGATTTCTCATACATAATATCTCATGCTTGTCCAATGCTTTCTTATATCTAAATCCGTTCAGACATCTATGACACCATAATGAACGAATTCTTTCTATTGTTTTATCTTTACAATTCAATAACCTATTGAGTGATGTAATTCCTACATAATGAAATTGTTCTCCTTTATTTAATAGCAATAAATTAATAATTGTTCCTTCTGTGATTTTGGACCTATGAATTATGTTTAAAAATGGATGTTTTAAAACAAAGTCATCATGTTCGGGTTTAGCTGTTTCGTCATAACTAAATATATTTATTATTAATCCTTCGTTATTTGACTCAAATTTTCGAATACCATTTAATTTCATGGGCATATCATTTGGGTCATAATTTAATTCATTTAGATACTTAGTGTAACTATAAATATCATTCCTATGACTACTAATAATCTCATCTTTTTTAAGTATGGACAATATGCTATAGATAAAACATAAATTATCAATATTTTTTACATTTATTATACAGTTTTTGTTAGCCAATTGTTTTGGTGTTTTTATATAACTTCTACCACTTAACCTACTGATATTACTTATTTTTGTTACTATAAAGTAAATTTCAGTTATTTTTCTAATTACCAAACTACTCCTTAACTCTGTTATTGAAGATATCTTTTCATTTATCTTTTGTATGCCATCGTCAAAGAATGATTGGGTAAATGGTCTTGCGCTGTTGCTAATATTATTTAATTTTATTTCTCCATCTTTCTCAAATTCAATTTCTATTCCAAATTGAATTTTTACATATCTTAGTTCATCTATTATTTCTCTTAACTTGTTAATTATCTCTATAGGAAAAACAATTTCTTTAATGTTCAAGTTGGTCGTATCTATACTAATTATTTTATGTGTACCTCGTAAGTCACTTTGGATTATAGGTAAATTTCCTCCTATTTGTATATTGTTATTTTGCCCCATGTGTACCTCTTCCATCTCCATCCCATGAATCCATCGATCCGATATCTTCCATCTCTTCAACTGCTTTAACCCATGAATCCATCGATCCGTTATCTTCGTCCGCTTCATTATCTTCAGCCGCTTCAATAACTTCGTCTGCTTCCATTGTTTCATTCACCAGTCCAATATCTTCATTTAGATATTCCAAAATATTATTTATAGAATCTGTTGTATGTTCACTAATGGGTTCACTTATAGGGGTAATTTGGATGCTGCTTAATTTAATTGCTCCTGGTCTTTTAAATAATTTAATTTTTTTATCATGAAACTGTCGCAAATGATTTTTATGATGGTCATAAAAGTCTAAATAGGGAATGGGTTGGGAAGTTATGCATACGGGACATATAAAACAAATTGAATTATGATATTTTTTACCATAATACTCTTCCATTTTTTTGTGACATTTTGTTTTATTATGTACTGTTAATTGGCAATAATTGGGGTATAATTTACCTAGTAATAAAATAAAAATTAATTAAATTATTAAAATAAATGTGTAAGTATGCAACCAATAAAAATCGCTTATTTACTATAAATAAAAATATTTTTGATGAAAAAGCAAGAATGTCGAAAGTATATGAAATACTCCTAGAAAAAAAACAGTACAGCTGTTATTGGGATGACATTTAAGCCTCCTGTTCAATACCTTCAATACAGTATGAACTATTTAAATTTCCCTATTACATATACATTCAAAGTAATGTTTATTTTAATTTAATATGATTAATTATTTTTTAGGAATCGGTTAATTTAAAAGCTTATGTTTACAATATATTATGATTGGAAATATTGATGAGGAAGATCGAAAAAATATTTCAGATATTTTCCATTTGTTGAATAACGAAATGGTTTTTAATGAAAAATTTTCATTTATTAATTGTGAAAGCCAATTGAAGGATCAAGTACAAGATAATAAAAAATATAAAATTCAGATAATTATTAAAGGAGTGAAGATTAACAATTCTATTATCAAACCTATTTGGAAAATCCTAAATGTTGTTGAATAAATTTTTTATCTCTTGTAAAGTTGAGTTTTGTTGATTTTTATAATATGTAACTAATAGTAAACTAAACACGTCATTTAAAAAACAAGAGTTTACCTCGAGTATCTATTATTTTAATAAAAAAATTTTGAGCAGGGATAATTATTGACAAATTATATGCAAAAACTTGTTCTCTTATATAATAAAATATAGTGGTCAGTTTTTATATATATAAAAACAAATCAAGGGGTCTGCCCTTATTTTGATTAAAAAATATTAAAAGAGCGTAAGTCCTTCATTATAGCTAAAAGAAATACATGTTTTTAAATAATATATAATAAAAATCAAGGGGTCTGTCCTTATTTTCGATTAAAAAATATTAAAAGAGCGTAAGTCCTTCATTATAGCTAAAAAATACATGTTTTTAAATAATATAAAAAAAATCAAGGGGTCTGCCCTTATTTTTGATTAGTAATAAAGGGGCGTCAGTCCTTCTTTTCATATAAAAATATATATATGTCTTAAAAAAATATAAAATCAAGGTGTCTGCCCTTATTTTCGATTAATAATAAAGTAGCGTCAGTCCTTCTTTTCATATAAAATATATATATATGTCTTAAAAAAATATATAAAAAGCAAAGGGTCTAGCCTTATTTTGATAAAAAAAGAGTATATGTTATTATAAAAAAAACAAATAAAACATACATTTTCGTTGATTAATTTCATCACCCTCTTCACATTCCGAGATTGGTAAATTTCTTTCTAAATCTATAAATATAAGGTAAATTCGTATTAAAATATAAATTAAAAATTATTTGATTCGCTATTTATGTGTATAGTGTTTTGTTTATAATTTTCTTTACAGCCTTGATGATATTTTTGAATATAACCTAGTAATAAATTAAAATAAATATAATAAAAATACAAATGTTACTTAAATTTGAATTTTCATAGTTACATCCTCCAACATTTTTGGCATGAATATGTTGTGGGTAATTGAAATAACCTAATAATAAATTAAAATAAATTTAATAAAAATACAAATGTTACTTAAATTTGAATTTTCATAATTACATCCTCCAAAATTTTGGGCATGAATATGTTGTGGTTAATTGAAATAACCTAATAATAATAAATTTAAATAAATTTAATAAAAATTAAAAATTAAAAAATAAAAATCTTATTCGGTTGATTTCCACCATAGTTTTGAGGATAAAATTGTTGAATATAATCTAAAAATAATGTTAAAAAATGATTTAATAAAAATAAAAAATCTTACTTTGTTCATTTCCTTCATAGATTTGAGGTTGATAAAATTGTTGGTTTATTGTATCTAAAGAAATATTAAATAAATTTATAAATAAATTAAAATCATACTTGGCTCATTCCAAACCATATATTGATCTCCTCCATTGATTTGAGGATAGAATTGTTGGTTCATTATATCTATAGGAATATTAAATCTATTTAGTAAAAATTAAAATCTTACGTGAATTTTGATAATTATTTCCTCCATTTACAATTTGAGGATAATTTTGTTGATAATATTCAACATCAGTTTGGGGATAAAATCCATTATGTTGTGGAAATAATAAATTATCTAAAATATAAAGTAAATTCGTATTACAATATAAATTAAAAAATTACTTGATTCATATTTGTTATTATTGTTATTAAAGTTGTTCATTTTCTAAAATTGAATAATAATAATTAAAAATTAAAAAGAAAATTAAACTTACAAATTAAACTGTTTTGTAATTATGACAAACTATAAAAATGTTTTTTGATATATTCAAATGTGTGTATTTATTTTTGACCAATCAAAATCACCCACATCTGTAATTGTATTAATCAACACACATTACCAATCTACACAAACCCATATTAGGAAATAAACACAATGATACAAAAATTTATTTAGTGAACATTGATTTTAACCACGCTAAGCAACGTTGGCCACAAGTTTTGGTCAACGGATTCTGAAAACGAATTCGATTGTATTCAATTGGCATCAACATTGATTCTAGTTTTGATATCAATGAAGGGGGATAATAGAATCCCATTGGATCAAATACATGTATTTTATCTGGTTTCACGTAAATAGCAAGTCAATGTTCTCCACTGAGATTAGCTGATTGAGTATTTACAATCAAAGCTTTGTTGATATTGATATATGGAATTTTGTCCAATGGAAAAACACCAATAAAATTTTTCCCAATAAGTTTTTTAGCAATAGTTTGTATCTGAATAGAACTAAAATTAATTAAATTACTTACTTTATTTTTAACCATAACTAATATTACTTTGGTTTATAGTGTGTTCAACAATGTTTGTCAAACAAGTACTGTGCGGCTTGATGTGATTTGAATTTCTTTTTCAAATACTCCGTATACAAGTACTGATACAGATTCGGTTAATGGATTTTCAAATTTTATATCCAATCGTAAATTTCCACTTTGAGGTAACTGACTTTGATTAAGATCAAAATCAGGTGCCAATACAAATGTAAAAAAGGGATATTTATTTTTAAAGTCTGACAAGGTAATACCACAATTCATATTTTTATTAAGATAACCCATATTCCTAACAATACTTTGCATATAACTAGAACTATAATTATCATTGGCAAAATTTTGACTATATTTTTCACGATAATCATTTCCTTTACTTAATGTTAAAGACTTGACATTAAAGTGTTCAAATATTGAAAATGATTCCAAATACGATCCTCCATATCTTTTATTCTCTTGGAAAGCAACAAGAATAAAATTTGGTAGTCGCCTATCACCAAATATTTGCTCCTTATAAAATGAAGATGATCCCATTGGCAATGAAAATTGAACAACTTCCTTACTTTTCATTGGATAAATTGCATTTCTATTAGCAAGAACAATTTGATGACCTGCTAAAAGTGACGGTTCAACACGAACTCTTCTAACTATCAACTTTGCATCTAATTTTTCCCCGGGGCGTGGGGGAGGGGGTATGTGGTCCAGCGGTGACATGGTCTAGCGGTGACATATCTATCTACTATCTTTTGGGTCTGTCCATACTTTTTCGAGCTTTTTCACCGAGCTTTATCAATTTTTGGTTAATGTTTTCTTCATTATTACAACAAGTTGTCAAAGTATTTAAATCGAAATTATGTTTATCCGTAATGAATTCTTGGTACCCATTAAGAAGTTAATGATGAAATTGCGCTTATTGCAGATAATAATATTAGAATTAATGCCCCCAAAAATCCACCATTTTGTTCATATATTATTTTTCGCATCAGACGACGATTCTTAGTGTTTACTAAAGATAAAAGTGATCTTTTATGTTTTTGTAATACAAGTTTTTTAACTTTAGTAATGTTTACATTACCACAAACTACATTAACAATAACTTCAACTAAATCATCTATAACAAATGAAGGAAAATTCTGTAAAATATTCATTCTTTTATTATTAGGAGCCATCATCAAGGCATTAAAGTATGGTAGACTACGTTCAACTTCTATATTAAATACATTTTTCATCTACTTGTTTTGTTTACATTTTAATCCACCTTTTAACTTTAAGAATCTTTTTACTCGTTTTTATTATTTTACGTTTAGTAACCCTTTTCTTTGTAACTTTTTTCTTTGTTGATTTTTCACGTTGAACAATAACTTTTTTAAACGTCATTTTAAGTAATTATTTTCAGATTTCAATTTTGTTTATAAATCGTAACACTTTTCTCATTGAAAATATCAGTTCTAATACGTAATTTATCAGGACATTGTTGTGTAAAGTCAAAGAAAAAATATCCGTGGGGAACCTTTGTTGCATCTTGAAACGAATCAATTAAAAATTTCTATCATTGGGATAAACTTGTTTATCAAGAAAATCTATAATGGTTGCATCTCGAGGGTTTTTAAAAATAACCAAGTACTGTACATTTAAATTACGAGTTCTATGACCGCCACCTTGATGAAACAAATTTTGAGTAATGAAAATACCAGTAACTCCAATATGTCGAGCAATTTTTGTAAATAAATTATTAAAATCCTTTTCTTTATTAGCTTCCTGGTATAGATCATCGATAATAATAACATCGTCTTGAAGTGATCTAGATGACCAATTTTTATCAAATCCTTAAATTATTGTTATTTTCAATTTACAGAATTGATTTTGAGTAAGTCCATGTTCTTCGTCAGCTCCTCTATGCCAATATATTTTGTTGAATTTTAATTTGAACAAGTTCGATTGTAATAAATTGCATACAAATAGTATTTCCACAACCAATTGGTCCAACTACTGATATACTGCATCATTTCTTAATTCCATTTTATTATTAATAATTTATTTAATTGTTTATATTTGTTTTAATTTTAGAATTACTTGAATTGAAATTATTTGAAAATGTTGAGTAACATAAATTATAAAGGAAGATATTCTATACCTGATATGAAATTCCCATTTGGAAAACCACAGAAAGTTGTAGATCGATCAGGTAAGTATCAGATAATATTTTTCAGATCCGGGAAATGTCGGGTAATATGATGTAAGCAACCTCTAAAAACTGGGGATTTGAAATATAATATACATGATTTATAAATTCAATCAATCACTGTAACAATCGATATTGGAAAATTTATAAATCTATATGAATTACAAAGAAAATTGAATTGTATATTTCAGTGGTCTTCAACCTTTCACAAACATCGGAACCCTTCCTGCTGATAATATTTTTCAAGGAACCCTATTTTTGGAGACCCTTCATGAATTTCAAAAATGTTTGATTAAAAATTAAAATTCATTTATTAAAAATTAAAATACAATTATTAAATTAAAATTCGTTTATAGTTCATTTTCTATTATAAAAAAATTCACTAGTAACTAGGTTGTGCCTGTTTTTCGTTACAAATATCATCGAAATTTGGAATTATTGATGTTATTTGCAATCGCATATCATTTTCTGCATCTAGTCTGTTTCGGTACTTGGTTTTTGTGGCAATATAAAGTGAAAAAGTTTTTTCACAAATATAAGTTGTGACAAACGGCATTAAATGTATAATTGCTCGTTTTGCAAGTTCAGGTTACTGCTTATAAATTTGAAGCCAAAAATTTAAAATATCGCTGCCTGTAATCATTTTTGATTTCAATGATAAGTCACATGAAATGTCTATAAGTTGTTCAATTTCTTTCATGGGTATTTTGAATGTATCACAATACTCAATAAATTGGTTTTCAACCAAATTAAAATTTCCTACCTGAGGAGGAAAATAATCCAAGAAAGTTTTTTGCAAATCTAATAAATGCTGCAACAAACACTTTTTAACACTTTCATCGAGTTCAGTATTGTTAATAACAAGAATATCATGTAAATTACAAAAACATTCTGTATTTCCCTTCAAAATACAATCTGCCTAAAATTTCAAGTTCAATTTTAGCTGCATTTATCTTGTATTTCAATTTGAAAATATTTGTATTTGGTCCTTCAAGGGAAAAATTGACCTCATTAAAGTATGAAAATATATCTGAAAGGTAAGCCATTTGTTGAACCCATTTGAAATCACTTAATTTTCTGGATAATTCGTGTGGATTATCAATTAAAAAAAGCATAATTTCATCTCGTAATTCAAAAAATCTTGTCAATACTTTACCAAGAAACAACCAGTGGACTTCCGTGTGAAGCAATAAACTTTTGTGCAAACTTCCCATATCTTCACATAACAAAGCGAATAACCTGGAATTTAATGGCCTTGATTTTATAAAATTTACAATTTTAACACATTCATTAAGAACAGCTTTCAGTTCTTCTGGAATTTTTTTAACTGCAAGGGCATGTAGATGAAGACAGCAATGGCTATTTTAACGAGATGATTTTTTTGTTTTATACGTGCAACCACGCCTTGTAGACTGCCGAGCATTGCCTTTGCTCCATTAGTGCATACATGTTGACATAAATCCAACGATATATCATGCTCTTCGAAATAAAAATCAATTATTTTGAAAATTTCTTCCTCTGTTGTTCTGCTGGATAGAGCTTTACAAATAAGCATGTCTTCTTTAACAATCATTTCTTCAGTACAGTATCGTACAAAAACTAGTAAAATAGCTAATCCAGCAACATCTGTAGATTCATCCAACTGAAATGAAAACGCATGGATGCTATTTTTTAATCGTTTTATTTTCACGTGGAACCCTTAAAAAATTGTGCGGGAACCAAAGGTTCCACGGAACACAGGTTGAAGAACTCTGGTAAGTAGGTAGTAAGGGGCACTCTGCTACATAAAAAAATTGCATAATAATATAGGGGAGGGGGTTTTCTCGTGATTATTTTCTGTGTGTATTGATTACTTAATGATGTAATTTTTTGTGTGTAATTAACTTTTTTTTGTGTGCAATTTAATTAATTTTTTTGTGTGTATTTTTTTCAAAAGTTTTTAAGTTGATAATGCGTATTTTTTCGAAAATTTTTAAGTTGATTTTGTGTGTATTTTTTCGATAATTTTAAGATGATAATGTGTATTTTTTTTTCGAAAATTTTAAATGTATTTTTAAGATGAAATTTTAAGTGTATTTTAAAATTTATTTTTTAAGCCTTACATATTTTTAATTAAAGTATTTTATATGAAAATTTTAGTAGGATTTTTGAAAATTTTTTTAATAAAATTTTAAGTGTATTTTTAAGTTGAAATTTTAAGTGTATTTTTAAAATTTATTTTTTAGCATTACATATTTTTAATTAAAATATTTTATATGAAAATTTTAGCTTGATTTTTGAAATATTTTTTTTAATAAAATTTTTAACAAAATAATTATTAAATTTTTATGATAAATTTTAAAATATATAATGTTTTAAATGATTTAAAATTTTATACATAAAACTATTATAATTGAATAAAAAATGATATTGTTAACATAAAATAGTAATAATAATAATAATAATAATAATAATAATAATAATAATAATAATAATAATAATAATAATAATAATAATAATAATAATAATAATAATAATAATAATAATAATAATAATAATAATAATAATAATAATAATAATAATAATAATAATAATAAAATAATAATAATAATAATAATAATAATAATAATAATAATAATAATAATAATAATAATCATAATAATATTAATAATATTAATTCAACCAATTAAAATCTTTATAAAAAACAATAAACACATAAAATAAACTCGTAAAAGATCAAAATTTATTTACATCATCACAAATCTGCTTATAGTAAGCTCTTCTTAGCTCAGCCAACAAAATATGTACAACTTCCTTCTTTTTGTAGTCCCTGCAGCATCTGCATCTAAATGGACAAATCAACATTGAGGGATCTGCACAAACAATGCAGTCATCTAAACATTTCAAACCAGATCCTTGAACTGATTCGTAGTGCATCCGTACAATTTCTTCGATGTTGATTCCTGTCATTTGATAGATCCGTGTAGCCAAGTATTCAAGAGCACAATAGGAAAGTTTGTTTTTCATATTCGGAAACAGTTCTTCCATTTCATCAGAATTGTTTCGAATACGTATGCTTTTTGCTCGTCGATCATTTTTAATTTTTACAATCGTCAGAATTGAATCTATTTAAACACAATCAGTGCTTAATAAATGATCTAGTATTTCTTCGTCGGTATTAAGATTATTAATTTTTGATTTTATAAAATTAAATATTTCTTGTACTAGATTGTTGTATTCCAATGTTTTTATCCCCATGACAACGACTTTTCCGCTTGTAAATACATTCACACAAAGCGGATTATACTTGACAAGTCTTAATGCAGGAAACAGTTCCGGTTCGTAAATGTTTTCTGTTGTTGTAGACAAATCATACAAGTTGATTCGACAACCCATGTCAATATTCAAAGATAATGATTGAATTTGTAAATCTTGAATCTGATATTTGAGATCTCCTTCCTGTAATGGTATTTTACAACCTATTACCCTGCATTTTCCGCTATTGAAGAATAAAATTGGATATTTTCCACTTCTATCCACTACATGTTGAGGTTTTCTGGTCGGGAACTTCATTCCAGTTACTTCACATTTTCCTCTATAATTAATATTACTAATCATTTTCCGTTATCAAAATAAATGAACCAGTATATCAAATTATAAACAAATTAAATTAAATTAAATTATATTAAATGTAATTTAGAAATGATGCAGTATATCAAATTGTAGTGCCTAGTGGGAGCGGAAAAACTTTATTTGTATGTAATTTATTGCAGTCAAACATGTTCAAATCAAAATTCAATAAAATATATTGGCATAGGGGTGCAGACGAAGAACATGGATTGACACAAAATCAGTTTTGTAAATTGAAAATGACAATAATTAAGGGATTTGATAAAAACTGGTTCTAGGTTACTTCGAGGCGATGTAATAATTATAGATGATTTGTATCAAGAAGCAAATAAAGAAAAAGATTTCAATAACTTGTTCACAAAAATCAGTAGACATTGTGGAGTTACTCTTATTTTCCTAACTCAAAATTTATTTCATCAAGGAGGAAGTCATCGAACTCGTAATTTAAATGTTCAATACCTAGTTATTTTCAAAAATCCTCGCGATCAAACGATTATCGATTTCTTAGCCAGGCAAGCTTATCCAAACAATAGAAAATTTTTAATCATTCCAAGATGCTACAAGCGTTTCCCATGGATATTTATTCTTTTACTTTACACAACAATGTAGTGACGATTTACGTATCCGAACAGATATTTTAAATGAAAAAGGGGTTACAATTTATAAACAAAATTGAAAACAAAAAAAATGATTATCAATCATGTCATTTAAAAAAGTACTTGTCAAAAACGAAATTCAACCCAAAAAAGTTATTCATAAAACCAAATCAAAAGTAAAGAAGAATCTAAAAAAGAAGTGGATCAAATTATAAACAATAATAATTAATTGTAATTAGTAAACATGAAATTTGAACGTAGTCTACCATATTTCAATGCATTGGTAAAGGCACAAAATAATAAAAGAATAGCAATTTTACAAGCTTTCCCTTCATTTGTTATTGACGATTTGCTTGAAGTTATTGTAAATATAGTTCGGTGTAATGTTAATATTAGTAAAGCTAAAAGATTGGTATTACAAAGACATAAGAGATCCCTTTTATCATTGGTAAACACTAAAAATAGACGTTTAATGAAAAGAATAATGTATAAACAAAAGGGTGGGTTCTTGGGTACATTAATTCCTATAGTTTTATCTGCAATTAGTGAAATTTCATCCCTAAGATCTTAATGGGCTTACAATACTCTAAACCAGATAAAGTTGTCCATATTTTAACATCTTGCTGCAATAATGAAGGATCAATTAACCAAAAATCCACTCAAAACAATATGGACAAACCCAAAAGATCCAGATGGTTTTGGTGGTGTAGAAAAATTAACAAAAAGAGTGATTAATTCTAAAAAAGAGACTCAAAAATGGTTATCGAACCAACTAGCATATAGTTTAAATAAACCAATGTTGAAAAGATTCCCAACCAGACCATACAAAACAAGAGGAATCAATGATTTGTGGCAAATGGATTTGATGGAAATGATACCTTATTCGAGAATCAACAAGGGGTACAAATATATTTGAACATATATTGATGTTTTCAGTAGATATGCCCGTGCTATTCCAACAAAAACTAAATCTGCTAATGAAATGGCCATTGCAATTAAAAAATTATTTAAAGACGGACAACCTCACAATCTACAGACTGATTTGGGTAATTAATTTAATTAATTATTTATTTTAATGTATTTTAGGTAAAGAATTTTATAATACAAAGTAAATGAAGTTATCAAAGCCAATCATTACTCTATATTCTCGCAATTCAAAGCTTGTTATGTGGAAAGATTTAATCGAACTTTGAGAGAAAGATTGAAAAAATACTTTGTGCATCAAGGTAATAAAACTTGGATACATGTTTTACCGAAAATTATTTTTAGTTACAATCATTCGCCACATAAAGGATTAAATGGTCTCAGACCTGTAGACATTACAGACACCAACAGAAACCAAAAATTAAAGAAAGAAAAAATCAATAAGCCAAAATACAAGTTTGGTGATCATGTAAGAATTAGTAAAATCAGTATTTCTCCGTTCATCAAGAATTTTGACAACAATTGGATAATAAAGAAAATAGATACAAAACAGAATCCAGTAATGTATTTAATAGCAGATCATGAAAATAAAGAAATTAGTGGAAAATTCTACGAACAAGAACTCCAAGTCATTCCAATACCAACAATATTTAGAATTCAAAAGATTTTAAAACCCAAAAATGTTGGTAAATATAAACAATACTACGTTAAGTGGCATGGATACGAAACTCCAACTTGGATATCCTCATCTCAATTGATTAAATAAATATTATGAAAGAAAACCAGTTTTATATGATTTTACCTAGTAATAGTTGTCCATTTATTTATCCAAATAATAAAGCTAGTAATTTTAATGTACAAGTAAATTCTGTCTACTTGGATGGTGAATGGGAAGTTGCATTGATTGATTTCACTTTTGTGTATAATCCTTTTCCGTATTATAGTAATTCTTGTATACGTTATGAATCTGTAAAGAGTGGTAGTGAAATAATGTATTTGAAAATAAATAATCAAAATCATACTTATGAATTAATAAATCTAAAATATACTCCAGATGTTGACATATTGATTGAAAAATATGAGAATTTGGTTATTGTCTGTCCGCATGTTCCATTTAAAGTAACATTCCCTGATATTCAACATGCGTTTAGTTTTGGACTAAAATCTACATCAATCATTTGTGAAGAGGATCATTGTCGATTAAAATTACCAAAATTTACTGATGATGGTGTTATGGAACAATTTGGGATAATTATAAGTTACGAAGAAAAATCAAAATTTGAAAAATATTTTGAAGATAATTTATTCATAAACACTTTATCAGAATTACAGGGTCATTTGTTGTCATTTAATCTTTCTCTTTTTAAAGAATTGATAATTCAAGATAATGAATTGGTTAGAATAACACTTGCAGATGACATTACAAATATATCTTTTGACACAAATTTAGCTAAATCTTTGGGATTAAAATTTTCAAACTTTACAGGCACTATACTAGGCACAAAAATTCCAAAATTATTACATCATCACCAGCAAATGTTCATTTATTCAAATATTATCGAACCAATAAATGTTGGTGATGTTAGAGTTCCACTATTAAAATCAATTTGGATTAAAAAATATGATCAAGGAGAAATTGTACAATTAGAAATGAAGAATCCAATGTACCTTCCAGTATCGTATTCAACTATAAACATCATTGAAATAAATATTCGAGATGATAGTGGGAAATGAATAAAATTTAGCAAAGATACCAAAACACATTTATCGTTACATTTTAGAAAAGTAAATGAATAAAAGAGATTTTTACATGAATTTACCTAGTAATAGTTGTCCACTTACATTTCCAAATAATGAAGCTGGAAAGTTTAATGTAGAATTTCCAAATCAGATTTACTTGGATGGTGAATGGGAAGTTGCTTTAACTGAATTCACTTTTGTGTACAATAATTTTCCATTTTATAACAACTCTTGTATCAAATATACCAAGAGTACATTACATAATAGTTATGAATATTTTTATTATATTAAAGGAAACTATACAATTAGTCACAACTCTACATTTTATCTGATATATATCGACAATAAAATTTTGAACATTAATTGTAAATATTTTCCATTCAAAGTAACATTTGATAGTATTGAAGAAGCTAATTGCTTGGGATTTAATAAAAAAGAAGTAGATTTTAATGATGAATTGAATCAGATACGTATACCAAATAAGAAATCAAAATTTGATACTATACGATTAACTATAACTTATTATTATGATGTAGAGTATACTGAGACATTTAAAGAAAATTTATTCATTACTGAACTTTCACAAGTCACTGATCAGTTAATGACATCTTATCCCCATCCTTTCAAGTCTTGTGAAATTAAACAAGATCAACTTGTTAAAATTGAATTGGAAGAAGATGTTAGAAGTGTTAAATTTAGTAAACTGTTGGCTCATAATTTGGGATTAATTGATGAATCTTATAATGAAAAGATCATTGTTGGATCTAGTTTACCAACTATAGTGCAAAGAAATATACAAATGATGATTTATACAAATATTATTGAACCAATTCTTGTGGGTGAATTAAGTGTTCCCTTCTTAAATGTGTTTGGATAGAAAAACATAAAAAGACGACCTTGTTCAATTCATTGAGAAAAATCCAATGTATTTACCAGTATCATTCTCGTATATAAACAATATAGAAATCAATATTCGTGATGACAGTGGAAAATATATATTTGGTAAACAAGACAAAACTTACTTGACATTACATTTCCGTAAAATAAATGAGTAATCCAGACATTGTAAACTTTTATAGCACTCATCAAAATGGTGGGGATTTAGTTTATTTTGTAATTAAACAGTATGGATCTGGTTGGTTAAAAACAATTGGGCGATTCGCACTACCTATTCTAAAAAACTGCTAATGACGTAATAAATAATAATGCACAATTCTTACCTGCTTTAAAATCAAATGCAATATCTGAAATTAAAGATTCTATACCATCTGTAATGGAACACTTACCTTCTGTTATTAACAAAGTTTCTGATGTATTTAATAAAGAACAAAAAGGTGGAACAATTAAACGTCGAAAAATTATCAAGAAACATATAAACAAAAGAATGAAAGGATACGGAACTATATTCCAGTCATGATTAGTGCAAAATCAGAATTATGCATCTTTGATAGACCATCTCCTCAAGCAGTAATTGAAAATGGTTCTTTTGAAGATATTTATCCAGTGAATTCAATTACAGATCCAGGAAACACCTCAATTCAATTTTACATTAATAGCTCTCAAACCGAATACTTGGATTTGAACGATACATTACTCTACATCCAAATGAAAGTTGTAAATAGCAACGGGGAAAATTTATCTAATGAATCAGATGTTACTGCAAACAATTTCTTTTTCCAAACTCTTTTTAAAGATGTTGAAGTGATTTTTAATTCTACTAAAATTGAAGGAAGTAATGATGTATTTGTACACAAGGCAATGATTGAAACTATTATTAATTACAATCACGATACAAAACATACTTGTTTAGGTGGAATGGGTTATGATGAAAATGACTCAAAAAGAAAAATTTGGATTTCAAAATCAAAACCAATCAGTGTTTGTTCCCCACTTCAATTAGATTTCTTTGATCAACCAAAATATTTATTACCTGGTGTTAGTGTTCAAATTAAATTAACAAGATCCAATACTGAAAGAAGTTTAACATGTACAAAATATTTAAATAAATTTTGCTGGTTCATTACTTCGATTCAATATTAAGTTAATACAACAATGTAACAATTTACATAAAACTTTTTTATATTGTTTTACTTAAATATTTTAATGAATTATGATAAAATTTATTAATTTGTAACAAAAACATGTATAACTATTCAATTTGTTTTAGAATTACTTGATTACAAAACATTTCTATATAGATCCTTAGAACCTCAACTGGTATTATTCCATCATAAAAAAAATATATATATAGATAAGTTTTGATCACTTGTTTCCGTATGATTTTTTATAATATTTTATTGCAATATCCATTCATTTAAAATGTAATATCGATGCAATTTATTACTCAAACATCGAGATTATGAAGAGGTCATGCAGACATTAAGGTTATATACATCATAGCTAATTTTTCAGCTTTCTGAGTATCTTCAGTTTTGACATTTTTAATTTCAAAATATTTTTAGAATCTTTATAGTAAAATTATACATTATCATTGCATTGGTTATATACATAGTATAAATACGATGACAACTATAATCATTATTTTGACATGCAAACTGAATTTATGATAGTGAAGAATTATAGCCATACCTTACATTTTCTCAGATTTTCTATCACTTACAAATTTTCAATGCCAATCACATTAATCAATACCCAATAATATCGGATGCAGATTGTAATTAGTAAACGAAATTCTAAATACAATGAATATCAAGTTAAGAAGCGATAACAACATATATCTTGGCCACGAGAATGCAAAGTTTTATATTGCTAATAAAGAAGTAAATTTTATTGAAAACTTTCATTGGTATACAATTATCATTATACAAGGATACAGGATCAATTCAGATGATGTCATGACTCCAATTTGGAAAGTCAATAGTGCTAGAATATCATTTTAATAAATATTTTCATAAAATATCTGGGGTTTTATTGTGTAGATTGGTTTCCATATGCTTTTGTTTTTATTGATTCATTGGGTGAATTAGTTTTCTTTTTATTGATTTATTATGTGTTGACTCCCTCTTTACTCATATTGTACCTACCTGATAGCCATCTGTTACTAATATACACATAGTGCATCAATTTACTCACTCAAACCACAATTAGATATTTACACATAAAATATATACTTTAAGTTAAAATTAGCTTATAAAATATATTTGAGTTCAAAATTTAAGTAAAAACTTTATAAATTAACTTAATATTATCATTAATTAGTTATGTTATCCACTTTTGATAATTTAATAGTAAACATTTTAATATTCTTCAATTATAAATTTTAGATCTTTAAATATAAATGTTGATAACACACATGATGACGAAATGATTGATAATAAAATTATAATAGACGAAAATAATGTTAATGAAATGGTAATAATAAAAATAATAATAATAATAGTATTAATTAATAATATTAATAGACATCTGTTGAATATTACAGATATTTTATTTTACAGTTGTTATATTACTTATAAAATATATCTTAATACAAATAGATTGGATAAACACAGAATTACTAATATCAATTATCATTTTTTCTGCTTTCTGAGTATTTTCAGTTTTCACACTTTTAATTTCAACATATTTTAAAACTCTTTATAGCAAATATGAATATATCAAATTTTCAATATACGTGAATTATGTTAGTTCACAATGTAGATGCAATACAAGTGAATTTTTAACAAAGACTTGACTAATGAATATATATTAAAAACTATGGTTTTATTAATTGATTTTAGGAATATAGTTATAAAAAAAAACTTTACAAATTATATTGATTAAAAGTATACCCGCGCGCCTTTAATATATCACGTTTTGACTAAATAATAACATTATTTTGACTCCCATCATTCGATTTCGATGAGTTTAAATGGATGAATTATTTGTTTGTATTTTTAAATATAATAATATCTTTACACTTTATTATATTTTATTTACAAGCTGGTCGTAGGCGGCTATAATCTCCCTAGTCTGCAAATAATTATTTTGGTAGTAATAAACATTAATTAATTAATTTAGTGCCTATGACACTTTGTAGTGTCCGCGCATGAAAGTTGTGTAATGCGCAATTACTCGACAAGCTAAACCAAATTTGTGCAATGAAGCCGAGGTACTTTTTGACCTCACTTGGTCTGTCAATAATTAAGCATAAACTTCATATTGTCCTCTCTTATCGTAAATTTTTATTGTATTTTTAACTATATTAGATCTCAGCCATTTCAAGATATTTTCAATGAAATTTTTATTATGTTTTGATTATTTTATTATTAGTTGCTTTTATAAATTAGGGTTTGAGATCATGTTCACAATAGTTAAAAGTAACTTGAATAATATTTCTTTAGAAACAAAATAACATTTATTACATATACACAGAATGGTACTCATCAATAATTATACCACAACTTTCACACCTATTAGAGTTTTTAAAACATGATGAACAAATAATGATATGCCCACATGGTAAATATAAAATATTGACTTTATTAATTAAACAACTTGAACATGTAAGATATTGTTTTTGTACTTCATCCAGTTTATCCTTGATTTTTATTTCGATTTTATCTGCATTATCAATGTAGGATTGAATAACATCTCGATATTTGCCAAACCTGAAATCCATGCATACCCAGAATATATTAAGCATATTAATTTCTGTAGGATTTATATTATTTAGAAATAATATACAACTAGATAATTTCATTAGTGACTTTTTGAAACCGAATAATTCTACGAGAATTTGAATGTTGTGATGTTTAAAAGACTTATTTATTTTTGATAGTAATAAATAATCATAGGTTTCTGTGAACAGTCTATCGATTATTAAAAATGTCTGATTCCATTCAATACTGAATTCTGGTATCTTAATTTAGAAGATTAATACAATTAATAAAAATAAAATAAAACCTCTGTATGATTTAAAGGTGATTCTGAAATATCTAATGTCATTTTATGAGAGTAAATATTATTTAACACTATATATATATGTGTGTGTGTGTTTTCAATGTCTTTGTTACACATTAATAATATTATTAAACATTGCACGCACATGACTTATAAAGATATGGTCAATAGGAGCGCATGAATAATAAGGACATTATCAATATAAGAGCGTGAGTAACAAGCACATGAAACATAGGAAATTATTAATAAAATCTTGTAATAATAATAATAATAATATTAATAAAAATAATAATAAAAATAGAATAAAAATTACAAAATATATACTACTTATAAAAGTAAGTAGACATATTATAATTGAAAAATGATTAAAAATTCCGTGACCTTGAAAAAATGTTGAATGACCTTGACCTACTTTTGAATAACCTTGAAAAATAATAATATTTTTAAAAATAATAATAAAAATAATAATAAAAATAATAATATTTATAAAAAATAATAATAAAATAGAATAAAAATTACAAAATATATACTACTTATAAAAGTAAGTAGACATATTATAAATTAAAAAATGATTAAAAAATCCGTGACCTTGAAAAAATATGATGAGTCATCCAATGACCTTGACCTACTTTTGAGTGACATTGACCTACTTTTGAATGACCTTGAAAAATTATAATGAGTCATCCAATGACCTTGACAATAATAATAATAATAATAATAATAATAAATAATAAAAATCATGATAATAATAATAATAATAATAATAATAATAATAATAATAATATTAATAATAATAATAATAATAATAAAATAATACTATTAAAAATAATAATAATAATAAAAATAATAATATTTATAATAATAATAATAAAACTAATACTATTAATAATAATAATAAGAATAATAAAAATAATTATAATAATAATAGTAATAATAATAATAATAATAATAATAATAATATTAATATAAATAGTAATAATAATAATAGTAATAATAATAATAATAATAATAATAATAATAGTAATAAAAATAGTAATAATAATAATAATAATAATAATAATAGTAATAAAAATAGTAATAATAATAATAATAGTAATAATAATAATAATAGTAATAATAATAATAAAAATAGTAATAATAATAATATTTATAAAAAATAATAATAAAAATAATAATATTTATAAAAAATAATAATAAAATTAAATTTACAAAATATATACTACTTATAAAAGTAAGTAGATACATTATAATTAAAAAATGATTAAAAAATCCGTGACCTTGAAAAAATTTGTACTTTTCAACATAGAAAAAATTTTGAAAAAATTTCGAAAAATATTCTATCTTTTTTGGTCCAGCGGTGACATAGGAAATCGTGTACTTTTAAACATAGAAAAATTTTTGAAAAAATTTTTGAATGACCTTGAAAATATATGTACTTTTCAACATAGAAAAAATTTTGAAAAAATTTCGAAAAATATTCTATCTTTTTTGGTCTAGCGGTGACATAGGAAATCGTGTACTTTTAAACATAAAAAAAATTTTGAAAAAATTTCGAAAAATATTCTATCTTTTTTGGTCTAGCAGTGACATAGGAAATCGTGTACTTTTAAACATAGAAAAATTTTTGAAAAAATTTTTGAATGACCTTGAAAATATATGTAGTTTTCAACAGAAAAAATTTTGAAAAAAAAAAATTTTTTGAATGACCTTGACCTACTTTTAAATGACCTTGAAAATATTTGTACTTTTCAACATAGAAAAAATTTTGAAAAAATTTCGAAAAATATACTATCTTTTTTTGGTCCAGCGGTGACATATGAAATCGTGTACTTTTAAACATAGAAAAAATTTTGAAAAAAAAATTTGTATGAGTCATGGTCTTTGTTTCAATGACCTTGAAAAAATATGATGAGTCATCCTATGACCTTGAAAAACATGATGAGTCATCCAATGACCTTGAAAATATATGATGAGTCATCCTATGACCTTGAATGAGGCATGGTCTTTGTTTCAATGACCTTGAATGAGTCATTGTCTTTGTTTAAAAATTTTTTGTACTTTTAAAAAATTTGTACTTTTGGACTTAGCGCGAAAAATTTTTTCCCGGGGGGGTGGGGAGGGGGTATGTGGTCCAGCGGTGACATGGTCTAGCGGTGACATATCTATCTACTAAAGATCCCGCTGGTTTTGGTGGTGTAAGAAAACTGGCAAAGTTAGTAGTTAATTCAAAGAAAGAAACTCAGAATTGGTCATCTGGGCAAATGGCGTACAGTTTAAATAAACCAATGTAGAATATATTCAAAACCCGTAGTTATAAAACAATGGGAGTTGATGATTTTTGGCAAATGGATTTGATGGAAATTATACCATTCTCTAAAATTAATAAGGGATACAAATATATTTTGTCATGTGTTGATATATTTAGTCGATTCGCTCGTGCTATTCTAACAAAAACCAAATCGCCCAATGAAATGGCTGAAGCAATCAAGGAATTATTTATTGATGGCAAGCCTCGTAATTTACAAACTGATTTGAATATGCAATTAAATAAATAAATTAAATTAAATTTATTCTTTAGGTAAAGAATTTTATAATAGTAAAGTTAAAGAAATTATCAAAGGAATAAATCATTACTCTGTCTTTACTCAATTTAAGGCTGCTCACGTGTAAAAATTTAATCGAACTCTAATAGATCGCTTGAAAATATATTTCGTATATAAAGGAAATAAAACGTGGATAAAGGTTTTACAGAAAGCAATATATAGCTACAATTATTCGCCACATAAGGGTTTAAATGGAATTCAACCAATTGATGTTTATTCAACGAATAATATGGATAATTGGATATCACAACAATCTGATTCTATCATTAAAAAGCCTAAATATAAAGTGTGTAATCACGTTAGAATAAGTAAAATCAGTGTTTCTCCATTCAACAAGAATTTCGACAACAATTGGAGCGATGAAGTATTTCAAATTTCAGAAATTGATACGAATCAGAATCCTGTAATGTACTTTATCAAAGATGAGGAAAACCATCAAGTTAGTGGAAAATTCTACGAACAAGAACTCCAAGTTATAGAAGCCCCTATTGTATTCAGAATTCAAAAGATATTAAAATCCAAGAATGTTGGTAAATATAAACAATACTATGTTAAATGGCATGGATATGAAACTCCAACTTGGATATCTGAAAATCAATTAATAAAATAAATATTATTAAAGAAAACCAATTTTATATGATTTTACCTAGTAATAGTTGTCCTCTTCTTTTTCCTAATAATGAAGTTAGTAATATTAATGTCGAATTTCAAAATCCAATTTTCTTGGAAAGTTAGTGGGAAGTTGCTTTGATTGTTTTTACTTTTGTGTATAAAACATTTCCGTTTTATAGTAATTCTTACCTAAGTTATGAAAAGACGAAGAGTGTTACTGAAATAAAATATTTGAAAATAAATAATCAAAATGAAACTTATGAATTAATAAATCCTAAACATACCCCTGATGTTGATGTTTTTATTGAAAAATATGAGAACTTGGTTATTGTCTGTCCACATGTTCCATTTAAAGTAACATTCCTTGACATTCAACATGCATTAAGTTTTGGATTAAAATCTATATCCGTCATTAATGAAGATGATCATTGTTGATTAAAATTACCAAAATTTACAGATGATGGTGTTATGGAACAATTCGGGATAATTATAAGTTATGAAGAAAAAACTATGTTTGAAAAATATTTTGAAGATAATTTACTCATAAACACATTATCTAAATTACAAGGACATTTAATGTCATTTATTCCGTCTCCGTTTAAAGAACTAAAAATTGAAAACAGTGAATTGGTTAAAATAAAACTTGCAGATAACATTTCAAAAATATTTTTTGACAATAATTTAATCAAAACCTTGGGATTAAATAAACAAACTTTTAGTGATAAAGACATTGTTGGTAATAAAGTTCCAAGATTATTACATCATCATCAAAAAACGTTCATTTTTTCGAATATTATTGAACCAATAACTGTTGGAGATGTTAGAGTTCCTCTATTAAAATCTATTTGGGTTAAAAACTATGAACAAGGGGAAATTGTACAATTAGAAATGAAGAATCCAAGTTATTTACCAATTTCAACTTCAACTATAAACAACATTGAAATTAATATTCGTGATGATAGCGGAAAATTAATTAAATTTAGTAAAGATACCAAAACACATTTATCAATACATTTTAGAAAAGTAAATGTATAAAGATTTTTACATAAATCTACCGAGTAATAGTTGTCTTCTTACTCATCCAAATAATAAAGCTGATAAATTTAATGTGGAATTTCAAAATCCAATTTACTTGGGAGGTGAATGGCAAGTGACTCTGACTGATTTCACTTTTGTATACAATAATTTTCCATTTTATAACAACTCAAATATGAATATTTTTACTATAACGATGCAAAGAATGAATATACAATTAGTCACGACTCTTTATTTTATCTAGTATACATTGATGGAAATACTTTAAATATTAATTGTAAATATTTTCCATTTAAAATTTCATTTGACAGTATTGCAGAAGCTCAAAAATTAGGATTTAATAAAAAAAAAGAATTTTGTTAAAAACTTGACTTAAGACTTAAGACCATCCTCTCAAGCCGTGATTGAACATGGTTCATTTGAAGATATTTTCCCAATGAATTCTATAACTGATGCTGGTGCCTCTTCGATTCAATTTTACATTACCGCATCACAAACCGAGTATTTAGATTTGAACGATACTTTGTTATATATTCAGTTGAAAGTTGTAAATAGTTTAGGTGAAAATATTACACAACAAGCTGACGTAACAGCAAACAATTTCTTTTTTCAAACTCTTTTTAAAGACGCTGGATTAGTTTTTAATTCTACTGAA
Organism: Schmidtea mediterranea; assembly: GCA_022537955.1. Classification (NCBI taxonomy): domain Eukaryota; kingdom Metazoa; phylum Platyhelminthes; order Tricladida; family Dugesiidae; genus Schmidtea; species Schmidtea mediterranea. The sequence goes on from CM039679.1 coordinate 129,011,467, forward strand.
ATTGAAGGAGCAAATGATAGTTTTGCACACAAAGCTCTAATTGAAACTATTATGAATTATAATCAAGATACTAAACATACATCTTTAAGGGGAATGGGTTACACTGATCATGATCTTATGCGAAAAACATGGATTGCAAAATCAAAAGCATTTTTATTATGTTCACCACTCCAATTTGATTTCTTTGATCAACCCAAATATTTATTACCAGGTGTTAGTTTCCAAGTTAAATTAACAAGAACAAATTCAGAAAAAAGTCTGACATGTACTAAATTTGTACCTAAAATAGTATTGCTAGATGCAAAATTAATGGCTAAAAGAGTTCGTGTTGAACCTTCTGTTTTAGCGGGTCATCAAATAGGTCTTGCTACAAGAAATGCAATTTATCCAATGCGAAGCAAAGAAGTTGTTGAATTTTCTTTACCTATTGAATCGTCTTCTTTTTATAAGGAACAAATATTTGGTGATAGACGATTACCTAATTTTATCCTAGTTACTTTCCAGGGAAATAAAAGATTTAGTGGTTCGTTTTTAGATACATTTACTATGTTTGATCACTTTAACGTTAAGTCAATAACTTTAAGTAAAGAAAGTGATTATCGTGAAAAATATAGTCAAGATTTTGCCAATGATAATTATAGTTCTAGTTATATGCAAAGTATTGTTAGGAATATGGGATATCTTAATAAAAATTTGAATTGTGGTATCAGTATGTTAGACTTTAGAAATAAGTATCCTTTCTTTACATTCGTATTGGCGCCAGATTTCGATCTTAATCAAAGTCAGTTACCACAAAGTGGAAATTTAAGATTAGATATAAAGTTTGGATCACCCCTAACTGAATCTGTTACTGTAATTGTATATGGAGTTTTTGAAAAGGAAATTCAAATTACTTCCAATCAAACAGTATTAGTTTGAACTATAAACCAGATTGATATTTTTTAATTGTCAAGTATGAAGTAAGAAATTTTATTAATTATATATTTTTTAATTATTATTAGTTCTATTCAGATTGATTCTATTGGCAGAAAATTATTGGGAAAAGATTTTCTTGGAGTTTTCCCTCTAGATAAAATTCCATTTATCGATGTTAACAAAGCTTTGATTGTAAATACTCAATCATCTAATCTCAGTGGCGAACATTGGCTTGTAATTTATGTGAAACCAAATAAAATATATGTATTTGATCCAATGGGTTTCTATTATCTCCCTTTATTAATTAATAAAATAGAATCGATGTTAATGCCAATTGAATACAATCGAATTCGTTATCAAAATCCGATGACAAAAACATGTGGACAGTATTGCTTATCTTGGTTAAAAACAATGAAAAATAAATGAATTTATTGAATAAAGTTTCTTTTCAAAATTGTTTTTTAATTATAAGTGTAATTAAAGATGAATTATGTAATACGTATTACTTTTAAAGGATTAAGTTCAGAGGATTTAAATATGTATTTAAATTTGTATTTAAAAATGTATTTAAATATGTATTTGAATTTTTTTTGATGTTATGTAATTAAGTGTGTTTTATAAACTAAATTTTAATTGATCCATCATGTAACCACTTACATGTTTGTTAATATATAACTGAATGCATTTTTTAAAAAATTCACTTTTATCAAATAGCAAATTTTTTTTTTTTTATCATATTTTTAATTATTTTTATTTTTAGAAAATGGAATCCGTCAGTAATATAATTAAAGATTTAAAATCATTAATAAAAATGATCAACAAAAATGTTCAAAATGTTAAAACTCCGATTCGCAAAAATAAAACAGTAAAATGTAAGTACTATTAAATTTTAATTATCATATAATAATTATAAAATGATAATTAATTATATTTGAATTAAATTTAATATTAACATTTTATTAATTTAAACACAATAAATTCAAAATAATATGATAAAAAATAAAAAAAAACTAGGACGAACAAAGTTAAATAAATTTTATTTAAATACATTTGGCTTCAATAATTTTCCAAATTAGTCGAATAGTCTGGTTTCCTTCTTTATATCCTTGAATTCTTATTTTAATCATAAAATGTTCATTTTCTTTTTTATTTTCATAATTACATTCTTTTTCACAATTCATAAAAGTGAATTTTTCATTAAAACTAATATCTTTGTTGATTGCTAATAATAACTCTGTTATATGTTTTCGATCAATTTCGCCAACTTTCATATTATATAGGCTTTGTTTCAATGTTGTGGGTTCCTATTAAAATTTATTAATAATATTACTTTTAATGAAAATACTTACTCTAAATGAATAGATGATTGGAAACTTTAAATATTCCATTGAATATTGTAAATACATTACTGGTGAATTTCTGCTTAAACTGATAGCATTTACGGAATTTTCCTCAAGAATTAACTTGACAGTTTCTTTTCTAACCGATGTTTCTATAAAAACAATTAATGAATAATTACATGATATGAAAACCATTTACTTTTATTCATTTTATGATTTTAAACTATTTTAATCTACTTATATAAGATTTTCAAAATAAAGTTAACCAATCAAATTCATTTATTCATTGTGTGTAAAATTAATTTAATGTTTATATTTTAGTGATTTATTTTAATTATTTTTAATGATTTATTTTAATGATTTTATGATTATATATTTAAATTTTTCTTTTATTATAACAGGTAACCTTTACCCAAATTTTTGCAATTGTGATACGATTATGGAGAATTATTATTCTCATACTTATAACCACATCACCTATTTTATTTGTCTCACGTGTAAAACCACCCATAAAATGAATTATACAGACTTTTATTTAAACCATAAGGAACATTTAACACAGTTTACCTGCAAGAGAAAATATATTTTTAAATTATCATTGAGTGATAATAATAATAATAATAAAAATAATAATAATATTACAAAAAAGAATAGAAAAACAAATGATAATAATAATCCACGCTCTTCGAAAGTTCCTAAAATTATAGATATTATTATACTTTCTAACTCTGACGAATCAAAGATGGGTGATGATGTAATAATCATTTCTGATTCAGATGATGTTTCTGATGTTTTTCCTGTTGATATTCCTTCTGTTATTGTTAATCAATATGGTGGCTCGATAGCACCTATTGTTAATTTCGATTTAAACCAATCACATGCCATTGTTTGAATGGATGATTCGAATTTAAATTTAAAGTTAATTACAGTACCCACACAGTTAATTAATAAATTAAATAATGTTATCAATAAAATGGGATCTGTTAAGATTCAATTTTGTATTGAAGTAGAGTTTGAAAAAGATGGAAAATTTCAATCTTTCATCATTTCAAACTCTGCCAGAATAATGAGTAATTCATTTTTAGATGAAGGTGCTACTCTTCTTGACGAAAAAATAACATTAATTAATGACAAAGGTAGTAACTGGGTTATAAATAAAATAAAATAAATTCATTTTGTTCTTACCAAGTTTTCACAAATAAATCGGTTGAGTAATCATGGATTTATTCCAACACTATTATCCTTATTAAATAAACATTGTACTGTGAATGTTGCTGATACAGATAATTTACGCTTCATTTACAGTATTTTAGCTATTTTAAATCATGAAAATATAAGTAACCGTCATAGAAATGAAATCTTTAGCTACAACACTTCTGAACTTGACTTGTCACCTTTGGATTTACCTATGAAACTTTGTGACATTCCAAAATTTGAAGCTAAAAACCCAAATCTTTCGATTAATGTCCTTACGTATGATGAAAATAATTTAATTAATAATTTTTCTAACCCTGAAGTTTTCAAACACCCTTGTGTCGAAATAATTCATCGTTCTAAAGTTGTTGGCGGACAACCTATTAATTTAATTTTATTAGAAAGCCTTGATTCTTATCATTATATCTCAATTACTAAATTAGATAGGCTTTTAAATTATAGGAATCATTCTTTTACTGATACTAGAGTTCAAAGTATATGGTGTCATCGATGTCTAAATGGTTTTCGCAATATAATTTCATTAAATAAACATAAAGGGTTGTGTGATAAAAATCAATTAGGCACAACTCTTTATACATTACCTTTATATAAAAACTTGGAATTTAAGAATTTGCCTAAAACTGTTACTTCTCCTTACGTCCTTTACGCTGATTTTGAGGCTATCTTACCTTCAGATGACATACATTTTCAAATACATATGCCGATTTTGGCCGGTTTACTTTTAATTAACAATTTTACAGGTGAAAAATCATATAAGAGTTTCATGGATGATGATTGTGTAGTTAATTTTCTACAAAATAATAATTATAAAAAAAAAATATTATTAACAGACTCAGACATTCTTTCGTTTTCTTCAGCAACTTGTTGTTATTTGTGTAATAAGATTTTATCAATACCGGTTATGACCATGATCACTTTACTGGAAAATATTTGGGAGCAGCTTGTTCAAAATGTAATATTTCTCGACAAATAAGGTTTGAATTTCCAGTTGTTTTTCATAAAATAAAATAAAAATAAAAAATTCATGATTTTTAATCGAGGAAATATATTTTAGTCGACAGGCGATTTGAGCTAATTTTATGGGTTTTTTATATATGAAAAAATACTTAGGCTTTTTATTCGATATTTTTAGGTTCTTTAATCGAGTTTGAGCCAATTTTATTCGAAAATACTCCTCACTATAGTACGTCCAATCATAGGCGATTTAAGCTAATTTTAATTTTTTAGGCTTTTTAATCGAGAAAAAATACTTAGAGTTTATTATCATGAATTAAAAAATTTTTAAATATTTTAAATTTGAACATTTAAACAAAAAATTATATTAAATAAAAATTCATTAATTAAAATAAATAATCTTAAAAAAATTTTCATTCATTAAAACAAATAATTTAAAAAAATTTTTCATTCATTAAAATAAAAAAAATTTAACCCCCTCTCTCCTTCAAAAAAAATTTTAAGGGGGTCTAGGTTTTTTTTTCCAAGCCAAATATCCACGGGAGATAATCTTCATATTACACTACTCATACAGGCTACCTGTAATTTATTCGTATTTCCCGGTACAAAACCACAATCTATTAGAAATTCATCATCATTCAAACATCTGTTTTTAAATTTTAATTCTATTATTCGTTTTCTATGATTCTCTTTTAGTTTTTCTTGCGAAATCTCTCTTACATAATCTCCTGCTTCACAACAAACCCAAATTACACTATTATCATTTCTATTGACAACATCAATAAAAACAAAATCTAATCAGGCGTTTTCTCTGAACGTTTTTCCAGATATTTTCATCACATTTTCGATTTCATTTCTATGCTTTGAATTTTCATTATAGTAATCAGCACAGTAGATGGATATGTCACCGCTGAACCACATACCTCCTCCCCCACCCCACCCCCCTCGGTAAAAATTTTTTTTAAGTCTAAAAGTACAAATTTTTAAAAATACAAAAATTTTTAAACAAAGACCATGACTCATCAAAAAATTTTCAATGTCATTTAAACAAAGACCATGACTCATTCAAGGTCACGGATTTTTTAATCATTTTTCAATTATAATATGTCTACTTACTTTAATAAGTAGTATATATTTTGTAAATTTTATTCTATTTTATTATTATTTTTTAGAAATATTATTATTTTTATTATTATTTTTTATAAATATTATTACTATTATTATTATTATTTAAAATATTATTAATTTTCAAGGTCATTCAAAAGTAGGTCAAGGTCATTCAAAAGTAGGTCAAGGTCATTTAAAAGTAGGTCAAGGTCATTCAAAAAATTTTCGAAATTTTTTCTATGTTGAAAAGTACACGATTTCCTATGTCACCGCTAGACCAAAAACATAGAATATTTTTTAAAGTTTTTTCAAAATTTTTTCTATGTTGAAAAGTACATGATTTTATGTCACCGCTAGACCAAAAACAGAATATTTTTCGAAATTTTTTCAAAATTTTTTCTATGTTGAAAAGTACATTTTTTCTCAAGGTCATTAAAAAATTTTCAAGGTCACGGAATTTTTAATCATTATTAATTGATATTATGTCTACTTACTTTTGTAAGTAGTATATATTTTGTAAATTTATTTATTTTTAAATTATATTATTATTAAATTTAATTGTTTGTTTTAATCAAGTCAATTATTTTATTATTTTATTTTTAAATTATATTATTATTATTAAATTGTTTGTTTTAATGAAGTGAATATTGTTTTAATCGAGTTAATAATATCCGCTAGACCAAAAACAGAAAATTTTTCGAAATTTTTTCAAAATTTTTTCTATGTTGAAAAGTACACGATTAATTTATATTATGTCTACTTACTTTTGTAAGTAGTATATATTTTGTAAATATTTTTTATTATTATTTTTTATAAATATTATTATTTTATAAACTATCTACTTGCTTTTGTAAGTAGTATATATTTGTAAATTTATTTTATTATTATTAATATTATTATTATTTTTATTATTTTTATTATTATTATTGTTATTATTATTTATACATATTATTAATATATTATACCAATAAAATACATTATTATTATTATTATTTTTCTAAATATTATTCTATTTTATTATTATTTTTTATAAATATTATTATTTTTATTATTATTTTTTATTATTTTTATTATTATTATTATTATTATTATAAGTTCACGTTTTATTATATTTAATATTATTATTATTAATATTATGATTATTAATATCATTAATTAGTATGATTACTTATTTTTATTATTTTATTTTTATTATTATTATTATTATTTTTATTATTATTATTATTATTATTGTCAAGGTCATTGGATGACTCATCGTATTTTTGTTTTCAAGGTCATTTAAAAGTAGGTCAAGGTCATTCAAATTTTCACAAGGTCATTGTATTTTAAAACATTTTTTAATATAAATTTACTACTTATTTTTATAAGTAGTTTTTAAATATTATTATTTATTTTTATTTTTATTATTATTTTTACTATTATTGTTACAAGTTAATATAACTTACTACTTATTTTTATAAGTAATGTTTTAATATTCTTTAATTTTTATTTTATTATTATTATAATTTTCTATTTTTATTATTATTATTATTATCATTATTATTATTGTTATTACTTATTATTTTTAATAATATGAATCATAATATGATTAATTAGTATGATTACTTATTTCTATTATTATTATTTTTTATTATTATTATTATTATTATTGTCAAGGTCATTCAAATTTTCACAAGGTCATTGTATTTTTAAACATTTTTTAATATAAATTTTTTACTTATTTTTATAAGTAATTTTTAAATATTATTATTTATTATTATTATTATTTTTACTATTATTGTTACAAGTTAATATAATTTTCTACTTATTTTTATAAATATTGTTTTAAATATTATTATTTTATTATTATTTTTATTATTATTTTTACTATTATTATTACAAGTTAATATAATTTACTACTTATTTTTATTAGTAATGTTTTAATATTTTTTAATTTTAATTTATTATTATTAATTTTTTCAAGGTCATTGGATGAGTCATAATATTTTTCAAGGTCATTTAAAAGTAGGTCAAGGTCATAGTATTTTTAAACATTTTAAATTTTAATATACTACTTATTTTTTATAAGTAGTGTCTTAATGTTTTTTAATTTTATTCTATTATTATTATTATTTTTATTATTATTATTATTATCACTAAAATTATGATTACAAGTTTTTATTATTATAATTTTCATTATTTTATATAAATTTTCAACAAAGTTTATAAAATTAATATTGAATAGAAAATTTTTGTTCAATTGTGGTTCATAGTAGACAGCGATAGAACAATTGTAAATGTTTGTAAAAAGTTAAAGAAAAATTCTATATTTTTAAGAAAATATGTGCAAATAAATATCAAAACTAATTATGGCTCAAATGTGTGTGTTAAACCATCGATATGTTACAGTGTTTATGGCTAATAATGTGTATGTGTTAAATGATAAAAATAGTTCAATATTTATGTAAAGTTTGAGATTGTTAAGAAAAATGTAAATAATTTATGATACACACGTGTTTTTTGATTGAAATATGTGTGTTTGTTTTACCTATATAAGAAAAACTATGGACAATTTTTAAGAAAATACACTTAATTTATGATTATCATGGGATTAGAATTTGATTAAAGTTGTGAGAAAGTTGTTAAATTTGAGACCTTAAAATAAGACCTTCAGCAAATTGGTAAGAAAATAGTAGTTATTGAGTAATACTTATTAAAATTACCAAAGTTTTATAATTTTTGACAAGTCTTGATAGATCTTTAATAAAATTTGTTAGTACTTTGAATAAGAATTTAGAAAAAAAAAGTTTCAACACAGTAGCAAATCGTAAAGACACTAGTACTTATCAGTTAATTAAATTAACTAAGTTGTAAAATAATTGAAAAAATTTGTTAGATTTTCAAAAATTTTAAGATTGTTAGGTAATTGTTCTAGGTACTTGTTGAATGAAGATTAACGTATCAACAGTTCATATACATGAATACATGAATCGAACAATTTCTTAGAACTGATCACGTATCTCATATTTTATTCAGATTCCAATAATATCATTAAAATTAACCAAAATCTTATTGTTATATTTTGATAACCCTTAAGTCAATGAAAATCTATCGATTTCACTAAGTATCCATCTTTTGACATTGATATCCAACCGAATAAATCACCCTAAAAATATCATAAATTCCCCCTCTTGACCTATCGTTTCCCCCTAAAATAATATAAAATTTACTCTCAACCAATCATTTCTCTTTAAATGACAATAATCCCAGCTATATTCATTTTTTTCATACAAATCACCGACTTATATCGATATTCAACCGAATAAATTTCTTGAAATCCCCTTAAAATAAAATTCATCTCTTGACCAATCATTTTCCATCAAATAACAATTGTTCCAGCCATATTCATTATCTTTCATAAAACTCCCAATTTAGATAATATTTACCCTTTAAATAACAATATTTAATCAACTAACCCTCTTAAAAATGGCAAAAAACCTGTTCTTAATCGACTATTTTTCACTAAAATAAATTCCTCTCTTGACCAATCTTTTCCCATCAAATAACACTTTCCCCTACTTTACCATATTCATTATTTTTATAAAAATCACCTATTAAATAACAATACTTAACCAACTCAACCCCTTAAAAATATCAACAGATCTGTTCTTAATCGATTATTTCCCCTTAAAAGATCATAAATTCTCTTCTTAATCGATTATTTCCCTCTAAAATAAAATTTACTCTCAACCAATCATTTCTCTTTAAACGACAATATTCCAAACTATATTCAATATTTTTCATAAAAATCACCAACATCGATATTCAACCGAATAAATTTCTTGAAATCCCCTTTAAATTAAATTTCTCTCTTGACCAATCAAATTACCTTAAGATTATCATAAATTCTCCTCTTTACACATCATTTCTCTAAAAGACAATAATCCCAGCTATATTCATAATTTTCATAAAAATCACCGATTTATATCGATTTTCAACCAAATAAATTTCTTGAAATCGCCTTACAATAGAATTCATCTCATGACCAATCATTTCCCCTTAAAAGATCATAAATTCTTTTTTTAACAAATCATTTCTCTTTAAATGACAATATTTCCACTCTCTCAAAAGATTTACACACATATTGATATCTATCTGAACAAATCCCCTAAAAATATTATAAATTCCTCCTCTATATTCTCCATTTAGAAAATATTTACCCTTTGAACACAGATATTCAACCAACTCAACCCCTTAAAAATGACAACAAACTTGTTCTTAATCGATTATTTTCTTAAAATATCATAAAATTTACTCTTAACCAATCATTTCCATTGAAATAACATTTTCCCCCACTGCACCAATAATATACATATTTTTTAAAAAACCTACAAGGTAAAATTTCTTTAGAAATCTATGTTTAACCGACTCTACTCCTTAAAAATCCATCCTTCGAATCATATTTACTATATGGGTTCAACCAATCAAATTCTCTTAAAATTATCATAAAAATCTGAATTTTGCCAATAAAAATAAATTTTCTTTAAAGTATTACAAAATTGTTTTCGATACCCATCATTTTCCATCGAAAATCATCACAATTTCATTCTCGCAAAAAATTCAAGCAAATAAAAATTCACCAAAAATGACTTAAATCAAATAAAATCTATGTTTTCCACATAAATTAAATTATTGTAAAATCACAAAATATATATCATATTGCTCATTAAAATTAATCAGTAAATCAAGTATAAATTCAATAAAAATGACCAGTCAACCATTAGAGATAATTCAATGATTTTCATAAGTATACTGATAACCACACTGAGCATCCCCTTAAAAATCTCTAAATTATACTACTTTTGTGATTGTTATCCATGAAATCAATATTAGAATTGAAAATGAAAGTAATTATTGATCCCCCCTTTTTTTACACTGTAAAATCAATTAAAATTATAGGTTTCACTAAAATATTTTTAAAAATTAACTGATTTAATCAACTATTTAAATAGAACATAAAATTATAATTAAAATATCATTTACTATTCAAAATCTATCAGTCAAATTGGATTCTAATTGATAAATAATTATCTTAAATAGATGTTTCATAAACATTTTGATCCTAAATTTAACTTTTATTTAAAATAATCCTAAAATCAAGTCAAATCTAATTAATTAAGAAGAAATGAATTGTTTCTAAAATTATAGATTTACCCTAATTTCTTCAAGAATTTCATTAAAAACATATTCAAACCCTAAATCCATTAAAATTCAAAAGAAAACTATAAAATTCACAAAGATGATTAAAATTTACTAAAATAAATACCTCGTAAAACTAGATATTACTTAAATTATCATAAAATTTTCCCTTAAGGCTCAAATTGATTTACATAGCCTAAAATTATTTTATTTTTTGTCGAGTACAACTAATCTATTGAAAGATGTAATTTATTTAGTTAAATTTTCATTGAAAATAACAAGTCAACAAATGGAATTTTAATTAGTAGAGATTATGTACTTTTAGAGGAATATGTACTTTTCAACATAGAAAAAATTTTGAAAAAATTTCGAAAAATATTCTGTTTTTGGTCTAGCGGTGACATAAAATCATGTACTTTTCAACATAGAAAAAATTTTGAAAAAACTTTAAAAAATATTCTATGTTTTTGGTCTAGCGGTGACATAGGAAATCTGTCTTAATAAAGGGAAAACCGTTCAAAAACATTCAGGGTTTAACCATGGGTAACAGCCTTTCACCGATTTTAGCCATTATCTATATGAATCATGTAGAATCCACGATTCGGTCTTTTTTGGGGTTAAAATCCAATTCTGAAAAAGATACATTGACGACATTTTCATAGTCTCCACGATATCTCTCAATCTTATCTTATCTCATGCAAACTATGGATTCGGCTAATTATTTATTTCATCACTTCAAGGATTCCGAGATATAGTAGTCAGATAATGGATTTTTAACGCCAGTTTGTTGATTTATTTGATTGTTTACGATACGATGCTTCACATCCGTCAATCGACCAAGTAAATGAGACTTAATTGCATACTATAATTGAGTTCCACTATTGCATTTATATCTCTTGCGATGCGAATTATTTCTTTGATTATTATTATCGTCGGTTTTGGTTTCACGCTGAGGATTCTCGGATTTAGTTGTATAGTCGTTGAAATAACCGGATAGATTTTCGTTAGTAACACTCGCTTCTTATTTTCTTAGTAGATAATTTTGTGGCTTTCAGAATGCTAAGATGCCGTTCGTTATTGGCAAAAGGAATTGAGATGTTAGTGGTGGTTGATGGTCTTACGGGAGATGGGGTTTGCTGGGCTATCCGATGTGGTTCTGGTTGGGTTCCAACTAAATTGATCCATTGGGTTAACTGGTAACTGGTATTAAGGTTCTGAAATTATTTGGTGTGAAATGGTCAGGAAAGAAATTATTGGGTTGGAGTCGACTACCTCAACATTGATTTAGTGATTTATTATGATTATTTGAAATTGCAATCAAGTCAAAAGCGAATATTTAAACTGATTTTTCTTTGTTAATTATAATAATGGTCTACAACAATGATTTCTCCTATTAAATAAAAGTGTTCTTATGCCACTCAGATCTTGTGTTCGAACGGCGGCCATGATGAGGACTATTTATTTGTTTCGTAGCCTAAGTTCCTTGAAATCTGCTATTACCTTAATGCAGTGTTTCTCAACCGGAGTGCCGTAGGGATATGAAAAGTGTGCCGCAAGCTCTACTAATTTTATTATTGAAAATTTATTAATTTCATATTAGGGTTGATTTTAAAAAAGGCTAGTATCTTAGATTTGAATTACTTAAAATAGCGGTACATATATAAATTATTTTTGGTAAATATTAAGAAAAAGAAAAGGCAAAAACTGAACTCAATTGAGAATGAGTTAAGAATATGTTTGTCAAATACGTGACTTAATAATAAGGAGATATGCAAAAATCATCAAGTTCAAATTTCACATTAATATATGTTTAAAAGATTTAGTTTATTAAATATAGAACTTACAAAACTTTTTGTTATTTTTATAGTTGAAATATTATTGAAAAAGAGTAGGGTGCCGTCAATTTTTCGTTAGGGTGACGCTATCAGAAAAAGGTTGAGAACCACTGCCTTACTAGGAATTATGTGCTAGGTGATAAGCTCCTTTATAGGGTTAATTAGAGGTCTACATTAGCATTTTAAGTTTGTTTTATATTTAAATTTACATCCGATTTATTTTAATCAAGACTATTTTTTCAGCTCCTTGATTTTGGTTGTACAAAACGGTGATTTTAGGTGGTTCAAAAATTCGACTCGGAATTGTTCTTCCCTGTCAGTTATTTCAATGCAGCTCGTTCATGGTTAAAAATATTCGGCTACATGGGTATTTCAGGAGTTTACAATTCTAGTTGACGGTTGTTTCGACCGGCCCAATTAGATCGTGACTGGTTATTCTACTCTTTGTAAAGGTTTTTAGAAAGATTATGCTAGTTATTGTGTTACAAATTCACTAAAACAAAGATTATGAGCGTATTGAATATGCGAAGAGCGGTTGGGCGGCCGTATTTCTGCAGTGGTGAAGTCAATTTGTCGGTTTATTGGTCAAAGTGCCTGAATAAAGTGTTCACTTGTTGATTTATTCGGGTTTATACTTATAGGGGTGATACTATTCCTAACCAGATTTTAGATTAAAGAATTAATGAAGATTAGTCGTCGTGGTAAATCGTCAGTGGTGCTCTGATATCCGATAGATTAGGAGACTCTAAGATTTCATTATTGATTCAATGCTTGAGTGATTGTTGTTAATCTTATTATTCCTACTCATGAATTTCCGTGGTGATAGTTTTGCATATCCTGGAAATTATAATTACTTGAGTTTAAAATATTTAACCGAAAGATTTTTTTATATTTTATCAATTATCCGGAGGAACTTTACTAATTTAATACCTTATCTAAATTATCACTAGTAGTCCTTACATTTTCTTTGAGTAATTAAAATAATATCGAATTTAAGCGGCTTCATACAATCGTTGCAATGATTTTGCAAAACATTTCCCATCTCACCCCATTTAGTTTGATACTATGAATGAATATGTTGATGTTAAGATTTAATGAGTGGCCACTGAACTTCTTGGTGTAATAAAATTTGGCCGACATGTAATCAGAACTTTAGGTCGAATTTTCGGGAGATGGATGAAAGAGAATTAAGTCAAAAGACTGGTCCTCGACCTTCCCTCTGTCCCTAGAAATTTCTATAATTGACGTTCGAGTCTGTCTTTACGTTGATTAGGCCGTCACGGTAATTGATAATAGAAACCGCTTTTACATAGTTGTGTGAAATTGTGTATGATATTTTTGTCTTGTGATATGTTTTGTCTGTGGTTCGGAAAAATTCCGACAAGGAAAAGAAAACTTGTTGATTATGACAATAAATAATTGATTTCTAATAAAATATTTGATATATTTGATAATACACAATCACATTTTTAAGGGGCATATTCAAGTAGGGACTTACTTGAAGTTTACTTGAATACGTGTCATAGAAAGATTGTCTCGTAGTTAAATTTCGAAAGATTCGTGATGCGTTTTTGTATATATTTTATTTTACTTTTGTGTCTCTTGATTTTATTTTTAATAATATTTTCTCAGATTTAGGATGTTTATTTGATGTTTTGTAGGTTTATTTTGAATCTGTACTGTTTTGTTTGCTTGTTATTTTGATTCATTAGATCAAGTCTCAAGGTCACGTAGTCTTGGATTAACATAAATGTTAATTAATGTTTTTGGAATTTTTTGAAATTTCAGAAAAATTCTTTTACACTTCACTTAATCTCTTGCGACTGGAATATATAATAATTCTTGAGGGATTTACTGAGATTTTTCAAACTTCAGATGTATGTTGGAGTTCGAAAATTTATGATGGAATTTTCTGGTGGGTTATTCGCATTCTGACTTATAAATTCATTAGATCAGCCATAAAAGCTGTAATCTAACCACGTGACATTCGTTATTTGACATTATTGGCCATGAAAATATATGATCAGTATTCCACCAAAATTTAGCTTTATTTCTAAAATTGTTAAGGCCTAGATGTATCTGAGTCGATCGATCTACCGTACGAAAGCCTAAGCTCGTCTTCAGTTGATAACGGTCATTTACTTCTCCTTTCATCTATCTTAGCAGTTGTCGATATCCAAAAACGTTTCGAATACATTTATTTTAACGTGATCATTAACATATTTACAATATCCAAAAATTATAGTTATTCACAAAACATATATATTAAGTTTCTAACAAGAGGACAACAACTATCAATATTTAAATATTTTTAAAATTTTTACATTTATATTAAATTTAAAATTTTTGCATTTACTTTATTAAACATTTTTTAAATACTAATAAAATGCTTTATAAATTTAAATTTTGATAATAGAAATAAAATTAAAAGTTAATAATTTTTTAAAAATAAAAAAATATCAATTTAAATTTTAAATTGTTTTAAATTTTAAAACAATTAAAAAAATTTAACTATTTAAAAACATACAAAATATTCGTAGTGATAGCACTTTGCACATTAATCTTTGAATCTAATGACCTGTTCAACAATGCTTCATATATCAGAAGTTGTCAATGATTATTAAAACTTTTCAAAAAAAATTTTAAAATCAGACATTCCTATTTTACTTTTACAGACTCTATTGTGCTCACTAATATTGTCCAAACCCTTCAATCGACAATGCTCTAGAACTCGAGTGCAGAGATGCCGGTAAGCTCATTCAATGTATGTGGGATTACACCCATTACATGTGTTGGGTTATTATTATTGAAAGTCGGTTCCCTCTGACTCCTCGTGTCCTTTTCAATCAAATAAGCAAATCCAACACAGAATAATTTTTTTTGCACTCTAACACAATGACAGATCAATCCGTTTTATTTCAATGTTTGTAATCACAATTTCACTAATTGATTTGCACCTTTTAACCACCGTATGACTCTGATTACCTTAGGGTAGGTTGTCCAAGGGAGAACCATTCTTTCTGATAGGTAACTTTGATTTGGATTCCTCTACTAACCTAGTTACTGCTCGTTCACGTCGATTCACTCTAGTTGATAATATCTGGTCTTCGTGTCTGGTTAATAATGTCTGTTTTTCGTATCGGGTAATAATGACCGTCTTTCGTTTCTGGTTAATGATGGTTCTCTTTTCTTTTCTGGTGAATACTAGCTATTTCGTGTTTTTCCCTCTTTGTTTTATACTCCTGCTCAGACTGTTTTCCGACGATTGTCAACAATATGTTCTGCATTATCAAATTATCATTAATAATTACTTTCCAGACCGACATTTGTCAACAACGTTTGGTCCATTTTTCCGAATTACTAATTGCAACATAATTACCCCTCCGCTACCCAGTGGCGCCATTTTGATGTTGTTTAGGCTAATTTATCCTACTATATTATTCCGTCTATGCGCCGGGTTTTCCTCATCTCTCGGGTTTTCCTCAGCTCTCGGCTTTTCCACATCTCTCGGGTTTCCCATTGCCTCGGACTTACCATTGACTCGGGCTTCCCATTAGTAATTAATTTTTCTTAATTAATTTCCTTTTTTTATCTTATATCATTTTCTAGAGACCCCTCACTAAATTTTTATTATTATTTCTGGACTCGTCTCTTAATTTGGCGTTCAACCATACCAATTTCCCTCGATCAATATTACTTTCGAATTTTTATACATTTTTAATTAATATTGCACTTTTATCATTTTTTGTGTCTCATCGATTTTACTGTTCTTTCTCGTGATACCCCAACATGTCTCCCCCTTTAATAAAGATTCGACCTCGAATTTATTCATTTAAATATTTTGGTTTTTTGTTCTATATTAATGTTATGATAATAATAATTTAATTCAAATAACACGTCAAAAAAAATTATTACGAAGTTTTTGATCATATTTTAATAATAATTAATTATCGTTTTAATAATAATTAATTATCGCTTCAATGCAGAATATTGTTTTAATCAACTTGATTTTCGATCAGTTTTTCCAAAAAGGAAAATGTTTCTTAATTCGATTACCAAAGGCGTCACTCACTAAATCAATTGTCAGAATGTACACAAAGAAAAAAATTTTCTCTTTTTTTTTTTTTTTTTTAATTCCTAATACCGAAATGGAAAATTTTATTCATAATATCACTACTTCTATTGGTGGGAAATACATACAATTTTATCATTGAGCATTTCTCTTCGGTTTTGATTAATTAATACAATCCGACTATTTGAAGATGGGCAAAATTTTATATTAATATATAATCTTTTTATAGTAGGAAGTTAAAATGTATTTTACATCTGGAAAATTAAAAATAATAATGTCAGAATATAATTAATAATAATAATGATAATAATGTTAATGATAATTCACTATTAAATAATAATAATTCACAACAATAATAACAATAATAATAAGTTAAATAATAATAAATCATAATAACAACCATAATAATTATAATAATAATTACAACAATAATAATGATAATAATAATAATAATGATAACAATAATAATATAATAAATAATTCACAATAATAACAATATTATCAGCCTGAGGCTGATTTACTGTTAATAATAATTAATCACAAACCACACGCCGAACCAGCATCTCACCGTGTGCGCACGTGCGATAGTTTACACCTGATTCAATTCATTAAAAACTCCTATAATAAAAGGAAAAAATCAATAAAGTTATAATATAGGAACATACATACTTACCCGTATCTGCATGTAATTTGTTCAATTGAATAAAAACTTATAATATAGGAAGGAAGGAATTAGAAGAAAATTTTTTTTAACATAAAAACATAATACATAGTAAATAATGCATGCAAACTTTCAAAATGTAGAAATGTTCAATTCATTAAAAACTCTATATAAAACTATTTTTAGTAACTTTTTAGACAAGTTTTTTTTTAAATTAAAGCCGAAGATTTTTGAAAAAAATACCAAAAACTCTACTTTGAGTTGTAGAGAAAATTAAGAAATAATTTCGTAAGATTTTTCAAGAAAATCAATCAATTTAATATTTTTACAACTTTTCAGATATTTCAAAAATATTCATCGAAACTCTAGGTTTTTGAGTTTTAACCTCATTTGCAATTTACCAGGAGCAGTGAAACCAGAACCTTCATATGAGGAGTTTAAAAAATAAGGAAAACATAAGTTTTCCGATAACTTAAGTTAAAAAAATTTTTTTTATAAAGTATAAAAAATCCAAATCATTAATACCATTGAAAATCGGGAAGATTTTTATAAATTTGGGAAATTAACAGAAATTTCCAAAGCCTCATAAAATCAATAATTATCAAAAATTTGGATTTGTCAAAAGGTAAAAAATATGGCAGCCAAAACAAATTTCCAAGGAACAGAAGAATAATTTATTCGAAAATAGAAACTTTTTAATAATAAATTTTAGTTTTCAATTAATTGGACTTACATTTATTAGAAAATAATTCCATTAATTTGCATAAATTGGCATAAATTCCTAAAAAACCTAAAAAAACTAATTAAAACTAAATTTATAATAAATGATGATGAAAAGTATTATTTAAGAGCTTGAATAATGATCTCATAAATATACGAGATCACAATCCAAGTCCTAAAATATACTTTATTAAAAAAATTACCTGCCAGCCATTTTAAAAATGGCTAATTCATAAACAACCATAATTGTAATTGGTTGTTCATTAGAACTTCTATTATAGAAGTTTTTAATGAATTGAATCAGGTGTACATTACAAGGAATTTATCTCACTGCCGTTGGATGCATGAAAATAGATATGTATTTTATTACGAGAACTTTATATTAGTATCGCATACAAACTCAGATACCGACTGTTTGATTCATTAATTTATAATAGGAGTGGTGTGCACCCACAGCCGAGAAATCCGGCGCCAGTCAATTTTGGAGCTAGACAATTTCCTGTTGGAGAATGGGTGAGGATAATGCGATTTATTAAATTAGTTATGAGCCAATAACATCATGATAAGAGATGTAATATATCTATGTGTATTGGAATTTTGTTTTCCATTTTTCAAATTGAAAATTTGACGATAACAAAATCACTATGACTGAAAAGACATACGAAATGAATACCAAAGAACTGACAGATCTAATGATGCTTCGACAGCAGGAAGCCATATTAGAAATCAAAGAAAATATGGGAATGTATATGAGACTTCCCCCAATCAGGTATTTTGTCAGGTATTTTTGTCTGCTACCCTTTTTCTGTTTACAGTTGTTTGATTTGTTTTGGATTTATTATGGTTATTTGGTCATTTAATAGTTTCCAGTGATATTAATAAATTAGAATTAAAATTTTTTAATTACTTGAATTTAATGTAATAATATTTTATTCAGAACTGCTTACCGATTGGAAAATACTTTTATATTATTAATCCAGCTATTTCATGTTTTATCATATTGATGCTTTGTGTTACTGGCTTGATGGTTCAATTCTTTTTCATTGGTGTAATATGGTCTTGTTATCAATATATTATTGCGTCACGGTGTCAAATATTACCAACACCACGAAACAATGTGAATCAAAATAGGATTTGGGGTTTGGATTTATGGCAAGTTATTTTGTCTCCTTAAAATCGTTAAAGAAGAAAGATGCCGGAAATAAGTGACATTGGTTTAGAGGAATTGCCAAAATATGAGGTGAATTCTATTATTATTAATAACGATTTGAGTTTCCAATTTTTTTTTATTTTATAAAGAAATTAATTTGATAGTGTTTGTAGGCTATATTAAAACATTCCATTCCTCTTGCTGGTTACGCCAGGCTGCAGGCATGGCGAATGGATCTTCTTGTGAGTCTCAGATCGCGAAGTTCGAGAACTGATAATAATATTGAAATAATAATCATAATAATGGCAATTTTGTTTATATATATATATATATATATATATATATATATATATATATATATATATATTTGTTGTATGGGACGACATAAATCAAAAGACGAGATTTATTAAATTAATATTTTATAAATAATAATATAAATAACATTAATTTTTTTTTTTTTTATTTCATTTCAAGTTTCAGAGTTTTTGATCCACATTTATAATGAATGACTGTTTTCTTTTTTCTGTATGGAAGCTGATTTATTACGATAGTTTCTTCACTATCAACCACCAATGAATTCCAATGAAATCAATGAAGTTTTCCTTTCTCTGCTCCTCTGCGAGATACTTGACCAAGGCTCGAATATTGGTTGGATTTGATAAATTTGTTCATGGATTATTAAACCCAAACTCTCCTCAATTGTTTCGATCCTCTCTTCTATTGCCCATTTTAATTGAATAGTTTGAATTTCACCACCAGTTTCCATATCCTCTGCTGATGTGAAGTCAATTTCTTCTGTGATTCTGGTCATTGATGTTGAAGCGGTGTTATGAAGCTTCCTATATTCTACCAACGAATATTTCTTCGATGGTTGCTTTTTTGGTATTTCAACATCATCAATCCACAGTTTCTCAATTTGCAAATATATTCTTCTTATATTCTCTACATCTTCTAGGGCTGAGTGTATGCCCACCTGCATTTGGTCTCCAAACATCTCCTGGACAACAGTTTCATCCACAGGTAGTGTTGATATTACCTGCGGCATTTCTTGAACTTCGTTTTTCATTCTGGTTTCGAACACAACCAGTGCATTTTTATTTGCTGCTCTCAACCTTTTGGTCATTGCTTTCTTCTGCATTTTCCATGACGATCCTTGATGCATTTCCCACCATATCTTCTGATTGTCGTCGATCATTTCAACATTTCCTTTGATAATGTGGAGCATGAATTCGTCCTTTTTCGTTATATTTATCTCATCAGCCAGTTTAATTCCAGATTGCTATTCACTCTGAATATTTGGATCTTAATTTTTCTATCATCCACTCTCAGGTAATTTGGAATCTGCAAATTTTCCTCGATAATGTATGGGTTTCGTCCGACATCGTTCCTGTGTAGCTTTAGGTAGCTATCATAAATTGTCCTTGCCCATTGAATTTGTTGCATTGCTAAAATATAGTTCGTCAATTTATTTTTCAATTTAAAAGTTGACGCTAGAGTCAAGGTGGAGTACCCTAAGGATACTGCCTCAACTGGTAGCGGTATAAATAATAATATCAATAAAAATTAATTACCTATTTTAATTTTAATTTTAATACTAATTTTATTTACTTTTTTTTTCCTTATATACCCCTTAATAAATTTTCTTTGCCCCCAAAATTTCTACCTGCGCAAATTTTGCTTCCCCTTCTTTGCTCTCAACAGCCAATCAAATTCATCAATGATTGAAAGGTGCAAATCTTTACATTATTCAAAATAAAAAGTTAATACTTATACTGTACTACTACATTATCATAATTGCATGCAAAATAAATGTATCTCACTACACGATTGTCTCCTCATAGACAATCCAAGGTCTTTGGGTCATGGATTGACGCTCAAGTTGTTGATTTAGTTTTCGAAGATATGCTAGCAATACGAGAAGAAAAATGATGGAGAATGATATCACACTGATTGTACAGATCGATAAAATTACAATTATGGTTTCATTGTTATCAGATGAAGATGATGTAGTGTTATTCTCACGAATTTGCACATTAGCCATATAGTCGTTGAACGAAGGTAACATTGTTTTTTGTTTTCGAATATTTACATTAGAAATATGAGAATAATTGGTGTTCTTTATGAGTGCCGTTGAATTATATACAACTCGAATGAATCTCGTTTCGACAAAAATGATTTCCCATGGATTGAAATTTGATATTATTTTGTAATACTTGATTTTTATCATTTCCATCTTTGAAATTGTTTCAGATCTTATTTGCTGAAAATTTAACATTTTAAAGGTAAAGTTACTTGTTAACGTGGCTTGAATTTTCCTATAATAATAGATCATAACTTTTTCATTCATACCTGCATGCCGTGAAATATTTAGGTTTTGGTTAACTAGCTGTAAATGAACTCGATTTGTTTCGTTTTGCAACAAAATTGATTTCCGACTAAGATAGATCTTGACCCACCGGTCATTACTCTCTGTACCATTATCTTGCAATACTTTTTCGTAGTAATGAACTGCGATATCGTAGGTATGATGCAGTTTTAGATTCGCATAATGCACGAAAGACCTTCTAACATTCAACGTATCGATTGTATAATTCGGAAAAATTATTTTCACTTGTTGGGAATTTTGGGGTTCCCAATATATATTGATTCCATTTAGCACTGGTTCTATGGAAACATAATTATTTAGATTTTTTGTCCATATTTCAATATGAATTAGATTTATTATTTTTGTACCATTTATTTGGGGTTGCACTTGTGCTATTAACTATGGGTATTCATAATTTATTGTTAGTTGATGATTTACATAAGTATTTTTATTAAAATTCAACTTCACTGGTGGTTCAAAATAATTCAGTAAATTACTTACTTCTATTTCTTCGGTCGGTGCACAACGATAGGTCCATACCATCTTGATACATGTGGCATAAATATCAACTTTTTCCATTAACGGGATCCTTTTAATAGCATATTTTGGAAACGATGGAGTCGCTTTCGACCCTAACACATTGATTATCATAAGTGTTGTAACGAACAAAGTTTTGTTGATATTTCCCAATGGTGAGGGATTTTTCGCTGTCTTTTGTTTGAGCGCGGTGTGCCTTTCCACGTTTTTGTCTTTAGATCTCAATTGATACTTAGTGTCTTCTGCAACTGGCACCTTTTACATCGATTAGCATGAACGATAATTGTTCCTGCCTTTTTATTATTTTGTGGACGTAATTTTAGATTAGTTTCAGTGGTATTACATATTCTGTATGGGCCTTTAAATGATCTCTGTAATTTTGATGATAAACCCTTTGCTGGTTCTGGTTTATGTACATACACTAAATCTCCTACTTCAATATTGTGAGCATGTGCTCGTTTATCATAGCACTCTTTATACGCTTCTTGACGATGTCTTATTTTAAGTCCAGCTCGAGTCCATACCGATTGAAGTCTTTCTTGCATAATTACTTTGTAATCAGATATATCCATGTACTGTGAGATAGGTGCTTGAAATTTTAAATCAACCGGCATGTTGTTCCGCCGTAAATACATGAGATAGAAAGGTGTTTCACCGGTAATTTCATTCACTGCATTTCGATACGCAAATAAGCATGGCTTGATAAACAAATCCCAATCTTTCTGCTTTCTATTTACGTAAGATGATATCATATTGATTAATGTTCCGTTACATCTTTCAACTAGACCATCCGTTTGTGAATGATAAGGCGATGTACTTAGTTTCAGTATCCCGAATAATTCCGTGATTGAGATAAACAGTTCGCTTTGGAAATTCGTTCCTTGATCAGTAAGTAATTTCTTCGGTGCTCCATATCGAAAAATAATATTTTCTATAAATATTTTTGCAACTGTTTCCGCTTTTTGATTTTGCATCGCATATGCTTCAGGCCATTTAGTTAGATAATCACAGAACACAATGATATACTTGTTGCCATTAATTGTTTTGGGTAATGGGCCAACAATGTCCATTGCAGTAATTTCCATCGGCGCTCCGGGCACTGGCATAGGTTTCAAAAGTGCTTTTATTTTCTTTCCGTATTTCGTCTGGTTAAGCACACTTCACAAGTATGACACCATTGTCTGACATCTGATTCAATAGTGTCCCAACAATATTTTTGTTTCAATCTTGATAACGTCTTCGAGCGGATAAATGTCCACCTAGTGCTCCATCATGGTATATCAACATTAATGTTGTTCGATGTTTGGTTGGAACCACAATTAATAAGTTTTCATTTTTAACACATTTTAACAAACCCTCATGAAGGATATATTTATGTTTTTCGTCAACTACATGTTTCCAGTCACTTTCCTTTTTGATCGTGACTGCATGTTTCCGCAATTGATTTAATTCATCATCATTTTCCTGATCCTTTTGCAGTTCCTGCAAATTATTAGCGGTTTTGATTGCGATAAATATTGTATTATTATAATTCGATTCATTATTCTTACTCTCATTATTTACAGGGATTCTCGATAGCGTATCCGCATTTCCATTTGATTTGCCGGTTCGATATTTAATTTCGAAATCATATTCTTGTAGGGCTATTGACCATCGGATCAGTTTGCTGGCTGAATCCCGATGTTTCATCAACCATTGTAATGGATTATGATCAGTAAACACAACAAATTTTCTGCCAACTAAATACTGTCTAAACGTTGCTATACCGTAAACCAATGCTAATGTTTCTTTCTCAATTGTAGAATAATTCTTTTCATGTGGCTTTAACGTTCTGCTGGCATATGCTATTACGTGATCTTTCTCACCTTCGACTTGTTGTCCTAACACTGCACCCAACGCAAAATTACTTGCATCTGTCATTAAGATGAATGGTATTCTAAAATTTGGGCATCTCAATATAGGTTTTTTAATCAAACTTTCTTTAAGTAATTCGAATGCTTCTTGTTGCGCTTTTCCCCATTTAAATTGAGTCTGCTTTTTTAATAATACATTTAAGGGTTGTGCTACATGAGAAAAGCTTTTAATGAATTTTCTATAATAACTAGCTAAGCCCAGAAATTGTCGAACTTGGTCTACATTTTCAGGGATTGGGTATTCTTTAATTTTCCTCACATTTTCTGGGTTTGGTTGCAATCCATTTCGAGAAATAATATGACCTACATAAACTACTTTCGATTTTCCCCATTCACATTTAGAGGGTTTTATTTTTAGATTAGCTTTTAATAATCTTCTAAATACAGTTTCCACATCTTTCAGATGTTCTTTAAAAGTATTTGAAAATATTATTATGTCATCAATATAGACTAATGCATGTGGGATATCACGTAAAACAAAATTCATACCTCGCTGGAACGTAGCAGGTGCTCCAGTTAATCCAAACGGTAACACATTAAATTCGTACAATCCTTTACCATCGGAAAAAGCCGTTTTTCTTCGATCTTCTTTTTTCACTTTAAATTGATTGTAACCTTTATTAAGATCGATTACTGTGAAAAGTTGTACTTCTCCCATGTGATCAAACATTTCTTGTGGAACTGGAATAAGATATGTATCCTTTCGCGTAACTTGATTTAATTTTCGATAATCGACACAAAATCGCAGATCGCCATCTTTCTTTTTAACAACTACTATTGACGATGAGAATGGTGAAGAACTATCTCGTATTATTTTGAACTCTTTCATTGCTTTTATCTGCCTATCACTTTCCTCTTGATGTATATATGGAATTCTATACGGTTTCAATTTAATCGGAGTTTCATCAAGTAATGGTATCTCATGTTCAATTACTTGGGTGAGTCCAAAATCGTACTCGTGTTTTGCAAACACCATTTTATATTTCTTTAATAACTCTGTGAATTCCCATTTTTGTGATTCTGTTAAATCATTACTAATGACTTGTGGCTGTTTGTAAATTTTAATATTTCTCGGTAATTTTGGGGTTTTCTCTATTTCAAACTTCGTTAGTTTTCCCAGTTTGGTTTTTGGTTTCATTTGGATGGGTTTTGTGTTTTGATTTACTGTTCTCACTGGCACTGTTTGGTCTTTGACTTTTACCACTTCATCACACATTGGAATTTCATATTTTTCTATTGGCTTCTCATTTGGTTCAAATATGCACTCGTCATCTGAAACATCTAACATATCTGCATAATATATCACCTCACTTCTTGCTGGCAATTCTAGCGTCTGATTTAAAAATACCTCTCTCACCTTATGTCCTTTTTCGTCTATTTGCCCTTTCACTAATCTCCCAGTTTTTAGATCAAGAGAAATTCCTTGTAGCTGTTCCATCACATCCATACCAATTAAACATCCGACAGGGCTATTTCTATCACTGACACGTAATGCACTAATTCGTGATCACCAATAATTAATTCAGCTTTTAATTTCCCAATTATACTTAAAACATTGTGCGAAATTGACCTTACTTTACTTGTTAGTTTCATCTTTGATTTCTCTTCCATTGTCAACAAATCATCTGATACTATCGTAATACTGGAACCTGAATCTAATAAAGCTTCCACTTTTCTTCCATTGAATAGAATGTTTATTCGAGGCTGTTTGCCTTTATTTCCTAACGTCATCATTGCATAACTGCATGGTAATCCGAGAATGTTTTTCCGTTCAATTTCTGCGCTCGTGGGTTCAATGTTATTTAATTCAAATTGAATATGTTCTACCGGTTTCATTTCTTTTAATTTTTCAGTTGGATACTTTGGTGCCGTTGGCAAAAACGTTGGTGTATACATCTTTGAAAGTGTTTCAATTCCTCTAAGTTTTGGCATAGGTTCTAATAAAAATTGTAGCTCTGGCTTTTTCTCACTCTTCATGATTCCTTTTTGAAAATATCTTTGCTCCTTTTTATTATCATTGATGTCATCCTTATTATCATTATTGTTATCACTTGCTGCACTTAGAGACACTTCACTTTTTTGATCGGTTTTCAGTTGTGCTCTCACACTTGCCATTTCTCTATATTGATGATGAGTAATGAAGAATCTCGCTAAAAGTGGAAAACAACCAATAATTATTTTCCATGACCATCCGGATATTACGTATATTCTATGAGCCGATAATATTTGCGACATTATTACTTTTATTGTTATAATTTCAACATAGAATCCAATTAATCTTGCGCATGCTTGTCTTAAAAACATAAATTTCCTCCAGATCCTTTTCATCGTTTTATATGTTGCCTTTCTAAAGTGATCTGGTGTTAAAATGTATTCATAATTGACTTTACCTTCCCCGTTAGGCAAAATTGTATCAATCATAGACGGAAATAACAAATTTCTTTGAGCTTCTTCGATATCCTCAATTGCATAGAAACCCATTTGTGCCATCTTATTTAAGGATGTAAAATTTACTAGATATTCTAGATTTGTTAATTCTAATTTATCCGGAGTTCTCACTCCTCGGTAATCTGGTAATACTAACCATGAATCCTGTGCTAAGCGATACAACGGAGCAAGTAATCTATTGCATTGAAGAATTTTTGGCTTAATATGCTCTTCCAGTAATATTCTTGTTATGGGTTTCATAAATCGCATTTTTCCGTTTATACTCACCGGCAATTCATTTGTACAGTTTTCGTATTTAATAATTTTTACTGTAACTGCTTTACATTTGTAGCTATATAGGGCGTCTCCGAAGATTCTGGCAAATACACCGTTTTCTGATATTAGCATAAGTGCTACTAAGTCTGGATTTGTAATGGCCATTGCCATCCTGTTTCTAAGTATCTCTTTATTCAATTTGCAATCATTTAGAATCATTTCCCGATATATATTCTCCATTATGTTTTGACTAAAATGGTATAAATAATCAATTTTATTGTTAAAATAGTGAATGAGTTTAATATCATTTGTGTGTATTTTAGTTTTCGCCTCCTGCACTATCATTTTTGATACGTAAACACCTCTGTAATTTGTTGCATAAACCATTTGCCAGCATTTATTGGTAGCCTCCTTTTTATAAAACGCATACTATCTGTTGGTAATGTCGACATTAATACTGGTGTGGTTTTCCTCGTCCATACTGGAGTTGACCTAATTGTGCCATTCGATTTATAATTTATATTGAAATTATCGGGGCTTTCTCTAAATAGTTCTCCACTTAACTCTTTGAAAGTCATAGTTTTCAAATGCGCTAAATTACATACATCAGTTAACATCAAATACTAAAATGGGTTCTCCGGTTTGACAATTACTTTGTCTCATATTACAAAATGGATGAGTTTGAAGTTTTCCTGTTTCATCATCAAAAACTCTTTCGAATTCTCTTAATTCTGTCAAATATTCTTCAATCACCACTGATTGTTTAATAATTTTCCCATTTACTTTATATGGTTCTCCTTCACACGTTCCAGCTTGTTGTATTACTTCCTTTACAACAACTGTCTCTCTTATTCTGTGATTTACTTTTGCTTTTAATTTAATTTCCGGACTAATTTTTAACTCCTCTGTTTGAAACGCTGCTAAGCAGTTTTCTGGCATTACCTCTACTGGTCGTGGAATAGCGTGCATTTTTATCAATGATGTGTGGCTCCATTTCCAACAGAAAAACACAAAAGTAGTTCGCTTCACAATACATTCTCTAACTTTGGCTCGTCGTAGATCAGATTCCTGATACACATAATATTTTACATCATTTTCTACTTTTAATTTCTTTGGGTATGCATCCGGACATTCTGCCATGTCCACAACCGAATAAAATTTTCCCATTTCTGTTTGGGAACAATAGTAAGCTGTCATACCTGTAGCTTGTGTAGTTATTGTACAAAAAATAAAGAGCATAACTATTGCCCATGGGAATATCATCTTTTTCCTTAGCTTCAGGCTTTCCTTTCCATTTAACGGGTTGTATGGTAATTTTTTTTCATCACTTTCATTTACTGTAAGATCATTGTTCAACTTTTCCAACCTCCATTCTTTTTAACCCACTTCATAAAATATTCATTTGAGATTCGTGCCGCTACATCTATCAAATTTTCCAAATTATCCGTTTCTGCTATCGCATGAGCTCCAATTTCTAAGACCATATATGTTAAACTTGTTAACATTACTTCTTTGTCAATTCCATTTTTAATCAAATTTTCAATTAGTTTCTTATCACAAAAGTTATCGTTTTCTCCAAATCTTTGCACAACACCTGGAAGTCTGTTTTTCATTTCAGTTACTATATTTCCTAACTCATACTCTACATCCATTTTTATTTCAAACATCGGATATATTGCTTTAATCATACCCATTAAGATTATTTTTGTTTCATCAACTTCCTGTTCAATTCTCAATAAACTCCGCTTTATCTCATATAAAGTTCTAGGTTTACTAACAATTATTTCACTATTTATTTCACCTCTTGGTGCCTCAACAATTTTTGTTTCTCAAAATGCTTTACCTGACTTTTATTATTCGATTCATTTTCTTCCTTTTCACTGAAAATTTCATCTATTTTTTCTCGTTCTATTCCGTTGACATTATCTTCCTCTATATTTGTATTTGAATTCTCCGAATTATCCACTGAATCTACTTTCTGTTCCTTTATTGCTACTACACAATTTACTAAATACCCTGCCCTTCCATCGGCATCTAGGTATCCGTTTTCATCTAATTCCTGTGGCTTAAATCCACAATCATATAAATATTCATCATCATCTAACTCTTCATCTTTGAACATTAATACAATAATTCCATCTTTTCGTATTTGGTTTGCAGCTCTTTTTCGTAATTTCTGAACCTTTGTACACCAATGTTCCTCTATATACTCTGTTTTTCCCCAATCTTCATAATCTATTGCTATAATAAATGGTTTTAATTCCAATCCAGTTTCTCTTAATTCTCTACCAAATCTTCGCATTAAACATTTTAATTTTTCTCCATACCTCGATTTATCATATAAATATGGTAGTATTATGTTTACTATTTCTAGTTTAACATTTTCCTCTAGTTCTATTTTATCAAGTAATTTTAATTTCTCCGTAATTTTAACTCCATCCCAATCACTTAAAGCATCTCTTAAGTCTCTTGTTATTTCTTGTGAATCACTTTTTTCCGCTACTTCTTCTCTAATCATACACGCAACCTGCAATTTATTTTTATTTCAAGGTATAAAACCACAATCTATTAAAAATTCATCGTCTTTTCTAAATACCTATTCTTAAATTTCACCTTTATTATCTGTCTTCATTATTCTCTTTTAATCTTTCTTTTAAATCTTTAACATAATCTCCAATTTCACAACGAATACAGATCACACTATTTCTACTTTCATCTACAACATCAATAAAATAAAATTTAACCACTTATTTTCTCTGAACGCTTTCCCAAATATTTTCATCATAATTGTTATTTCATCTCTATCTTTTGAATTCACCTCATAATAATCAGCACATAGTTCAATTACACTTTTCAATCTTTGTACACTCAGTGACATTTGACTCAATTCCAGTAATGATGTCATTATTTTAGACGTTTCCGCGGCTCTCGATTCTATTAATTTATTAATCCTCGACATAATCATTATTGCCTTTTCGCTTTGCAGATCATCTTTAATCATCATTTTTTTAACTCTGTGTCTGATGCTTCTGATTGCGACTCATACATCATGTGGTTATCCGTCTCTTCATCAGATTCAAACTTGCATATTAAACGATCCAAACGTCGACTCATTTGTTTCACTTCGTCTTCAATTCTATTATTAAAATTACCTGGCTGCACAAAAGCAACGTTGTCTGCTTGTGATTTTTCACTTTGGAATCTAATTTTTTTTAAGATTGGCTTTTGAAATTTCTCATTATTCCTGGGACATGACCTCGCCATATGTCCATAACCTCTACATCTTGATCTTGCGAAACAGTTTCGTGATACATGCCATCTCTTTCCACAATTATAGCACTGTATATTATCATTAATTCGCTGACCATTGGTGCTCATTTTATTAAAACTTTTCCCACAATTGCTTTTCAACTAATTTGGCCACATCCTCTTTGGACTTTGTTGCTCTTCATCTTTAAACCAACATTGACTATAACTATGTCCCTTTCTCTGGCAATGATCACACTGGACAGGACTTGGACTTCTTCGGGCATTGTTTTTAAACCAGCATTGATTTATATTATGTCCCAATTTCTGGCAATGACTACACTGAACTGGTCTTTCTCTCTCCTCGTTTGGACTATTTGTAGATTTCCTTGGCTCAAATTTTACTCTAAAATTTGGTGATGGACTGGTGGATTTCTGGAATAAATTACTTTTGATTGGCGATATTGATCTGTCTCTAGATTCATTAATAGTTGTAAAAGATTCTGCTTTTGATTGAGTAGTTTTCAAACTCAATTCAATCTTCATAGCCTTTTTAATTAGCTCATCAAAATTGTTGAAATCTACATAGCATAGGGCCTTTTTAATTTCTTTTCTAACTCCTGTCAAAAATTGGTCTTCCAACAATTCCTTCACTTGCTTCGCCACATCAATTTGTTCGGGTTTAATATCAAAAGATTTCACTGCAAGGGTTATTTTCCGAACTATTCTCAGCCAACTTCGAATCACTTCGTCTCTTTTTAAGCAATTCAATTATTTTCAGCACTATCCTCAGCCGACTTTTTATCACGTCGGACTCACCAAAATGTTGGGTTATTATTATTGAAAGTCGGTTCCCTCTGACTCCTCGTGTCCTTTTCAATCAAATAAGCAAATCCAACACAGAATAATTTTTTTTGCACTCTAACACAATGACAGATCAATCCGTTTTATTTCAATGTTTGTAATCACAATTTCACTAATTGATTTGCACCTTTTAACCACCGTATGACTCTGATTACCTTAGGGTAGGTTGTCCAAGGGAGAACCATTCTTTCTGATAGGTAACTTTGATTTGGATTCCTCTACTAACCTAGTTACTGCTCGTTCACGTCGATTCACTCTAGTTGATAATATCTGGTCTTCGTGTCTGGTTAATAATGTCTGTTTTTCGTATCGGGTAATAATGACCGTCTTTCGTTTCTGGTTAATGATGGTTCTCTTTTCTTTTCTGGTGAATACTAGCTATTTCGTGTTTTTCCCTCTTTGTTTTATACTCCTGCTCAGACTGTTTTCCGACGATTGTCAACAATATGTTCTGCATTATCAAATTATCATTAATAATTACTTTCCAGACCGACATTTGTCAACAACGTTTGGTCCATTACCGAATTACTAATTGCAACATAATTACCCCTCCGCTACCCAGTGGCGCCATTTTGATGTTGTTTAGGCTAATTTATCCTACTATATTATTCCGTCTATGCGCCGGGTTTTCCTCATCTCTCGGGTTTTCCTCAGCTCTCGGCTTTTCTACATCTCTCGGGTTTCCCATTGCCTCGGCTTACCATTGACTCGGGCTTCCCATTAGTAATTAATTTTTCTTAATTAATTTCCTTTTTTTATCTTATATCATTTTCTAGGGACCCCTCACTAAATTTTTATTATTATTTCTGGACTCGTCTCTCAATTTGGCGTTCAACCATACCAATTTCCCCCGATCAATATTACTTTCGAATTTTTATACATTTTTTAATTAATATTGCACTTTTATCTTTTTTTGTGTCTGATCGATTTTACTGTGCTTTCTCGTGATACCCCAACACATGTAAATTATTAAACGCGATCAGAAACCAATCCAACCGGAGTTTTTGATTTATTAATAAACATATTGCGTAACTTACACGAATTAGAAACGATCTTATATTCTAAATTTCCCACCTGTTTACTTAACTTCTTTTTATAATTTGTTAACCCTTCCGAGTACGGCAATGCTAACAAAAATTTAGGCTCATTATTTTTATGTAAATATTTACTATTGTTTAGATCAACACTCAATTCCCATTTATTTGTAAAATTACACTCAGACTTTCCCAAATATGGATCCTTAGGATTTTTAATCAATTTGTATTATTTACTAAATATTTATTTAAATATTTACTATTATTTAGATCAACACTCAATTCCCATTTATTTGTAAAATTACACTCAGACTTTCCCAAATATGGATCCTTAGGATTTTTAATCAATTTGTCGGCTGTTAAACTGTCGAAAGTTTATTTAGTATTTCTAATTATGGACGTTATAAATACAAAAAGTATTACAGCTAACATTATAGACGTTTAGTCTATTATTTCGATTATATAATGTCATTGTATACACAAAGATTATTTTGTTGATTTATTATGATTAAGAATTAACTCGCGATTTTTATGTTTAAAGAATGATAATTTGATGTAATTTTTGCAAAGAGAATAAAGATGAAGTTGTACACAGAATGTTTAATAATTTTAATTATCTATGAAAATTATATGCTTCAAGACTAATCATTGGGTTTTGATTTTTCAATATTTTTTCAAGTTAAATTAGAAGTTTCTGTTTTAATCTTATTCATTTACAACTTGGCAGGAAGAAGTGGTAATATCTTTTTCTAAATACGCATGGATTTATTATTCTCACCACACAAGAAAGCAAAACCTTAGTTTGTGAACCCATGGTCCGTCGGGGTATTAGCAGTCATAGCGACGTGGCTCACCTTTTACTGGTGGCCACCCATTTGAGAAAAGTTCCAACGATACTTGTGATGGGTTCGAATGGTTATTTTGTCTTATGCGCGTACCTGGCGGGAATCCCCTTAAAAGCGGTGTCCTATTTTTTAATGTTCTTAATCATTAATTAAAATGAAATCCAAAAAATGACTATATATATATATATATATATATTAAAAAATAATAATTAAATAAATAATCTGTCAATTTATCATAGTTATCAAAGATTTACTGAGTGATTAAAACACTACAATAACCTCCATCGAAAGAGGCGGAGCACGTGGTAGCTTTGTATTTTGTCTATTGTAATTTGATATTATAATTTTTGTGGATTAAATTACACTTTCCGACACAAAATTCAATAAATTAATTTTTGGGTTTTATTATGTGAATTGACAATTTGAAATATTGAAAGTATTTTTGGTATATCAAATAATGACCTTTTATTTTCTTTATTTGCAAATTCTCTGAACTTCAAATAGAACTTATTAAGTGTTTTTACGTATACAAAAAATAAGGGATTTATTTATCTGATTCTGCCATCAAAGTTTGAATACATTAAATTTTTGTGTCCATGTGGCAAAAAAAGCTTTGTGAACTTGCAAATGGAACCCCGACAAAATAGCCCTGGGCAAAATCGCTCCGACAACTCAGCTCAACGAAATTAAGGCGACAAAATATCCTCGACAAAAACGCCCTAAAGGTTATTTCAAAATACTTTTTTTACTCTCATATACCAGAAGAAAAATTAGTATAGCCATTTCATAATAATATAAAATAAGATATTTCATAATTTCAATAAAAAAATTTGTGTAAATATATATTATATATTTAAGCAAAAATTCAATACAAATTGAAAGATAAAAATTTAAATATGATCAAATAATTTGAAGGCATCCCATTATTTTCACACTGAAGTAATTCTTTGTAATTGAATAGAATTTATATTTAAATTATAGATCAACCATTGATATGGAGAAGATAAACTAGCAGAAGGGAAAAGAGTTATTGTTATATGAAGGGTTTCGGTATCAAATTTTAGTTTCAAATTACGATGATATCGAATATTTGGATTATTTCCGTGTAATTGCACAAAATCTGACAACCTAAAATTAAAATACCTGAGACTGAAATATACAATCTTTATTCTATAACTATTTTATATTTTTAATTTTTAATTTTGTCCGGTTGATCGTAACAAACTTGTCGAGCCGTTTGGATAAAGCAGCTTTGTCGTGGTGGTTTTGACTGGGCTGTTTTGTCCAGGGTTATTTTTACGGGTCACTCTTGAAAATATATTTTTATAATAACTAATCTGAGACGGAACTTTAGTTGATGATTCGGTTTTCATAGAATATTTTATATATAGGTCTTCTCGTGCAAATCATAAAAATGTTCATTGCGATATGCCCAATGTCTGATAATTGCAATGATGTTTTGAAATTGTTTAACATTAATTCACGATCCGATTACCAAACCAGCATAATTTATGAATAATTCAGTAAAATCATATAGAAACATTCAGGTATATTGACCAACAAATACTATAAAAACAGAAAATACGACCTATGGAATATACACATTTCAACATATTACTCAATTTAGAATCGACTTATTATAGTCCCTATGCATAATAGTGCATGATTTAGAATATCCATTTGTTGTTAGCAACTCAACCAATTTATCAACACTTTTAACTGAATGTGCAAAAGTAGAAAAAAAGACCACGAACGATAAATCGAACCCGTCACCATATTTCTCTTATAAATTCTCCTATTAAATTCACAAAATCTTTCTGGAGAAGTATAAAGACCATTATCAGTTGGTTTTCTATAAATCTCTGTCTCATAATGTTTATCTTTGGGTTGAATTAACAAATCCAAGAACTCAATTGATGACTTTCTCTCTATTTCACAGGTGAAACAATATTCTTATGTAAGCTGTTCATAAAATGTAAAAACGACTCTATATGTTTCTGATTTAAAAATATCAGAAAAATATCATCCAAATACATTTTATAAACAATGGGTTTCTCAAATTGGAAAGAAGCAATTTTCTTTTCTAAACTACCCAAAGATATTGATGCCATCACTAGTTCTGGAGTGGTACCCACAGCGACTCCATCTATTTGTTGATACCATTCATTATTGAAAAGAAAATTTGATATTTGAAGTAGCAAATTCAAAAGGTTTACGAAATGCCCTTCTATCCAAAATGTGATGTTCAGAAAAATTTCCATCTCAAAACGCACAACATAAATCAATTGTATCAACCAATGGTACATTCGTAAACAAACTGCAAACATCAAACGAAACCATAACCTCATTTATACTTTGTCTTTGTAACTTTCCAATACAAAAAATAAACTCAAAGCTATCCTTAAATTCCAACTCTGATCACATTAGCGGTTAACTTGGATAATGAAAATATATTGTCAATTAAAATAAAAATTGTGGTGACATTTTAAATTTGTTACGTCAGCGTGCCGAATCACGGCAGATCTAATCAATTTTATATTTCATTAGTCAAAATATTTATTTAAATTGCATGTCGCAATTTGCAACTCAGAGATTTTCTCGTGATATGTTATAATATAATTAATGTCTGATAAAACAAAAACTCTCAGACAAGAAACATTGCAGTAGATTAGAATTAATAAAATGAAATTATTTTATTTGAAAACAATTTAATAGTATTTTGGTTTATAACTTTTTCTTATTTTAAATCGTCTTCTAATCGCTTTCAAATTTCCAGGAATGACTAGGTAAGCATTATTTGATAGACTTCTTAATGTAAACGAATTCCATCCTATCCCTCCTAATCCAGATGCAAGTCCTCCTCCAATACCACCACCAATACTTCCACTCCATCCGGAAGAACCACCGAAGCTATCTCCAACTCCGAAATCTCCTCCGTCGACTCCAACAGAGCCACCAACAATCTCTCCATTTCCACCGAAACCAGAATCAAAGCCTGAATGACCAACCTCTGATATCACACCTCCTGAATGACCAATACCTCCGTATCCGCTTGGTTTTGCATTCAGTGAAATTATTGATAATGATAAACATATCATGAAGGTTTGAATAGCCATTTTGCAATTTGTAAATATTTACAGAAAGGAAATTCGGTAAATTTATAATAAATTTGTTGGGAAAATAATTTAATTGCAGCGGTTAATTTGTGATTAAACGTGACATTGCATTAGCTAGCTATTCTTTTTTGAATGAATGCTCATTTCTCTTGAATTCTTGAATCTTTCAACTAGAGTAGTCTCATGGTGTCCAATATTCATATACTTACACAGCCCCCCACATATCATGATATGTCTCTGATTACCTTTCCTTGACATAACTTTGAACGATTAACCAAACAGAAAAGTTAAAATTAATAATAAAAAACTGAAATTATAAAATAATTATAATTTAACTTGTCAAATTAACTATCAATCTACAAATCTGCCAATCAAAAACTTTTCGTTATTCAACTTTCGGGTTATGAAGTTATTCGTTGCATCTTATTTTTCACATATCATTATTGACTCTATTCATTCTCTTTCATTTCATTTTGATATTTCTATTTTTACTATTTTCTGTGATATTTTTCGCTGTCTTTCTATTCCGTCATCCGTTACCCCTAATACTATTTCCCTCTATTTATCGTTTTTATTGCTATTAGTTTCACGTCAGTTTAATTCTTATTGTTATAGTTGTCTTTTTATATATTTTTTGTCTGTTATTTTAATTTTTGTTGAAACCCAATCATTCCACATTCTCACTCCATATTTTTACTTCATCAAAATCCATACCATTCAATTATCCTATTTTATATACATTCATCATACCATGCTTTTACCTAATCATTCCTAATTTTCACCAATCATTCAGTTTACCTATGCATGCTTTATTAATTTATAAATATTAGCGTACAATGTAATAATTTTATCATACAACAAAAGCCCAAAAATAATTTTTAATACAATTATTATTACTATTATTGCTATTTCTATCATTATGATTATTATCACTATTATTACCATCATTACTATAATAATAATAATTATTATTATTATTATTATTATTATTATTATTATTATTATTATTATTATTATTATTATTATTATTATTATTAATATATTATATTATTATTACTATTATAATTATTATTATTATTATATATTATTATTATTATTATTATTATTATTATTATTATTATTATTATTATTATTATTATTATTATTATTATTATTATTGTTATTATTATTATTACCATTATTATAATTATTACTACTACTACTATTATTATTATTATTATTATTATTATTATTATTATTATTGTTATTATTAATAAATATAATTAATTAATAAATGTTAGTATTATTTTAAACTAAATTCCTTCTAAATTATTATTAAAATCAAACAAATTAGGTTTGTGAGCATTCTGTCATAATGTAAATTATAAAAGACAATTTAAAAATCAGCACACGAATTTACAGAATATTGATTATTATTATAGACACATTCCTGTTACCCTCGCTTTAATCTTTTCAATGAAATGACTTCAAATCTCGACTGAGGGTGCACTGATAAAACATTCTGTTATTTCTTATAGTTTTCTTGGTTTTTGTCTTTCTAATTGACATTGCTTTCATCCCGGCTGAGCCCCCAAAATCATGTTGGCGAATAGGGTGGATTTTTATTTATTTTTACTAGGGTTTTTGTGTATCTACCCCTTAAACGCCATCAAGATTATTATTCTATCCCTCCTATGTACCTATGGTGATTTCCATGTTGGTACTGTACATAGAGGTTGAAAATTCATGAGCAGGTGAGCTCCATTTCTAGAACTACTCCTCATGATATTTTCACTTTCCGGTTCTGGACTGCCGATGGAAGGTCTTACGTCTTTTTCTTTCTATATCCTTGTTCTTACTCGTCTATTCCTACAATTCTCATACTTATGTGTCATCTTTACCCATTATTTATAAAGGTATCCTTCAAAAATTTGGGCAGCGTTCCTCCCTTATTTTTTGGTAATTTTCCTATTTCATTTGTTTAATCACGGTATCGACTACATTTGTCCTAGTTTACCTTTATCTTTCCCTATATTAAAAATTTGATTAGCAGTTCCTTAACTCCCGGTACATTTCCCATGATTTTAAGTAGTTACAACCCTCTGCGGTCACTTCAATAAACATTTCTCTCTTCTGTCAGATTATATCATTCAACTTTTGGAAAAGATACTTTTAAATTTACATTCCTATACTATCTTATCCTTTCCTACTTGATTTTTAATTAATCTTCCGACAATGTTTTAAATTTTCACTAAATTTTCGCTCTTCCCATGAGTTTAAATTTACCTGCTCACCTCGACCAACGTTTCCATCAGCCGTTGTGAGTCGTTCAACGAAGCCCTGCATGGAGGGTCCTGTGCCATTTTACCAGGCCCCGTCGCGGACAGACCGAGGTTTCAAAAATGCGCGACCCACAATCGCAACTAGGGAACTTAATCCACCAGCCGGACCGGGATCAGCCTAATCGAGAGCTATTTCGATACATATATATAGATAAGATTTTAGGGGGACTTGTCAGTTGCACCAAAAGATTCCACGACCATCCAGAATAAAATCAAAAACAAAACTTTAACTCCGAAATATATATTTATACAAGAAAACAATACTTACAATATACAGTAATGCAACCAAATTGGAAAAATGGCGTTAAATTGGCCTAAATATTTTGTCTACGAGTGACTCACTATTCGTCTAAATATTTCTAAACATTTTCTGCCTGACTAAAATTGTCTAAGAAAGTCCAGTAGTCTAAAATTCTGTTAGAAATTTTGAAAATGACTGCCGTATATATAGTGTTTTTGTGCCTGTGTGCGACCAATGGGCGATTTTTCGCGATTTTTCGGGCTTTTTAATTATTTTATTTATTTCGAAATATTTTTGTAATTTTTTATATATTTTTCTTTATTTTTGATATATGAATATTTTATTGTTGGATTTTAATTTTATTATTATTTTCTTACAATATTATTTTTTTAACCCCAATATTTTTGTTTTCTGGTCGCCTCTTCTGCTTGTGTTTTTTCTAAACCATATTTTGCAAGGTTTTGGCTATTTTTTTCTCGTATTTATCTGTCTGCAGCTGTAGGCTTTTCAAGGATTTTAATTAATTATTTGTTTTTATTTAATTTTGTTATATTTTTAATTTGTTTTAATTAATATGTTTTATTTTATTTTTGGTCTCTTCTTGCGGTGCGTGCTTATGTTACAGCAGCCATATTGACAATTTCCAAACGACAATAAATATTTTGTTTTAATTTATACAATTTTTTACCTTTTGTTTAAATTGGTTTTGTAATTTTGTTTTAATTTTGGCTCTGAGCCCAACAGTAGAAATGACTGGAGCCATAAAAATAGTGGTTAAAGTCCGTCATCGTCCTACAATTAACAGTTAAAATTCGTCGGAAAATGTGTGTCGTAGATGCTCGATACCCTCCAATTTATGTTCGGCACTTAAATTCAAGGAACCATATATATTTAGTAATCAAGGGATCATAACATAGTGCGCAAGTCCTTCTAGCGGCCACTTGAACCTGAAACGAAGGTTATTCGAGGAGTAATATTGGTAACAATGCTCACCTGCTCGAATGGCTTTCGGCTGTCATACACATTACCAACATGGCTTCAGTCATGGGTGTATGATGGTAGTTTGTAAATTGTGTGGTGTCGGAGGGAAATTAACCCTAGAGTAAAAGAGGCAGGTATTTTTAGAGAAGGTTTGGAATCATTATTAATAAAGTTTTCCCTGTACACCAACATTATTAATTTTGTGTTTATCAATTCTATTTGTAATAAGATATATTTTATAAGTAATACAACAACTGTAAAATAAAAATCTGTAACATTCAACAGATTTCTATTAATATTATTAATTAATACTATTATTATTATTATTTTTACTTTAATTTATACTTAAACTTTTTATTATTATTACTATTTCATTAACATTATTTTCGGCTATTATATTTTATTATCAAAGATTTTGTCATCATGTGTATCATCAACATTTATATTTGAAAATCTAAAATTTATAATTAAAGAATATTAAAATGTTTAATATTCAATTATCAAAAATTGATAACATAAACTAATTAATGATAATATTAAGTTAATTTATAAAGGTTTTATTTATATTTTGAACTCAAATATATTTTATAAGCTAATTTTAACTTAAAGTATATATTTTATGTGTAAATATCTAATTGTGGTTCGAGTGAGTAAATTGATGCACTATGTGTATATTAGTAACAGATAGGTATCAGGTGGGTAAAATGTGAGTAAAAAGGGGGTCAACACACAATAAATCAATACAAAGAAAGCTAATTCGCCCAATTAATCAATAAAAATGCAGACGGAAACTAATCTACACAATAAAAACCCAGATATTTTATGAAAATATTTATTAAAATGATATTCTAGCACTATTGATTTTCCAAATTGGAGTCATTACATTATCTGAATTGATCTTGTATCATTTGATAATGGTAATTGTATACCAATGAAAGTTTTCAATAAAATTTACTTCTTTATTAGCAACATAAAACTTTGCATTCTCGTGACCAATATATATGTGGTTATTGCTTCTTAACTTGATATTCATTGTATTTAGAATTCCGTTTACTAAATTACAATCTGCATCCGATATTATTGCGAGTAAACAAGAAAATTGGGTATTGATTAATTTGATTGGCATTGAAAATTTGTAAGGGATAGAAAATCTGAGAAAATGTAAAGTATTGCTATAATTCTTTACTATCATAAATTCGGTTTGCATGTCGAAATAATGACTAAAGTTGTCATCATATTTATTCTATGTATGTAACCAACGCAAAGACAATGTATAGTTTTGCTATAAAAATTCTAAAAATATGTGGAAATTAAAAATGTGAAAACTGAAAATACTCAGAAAGCTCAAAAATTAGTTATGATGTACATAACCTTAATGTGTGCATGACCTCTTCATAATCTCGATGTTTGATTAATAAATTGTATCGATATTGCATTTTAAATGAATGGATATTGCAATAAAACATAATAAAAATCATACGGAAACAAGTGATCAAAACAATATTAGACCAAATTTTATCTATTTTTTATGATGGAATAATAGCAGTTGGGGTTCTAACGATCTATGTAGAGATGTTTTGTAATCAAGTAATTCTAAAACAAATTGAATAGTCATACATGTTTTTGCTACAAATTAATAAATTTTATCATAATTCATTAAAATATTTAGGTAAAACATTATAAAAAACTTTTGTGTAAATTGTTACAATGTTGTATCAACTTAATATTGAATCAAAGTAATAAACCAGCAAAAATTATTTAAATATTACCATCAAGTAGTAAATTATTTATGTTCATTATGGTAAAGATAGTAAAGGTTTTAAGTAAATTATTACAAAATCATAAAATAACACACCTTGCAAATACTGCAATAAATAATTTCAACAAAATAGTTAATAATAATAACAATTATAATAATAATAATAATAATAATAATAATAATTATAACTATAAATAATAATAATAATAATAATTATAACTATAAATTTTAATAATTTGACAGATAAAATAGTTCGGATATTCGATGCTAACTAAATATTAACAAAATATTTAAACACAATTCACGGCTTTTTATGTAAAAATACTTGAAAATGAGACAATTATTATCAAATTAATCCTGTTCAATAAATATATCATAGCTTGTTTTAAATATCTGATTCAATCTAATTTCCATTGATTTATTGTAGATTTTGAATCTAATTACCAAAAAATATACATTCAAAGATGAACTCACTGTTCGATGAATGGGTTACACATCATTGTGATATTAAATAAATCGGGAACAAAATTACTTTAAAGGGTTGATAAAGGTATCGATACAAAGTTGACATACATTCACATACAAAGTTAACACATCTACATTCACATGATATACTATTCACACATTCACCAATCAAAACCATGCATTATTATTGCATTTGGGTCGCAAATGAGTAATAAAATCAATCAAATAACAGAAATGGGCAGATCACATATGAAAACACGATAATCATACGTTGCGGTTATCAATTTTAATCAATGTAAGGTATTTATCACATATAAAATCTAACCTATTTGATACAATTTAACAGTCTTAACATGTTTGTTATGAAAACATGGGTATATTTGGGGTATTTCGTTGAAATATATCAGTTATTGTTGAGTATTATATTAAGTTAAACATAAACCATCAAAACTTTTATTTATAGAATTATTGGAGGTTGAACTTTATTTTATAAAAAACTGTTCTAACTTCCATCAAATTCAATTGGTAAAACAGAAAAATATATTTTTACTACATTAGATATATACAAATAGTATTCTTCAATATTTTAATTTTAAAAATTTCACATTTACGAGTAGTGGTTTTGAAACAAGATGAACAAATAATAATATGTCCACAATGTAAATATATGATGGATATATTGTTAATCTGGCAAATTGAACATGTCAAAAACTCTTTTCTTGCATTTCGATTATTTGTATTTCTATTTTATCGACATTATCCATGAAAGAGCGAATAAGGTTGTGATATTCTCCGAATCTAAAATCCATACATGACCAGAAAAGACTGAGTATATTAAATTCTGTAGGAACAATATCATTTAAAAATATTATCCAGATTGATAATCCATAGTAATGTTGATATTTAGTTAATGAAAATATAGTCATACAATTTGATTATACAACATGGTCATACAACATTGAGCGAATCATTTATATGTATATTAGTTAATACATAACCATTTAGTAAGTTCTTACTAATTTTACTAATATTAATTAGACAGTTCAGTATTTGTTACCAAATTGGAAGTCATACAGGCTTTGTCAATTTCTATATATATATATATGCTTAAAAATAATGTTATGTTTATATATTTATATATATTTAATGGATATATTGGTAAGAAAACATATAAACTATTAATATCTATGTACTAGCTATGTGCCAGTCTCAAATGATTTTTTTTGCAAATATTTTCCCGCCAAAACATTTAAAAACCTATTTAAACCGGTTTCATAGACGTAACTTATAACACAAAGAAAAATCCGTTAAACTGTTATATTATTGTTTTTAAAGCTACTTTGTCCAATATGTCTTTTGCACCTGAATTGCAATGTCTTTGTTTTGGAATTGAACATAAAATTGTTTTATTTAGTTTTACTATGTTTTTATATTTATTATTAATGTTATTATGGTACTTTATTATGCGTGTATTTATAATATGCAATAAACACTCTTTGTGTTACTTTCATCCAAATATTTTATATATTTTTCTATGATGCTTTCAAATTCATTTACGAAATGGTAAATTAAATATTTTATGTAGATTATTTAATGTATTTTATTTGAATTATAAATATTTAGATATATATTTGAGCATCAATTCATCATTTTTATTTAAAAAATAATTAACAGTTATTTTCTACAAAATTTCGGGTGTACATTTGATTGATGATATCCAAAGTACGACCATCTTTTACACAAATTTAAAATAATCCTTATTATTATTAATTAATATGATTCTGAATGTATGTATAAGGCGAAATTTATTTAGTTGATTTTGAATGGTTTTTATTAAATATGGACAAGTATTGTTTTGTTAAATATTTATTTATATCTTCTTTGAACTTTCTTAATAATTTATTAGTAAGATAAGTGAAATAGTTAAGTTTACATAAAGGTATATTTGCTGTCAGGTAGTAACTATTTGAAAATATATATTAGTTAGTGAATAAATTTATTAAGTGAAATACATTTTTTTAAAGTTATTTTAAAATACTTCAACGTAAAATAATAACGTAGAAGTTAAAGAATGACCTTGAAGAAGTCACT
This sequence comes from Schmidtea mediterranea, assembly GCA_022537955.1. Taxonomy (NCBI): domain Eukaryota; kingdom Metazoa; phylum Platyhelminthes; order Tricladida; family Dugesiidae; genus Schmidtea; species Schmidtea mediterranea. The sequence goes on from CM039679.1 coordinate 129,055,095, forward strand.
GTCTTTGTTTAAATGACCTTGAAAATTTTTTTAATGACTCTGAAAATTATGATGACTCATCCAATGACCTTGAATGAGTCATTGTCTTTGTTTGGATGATCTTGGAAGGTTTTGATGAGTCATTGTCTTTGTCATACAAAAATTTGTACTTTTAAACTCGTAAAAAAATTTTTTACCTGTGGGAAGGGGTATATGTCTTTATACCAGCAGGCCGGAATGGTAGCGGGCCTGTATCCCACTACTCCCTTTCCCTTCCTTTGTCCTTATGATCTATTTGTGTTCACATTGTATTTAATGAGTGCCCACTAGACTAATCGGTGTTAGTGATTTTGAGCCGAATTTTATTGTAAAGTTTATGTCGATTTATCGAAATTGAGTGTAAGAAAGTTGAGCCAGAAGACCCACTCTCGAGTTACCCTCTTTCGCTATTTACTTCAATGATTTGACGTTTGAGCCAGTCGTTAAGCACGACTAGACCCTTACGGCACGACTATTTGCGGAGAAACCGCATTTACACAGTTCGAATAGTATGTTGAATTTGCTACCTTGTGATATGTTTTGGTTGTGGGCGGAAAATAAATAATTAAATATTGGCAATTTATTTCTTAAAATTTTAAATTGAATTGATTCAACCAAAAATATTTTATTTTAACTCATTTAATTCATTAATTTTTTGCTTTTATATAAATTGTCGTTTTTCGGTCAAATTTTCTTGTTAATATGTTATTTTTTATGTAAATTTCGTGCGATTCTGGATTTATTTTGTATTTATTTTATTTTACTTTTATGTTTTTTGATTTTATATTTATTTATATTCTCTCAAATTTTAGAGTGTTTAGTTGATTTTGTATTTTAAGTTATCTTGGTGCTGGGTTTTCGTGCTATATTACTTATACATTTAAACAATTTTTAAGGCCGTTTGTGTTCTGATCCAACAGTTATGATCACCCGAAAACGTTTTCTTCTTTACTCATCTCAGAAAATGGAGAGAAAATTCAAATGAGATACTTAGAAATATATTGCTTTAGCACAACTTATATTTACAGTAGTTTTCAGAATTCACTTAATTTTTCTGGGTCTTCGTTGGTTTTAAACATCTTAGCGTGCGCTCGACCCAAGTTTCCTAGTTTACAGTGTGAATGGTTTCTTTTTGTTGCTTTAACTGGTTCCTCTGATTCTTGATACGCTAACTATGCAGGGCCTAACACCAGAGGGTAGGTAACCGCGTTTTCTTCCTGGCTTGCTGACAAAGTTGTCACGAGACTACGAATTTGAAATTGCTGGGACTAGACCAATAGTTTATTTTTCTTTTACCCCCATTAAGCTGAGTAAGCATCTTATAAATCTGTGTAACCAGTGTCGGTTCGAATTAGGTTGCCCTTATGGCTCGTGATTCATTACTCATCTGCAGCAGTTGTTTGTGGAGTTCTGTGTTCATTTTCCTAATTTTTTCAATTCACTTCCGATGGAACAGATCATCTATATACATAGAAAATCTGAAGATTTAGTCTTTGATATTACTTCATAAATTCGTGCAATCTCCCTCCTGATTAAATCACTAAGCCCACTTAGATCCTTACAACTATCGTGCATGATATTTTTATCGTATTCCAAATTATTTATACTTTATATATTATTAATCGTCATAAGTTTACGTATCTTGACCAGTTCCGGTGTAGTTTTATATTGTGTGCATTCTTAACGGCGTTGGATGCCTAACGATTTATGGTTAGGATTATAATTATCATAAACGTACAGAGAAAGTTTGTGTTATTATCCGTTTATTCGTCCCATGGGTTTATCTGGCTAACCAAGTTCCTGGCCTTCATTAGTTAACAAATCAAAAAATCAAAATGTTATATTTAAAATTAATAAACAAAACAACAACAAAATAAAATACATTCAGTCATTCTCCTTAAAGCATTTCCTTTGAGTAATCGTCGATCGGAAAATTGTCTGGAACTTCCTTGTGGAACATACGACTGGCATAGGAATGATCGCCGGATTGTATCCTTTCTCCGACTTGTTCCAATAACGAGCAATGAATAATACGGCATGGTACTACTACACTCTTCGGCGATTCCATCGGATCATCGAGCTCAAACAAAACCCAGTATAGAGGGTCATAGCCACCCGTGCTGGGTATCATCCTTGAAGCGATATCTCGACTGACACGGGTTTGGTGGCTGCTTGCCATAAGCGTTCTTCACTGAATCTTTCTTCCGAGTTCTTCGAATTTGTACAAAGAGAATTCGGTCCGTTGGTGAGCCTGATACATGCCGGGTTCGCGCTTTATTGCAGCACTGGACAACTCCACTTCGTCATCGCGTGTAGTAGAACGCATTGTCCAATTAGACTCACCAGCTATAGACAAGGAGTATCCGGAATCCCATAGAGCCTGCCGAAATTTTGCGGCCTCTCAAATTAGAAATTTCAGCGGTAACCGCGCGACATCTATCCAAGACTGTCCATACAATGTATGTATAATTATCAACTTATCAATCTATCAACTTTCGATGGTAAGATCAAAGCTTACCATGGATGTAACGGGTAACGGGGAATCAGTGTTCGATTCCGAAGAGCGAGCCTGAGAAACAGCTAACACATCCACGGAAGGCAGCAGATGCGAAAATTACCCAATGCTAGTTCTGCGAGGTAGTAACAATAAAAAACAATATGGACCCTAATGATTTCATAATTGAAATGACATTATTTTAAATACTTTTTTAAGTATCAGATGGAGGGTAAGTTTGGGGCCAGCAGCCGCGGTAACTCCAGCTCCAAAAGCGTATATTAAAGTTGTTTCAGTTATAGAGCTCGTAGTTGAAACTGAGATAGATGTAATTTGAAATCTTATGATTGATTACTATTATATCTTTTCTTTGTGTATATTAGTGAGGGACTTAATTGTTTTTTCTGATAACTGAAATGTTTACATAGAAAATATTAGAGTGCTTAAAGCAGGCTTACGCTTGTATATTGTTACATGGAACAATAAAATAGGACTTTGGTTTTATTTTGTTGGTTTTCTTAACTAAAGTAATGATTAAGAGTAAAAAAATTTTAACAAAATCTCTACAGATCCATACCTCTCACTGAAAAAATCAATGTATTCACTGTCTCTTTTTTCATTCTGTTTTTTGAAACTCTCAAAGCGAAAACAGATTTCGCAGACTTATCTGAAAAAGAAAAAAAAATTTTACCGGGGGGAGCGGGTATGTGGTCCAGCGGTGACATGGTCTAGCGGTGACAAATCCATCTACTCAGCACATAACTCAATCGCACTTTACGATTTCCTTACACTCAGTAACGTTTGACTCAATCCTTTTAGCGACGTCATTATGTTTGAAGTTTCTAATTCTCTTGATTTCATTAAGTTTTTAATTCTCAACATAATCATTGTTACTTTTTCACTTTCTAAATCATCTTTAGTTGGCTTTACCTTTAACTCTGTTCTGAACCTTCTGACTGTTAATCATACACCATATGGTTATCAAATTCCTTATCTGATTCATCTCATTTTCGATTCTTTCATTAAGATCATCTGACTGTACAAAAGCTACATTATCCGATTGCGACTCATTACTCTGAAATCTAGTTTTCTTTAATATCGGCCTCTGGAATTTGCTACTATTCTTTGGGCATGATCTTGCCATGTGTCCATATCCCCTGCAAGAATGACATCGAATTTGACCATTTAGATTTACTCTATCTCTTTGTGGTGACGGTGACGTTGATGGATATCTTGATCTTGCAAAACAATTTCGTGAAACATGCCCTTTTTTCCCACAATTGTAACACTGTACACTAACCTTATGTCGCTGCCTATTGGTGTTCATTTTATCGAAACTGTTTCCGCCATTACTTTTCAACCACTCTGGCTACATTTTCCTTGGGCTTCTTTGCATATTATATTTAGACAAACATTGGCTATCACCTCGTCCTCTTTTTTGACAAAATTACAATGAACTGGGCTTGGGCTTCTTTGAAAATCAGTTTTGAACCAGCATTGATTTACATGATGTCCAATTCTTTGCCAAGGACTACATTGAATTTGCCTTTAATCCTCATCATTAGAATTATTTGTTGATTTTCTTGATTCAAACTTCTCTCTGAATTTTGGTGAGGGCTGTTTGATCTTTGAAGTATATTATTTCTAGCTGGACTTATTGATCTTTCTCTTGGATTATTGATAATTGCAAAGGATTCTGATTTTGATTGAGTAGTTTTTAAATTCAAATCTATTTTCATAGCCTTTTAAATCAATTCATCGAAGTTATTTTAGCCAACATAAAATAAGGCTTTTTTGATCTCTTTTTTGACTCCTGCTAAAAAATTGGTCTTGCAGTAACTCTTTCACTTTCTTTGCCATTTCTGCTTGTTCTGATGTCACTTCAAAGGCTTTCTCTGCAAGAATAGTTAAACGATACGCAAACTCACTTACCGACTCATTCGGCTTTTGCACTCTATTATAGAATTTTTGGTGCATTATTCGCTTTATATCACCGCTTATTAACTTGGATGCCAATGTATCTTTTAGCCTCGTCCAATCATTTGCAATAGTTCGTTTGTCAATCTGTTGCCAAGCCTCTTGCTGCTCTTTTTAAATATATTGGTAGCCGTTGAACCATAATTGTTTGGCTCTATCCATAAGCTGTAGCATACATATAATAGTCTGCATTAAATCTACAAATTCAACTGGATCCTCTCTATATTGATCTACTGGTAATTTTTGACAGCTTGCAAAATCACTGCCATTGTTTGCCGGAATAATAGACATAGGTATTTGACTATTAGACATAGTTGTTTGATTAGTATGAATAGGCGTTGGGATAGTCTACATAGGTGTCTGATCACTGTTACTTGAATTAGTGACTTTCGTTTCTACTTGTCTTTTATTTCTCAAATTGTAAAATGTCTGTTGCACAACTTTATTTTAGCCTAAATTTTAAAAAATTACAATTTTTAATTTTACGTTTTGTTTTAATCTTGATTCTATTATCGTTCGTATTCTCTTTTAAATCTCAAATTTTCACAATAGTTCCACTTTAATTTCACACAAATTGTTAAATTTTTCAATCAATTTCCCCTCGTAAACAATTTTCTCAAACCTTTTATCACAACATGTTTTCCCAATTTCCAAATTTCTTTTTGACTTTATCTTTTAATATACAACTCACTTCAAAGTACTTTTTTCAAAGTTTTATCACTATATATTCGATTCAATTTGACAATCTCTTCACCGACTTTGATCACGTTGGGCTTACCTAAATGTTGGGTTATTATCGTTAAAGTTGATTTCTCTCTGACTCCTCGTGTCCTTTGGATAATAAATAAACAAACCCAACACAAAAAGACTTTATTTCACTTTATCGCAAATACAAGTTGTCACTCAATTTGCACTTTTCTCTCACTAATAATTACTGATTATCGTTAGGTAAGGCTATCCAAGGGGCAAATACCTTTCTAATACGATAATTATATTTAGCTGCTTCAATAATTTTGTAGTTCAACAACACTTCGTCACTATTACTCATTTGCAAAATACTGTCTTCGACCAACTTGCCACTCGTCTCATTTGCGCTATACTTTTATACTTAGAATAATTATCTATAATTATACAATTATAGTTCCAAACTTTTAGGGATCATTGAAACAATACAACTCACTCAGAATGATTTGGGCAACACCAATTTTTCAAGATTATATTAAATTGCTTGGGATAATTGCCTATTTGTTTATTTCCATATCGCCCTGGCAAGTTAATTTTAAAATTTTAATCCATGGAATTTCGCTCGCTCTGAGTTTTCCTCATCGCTTAGGTTTCCCATTAGCTCGGGTTTTTCATTAGCTCGGGCTTTCCATTAGCCGATTAATTAACTTTAATTGATTTGTATTTTCGGTATAACTTTTCCAATGGACCCTTGATTGAATTTCTATTATTATTACTGGATTCGTCACATTATTTGGCGTTCAACCATACCCATTTCCCCCGATGAATATTAATTTCCAACTTTTATAAATTTTTAATTAATTTTGCACTTAATTATGCACTTTTTTGCTAACATTCGATTTTCCGAGTGCACCCATTTTATTTCCATAATTATTAGAACAACCTCAACATTACTAAACCAGAGGGTCTGTCTATTAATGATATAACGCAACGGGAATCGCCTGCGTCAAAGTGCTTTGTGACCGAACGAGGACTCTTGGTCGGGTAATTAAGAGTCGCTGCGAGATGAACACACGACTTCACTTTGCAAAGTTGCTGTCATCTAGTCATTATTTTAGGAATTTTAATCACATAAATTAGAATGGAGTGTTGTATTACAACTTGATTTGTAATGTTAATAATATATAATTTCTAATATTACAAAATGCAAATATTATACATAATATTTTTTTTCTGAATATCTTTGCAGAACACTTCGCCTTATTCCACGGAACACCAGTTAAGAATTTTTAGTTTCATAACTTTAAGTTTTAAAAATAAATATTAAATTCATTGCTTTAACTACCCAATAATTTCATGATAAAATAATTTACTTTAAAATTTCATTAAAAAATTCATGGATGAATTAATATCATAAAACCTCAATTTTTGACTTAATTATCTTGTATAAAATAAAATGAGTTCACAATTATTCGGATCATAGAAATTACATCGATTGGTTAAAAACATAAATTTTATCATTTTAAAAAACAAAAAATATTTAACTATTTAAATTTTAAATGAAATTTTAATTTATTTTAATTATGTTTTTAAAATATATTAAAACATAAAGACAATAAAATAATTACTCATGACACCAAATCAAAAAATTGAACAAAATTTCAGTTGGAAGGTTTATTAATTTTTAAATAATTATAAAAGTTAAATGATAAAATAGAATTCCATTACAAAGAAATTAAAAGCACTTTGTATTAAAAGTTTTAAATAATTTGAAATAATTAAATTATAAAATCATTATTATATCAGAAATAATTCTTTAAAATTTAAATTTCCGGTGTTTCATTTCATATTTAAACAATTTAATTATAAAAAACTTAAATTTTGTTTTAAAAACGTTGTTTATGAAATATAATAATGAATGACTATCAAGAATGCTTAATATGCTATTCAGAAATACAAATTGAAACTGATGTAAAACTTTTAACTTGTGGGCATTCATTCTGTGTGAATTGCGTCAGAGAATGGATTTCTAGTCACTCAACCTGCCCATTAGATAGAACGCAAATTAATTACCTTGAATTTTCTACCGGAACCGATAAAAACGTCATTAGTACAGGCGATATTTTTAGTTTATCAAACATCGTTTATAGACTAAATTTCTTAATACAGGCCTACCAAACTTTTATAAGGATAATATGTTCTTGTTAGATATTCATCACCTTAACAAAGAATTATCAGATTCATCAATAAACGAATTAATTACAGATTTTTTTAAAAGAGCCATGAAAATTCCTGGAATAATCGAAAAGTATTTATCTTTCTATAAATCCTTATTTGAATGCATTCGCGTTGTTTCGGATGTGATACATATCTACGACAAATTGAATGCAAAGACTCATAAGTTGCTGTGCTACGAATTTATGATTCAATTTTACAAAATATGGTCTTTTTACAATCACATAATTCGCCTTTTCAAAGTGACGAAAGAATGCATCGCATATTTCAGATCTGGAATCATAAGCCGAGAACAACTTATTTGTTACTTTCAGAATTTGTCAGGAAAATTTTCAAAATTAGTTGATAAATACGATTTTTCATTAAAAATATTTGAATGGTTGTTAGAACGAGTTTTTGACTTTTTTAGAAGTTCAACATCAACAACAATGAATGGGTTTGTTCCGCCTTTGTCTGTGAGAAATAAATCAATGGAATCCTTTATTTTAAACCCCTCCAAGAAAGATAGCATAATACTGGATAAGATAGAAGAAATCCAAAGCATGATATTAAATTACAGTGAGCAAAAGATTGACAGTTATATATACCATGCTCATTTCAATCTTATCATTTCCGAATTGAAAAGCCTTGTCGAGATTGTCCCAGAAATGGTCAAAAGGGCAAAATTGTTTAATCCTTTGAGCTTGGAACGTAAAATAATATCAGCCGATCTGTGTGATGTTTATTTGTCGAATGAGTTTGAATTTTCCATGAATTTTAGTGTTATGTCTGCCAAAAACATGGTCCCGTGCCTGAGCATATTGGTGCCTAGCGGCGTGCACATCATAGCATTCAAAAATTACATCTTAGCATGTGTTGAAATTTTTATTGAAATTATCACAAGTGAAAATATTTCTGAAAACAAAAAATGGATTAAGCAAAAGTTCCTGTTAGCAAGGAAATTAATTCAAAATGAATGTTCGTTTTTGGGAACGAATAATGAAGTTTTTGGCATTCAAAATCAAATGGAAAAGTTTTATTTCGTTTTGATGGCTCTGTTACGTAATTTTTAAAACTAATTTGAAATCTTTTTTGGTTTTTGTAATAAATAATTTACCTTTGAAAATCTTTTATAATTTCTTTATAAAATCAAATTTAAAAAATTCCCTCTATACCCAAACCGAGCTAGATTATTATTGGTTGCTTTTTAAAGACATGCGTATGTATTTATGTGCGTGTGTGTAACTAGCACTATTACTTAGTTATTATCACCCAATTAAATAATTAACTTTGACAAATTAAAAATTTTCTTATAACTTTTAATTTTAATCAACAATTAGCCGTTAGTATTTCAATATTAAACGGTGTTTAAATTTGATGAATCGGTTCTTGTGTGCTGAGTACCCTTGTCTGTTTATTTTGTGTGCTGAATGTCATTCTTGGTTAAAAATGTGTGCATTTTTGGTGTGGTTTGCTGTTTTACGATACTGTATGCTTGATACATGGCCGGATTAAAATATTCAGAGGCTGTTAACATTTACCAAGTATGGTGCCCAAACTGACACCCAAATCCAGGTAAGTGCAAAATTAATATTTAGTACAATATTATATTCAAGTGCTACAATATATACATCACACATGATTATATAAGTTGTAACATGTATCAGCCGACATTTATTTAAAATGAACATCACACTAGTTAATGCAGTAATTTAGTAATTGCAAAAAAAATTGTAGTAGCTCTTCATGGTGACTGTATTGATTAATTCAGTACAAGCTTGATATCGGGACGTTATTTGCTTGTTATCGATTGGTGGAATTTATTACGAGAATTATTTGTATGTGAATTGTTATTTTGATTTATAATATCGATGCAATTTAATTGGGTTTAAAGTCGTTCTTTATATGGAATTTTTTGGAATAAGGAATAAAATTTTCGTACGGTGGATTTAGTCTTTTAATTTTGCAATTTGTATTCTATTTTTTATAATCCACATTTTGTATATTACGTTTTATCAATTTTTCTTCATTTTCTAAGTATGTCGGAAATAGATAATAAAAAGTTAAGAGAAAGAAAGCATCATCAGTTAGAGTAAAGATTTAAGTGATTCTGATGATTTATATAAATTTTATTTATTACAAGTGGTTATTAAGAATAATGTTCTTCGGGATAAAAAAAACCGAAAATTTTGATATCATATAGGATTGTATAACTAAAGGAATAAAATATGGTTCAATTGTTCACGGTTAGACGACGATTTTGAGCCATGTTGTTTATCGAAAGTTATTAAATATTTGGTTTATTGCTTTGTAAACAAAATATTTTAGCAGATGGTACTATTGCTTTTGATGCTGTGTTAAGGTATGACTAAAAGATGATGAGTTTATTTAAAAAAAAAGTTGAAAAATAATGGCATTATCAAATGATTTATTCCCGTGATAATTTCGTTAACTTTACTTTTGAAAAATTGTTCAATTAAATCAGTTTGTAAATTTTCAGGTTTATCATTTTTAAACATTGTTTTTATTGTAACTGAGATACCATTATCAGATTTGGTTTTCAATGGTATAACATGAGTGACAGATTGAAAATGCAGAAACTCTTCTTTGGTAATGGGCTTTCAATTATCTTTGTCAACAAAACGAATACATACACAGAATTTCTGTTTATGAGACACATCAGTTGTTTCATCTTCCAAAACAGAAAAGTATTTCCTTAGTTGAACTTGAATCATAAAAATTAAAATGTATTGATAGTATTGTTATTTTGTAAGTAAATATCAAGATCAGACTTATTTCTAAATGATTTCTCTTATATTCTTTCCTAACGATCGATATAATTTCATTTTGTGGCGTTTTGCAAATGGATGATGGATTTTTGCCTGCAGTTTGCAAATGATTTTTAAGAAGGCTGTCTCCCTCAATGCATGAAATCAAGTACAGTCAACCCTTTCTAATATGAACACTTAGTTTCAATAAAAATATCGTGTTCATACATAAAAACTATTCATATATGAAGAAGTTCAAAAATTATGCCAATTATTTTTTAATCATAAAATCTGTTATTTTAGACTTCCTAGATCTCCTTGCACGTATTATCTCATCAATTATTGGCTTTAACATGCAAACTGATTTTAGGGATTTATATACCATTCAAGATTCGATAAGATCAACTGCCATAATTACTTCCTTGTTAGTTAGATAACAATGCATTTCCTCCTGTGGATTTTCTTCATTTTTTGCACCAAAATCTTCGACAACATAATTATGTTTCACTTTTAAAAAGTTCAGTAGAATCCTCCTCGATTGATTCTTGTGTTGGAAAATTGTTTTCAATTTCCAATAATTCATCTTCAACTGCTTCAATTGTCACCTCTCTTATATTCAAATATTCCTTTTCTTAGAATCCCGCCTTACAAAAACAATGCTTAATAGTTTCAATGGAAACATCAGACCATGCATGATGTATCATGTTTGCACACTGTAATAAATTTATCTTAGATAAAACATCGACATAATCCAATTCTTCATGCAAAATAATTTTTTCGAGTAGCAGTGCTCTGTACTTGGATTTAAATGAGCAAATTATTCCTTGATCTAGTAGATGAATTTCAGTGCACCGGAAACTGAAAAGCCTCGAGACATCTGAAACTACTTGAACAGTATTGGGTCAAGTTACTCTGTTTTATAAAGTTTCCTTCTTCGTATAAAATTTTTTTTAACATAACCTATGATCTTCTTTTTTAATATTTCATTTATACATCCTAACTAAACATTATGCTTTCTTGCAAGTGATCCCTGATTTGCATGGCTGCTGGCTGCGCCTTCGATTATCTTTTATTCTTTTCGGTGCTCAAATCAAAGCTTTTTTGTTTTTTTTCTGGAGAATTCATGGGTTGAAAATTAAAAATATCTAAATGTATGCATCAATTAATCATTAACAAACTATATCATGAACTTGATTAATTAAATGTTAGCATAAAAAATAAGTTAATTATTAATTATACGCAAAAAAAATTTTAAACAACCTACCTAAATTCGAAATTTATATAATTATCATTTTTTAAATATTTTTGTTGTCGATAACAGAGTTCTCTTGTTCATAAATAAAAATTAATTATGTTCATAATAAATATATATTTCTCAAATTAATATTATAGAATTTGATAAATGTTCATAATAGAAAGATATTCATATAACAGTTGACTGTAATAATTAATATATTTAATAGTTCTATAATTAGTAATTAATATATAATGATTATATATAATTCCAAATATATTCCAAAACTGACGTTATTACTAAAAATAGTAATTACTTAAATTAACTAAGTAGAAATAGCAATTAAATTTCAATTTAGAAAAACCAAAAATTCCTAAATTCTGATTGGTCAATGAACCTAGAAACATAGTATTTAAACAGCGTCGAAATTCATTATTTTTGACACTGATTGTCTTATCAAACGAGATAAAGTTCCTATCCAACTGGATAAAAGGTAGCTTGAAAAATACCTTGGATATATCAATCATTTCAAAAAGGATCTTAACCAGGTGAGATGCTGCCTAAATACTTTCCACTAGCTAATTATTTTGTGAGTTATTGTGCAATAAGGAAATTAGTTTAATTAGCACTCTTCTCTTCCCTCTATTTTCTCAGTTGATTAGGAAAAGTAGATCCCATTAAGATGTTAACCTTAGAGCGATATAAAATCAACTCTTTATCTTGCTTCAATAATTATTCCCCAAACTCAATAATGTTTGTCCAATTGTATTTATTGTATATTTTGTAATTGTTATTCAGCTCAATAAATATATTAAACAGATATCGTTCTCTCAGAGATTTATTCTATCGTGTTTATATTAATTAATTAAAAGCGCAATTCACGGATATGGTTGTAGTCTATCCACCCAACCAGATCAGTTAACAATTTTGGTGTGCACGACGTGATTCTAAAATCACCGAGTATTACAAAGCCAATCAGAGTATCAAGCCACAGTGCAGTTGCGAAACGGTAGAACAATCAATCGTGAAATTGAGAATCCGATTAACAAAGCACCTATAATGGCATGAGTTCAATCCATATGCTAGTATCCCAGTTGAGTTTCCAGACTTTTATTTAATTTTGAATGAAACAATCAACATGAAAAGGAACACGGACTTTCTATAGAAGAAAAATTCTGTAAACTAGTATTCTATTATTTGAAGCTTCTAGCAATTTAATAAAATATGATAGATACTACCTTCAACTTTCATGTTCAATACAAATTTAAACTATTTGTTTTGTTTATAATTTAATCCAAATTTTATTTTTGATTATTTTTCAAATCTTTTTTTTACTTTACGTATGATAACACTTTTCTTTATAACTTTTTTCTTTGTCATTCCTTTACAATACTTTTCAAATAATTGTTTAGCTATTTCAAGTTATAAATCATAACTCTTCTATTTGAAAATATCGGTTCTAACACATAATTCATCATAGGATTAATGAGAAAACTTTTATAATAAAAATTAAATATAAATCAATTTATTTAAACAAATATAATAATAAGTTAATTTATCCAAAAAATATTAAATTAAGAGTTTTTAGTACCCTCTTTCAATAGTTTTTTTTAATTTTAAAGATAGGATTTGTTAATGGCATTCTATTCAAAATCTTATTAATAACAACATTTCTGAGTATGATTTGGATGTCTTTTAGTGTTAGTCTCAAAACATAATCTTCCATATTAGCTGCAACTTCGAACACTGGTACAGAACTTTCCTTCACATTTCTGACCATCAGAACTGCTGAAAGATAACTGCCAAGACGACTAATTTAATCTTCATCACATTTGTTAAAATAACTCTTAGCAAATAAAAATGGAATTTCGAATAGAAATATGATTTGATGAAGATTTTGTAATGAAAAAACTTTTTGTTAGTGTTTAATCATCATTGAATTCATTGGACTTCAAAATTTACTTCACAAAAAAGAAATATTACGATTCTTTCCCAGATAAGAGAATTTAGACAATGAATAACCAATGGTGTTAACTCATAACCGTACATAGAGAACTGAGTTCTATGTTGGTTTAGTAGACCATCAATTGGTTGAATCTTAGCCTTTTTCAGTTTTAACCTCTTGTGTTTATTTCATGAGTATGACTTGGATAAAGCAAAAATTGCTTTGTGAATCTTCATGAGTTATACTCTGTTCAATCTATTAGTGAGGTATTAATTGTGAAATTGCGAGATCGAAAAGACGTTTACTTATTTCTTACACCATATAAAGTTATGTAAATGATTGATAGAGGAAATATTGGATATGATAAAAAACTTTATAAAGTTTTAAACCCAATATATATTATTAGTATTAAGATGTGTCACCTCCAGCACACTATACCCTCCATTCCGCGGCAAAATTTTTTCAAAGTTTAAGAGTACAAAAATTTTTAAGACAAAGACAATGACTCATTCAAGGTCATTGGATGAATCATCATAATTTTGAAAGGTCATTGGATGAGTCATAATATTTATAATTATTATATTTGAAATAACAGTTATGGGTACACACACTTTTAGCTATAAACAATAAATATTAATTTAGAGAGAATTGAAATGATTTAAGAAATTTTAATAATAATAATAACAATATTTGCTAGTTATTTTAATGCATCTAATGCGAACAAGTCAATTGTTATAACAGTATAAAAGCTTATTCCAATAAAACAAATGATCCGTTCAATCGTATAATAAAAGAAGTAACCGGCCAACAACCGATGTAAGCCTACTGCAAAACAATGGCAAAAACTCCTCAATATCTCCATTTTATATTTTAAACTATTCTCTTAAGTAAATGCATTATGATTGTCAGTTACTTTTTTATTATTAACAATGACATTGCAATAGGACTGCATAATTCTGATTGGTATAATATAGAATAAAGAAGCGTACAATTCAAAACTTTATCATAAAATGTCAGAAACTAGATTTTTTATTACTTTGATGAATGACCTTGTTACCGATACTGGAGAGGATAATATCGTTAAAAATATAAAATTAATGGTCACCGTACCGGAAAAATCATAGAAGGCATCGAATTTGATCATGATAAAATTATAAATTTGCCAACATTAGAGTACAAGAGAAATTCGTTTCAATCGATATTCGATTATATGTTTGATGATAACAATAAATGGACTTGAATAATCGTAGGATTAATGTACATGAAACATATGATTTTAAAATCTAGCTCTGACTATGAAAATTGTTTCCAATGGTCTGTAGAGGTATATCACTATTTATTCTTATTATTTTTATCAATATTTAGATAATAAAATTGCGCCATGGGTAAATGCCAACAGTGATTGGGGGTCAACTATTCAAGTTGTAGCAGAAGTCAAACGTTCCGATGAAAATATCAATAAATGTAAAACATTATAAAAACTCATAACTGGTGCATCTGTTATATTTATTTTTAATAGGGTTTACCATAAATTGAAATAAATGTATTAAAGTCTTGGTTATTGTTTTTATAAACAAACTAAATTTTAAGATTTATTGATTAATGCATGTATATTTATTAATATTTTTTACAACATGGTAAATACAAGTCTCAAAATCGTTGCAATCAGGTTCATCAGTGACATCCACTAAATTTTCAGTAGCGATTTCCGTATCTTCAATTTCATCATTAACAATTGTTTCATCGTCACTATCTTCAATTAATTCCGAATCACAACCAGCATCTTCTTTACTCGATGCTTCAACTAGAGTCAACATATATTTAATTTTTACACCGGTAGTTTTAATGGAACATTAGCCAATTCGGTCTCGATCAATCATTAACCAATCCGGTGATTTCATTTCGTATGTTAATAATAATAATAATTTTATACTCCATATTTCAGGACCCTTATATGACTACTTTCCCACTGGTAAACACGTTAACACACATTGGGTTGTATTGTAAAAGCCTCAATGCAGGAAATAATCCAGGTTAAAATATTCAAAGACATTATAGATTGATACAATGTTCTATATACATGATAACCGTGGTTAAATGGATTTTAACATCTTTTATTCGATGTTGTAATTTATTAATATCTGAAGGTTTCTTGCAGCCCATGATAATTCTGCATTTTCCGGATTTGAAAAGTATTATAGAGTATTTTCCACTCCTATCAAATATTTTCTGGGGTTTACCATTCGGAAACGTCATTTTTGACACGTCGAAATATTCCTTTATAGTTTATATTTGATAACATAATTAAACAATTATGAAATATTATCTTTATATACGATTTTAGAAAGAGTTCATTAAAATGTATAATATAAACAAAAATTGCATTTATACAAATTAATAATGTAATTAAGAAATGATGTGGTATATCAAAAATATTCGGCCCTAGTGGTAGCAGTAAAACTATGTTTGTGTGCAAATTACTAAAATCTAATTTATTCAAAACAAAATTCAACAAGATTTATCGGCATAAGGGTGGAAATGAAGAACATGGATTGACTCAAGATAATTTCTGTAAATTGAAAAATATGAAAATAGTAAATGGATTTGATAAAAAAACTGGTCAAGTCGGTTAAGGAAAGGTGATATCATCATTAATGATTATTTGTGTCAAGAAGCTAATAAAGAAAAGGATTTCAATAATTTATTACCCAAAATCAGTCGACATGTTGGTAATTACTCAAAATCTATTTCACCATGGTGGGGCATATCGAAGACGTAATTTAAATGTTCAGTATTTAGTTATTTTCAAGAATCCTATGGAGTCAACAGTCATTGATTTTCTTATTATTTTTATTATTTTTATGTGCTGTTTTTTATTATTTTTATTATTATTATTATTATTATTATTATTATTATTATTATTATTATGTTCTATCTTATTATCATAATCGTTATTACCAAAGACTGTACATGTCTAGTGCATGATTCATATGTATACATAAAGGACACATGCATACACACGCTTGATTGCATGTATTTTACAAAGAATTCATTTCTACACAACCTAAATTGCATGAGTAAAAATACTACAATGTGATTGGCTAAAGCATGAAAATGTTATTCTCTTTATAAACATTGAAAATTTTCAAATTTGTCGTTAGCTAAGGCGGTGGAAACACTATCATCGCCTTCATTAACTCCGTATGTTATTCAAGATTCTATAGTTGACTGTAAAGGTTTAATTTCGCTACTTCTGAGGATGTTCTTTAGATAACGCATGAATTGCTTTTTATTTGGTCTGATGTTACTGAAGATGAGTACGCTAAGGCACAAAGAATCTGGACGTAGCAAAACTGTAGGACTTTGCATGACTATATGTTAATTTACCTTAAACTTGACGTATTCCTCCTTGCGGACTACTTTCAACCATTCCGTGCCAAGGCCATGGAATTCCAAATGGAATTCCGGGTATGTCATGGGCCTCATCGCTTATGACGTTAACGGAACCCATTGAACTTTTACAGGACATAAAAATTTTCAATTTTTACGAAGGCGCAATACGGGGTGGGTTAACATTTGTTAAGAAACATTACTTTCTGCTTCAGATGATACAGAATTATTGTACAGAATTATAGATTTAAATATTCGGTATGGTTGGGCTCTAAGCCAAAGTCTTACGTATACTGATTGTACTTGAGTGTATGATGGCTTGAATGAGGTTTTGAATGAATGCGTGAATGTTGTAGATATTGAAATCTTTCCATATGGATAAACTATGGAAGTTGATATCGAAATTCCAGATTATTTACATGATTTTTTAAATCACTTTCTAATTGGAGTGCAAAACATGTGCCCACCAAATTCAAAAGTTGAGAAGTTAATACTCACGCATTATACTATGAAGAACTATTAAATATAAACAATATCCTATTTTAAAAAATTATATTGATAAAAACACTAGCTTGCGTGCAAATGCAGTTAGTGAATTATATAGAAATTTATTTAAATTGTATAACAATAGCTTGTATGGTAAATCCTCTGAGAACGTTAAAAAGCGGAGGAATTTGCGGCTATGTAATTCAGCTGAAAAATATGTTCGTCAAATAAAAACTTCTAAATTTTTTTAAAAATCAGAAATTATTTACTCAATTCTAAAATATGTTTTTAATATTCTAAAATCCAATTGTAGATAAATATAAAAAACTTAATTATTCCTTTATTAAATTTTTGATTTCCGACATTTCACCTTGGCAGGGGTTTGTTTTGATAAACTTTAAAAAATTTTTGTCGGTAGTGGAATCATTTATATAAATAAAATTTAAATAAATAACAATGTTTGCCTATTTCCGCAATGTTTATTTTATTGTAATTTATTTTAGTTGAAATAATTTTTTATTAGAGTTATAAAATAATAAAAATAATAATAATAGTAACAATAAAAATTATAATTATAATAAGGCTACTTATAACATTATAATTCTATTTGAAAAAATATGAAAATAATATGACCTTGAGATTATGTCTTTGTTTAAATGACCTTGAATTTTATTACTGCTTTGGGACCGCGTACTCACAATATGTAATTAGCTTAGGGTGATACATAAAAAGAAACCGACTAATTATCAATTTATAGAAATAATTTTATTTTTCCTTGGTAAATTTATATTGAAACTAATAAAATATAAATAAAAAATTACAAAAATTTTTAAAAGTGTTTGTGCTGGTCACATTTTTATTGCTATTATAATATGCTTATAATTTATAAATATTTATAGTTTAAAAGATAAATTTAATTTTTTTTAAATATTATGAAATTATTAAATATTATTACATAAAAACCTCTGAATCCAGTAAATATAAATAAATAATGCTGGTCGTGTGTATGTGCTTCTTGTTTAAATTAAATAAAACAAACTCGATTTTAATTTAATACTTTTATTTAATGTTTCGTTAAATCTAACGCACAATTTCTGTATGTTATGATTAAGGAAAGAAATTAGATGATCGTTTTAAACAAATTTTCTGTACATGACCCTAGAGACATTTATCGCGGGGAAAAGAAGTGATTTTGAGGATTTTATTTAAATATACTCTTTTAACACTAGATCTACCAGCATATTCGATATACCTAATTCTGCATATAAAAAACTGTCATTTTGACGGGCTCGGTAGTTCTAATGCTAATAAAAGCTTGTTGGAAAAAAAGAGAAGTAGTTAGTTACAAATACTGAACAAATAAGATAACAAAATTTGTAGAATTTATTTACAAAATATTATTAAGCGAAAAAGTTCACGATTTGAGTCAGTTCACCTATTTTCTTGATCCGATTCACTTTCTTCTCTGAGAATGTCCATGTCGCTTTCTTTATCTTTAGTGGTATTTATATCTTGAGCCGATTGTGAGTGGTGTAGATTGGATGAATCTGTAAATATTTCTGATCTCATTTCCTGCACACTGACGCATTTAATGATCGGTGGCCAAGAAGAAGCGTTATTGTTTATATCCTCTCGAATTTTTTCGTATTCTTTTTGGTCTACCGATATTGGAAATAGCAAGAGTCTAATTCGTTTCATTTGTTGCTGAAGAGTAATGTTATCAATGACAAATTCAACAAGATATGAAATCCCGAAGTTTGCCAAACTAAATCCCAAGAGAATCAAACTGACGTTTAGTGATGGAAAGGATTCAAGCTGTGGAAAAAAGAAAATAATGACTGGTCAAATGAAATAATACACTACTTCTAGTAGGTTTTTCAACCATTGAAAGGGTTTGAAGATCACGTATACAGTTAATGCAAGTGTTCCTGTTATGTTTGCAATGAAAATATCTAAAGGAAAATTATTACGGAAATTTATAAATAATCAAAGTTTTACAATTTCGATAAATTGGTGCACGAAACGGAGCACCTTTGGAAAATACTAATGCAAGTATTATATATTGAAAGATTGCTACTGAAAAAACGGCCATATTGGCGTGAGATTGGTGTATGACTTCATCCTTGGAGACTGGTAACACATACCTGTAAAATATATCATACAACTATCAAATGACTAATATTGTTTTTACCAAGATTGGTATTTGACATAGAAATAACCCGCCACTTGGAATAGTGCATTGATTGTGCATTGAAAAACCAAGGATGTCATCATAGGTATCGTGAGCAATCTCATACTTGGAGTTTCAACGGACAACTTTTTACAAGCTTTTGAGTAGCCAACTAAAAGAGATGTAAATATTGTAAAAAGATCATTTCAAACCTTACATGTGATGCTCAAAGTAGTGATAATGACTAGGTCAATGTAAAGAAATTGAAAATCAGAGATGTTTGACGAGATCTATCAAGAAAATTTAAATATAAACAATTTACTAATTTTATAATACCCAGTAAAGCATGAGTACTGATATGAATTGTGTGAAGCTGTAGCCAGCCATGAACTTGAATGTACCAAAACTCGTTGTTAGAGCACATCTTCCTTGTTTTATTAATTCTGGTACACAGGATATATTTGGTATTTTTGATGTAAATGGACTGGCTACGCTCGCTTCTGTTTCACTCAAAGATATGCCTGCGTGCGCTGCTTTCAATGCCCCACAATCATTGGCACCATCGCCGCACATTGAAACATAGTATCCCACTGATTGCAGGGCTTCAATCAGTTGACTCTTTTGATCTGGAGCAAATCTTGCAAAAACTGTCCCTTTGACAACTAACTATACATTGAGAAATTAAAAATAAAAATGAGTACAATTGAACGTACTTTCGGGATTAGTTGTGGGCATTTATCGCGAATAAGTTCCCATGTTTTGCCAGACATAGCTAAATGAAAATCAGGTCTTTCCATGATACAAATCTTAACAGTCTTGTGATTTTCATTTTTGAAAACTGCGATTTCGTTAACTTGTCTTTGTAAGTCTTCTGCATAATGGAACTCAATAATTGGATCCGTTGAATTGTCCGGTGACATTCTAGCATCGACCAAAATGACTTTATCATTTTCCGCAATCATTTCACAATCTCTTGCTACGGATATCGCGGTTAGCATATTGTCTCCTGTTACCATAATCGGGCGAATCATTGCTGATTTCAACTGGTTTATGATAGCCTCGGTTTCGGGTTTCAGTCTATTTTCCATGACCAAAAATCCCAAAAATCTCAAATCACTCTCGACTTGTTGTCGTGGAATTTTCATCAGTTTTGAATAACTTATCTTTAAGGGTCTGTGAGCTAAGGCTATTACTCTGTATCCGGAATGTGTGAAATGAAGAAGTTTAGAACTGAAATCTCTGGGTACTGGAATTGAATAAAAATTATACTGGGTATTTATTATTGAAATTTTGTCTTACAAGTTTCTTTTCTACATAACGTGCTGATAACCTCTGGAGAGCCTTTTACATAAATATTAAAATTCATTCTTGTTCTGAATTTGGTAATCACGGACATCCTTTGCAAAGAGGAGCTGAAAGGAAATTGTCTTAGAATTGCAATTTGATGGGGCTTAGCTTCGTAGTTATCTTTGTAAGCAATAATTGGTACAGACATTTCAAAGTCGTTTTCATTTCCATCAACACCTTCTTTGATGTTCTAGAAATAGTTAAATTTGTTTTAATTGAATTATAATTAAACCCACCCATTGAATTGATTCAAACATTTTAACATCTAAAGGATCTCCGGATATTTCTCCGTTAATAATGTTCAAAGAATGACACGTTGCCATGCATTCAACGAAATTTGCTAATGGTAATGTCTCTGGATTTGTAATCGGATCTCCGAATGAACCATCGCTTTTGCTGGCAACAACTCCCCATAGATCCAACCCATCTTCTGTTAAAGTTCCAGTCTAAACAATAATAAAAACTTGATTTTAGTCATTGTTATAATGCATACCTTATCGAAACATGAAACGTTTATCCCTCCACATGCGTTGATGGTGTTCGGACTGATGCAAAATATACTTTTCTTTTTCAATCTCGATTGTGCAAATATAACTCCGATGGTCATTGCAACTGGAAGCGCCGGGGGAATAATAATAGTTATAATGTCCAATGATCGAATAACAATGCTTATAATGGCAATTTTTCTGGCCACCATTACAATGACTGTATAGACAAATCCTACAAGAGCAAAGAGTGACAACACTCCTATGAATTTAAAGCCATCTTTGTTTAACTTGGCATCAATTGGTTTTGGAAAGAGAATAGAACGAACCAATTCTCCTTTGGCAGTTAGAAATCCTGTTCGTACAACGACAGCCAGAACTGGTTCGTTTTCAAAGTTTCTTGTTTGAATGACTGAAGTACCACAAAATAAAACGTGTCTGCCATGTTTCTTTAGATCAAAAGGTTCATCATTGTTTGCCGTTTTACAATATTTAATATCCAATTCATTTGTACTCATTTGATTTGGTGAGAAAGGAATTAAACCCATTGGATTTGGAAGAGGTGTTTTAGTTATAGGAACACTTTCCCCGGTAAGCATACTTTCGTTGACAATGCAGTTCCCGGAAATCAAGACGGCGTCACAGTGCATTAAACCTCCTGACCGAGGCAATTCCACAATATCTCCCGGCACTAATTCTGTAGTATCTATTTGAATTAATGCTAGGTCCCGGTAAGTATTAGTATATCCGTTACTGGCAATAGTGTTTCTTAGTGATTTTTCATTCTGTAATGTAAATTTCAAGATTGACTATGAATAATTATAAAATCTCTTACCTTTCTCGTATTGTAAAGCTGAACACTAAGAGACATTGTCGACATGAATATGATACAGCCAGCATAAACCACGTAACCATCAAGGAACCACAACACTACACTGCATATTTGAAATACATAAAACGGATTCAGACTCTAAAATATTTCTTCAGATCACATATATTATTAAAATGTTAATTACTTCTTTAATAAATAATTTTAATAACGGGGTAAGTTGGACTTCAATCGCATTTTTACCAAACAGTTTTATTTGTTTTACTGCTTCATCATTTGTTAATGGCTTTGACTTAAAAAATTCGCTGCATTTTTGTTCAACTCCACTGAAATTTAATAAAGATTATAAAGGTGATAATTATTATTAGTAATTAATTATAATATAATAATGATGATGATGATTATTATTATTATTATTATTATTATTATTATTATTATTATTATTATTATTATTATTATTATTATTATTATTATTATTATTATTATTATTATTATTATTATTATTATTATTATTATTATATAAATATGATTATAATTATAATAATTACTCTAAAGTTTCGAAATTCAGTGTTAAAGGATTCCAAACGTATTTGAGTTTTTTGTGATTGAAATACGGAAGAGCGTGTCCAGGCTAAAACGAGCGATAAGTATTATGTCACATATTACATAACGTACCAGGTGATTGATAATGATTTCCGACTTTTCGTTTTTCAAATCAGATTTTCGACATCTAAATTTAAAATACAGTTTAAATCAACAAGGAAAATTTAAAATTTAGTTGCTCAAAATTTTTTAAAAAATGCTTATAAAAATGAAAAGATTTTTCGATTTTATAAAAGAAGCTTGACTCAGGAAACACCATATGAAATATTAAATATTTCATTTAGTTAAATAAAAGAAAATAAATATAAAAATTTAATAAAATCTACTAACTTTTCACTTTCTGTAGATGCGAATTTAATCTTTTGTATCCAGTACCGCTGATATTGGTCCTATATGAAAATCCGGGTAACTTTGTTAGTAACGATAATCTTTGTATACCTTTGCTATTATTACGTCTGCCTCTTCCAATGAGCAAACGGAATGCGTGGCATAAATTTGCCATTTGGGCATCCAATGAAAAATTAACCGTAAAATAAAACCTGTCAAAATGTAAAAGATCGATGTTACAAAAATTTTCAAATAATTTGTTCTATAACCGAAAATTTCCTAAAACACAATAAATGAATTGGAAAATGGGAGTGAAATTCCTACAGTTACGCTGTTGTCTCCTTCTTTGATATGATTTATTTTCATAGATTGAATTTTCATTTAATATGAATTATATTAAAAAAATAACATTTGATAATTTAATTTATTAAAACAAAACGGTTTTGAAAAATAATATATTTCCTTAAATTTTTAGAATTTAACCAAAAAAATATTTTCTTTGAAAATTTCCTTAAATAGGAAATTTTTTAATTAATTTGGAATTAATATTTTTTATGTTAGACATTCCTCAGTTATTGGTAAAATCTGATTCCAAATACTAATAATAATAATATTAATAATAATAATTAGATTTTGTATTTATATTAAAAGAATTCTCTACAATCCAATTTCATCTATATATCATTTTGGTTTTGACGCATATACAGTCATCTTTTCTGGTGAATTAAATAGGCTCAAGTTCATAATTTTTTAGGTTCTCTACAAATTTAGCTTATAGACTATTATTGTAAAGTTTATACAAGTCCCTTTATTTCTCACTGTGTGACTTTATTCTTAATTATGTATTTTATCGATATATTGTTTAATTATAGGTGCTTGATTGAATTTAATTGTACTATAAATATTTACAACTTTTGCCCTAACTGACATAAAGCTTTAGAAGCCTATAATGGTTATTTTTGGGTCAATGCGTAAGTTGTGAATTGCTACCATCCGGTGTGCTATTTGGTACCCCCACTTACTACTTACTAAATAATATTAATTTCAAATTACAAATAAAGCGTGATGTTAAATTATATATTTTTGTTATTCATTTTAACTTTATCAGTAATTTATTTATTTAATTATTATTAATTTTTAATTACTCTAATTATTTTTTTAATTATTAATTTTAATTATTTATTTTTAATTATATTTAAATATTTATTTAACTATTTATTTTTATTTAATTTCATTTATATCTTTTTTATTTATTTATTTATAACACACACATATTGGGTACTTAATTTATATACCAAATTATTGTTATGAATATATC
This sequence comes from Schmidtea mediterranea, assembly GCA_022537955.1. Taxonomy (NCBI): domain Eukaryota; kingdom Metazoa; phylum Platyhelminthes; order Tricladida; family Dugesiidae; genus Schmidtea; species Schmidtea mediterranea. Next base: position 129,079,384 of record CM039679.1, read on the forward strand.
AATAAATAAGAACAATAAAAATAAATATAGATATATTAAATGGGCATAACAAGAGTGTTAAACATTTTAATTATCGGATTGATAAACAGTTTAAACAACAGATTAATGAGCACATAATGAGCAGTTTGATGATTTTTCTGAAGATTTAATGCTATTTACTATCATATAATGTCCACGTACTAAACGTTCATTGGTCCCTCCCTCATAATCCTTTTATCTTCATATTTTGTAAATCTAACTTTATTTGTTTTGAAGCTATACAACTAATGGTTACCGTTAATCATTTGAAATTGGACACCTTAGGAACTTCTATGTCATTGTAATAATCAAGATAACACTGGTGTTTTATGTCGGTATCTTTTAATTTGACTCCTTTTGCTTTTGTTGTATTTATATTACCTAATAAACAATATTATTTTGGTCAGCAAAATATCCGCTCTTTGTAGTCAATACCCTTACTCTCAATTTTAAATTTTCCAATGATAAAGTCCAACTTTTACTATGTAATGGGTGAGTTTTATCATGATTAGATGCATCCAGTAAATTGTCTGAAGTCATCGCAGGTAAAGTTTATCTAATTTCCAATTTGTATCTCCTGAAACAATTTTGATAATGCTATCGAAATAATATCGATATTTTGATTACTAACTCTCTTGAGATGTCTACCGATTTCATCTCGTATTTTGCCTAGTATGTTTTAAGTAAATTTTTCAATTTTTACGCATAGTTTAGTAATCCCATCAAGCAGAAAATTTTCAGAAAACATCCCAACCTTGTTGAAGAATTAATTATCGCAAATTAATTTTCAAAATGATTAAGAATCACAAATTGAATAATTACGCTCTACTCTTATCGAAATAGCAGTGCTAATCATCTAATTGTTCGAAACCAGCTTGATTCATACTGTTTCTCGATAAAACAATGTGAATCACCACTTGTTTGTTTACCAATATACTTTTAAATAATTTCATTATTAGTCATCTAATTTGCAAAAATATAGTGTCAGATGGGTTTTTGTATCCAGAAGAAGGTGTAATGTCTATCAAACAAGTGGTAAAGAATACGTTAACTGTTAATAAAATGGCAGGTTTGTCAACGGACCAAAATGGTAATAACACAGAGAACTCCAAAACAAGAAATTTAAATACTCAAGACACTCAAAGCACAGTCAGTGAAGCAACAATCGAGTCAAACGAAGAAGTAATTGAAAAACTTAAGAAGACAGCTGTTAGGCTAGAGCTGGTTTTTTAATTAATCAGTTAATAAATTTTTAAAAGAATCAAAATACATGCACCAAGATCATTGAAAATGCATTATCTTACACCAATTAAAACAAAATAACTAGAAGAATAAATAATACACATTTAAGTAAAAAAAACGAAAGAAAAAACATATTTATTTAATATAAAATAAAATTAATAGACTATAGTGCATAATTACAACCATCTTAAATTGGAAATCCATCATGGAGAAATAATTAAATAAAGAAAAAACCTTAAACTATGATTGCTTTAACAAACGAAAGATCATAGTTCTGCAAAACAAAAGGATCATAAAACAAAATAGCTTAATTTATGGTTGAATTAACAAACGAAAGACCATGATTCTGCAATAATTGAAATGATTTAGGCTTGAAATATCAAGCGAGAGAGCCATAATCGAAGAGATTGTGGAAAAGAATTAATAAAAAATTAAAATATGAATTTCTATAAGAAATTTCTAAGTATAAAACAGTAATTACTTTGTAGCATCATAAATTAATATATTAGATAAGTGAATAACAAAATAAGCCCTTGCTGCGAAGTAATAATTATATTGTTGAAAAAAGTTTCGATTATTAAATAATCTTCTTCAGTTTCTTTTGGAACTATTATATAGAATTTTAAAAATTCCAAAATACCTTCTGATTTTCATTAAAATTAACTTTATTGTTTTTGATTGGTTTAAATTAAACTTTAAAACATTTTAAATCTAAAATTTTAAAAATTTAAAATTTAAACCAATTTTTTCCTCTTTTTTTTTGTTTTCGTTGAACTAAATTAAATATTGCTACTATAAATAAATACATAAATATTACGCTTAGAATAAAAATAAATGCAGGCACGGAATGGTGTGAATGTATATGCACTATCCTAGATAGAAACAAACACAAATGTATAAAATCAGTATAAATAGGCGCGTAAATTTCATTCTACCAACTTTTCAAAAATATTTTCATTTTTTCAACGCTAGTTTAGAAATCGCTGATTTATTTTTGCCGTGGTCAATTTGTTTAATTGTACTTTCTGTGATTTTAATTGCCTATGGTAATTTTTATAAATTAATAAATGTTTCTTTATATGATTTTTGTTTTTAATCAGTTTTTCTTTCATGCTTATATGTCTCTAAAATACTTATATATGTATGGTGATAGAACTTTGAAAGATCTATCGGTTAGCTCGACTGGGGAGTTAGTTTTGTTTGGTTGTAGCGCCCAATAAAACTCTTTCTATCCTTCAAAGGTTGAAAAATAGGTAATGTTAAGGATCTGTAAGTCAAATTTAAAACTGTTGGGCCAGAACACAAACGGCCCTGAAAATTGTTTAAATGCATCAGTAATACAGCACAAAGATCCAGCACTTAAAATACAACATACAACACCACCTAAACACTGTAAAATCTGAGAGAATATAAATAAATATAAAATCAAAAAACATAAAAGTAAAATATAATAAATACAAAATGTATCAAGAACCGCACGAAATTTACATAAAAATAAAACAATAACAAGAAAGTTTGACCGAAAAACGACAAGTTATATAAAAGTAAAAATTAATGAATTAAATGAGTGAAAATAAAATATTTTTGGCTGAATAAATTTAATTAAAAATGTTAAAAATAAATTGCCAAATTAAATTAAGAAATTAATAAAAATTTAATTTAGATAACACAAATAATTTCAAGGTCAAATTAGTTTTATCGCAATAAAAATAACAAGCAAGGTTAAGATCAAATTATAGGTATATATACTGATGTGTTTTGACAAATTATAAACTTACTATCAACTTAATTTTCAATCTTATTTGTTCAAACTTAAATTTGTTGGAAAACTTAGTTGAGTTAAGGTGTATAACTAGCTGAGAGCCGTGAATTAACATTTGTTTTTGCCCCCAATTTTGATTTAAATCAGAGTCAATTACCTCAAAATGGAAATTCACGATAAGATATAAAGTTTGCTAAAGCTACAACTGAACCGGTGCATGTTGTAATATATGGAATATTTGAAAATGATCTTCAAATAATTGCAAACAGAACAGTACTAGTTTGAATATGTTGGTATAAATATATAGATAATTTATGATAATTTGTCACGGTGTAAGTATTATTAATATTATTGATGGAGTTCTGTTCAGGTCTATTGAATTGGAAAACAAATACTGGGACATGAATGTTTAGGGGTTTTTCCTCTTGATAAAATTCCATATTTACGTAATAATCAAGCTATAATCGTCAATACTCAATCGTCTCATCTTGGTGGAGAACATTGATTAGCAATATATATGAAACCTAGCAATATATTTGTATTTGATCCTATGGGTTTCTATTATCCGACTTTAATGATTTCGAAACTGCAAACAATTGGTAAACCGATTGTGTATAATAAAACTTTGTTTCAAAACCCATGGACCTTAACATGTGGTCAACACTGTTTAGATTGGTTATTATCCAAGTGATTTGATGTTTAGCTTAAAGGTTTAAGAAATGTATTAATGTTGTGTTGTATTTTAATATTTTATTATTTTATTATTGTTTTTATGTGTTGTATTTTTAATTAATATTTTAATATCAACAAAGACAGTGCATGACCATCTCGTTATTAACAAAGAACACACTCTAGACTGCATGTAATTTACAAATAACTCACATACATACTCTAGACTGCATGTGATTTACAAAGAATACATGCCTACACAACCGTGACTGCATGCTTAAAAATCCCACACCTATATGTGTGTATCATTATAATGTGATTAGCTAAATCCTGAAAATGATATTCTCTTTATAAACATCGACAATTTCCAAATTTGTCACAATTATTTCCAAATTTTAGAATCGCAAAATATGAATCCAACAAGTATTTTAAGAAATTTGTTAACCTCCGAAACCGGTAAGGATTATTAATATTAATTTTTATGTTCCTATTAGTCGTTTGTCCAGATATAAATACATTAAAACTTCTTCTGTATTGAAAAATAAAGGAGCTATACTAAACATATAAATTAATAATGACAAATGCTTTCTTAAATATATAATTGGTGAAAATCTCCAAAGAGTTTCTAAATATACAGAGCTTTTAGATAAGTTAAAATATGATGATGTCAAGGATTGTCCCATAAAACTTTGCAACATCCCAAAGTTTGAAAAGAAAAACTCTAATTTAAACTTAGCAATTAACGTGCCGTACACACCAACTGTGATAATTGATGACAATGAGGTTCCAGATAATTATGTCTTTCACCATACTCATTTAAGTTTAATACATAGAACCAAGGTCACTGACGGAAACTCTATTTATTTATTATTACTGAAAAATAAGGAGAGACTCCATTATACCGCAATGACCAATATCAACTGGTTAATGAATTGTCATCAAAACCCTGACTGTAATATACAAATTATGTGTCATTGGTGTCCACATTGCCTTAATGGGTTTCGATTAGATAATGCATTCAATACACATGTTGTATTATGTGCCAAAAATCAGACTGGCACAACCCTTTTCACTTTACTCGAAAATAAAAACTTAGAATTCCTAAATTATTCCAAACATATAACCCCACTTTTTGTTATGTATGACGATTTTTAATCGGTTTTACCTCCTGACGATAGACATTATCAAATTCAAATGCCTATTGCAGCAGGTCTTTTATTAATTAATAATTATACCAACACAAAACCTCATTCGTATTTTTATGGTCTCGATTGCATTCCTGATTTTTTTAAGGAAATTGAGGAAATTGCGACAGAAATTGTTATTCTTTATTATGATTCGGAAGGTAATAAATTGATAGGGCTATGTCTTTCAATGAAGAGTGACAATTTAAATCTTGTTGAAACGGTTATTTATGTAAAAAACCTATTGTAATTTCTGTTAGAGATCATTGCCATTTTACAGGTAATTATCTAGGGGCAGCTTACCGAAAATGTAATATAGCTCGTAGAATTTATCGCTTACTACCTATTGTTTTTCATAATTTAAGAGTTTATGACCTTCACCATATTTTAAAATATGGTCTCGATCGCTTTTCTTCGTGGAACTTAAACATCATACCTACCTTTACAGAAAATTTATTTCTTTAATTGTTCACATTAACAAATTTTCGGTTCGCTTTATCGACAGTATGCAATTTGTTAATTGTTCGTTAGCTAAGGCTGTGAAAACACTAATTTCTCTTCCATTGACTTCGTCTGTCTTTCAAGGTTCTATAGTTGAATGTAAAGGTATCTTTCCGTATAATTTCGCTATTTTTGAGGAAGTTCTTGAGACTGCTTATGAGTATCCTCTAATTTTGTAACGGGGTAAGTGAAGATGAGTACGATATGGACGCAGCAAAACTGTAGGACTTTGTGTGATTATATGTTAATTTACCTTAAACTTGACGTATTCCTCCTTGCGGACTACTTTCAACAATTCCGTGCCAAGGCTATAGTTTACAATGGTCTTGAACCTCTAATTTTTTATGGAATTCCGGGTATGCCATGGGCTTCAGCGCTTATGACATTAACGAAACCTATTGAACTTTTTCAGGACATGGAAATGTTCAATTTTTACGAAGGCGGAATACGGGGTGAGTTAGCATTTGTTAACAAACATTACATTGCTGCTTCGGAGGATACAAAATTATTGTACATAGATATAAATAATCTGTATGGTTGGGTTCTTAGCCAAAGTCTTTCTTATGTTGATTTTACTTGGGTATATGATGGTTTGGATGGGGTTTTGAGTGAATTTGTGAATGTTGTGGGTATTGAAATCCTTTGATATGGATATACTATGGAAGTTGATATCGAGATTCCAGATTATTTACATGATTTTTTAAATGACTGGTCGGATTGGACCAGAAAAGATGTTCAAAGATAATAATACTTGAAACCGATCCAGCAGTTTGAGATCAACAATTCAATGATATATTTGACAATGTTATTGATATATATTGACATCTTTGTGAATATCGTAAAAATAAAAATTTGTAAATATTTTATTTTCTTAGTTGAAAAATTAAGATTATGGTATTTTATTACTGTTTTTTAAATGGATTTATTTTTATTATATGTATATATTGAGTTTTTAGTTGATTTAATTTTTTATTAGGGTTATAAAATAATAGTAATAATAATAATATTAATAAAAATAATAATAAAAATAATAAATAATAATAATAATAATAATAATAATAATAATAATAAATAATAATAAAAATAATAATAATAATAATTATTATTATTATTATAGTAAAAATATTAATAATTATAATTATAATAAAAATAATAATATTAACTTGTAAAAATAATAAAATAATAATAAAAATATTAATTAAATCACTACTTATAAAATTAGGTAGTAAATTATATTTGAAAATTTTTGAAAATTTTGAATGACCTTGAGAAATTTTTTGATAAGTCATGGTCTTTGTTTGAATGACCTTAAAAAAAGATTCTGACTCATCCAATGACTTTGAAAGATTTTGAATGATATTGAGAAAAATTTTCCTGAGTCATGGTCTTTGTCTAAATGACCTTGAATGAGTCATTTTCTTTGTTTAAATTTTGATCTTGGAAATAATTATGGCTCATCCAATTATCTTGAATGAGTCATAGTCTTTGTTTAAATGACCTTGAGAAATTATGATAAATCGTTCAATGACCTTGAATGAGTCATTGTCTTTGTTTAAAATTTGACTTTGTACTTTTAGACTTAGAAAATTTTACCCCTAGCTGAGGGGGTGTGCTGGATTTGACATGTGCTGGGTGTGACACATCATACTACTAATATATGTTTTAAAACCGAAATTAAATTTCATTATGATGCAATAGATGCAAGTCCAATTAAATTCGTCACAATAAATAAAATAGCATACAAAAATATTATGTAAAAACATAAAACCAATACTAGAAGCGATTGACAGAAGGCACAATGGCACAGTACCAGCAATAATCACGTCGAGAAAAGAAAATTTAAAACAGAAGTTGTGGACATAAAACAAATCGTAGACAAAAAAAATGTTTAAAAGAGTCATAAATGCAATGGATGCATTGCCAAAGACTATCATTATTAAAGAGAATATGAATAAAATTCACTGACAACAAAAGAGAACTAAAGAATCGGGGGCAGAAAAAAGAATTGAAAAAATGGTATTCAGAAACAACAAAGATCTTTTGGAAAAGAAAGAATTTGATGGTATTAGAAATGATAGAAAAATTACAATCAAAATGTAAGAAGAAATAATCACAGCAGTTAATATCGATAATTAAATTCTTTGAAAATTCTCTTGTTATAAATACAATACTAAAAGATGATAATAATAACGATAAAAGTGAAAAAACAATAAAGACAATCAAGGGGGTGTGCAGAAAAAAAATTTCGGGAGGATTTTCAAAGTAAATTTTCATTAAATAGTTTCAATGATTTTGTATATATATTTATTGCACATGTAAATTATAAACTATAAAAATTTTATAATGTTATGTGACTACAGCATTTTTTTTAAATAAATAAGTAATGCTTTGACATATCATTATTAGTATACATTAAGTTAACAATTTACAATTTAAATCTTATTCACTTTAATAATAACCATTAGACATTTTGCCGCAACATGCCATAGGTAAACCATCATTTGAGTTTTATTTTTATTTTGCTTTACAAATCGCAACACTTTGATATGAAATAGGAATAAATAAATAGAGTGGATAGTTTTCAATATGTATTTAAATTTATTTGATGACCTCGCTTAGCAAACTGGAAACTATAAAAATATTGCTAAATTTACCGACTTTTAATTTTAGAGGTAATTCGGTATATAAAAATTGAGTTACCGGTTTACTATAATATGTTTTAATTTTATTTAATACAATTTCACCCAACACAAAAACTAATTTTTAATTTTTGTTCCTTTTGATATTTTGGGGGGTTTTATCCCTCTAATCCCTCCTCTGCGTATGCTCATGAAGACGATGAAAAAACCGAAATAATATTAAATTTTCAATGATACAGAAGGAGAAATGGCAGCTATCACACCCAAAAAATAAAGATTACCTGAACGACTTAAAAGACAAAAGAAGTACAAACAGTTGCAATTGGAAACTGATGGTAAATCCACATTAATCAAAACCTACCAATCTTACTGAAGGAATCACAAGCAATAATGACTATGATCAACTTAGCAGAAGAATATGCTGGCGGAAAATTAAGGAATATGATGGAAGTCAAAACCAATCAAATAATAGTCATAAATATTGATCATAAACAAATCAACACAACTTTTAAGCTTGTAAAAAAATTTGTTAACAACCTTCAACGATAGCTCGTCGAACCCATAGTTGTGTCAGATCAGTTATAGCATTAGTAATATCACTCACTTTTTGCGGACTTTTTGAAATTTTAAAAATATACTATAAAGTAATATCAAAATTTTAAAATCATGTTTGAAACTGTTTTAAAAAAATTTAATATATTTAATTTAACCCATGCATTAAAAAACCGATGAATATAAAGAAGTTGAGTTACAAATATAACAATTGATTCTAATTAAAAAAATTCCTGGGTTAAATAAAGTTTTAATTAAATTAAATATTTACTCTAAAAATTTATAGTTTTTTATAATTTCTGTCAAATTTGTTTTAATATTCATTATTAAAATTTCAAAAAATGAATTCTGGCAAAGGGAAATTTTTAGCTAAATACAAGACCTTTCTTTTATCCACTGGATCTTTATCATTAGATTGCCTTTTAAATGGTGGTCTTGCAACAAACACAATTACATTATTAGGTATTTTTTTTAATTTCACTTTTGTAATTTGATGGTATGATAACAGAAGAAGACAAACTTAATATTCATTGTTCATTATTGTGCCAGCATTTTATTGCCCATGGTTTATCAAATAATCAGGATACTGCTCTAGTTATTGATGAAATATCACCAGAAGAATTTATACAAGTTCAAAAGCTATTTCTTTTAAATCTTTATAATTTTCTACAGAATTTACCTAAACTTAATCCAGATAACTCCTTAGTTCCTAGAATAGAAAATGATATGTCACAATTAAATATAGCATGGAGATATAGAGATTTGGCACCTGTGAAAGTATTGTAAAAGTTATAACTATAATTTCTAATAATTTCACAGGATGATTTTGCAATGTCTAATAATGGTTCATCAAAAGTTGATTTAACTAAATTTAGTTCTTATTCATTTCATAACATAAAGTTACTACATTGATTTTTATTTTATTCGATAATTTGTAAATACCAGTTTATCGGATAATTTGAATGAAACTTTAACTTTCTGCAAGAAATTCATTAAAGAAAAGGGTTTATTTAGAAAACAACTGAAATTAGTAATTTCTTCACTCGGTTCGCCGCTTTGGGGAATTTGTGAAAACGAAGAGAAATTTCTCAATTTAATCTCTCGATTTTTGTTCTGTCTGAAAGCGATCGTCAGTGAATCGACAATTTCTGTTATCGTTACAATCAATCCAGATTTATTAGAAGTAATACAATTCCTGAGAAAAGATTTCAATAATTTTTCCAGTCGAACGTCATCGAAATCGTTCGATCGATGTGTAATTACGTACTGAAATTCGAGGCATTCGACGATCCAAAAGCCGTAGCTGATCAGTTGCACAATGACGTCAGCGGGCAAATCCGACCAATCAAAATCGCAAGCGTCAATTCAATCGAACCGATATTCAGGCCAAACACGAGCATTTGGAGCTATCACATACACAGGAGGAAAATGCTGTTTAAAGTGGAAATTTTACGGATTTGTGACTTTTATTTATTTTTTGAACAGGAATTCTGTTTACCTCCGTGTTTGTCCGATAATACGAGCCGGTCCAATCAGAACGAGCCGTCAAGGTCAATAAATCTCAAATCTGGCTGTGGTGTTGATTTTTAATATAAAAAATCTTTGACTATCTTTTTTATGTATGTTAATTATTTGTAGTACCAAGCATGTCTACTTTTTATCTGTTACGCATTTCCGACAGGCTCTCGTTTTCTAATCAGTCATGGTCAGTTGGTATGGAAATATATGAAAAACATATTTTCTGTATTGCAATGGGTAATCGGTGATTCAGTGTTGACATCATACAAAAACATTGACGTTGTGTAAGTCGCTCGGCAATCAGCCGTTGGGGCTACGGTGAGTAAGCCGAACTTTGACCAAAATCATAATGGAAAGATAATGTTACTTATATTAAGACGGTAACGCATGGGAAGGAGATATCAAACATAAAGTAAATATAAAATTAAAGGAAAACTGATATGCAGAAAATTAAAGACAAGTTGTTGGAGTCGCGTTATTCATTTACATTAAGATAACCGAACATCCGTTCTGAAAGTCTGTGGTCAGTTTCGTTGGTCGCGCCTGTACATTATTATATTTGTTTTGTTGGGCCAGAACACAAACGGCTTGTAAAATTGTCTAAATATATCAGTAATATAGCACGAAAACCCAGCACCAAGATAACTTAAAATAAAACATCAACTAAACACTCTAAAATTTGAGAGAATATATATAAAATCAATAAAACATAAAAGTAAATATAATAAATACAAAATGCATTAAGAACCGCACGAAATTTACATAATAACAAATAAAATTTGACCGAAAAACGACAAGATATATAAAAGTAAAAATTAATGAATTAAATGAGTAAAAATAAAATATTTTTGGCTGAATAAATTTAATTAAAAATGTTTGGACGAGAATAGGAGATGTAGGTCTGTGGATCTATGCCATTGAGTGGTCTAGGTATGGATTTTTCTTCCATCACTATCCCATTGTCGTTGGCCTTTTGAAAACTGCCCGTTGCTTTGTTCGTTAAGTATCTAGAATTGAATGGCATGTTCAACTGAAACAGAAATGACAGTGCTACGTTGGTCGTCTAATTATATAGGTGTGCTGGTTTAATGTCGCGTCGTGTGGTGGGTAGTATGTTGAATTGGATTTCTTGATATCCTCGTTGTCCGGTATAGAATTTATTCAGACACGCCTGCCGATCGATGTTGATTTCTTCCTTTAATTTTGTACAGGCGAGTTGACATTTACCATTGGTGATTCGGTTGTGTGCCAGCATTTCATTCAAAGGTCAGCTGACATTTATGCAATGAGTGGCGTTATTTATTTAGTATTAAGACTTCATTTTCAATTTTTATCAAGTTAATTTTAAGGCATTCCTTTAGAAATCTAATTTTTGGAGTCGATTTAGTTATTTTTATTTTATTAGACTCGCTATCTCCGATTTTCCTATGTGCTTATAGACAGGGTTGTCTTCCCTTTATCACTTCGAACAATGACTCGTCACTTCTATTCCGGATTACGCCTTGGTTAGTCAAGCTAGTAAGTATTTTATTTGATTACTACGTCATGACTCAACAGCCCTTTAGATATCTATTCCCGCAACTGGACGCGGTTGCGTTCGCCTCATCGTCTTCTCAAACCGTACGATGTTGGTCACCTCATTATGGGGCAAATTCCGATTCCAATTTTTCGTGATTATTATCCAAGGCACGGAACATTTATCATTATGATCTATCTGCCGACAGAAATTTATGGTTTTTGGTTCGTTGTACTATATTCAATTTAAGCCTTTAATTATTGTGTTTGTTGTCTGTTGAATCGTCCTCGTTAGTAACAATCTCTATCGTGTGTAGTAAGTACCTCACCAATTTCTATTACAAGTTTCCAAGAGTCGGTTGAGAGTGGTTTCTGTCCGAGAATTTTTATGAATTTATTCACTATTTGCATGGTTTTAGCTCATCCCGTTTAATTACACTTCCCATTATAACTATTAACCTAATAGATGTCAGTACTTATTTATTAAAATTTGGTTACAACAAGAAGTAATACATGCCGACCTGCTATTCGAAGCAGAGATTATGAACGTTAGATTATGGGCTTTGCTCTTTAGGTTTTGTGATTATCATGACCATATAATATTCATAGCAGTTTCAATGCTTTTAATTGGTGTTCGTATTTCAGATATATATGTCGATTTCGGTTGGCATTTGAATTTTTAGATCATTTATGACAGGTGTTGGGCAAAAACTGATAAAAACCCTTTTTCTTTTACTTTTGTTTAGCCAGCACGATAACGCCTGTGTGGTTTTGAGCAGAAAATTTAAAATTATGTAAAAACGAAAATTTAAAGAAAAATAAAATAAATAAAAATTTAATAAAAATTTCGAGTCATAAAAATGTAAAAATTTAATTTTAAATCAAAAAGAATAAAATTTTATTAAATTTTGGAATATTCGAGAATTCCTTGTTTTACTGCATCAAAACACACACACAAACAATCATGATATATAAGGCGAAGCTGGCTGAACAAAAAACACTCTTACTCTAACTCACTCTCTATTTTACTCCTACTAAAACTCTTACGCTTATTATTTCTCATAATATTTTTATCAGTATATCATTGTTACGTTATTTGGAAAAAGTAATTTTAGTTTATTTTTGTTTCATATTTAATATGATTTTATTCACGATAATTTTTTTTATTTTTAATTTTTGTTAATTTTGCTATTGAAAAGCTTGCAGGAAACGTCCTTTCGTGATCGAGGGATTCGACCGTGTTGTTGAACCTCCATCATAAAAGGATTTGTTCTTAAAGCACATGAATTAAAATTTATCGACCAAAATTGAATGATAGACCACAAGCACACAAGTCAATAAAATGAAATTATTTTTCGTTACCCCGGATCGAACCGGTCGTTAGTGGGGAAGCCGCGGTGCCGGTAGTAACCAGGCCTGCCCAGTATTCTCCCCTTCCTAAATCCTATCGCCCGACCCTCGAAAGAGTAGTGTCGAGGTCCTGGGAAAGGCTAAATATAAAGTTATAACACAGAAAAGGAAAGATATACCGACTAGTTTATAGGAGAGTCAGAAAGAATACCTTTTATTTTTTGTAAACAACAATGTTATTTTAGCATAAATGTATGACACAGCTCACTAAAATCCGCGACTAACCACATTAGGAAGTTAAATCGGCCATAGATCACATTTTCGTATCAAATCGACATGCGAAATCGATTTTTGAATGTTACCAAAGACTTTACGTTATCGTAGTACTTAAATTTCAACTTTTCGCTCAGTTCATAAAATTAGATCCACGACTCCATGACCTTAAAACAACTATTGAAGTGACTATTATACTTGTAAATTTATTATTAATACTAAACATTTCATTATTAATTTTATCATTTTATTTGGATATTATTATTGTTAAATTATTATTTTTCTGGGGTTATTGTCGTTATTCATATTGTGGATTTTCGTTAATTGTTTTGAATTATTATTCCAAGTTTTCATTATTTTTAACATTATTAATATTGACCCTAAACGATTATTAATATTATTAACATTATTATAAGCATTATGAGCACTATACTATTATTACCGAAAATTCCATATAGTACCATTAATATTACTTTAGTCATAATTCTGATGTTATTAATGTAAATTTTATTACTATTATCCTTGTTTTTCACAATAATATTATTGTTAATATCAGTATTACTATTGTCAAAATATTTTTATTATTAATTATTATTAAAATATTATTATTATTATTAAAATATTGTTATTATTATTAAAATATTATTATTATTATTATTAATATTATTAGTATAGTATTGTTATAACTATATAGTATCATTAATATCGTTACACAATATCATTGAGGATAAACCAGTATCCCTAGAACGAATCGGATATTATTATTATTATTATTAGTATTATTATTATTATCATTAATATTATTAATTTGATATTACTATTAATATCCCCAAAATATTATTATTATTATTATTATTATTATTATTATTATTAATATTATTAATACATTATCATTATTACCAGAGCTATATAGTAGCATTCATAAGGATAACTTATTGATTACATTAGATATACCTCTGACATTATCATTATTATTACCATTATTATTAACCTTGGTAATATTATGAAGTTCATATTAATCATTTTATTATTTTCATTATGAATATTATTATTATTAATTATATCATGCTTATTATTATTATTTACTAAAATGTTATTATTATCATTAAGTTACTATTATTACTATTATTAATATTAATATGTTAATATTATGATTATAATTAAAATGAAACACTTACAAAAGTTTTATTTAAAAAAGAAAAAGCAAATATCAATAAAAATTCCCATAATCGAGATAAAATTTCCAAAATTTGCGAAGTACAATAAGCCGCGAATCTCTACAATTTAAAGTTAGAAAGGAAGTAAAAAGGAACAAGTATGCCTTACCGAATATGTCGACGAATTCCTGAAATACCTAAAATGATTATTTAAAAGGAAATACAAAATTGTAACCTTGAAAACTTACCGATTGTTGACTCGTTGCTATGGCAACGAGTGAAAAGCAAAGAGTGAATTACTAGAATGTAACAAAACAAGATAATAAAATTTAAATTGTTAGAGAAATAAAATTTTAATTAGTATTTTACAATAAAATTTTTGTAAATCATTTTAGAGTAATTAAATTTAGAATTTCTAAATTTGAATTCAATAAAATTTTAATTTGGTAAATTAATTTTAAAATAGGAAAATACAAACTTCATAATGTTATTATAATGTTGATAATGTAGTGAATTATGTAACTACCCTTGGTTATCACAGGTATTGTCAATGTTAGGGTTGCTAATGCCTGTTATAATGAATCGATCATAAAACACTAGTAGATTCCTTTAAGATATCTAAGTAGAAAAGGACATACTCATCCTTTCCCCATTCAGATGACAAGTGTTTGTTTTGTTTAAAATGATTACCATATATTGATATATTAATACTCATTGTACATAGAGAATAATAGACATGAAGTTAAGAATGAATTTTGTTTAGTGGACTCTCACAAGAAAACTCTGGAACAATTCCGAAGGGATATAGCCGGTTACCACCAAACCGCAGTAACACAAACGCAGAGAGCAGAGGCCATGGTAAGGAAGTGTCGCTACATGGAGCAGACATGGCTCCGCCCCGAGAAGGCAATCAGGCTGAAAGAAGAGATCGACACACTGAAGAATCAATTAGCTCAGAAGGATGAAGCTCTGCGGTCGGCCGAACAGAAGGCCCAGGAGCTAGGGAAACAGGTAGAAGAGTGGAAGTTGAGAGACAACATCCGGACAGGCCTCCTGCAGAGTGGTGTTTACCTATCCGAAGAACAGCAGGCGATAGTGCTAAGGAATGCCACAGGTAAAGACTCTGGCATTGGACAAATGATAACAGGTCCGTCACATACACCGGAAGGATTGCCGAAGAGGAACCGCAGAAAGAACCGGCCCAACAAAAGAGAAAGGGAGCGACAGGCCAGGGTAAATCGTGCACGCCTGTTGGGGCACATCTTGGACGCCAATGGGTTTTGATGGCGAAATCTTGCATTTAACTGAAATTAACTGAATTAAATTTGTAAATGTTAATTATTTATTACCTATGTAATCCATATATGTTAATTGTTTATCGATTATAATATAAATTGATATCTTGTTATTTAATTTGTTTGTTATTGACAGGTAGATATGACTAGAGTGGTTGAATATGGAGGAACAGAGTGATCCAATGGTTAGATAATTTAGGAAATAGGCAGATGAAGGGAGGACCAATTAAATAAGAGCATGAAGTCTTCTATGACAGCTCATGGACCCGAGGGGGGTTAGGGCATTAGCAGTTCTTGAGAAGGAGCTCACCTTTTGCTAACCTTCCACCCACTAGTTCACAGTACCAACGTCAGTTATGACGGGTGACTAGCGGTTCAATTTCTTATGCAGGCGCTAGGTGGGGATGATAACCCTTAGGCAGTTCAAAACTATTTTAAGGACTCATCAGTGCCCAGCACAGGTTAACATTATTGTACATGGATACATTTGTATTTAGGGAGGTATCGACTATATATTCACTACAATACCCACTAACATTTTAATTGGTAGGTTATATCACTTTGAGTACTTATTATAGCGCTGATAGGTCATCCACGTGACGTTTAAAAATTTTGATTCCAATAATTTATTAGATAAAGTTTGCATAGCAACGATTTACGGCATTTTCTCCAGTCAACTTCCCTTATTTGACCTTAGGAATTAATTGTGTTGATATTAAGAGATTATGAGTGCCCACTGGACTACTCGGTGTTTTGATTTTAAGTCGATTTGTATCATTATCAGTTAGGTTGAGTTTTTTGGAGATAGGTGATGATGGAACAGCCAAAAGACTATTCCCTTTTCAACCCGTTATCCCCTATAACGTATAATATTGACGTTCCAGCTCCTGCGCTCTCACGCCGTAGCCTTCACGGGCACGAACTATTGGCGGACTTACACGGCACTTACACAGTTCGATTGGGGTGTATGGATTTTAATAGCTTGCGGTGTTGTGCCAGCTGTGGACCGGAAAAATTTCGAAATAATTTACTTTCGTTTTAATGGTTTATTTCAAACATAATTGGCATAGTACAGTAGTATAATTCACATCATTACAACATTAGCATTATCAAATTTCATTACAAGCTTTTTCCCCAAGCCGACGCCCAAATAGAGCTCACTTGAGGTTGTTTGTCCGCGACTCGTTCACTTACAGCGTAAAATAGTAGATTGAGCCTGTTGTTAAAACGAATCAAAATGTTTGTTCCGTGAAAACGAGTGTTTCGAGTTTTTTTAATTCAAAAACTGAATCAAATTCTGTGAAAACGAATCTGTATATATACCTATTGTGTGACCCTAACCTTGCGTGTTAAATTTGATGTGGTAAAACAAAATTTGACTTTGTGCTTTTTTGTATATTCTAACTCTAATTTTATTATTTTCGTGATTTAATTTGACAATTTTATTTTGTTGACTTTTAATTGAATTGTTTTCAATTCAAATTAATTAAGGTGAATTGTCAAATTTTCGTCAAATTTTCGTGTTCTCATGTTATTTCTGTGTTTATTTCGTGCGGATCTTGTTGCACCTTGTTATTATTTTAATTTATTTTTATGTTTTCAATTTTATATTTTAATTATTTCTTTCTCGTATTTTAGCGTGGTTAATTGATGTTTTATGGGTCTGATTTTAAATCTGCGTGTTGTGATTGCGTGCTATTACCGATTCGTTCAAACAAAATTGTGTGTTGGCCCAACACTTACTTATATTATAGAAATTGGAAATTGTTTATTAAGTTTCCATGGCAATAAGTGGCAAGCAAAATTGAATAGATCTAGGTAATATGATATATACTTGAATACCTTCCAAACCATTGATTTTTAAGGGTTAAAATAAATACAGGTAATATACAATAGGAAGTTTTTACTTACTATAGGGTTAATTACAATATATAAGTTAAAATTTTATAAATTACTATATAGTAACTTAAATTAAATAATTTTATTTTTAACGTTAATAAATTAAAATTTTAAGGTTCAGAGGATAATTCTTATTAGAAAAGTTAGGGATAAATTTTTATCATTTTAGAAATCAAAATTATTAATATTATTATTATTATTGGTGGGTTTCTGGGTGTTGATATTTTGAAACTATATGGTCGTTACCCAGACAACCTCATACAAATATCTTTCGCTTACCACTCGGCACCCGCTGCTAAGCAACATTGGAACTGTGTTCGAGTGGGTGAATCGCCCGCAAAAAGTGAGCGTTATTGCTAATGCTATAATTGACCGAACGATCCATGGGTCCAACGAGCTGCCGATAGAAGGCCTGTGCTCGATTTCGATTTTTAGGTCCCATTATTCTTCTATCTCATTCAAATGTTAACCTATACGCTCAAATCATTTATCTTTATGTCCATTCACTTGGTCCTTCTTATAGTTATCCGTTTTGATGATTTTGCTATGGCCTGTGAACCCTTTGTTATGTAAGTATCCGCACCGTATCTCTCTTACCCTTATCCCTATTATACCTACAATGTTCTCTATTATTGATACTAGCATTGTCATTGTAACTATTATATGTATTTCTTTCATTAATTGTTACTACTATTACATTTATTATTATTCTTATTACTATAATTACCAATATATTTATTATTATTATCAATATTATTATAAGTACCATGATCATTATTATTATTATTATTATCCTCATTATTATCATTGTTATTATTATTAAGTTTTTGTAGGGATCCGTCCTTATTCCTTAGCGTAATAAAAATATTTTATTGATATGCAACATTAGCCGTAACCCATCCTTATTTTACAGTTTTCGACAAAGTATTTTTGTCAGTTCGAAAAATTTTAGCAGCGTTCCACCCTTATTTTTCGATTTTATCGGATTATCATACCAACAATTGAGCCGCGCTCCACCTTTTCCTTACAATATTCGCTGAAGTATTTTAATTGATTCCGAAAATTTGCGCAGCGTTCTGCCTATATTTTCCGTTTCAACTTAAATAATTTACTTAATTCTTACATATTATTTAAAACATTATTTTTCATGATTTTGGTCGTTCGGATTAATCTTTTTCCGATGGCTATTCATTTTAACAGTTGCAACGATTTCGCTATTTTCTCCGCTACCCTTTCCCTCTCTTTGTCCTTAAGTTCTATGTATGTTCATGTTATATTTAATGAGTGCCCACTGGACTGCTCGGTGTTAATGATTTTTAGCAGATTGTTGTTAAAGATTTCATGTCGATTTTATCGAAAATTGAGTGCACGAAGGATGAGCCAAAAGACCCACCCTCGAGCTAACCCCTTTCGCTATTTAGGTTCAATGATTTGACGTTTGGGTTCCTGCGTTCTCACGCCGAAACCTTCACGGGCACGACTGTTGGCGGACTTACACCGCACTTACACAGTCGATAGGGGTGTTTTATTTTTCTGTCTTGCAGTATGTTTTGGTTGTGGACCGAAAAAGAAATAATAAATAAATATTACCGTACCAATCGGGTAAAAATCTCGAATGCATAAAACTGTTTATTCATATAATTGTCGAAGTTCATAAATATACATATAGCATCATGATTTCTTGTTCATAAATGAGGGCATAAACAACTTTCATTGCTTTATCATAGAACATTTGATCAAATGGTCAATAAATTCAGAAATCATCCACTCTCATAGCTTCCAATTGTCAGTGTACAGCAGCTGAAAGTTATCGTGTTCAGGCAAACCACCCGCTAGTGTTAATTGCCAGATTGCACTGCTAACAGCTGCAATGCACACCAACTCACTTCAGACTGAAATTTTTTCTCTGAAAAATAAGACTGAAAATTTGTTAAAACACATCAGTATATATACCTATAATTTGGCCTTAACCTTGAGTGTTAATTTTTTTGCGATTAAACAAAATTCGACCTTGAAATTATTTGTGTTATCTACATTACATTTTTATTAATTTCTTAATTTAAATTGGTAATTTATTTTTAACATTTTTAATTAAATTTATTCAGCCAAAAATATTTTGTTTTTATTCATTTAATTGATTAATTTTTACTTTTATATAAATGGTTATTTTACGGTCAAATTTTCTTGTTATTATGTTATTTTATATGTAGATTTCGTGCATTACTTGATGCACTTTGTATTTATTTTATTTTACTTTTATGTTTTTTGATTTTATGTTTATTTATATTCTCTCAGATTTTAAAGTGTTTAATTGGTGTTGTATATTGTATTTTAAGTTATCTTGGTGCTGGGTTTTAGTGCTGTATTACTGATGCATTCAAACAATTCTCAAGGCTATTTGTGTGCTGGCCCAACATTATTATTGTTAATGTACTAATAAGTATTATAAAAAATAATAATAATTATTATTATTAGTATCATTATTGTTATCATGATAATAATTATTATTACTATAATTATTATTACTATTACTTTATTATTATTGATGAAATTATTATTAATATTATTGTTACTACTATTGTTATTAGGGTTGTTATTATTATTATTATTATTATTATTATTATTATTATTATTATTATTATTATTATTATTATTATTATTATTATTATTATTATTATTATTATTATTATTATTATTATTATTATTATTATTATTATTATTATAATTATTATTATTATTATTATTATTATTATTATTATTTTATTATTATTATTATCACCTTAACGCATAATTTCCCACGAACTTGCTATACCCCGAATTCGGCAGGAGAACAACAGACAATGAATAAGGTTTACACCCATGGGATTTGATAGAGGACACCGTAATGCGTTAACCCTGGGAACAATCCGCCTTGTTTACTTATAATCCTTGATTCTAATGATATCATTTCCACGTGACTACCCAACTAGTAGTTAAACCATATCTTTCTTTTCTAGTGAAAATTCATCAGGCTGACTTCGAGAAATTCAGGAGGGATGTCGCCAAGTATGACGAAGAGGCGATGAGTCAGTCACAGCGGGCGGAGTCCCTCGTGCGGCGCTGTAGACGCATGGAGGAGACGTGGATCTGACCGGATGAAGCTAAGAAGCTCCATCAACAAATAGCTCAAACAAAGAAGCTATATGAAGAGGATATGAAGACAACAGGCCTGCACCAAAGCGGCCTTGGAGACTTAATTTCAGATCCGTACCGACATCACCACTAAGCCCATTTATGCCAAAACGGAATTATTTCCGGCTATCGATGTGGATATTACTGAGGAAAAGGCCTCTACCTCGGTACCTCATCCAGAGCCGTCTCCACAATAGACGCGCCGACTCGGAAGCGACCGCCGCCTTCTAAACATCGACCGGGCAAACATGAGAGAGCCCGAAACAGAAAACTAAAAGAAGCCCGTCTGTTGGGGCATTTTACGAGCATTTTTGCATTATTTGACATTATTATACACCAAAAAACCTATTGCACCTTTGTGATCGTTTAATTATAGTTTAATCTTAATTATGAATAAATGTATTGAATTAATTTCTTTTCATGAATTCACATTGTTTCAATGCCATTGAAAATAGGGTTAGAAGGGGACCTTAACGAGTAGGACAATAAACCTTCTACGGTAGTCCATGAACCCACGGAAGGTTAAGGCATTAGCAGTTCTTGTAGAGGATCTCACCTTTTGTTAACTTTCCACCCATTAGAGAATAGTACCAACGTCACTTGTGACGGGTGCCTAGTAGTAATGATTGTTATGCGCGTACTGTATGGGGTTTGTAGCCATTCCTTTGACACTCATATAAAGTTCTTCCACATAAGTACCCAGCAATAGGTATATATACTGATGTGTTTCGACAAATTATCAACTACTTTGCAGCATTATTTTCAACTTAATTGACACTTAACTCACTCTTATTTTTCATTATTATCTGGTTAGCATTATTTTGCAGGCGTATTATTTTAGTAAGTGTGCATTGATGCACGATTTATGAACAATGTCACAATGAATTTATTGGTCGATGTTGGTTGAATGACTTGTGATGAAGCGAGTGAACAATGTTTATGCTTATGAATTTCCGATTACTATGTGAGATGTGACATGCCAAATAAACAATTTATGCATCGAAGCTTTTACCTAAGTTATCCGGTAATATGTGTTTATTCCTTTTTCGACCCACAGCCAAAACTTATTGCAAGGCAGTAAAATCATACACCCCTATCAAACTGCGTAAGTGCGGTTTATCCGCCAATAGTTCGTGTCCGTGAAGGTTCCGGTGTGCGTAACGCAGGAACCCAAACGTCAATATATTCCGCTTTTAGGGGAAATTGGAAGATAAGGGGGTAGTCTTTTGGCTGCTCCTTCGTCATTCGTTTCCTGAAAAATCGATATAAAATTTTTAACAACAATCGGCTCAAAATCACTAACACCGAGTAGTCCAGTGGGCACTCATTAAATATAATATGAACATTAATAGATCACAAGGACAAAGAAAAGGAAAGGGTAGCGGGGAAAATTGCGAAATCGTTGCAACTGTTAAAATGAATAGCCATCGGAAAAAGATTAATCCGAACGACTAAAATCATGAATAAGAATGTTTTAAATAATATATAAAAATTAAATAAATTATGGTGAATTGAGACGGAAAATATAAGCGGAACGCTGCGCAAATTTTCGAAAATAATAAAAATATTTATCCTAAAACTGTAAAATAAGGGCGGAACGCCGCTCAAATTTTCCGAATTAATTAAAATACTTATCGAAAATAGTAAAGTAAAAGTGGTAAGCGGCTCAATTGTTGGTATAATATTCTGATAAAACTGTAAAATAAAGGGGAACGCTGCTCAAATTTTCCGAATCAATGAAAATACTTTATCAATAACTGTAACATAAGGATGGAGTACGGTTAAATTTTTATATTAGTAAAATATTTTCAAAAAGCTGAGGAATAAGGACGAATCCCTACAAAAAACTTAATAATAATAATGATAATAGTAAGAATAATGGTAATTATAATAATAATAATTATAATAATAATAGTAATAATAATACTAATAATAGTAAATATAAATATAATAGTAATGGTAATAATAAGAAGAATAATAATAGCCATAGCAGTGATAATGGATTAGAATAATACATATAATAGTAACAAGGATAAGACTAGTAACAATAATAAGGAATATAGTAGGTATAATAGGGATAAGGGTAAGAGAGATACTGTGTAGATATTTAACATAGCAAAGGGTTTATAGGCTATAGAAAAATCATCAACACGGACAAAGATAAGAAGGACTAAGCGAATGGACATAAAGATAAATGATATGAGAGTATACGTTAACATTTGAAGGAGATAGAAGAATAATGGGACCTAAAAATCGAAATTAAGCACAAGCCTTCTATCGGCAGCTCGTTGGACCCATGAATCGTTTGGTCAATTATAGCATTAGTAATAACGCTCACCTTTTGCGGGCGATTCACCCACTCGAACACAGTACCAACGTTGCTTAGCAACGGATCCCGAGTGGTAAGAGAAAGATATTTATATAGGGTTGTCTGGGTAACGACCATATAGTTTCAAAATATCAACACCCAGAAACCCACCAGTTTTGATTTTTATATGGAGTGCGCCAGGCATAGACAAATTGTAATTTAATTATTTTATTGTGGAATTTATGTTTTTTAAACTTCTCTTTTGGTCAAAATTCAGTTTTTCTCTGAATAATCGATTTTTGTTTAATTGAGGAATTTTTTGAATTAGTATTTTTGAGCAAATAAAGAATTTTTGAATTTATTCTTTCTATCACTTAATTTTAATTTCAATTTATCCCAAATTTCTGAAAAACCAATAATCAGTATCGATTTATGAACCAATTATTTCTGTGCATGAGTTTTTCAACATGGAAAAATTGAAATAATGGATAGTTACCAAAGAAACAGAACTATTATAGGCAGTGTTATATATGCGGATAAGGAAGGACTTCAAGTTGCGATGAATCCCATTATAAGGTTTTCCATGCCAAACACCTTATCAGAAGGAATGATGAAAATATGACAGAAATTATACAGTAGGGTAATCGCAAATATAAACCAGTGGAAAATCCAATTTCCTGCTCATTCAACCCCAGTGTAGCCGGCCAGGGAGGTAAGACTATGGGCCAAATTTGTTCTTCACACAACCAAGGAAACTGAGAGTAGTGCAGTCAAGCGAAGAATAGCAGCAAGGAGTCAGTTGGCACTCGTTAACGTAGATATCGCAGCAGGAATAATTTAACGCTCGCACTTCGATGATCCGAGTTATGGGTGTCCTATGAGTTGGATGACCACACTCAGAAAAAGCTACGAGCTTGGTTTCCGTGCCACTTCATCTGTTGCAGTCGCTAAAATTAAGGCAGGACTATCAACAACAAATAAGTACTCACCAGACATACGTTAGCCAGCTGAACCCAGAAAAAACTTGATTCATTTAATTTAAATATAACGAAATAAAACTTGTCATTCTGTTGTTCTGCTTTCAAAAAAAATTGATATAAGAAATTATTTATTTTTCACCAGGTGTTACCTCGCCTTGTTTCATTACCGGGTATATAAAAGTGTTGTAATTGTTATTTATTTCAGTGCTGGATGACGATGCAGTAAAAATTTGAAGTGAAAGAGCTGCGTAGCGGGAACAAAAAGATACACAATAAGGTGATACGGTAAAGCCAGAAGATACAGTTACAGGCCACCTGGTTTAGATCCTCTAAAACGCACGAGGTCTACAAACAGCTACATACGGCTCAGGAGACCGTGAAAATTGAACGACTGTACGTGCAGATCCAATGTATATAAATACCAGCATTCAAAACCGCGCTATCCGCGAACCAGAAGGAAATTGCGGTTACCTATCCCCTGGTGTTCGCTTCGACCCAAATACCATATTAAGATAAAAGCCTTTAACTGCATCAGTTAGCAAATAACAAAAAACACCGAAACTCAAAAAAGTTGGATGGGTTCGGAACCGTCTCCTTCGAACAGCCTTCAAGGAATTGTGCGATATGTAACAAACTGCAAGATGTATAGTTGTCTTTCAATTGACTTAAAATTTTACGACCAGTCACAGTTTGGATTGCAAAAAGATTCTACTGTCTAATTTTATGTTATTAAAACAATTAATTATTTTATATGATTTGTGGGTTTTCATTAGAAGTACAATAACCACGAAAAGTAATAAATCAAAATATTTGTATACACATATATTATTACCAAATTATATAATATTTTCTACAAAATTTGACTATGAATCAGATTTATTTAAGGTACTCACGAATTTTCGGCAAATCCTTTATCAAGTGATTTAGTATCATCCAGTGGGAAAAGTAGCCCTTTTTTGTACCTCGTAATTGGCAAACTAAATTACATCCATAGGTATCATAGAAATCACTTGAAAAAGGCTGTGCCGAAAATTCGTGAGTACCTTAAATAAATTTGATTCATAGTCAAATTTTGTAGAAAATATTATGTTACTTATAAAGAAATCAGAGGTGAAAAACAAGTCTTTATAATAACAAATTATATTTTTATAATGAGACATTTGAAGAAAACTGTTTACTCAAATTTATAAATAAATGTCTATGAAATATAAGTTAAATTATGTTCAACTAACTCATTCTATTTGACCATATTATTAATTTGTTTGTTTTATTTGAAATAGCTCTGATTTGTTTTAAAAATTTCAAGATGGTTATTTTTACCAAATTAATATTTTAAAAGTATTTATAAATGTATATTTTCAAATATATATATGTATATATCAGTGTTAAAATATTTGAATAATTATTATTTTTTAGGGCGAACATCCGAACTCACCATTTTTGTTTAGAAAATGCTTGCTAAATTGGAAAACATTTCAAAGATGGAGTCCAGAGTATATTGCTCAGTCAATGTTGAATAATAAGGTGAAATTCAAAATAGGTAAGAGAAATGAGATCAGAGAAAATATTCAAAAATACCACGACATTGAAATATTAGAAACATTTGAAAACTTCGTTAATTGGTGCAATGGCGTTGGTAAAAGTAAATTTTCCGAATTTGATGTAAGTAACAACTGGGCTTATTGCTGCTATGAACACGTTGAAAATTTATTCGAACTATGCCCTGGAATTATTGATGACATAGACTGGAAATTTTTTGGATTGCCTGAAAATTTAAAAGGTCGATCAGTTTTCTGGATGGGCTCATTAGGTTCATTCACAGATTGCCACTATGATACCTATGGATGTAATTTAGTTTGCCAATTACGAGGTACAAAAAAATGGCTACTTTTTCCACCGGAGGATACTAAATATTTGTATCCAACAAGAATACCATACGAAGAATCGAGTGTTTTTAGTTCAATCGATTTTAATAATCCAGACTTGAATCGTTTTCCAAACCTAATGAAAGCTACGCCACACGTAATAAAATTAAGTCCCGGCGATGTACTCTTCGTTCCTCCTCATTGGTGGCATTTCGTTAAAACGGAAGAAGGTAATTACTTTCTAATTTAGCTTAATTAGAATTAAGCTATTTAAATCATTTTCTACATTTAATGTGAATATTATTAACTTATCGAATGAAAGTAATGAGCATATTTTTAGTGAAAAACTGTAATTGATTTCCGTTTATAAGCACTATAAATTGAATATAAGATTAAACCTGCTCAATAAATTTCCGTGGTAGAATGTTCCAAAATCTGTTTAGTGATACTTTATAGCTATTGTTTTAAGTAGTTAATTATGTTATATAAAAGTAAAGCTAATTTTGTGTTAGCAAATTATATTCGAAGATAATTATATATTATCTTTTCAAACTATATATATGTTATGCTCCTCATATATTAATGATAAAGGAAATAAATTAAAAGTCTAAATTATCTGTCGATTACTCAATAATAAAAAAATTCTTATTTTAGTATTTAATTATATAATATTAATATTATATAACTTAATAGTTATAATTATATAAATAGTATATAAATTTTGATTAGTTTTTACAAATTTAAATCAGCAACGCGGTATAAAAATCTATAAATGTCGCTCAAGCAAAGCAAACCGAAGAGTTGATTGATCGTTCAAAAAATTTCGCGTTTAAACTTCTGTTTCAAAACTTTGAATTGAAAATTTTAAGTAAAATAAACTTTTAACGCAAATTAAGATCTGTATTCTAAATTACTTTTGATATAAATAGCTATTTATTATTCGCCCTCATTCCTGCGGTTTTCGATGTTGATATACTAAGTCAGAAAAATTCAATTATCTGAGAATTTTTCTGACCAATTTATAATGTTGAAATTTTAATTCTTCGGAAATTCCTTATTACGATGTATTTAATTGTATACAGAC
Source organism: Schmidtea mediterranea (assembly GCA_022537955.1). NCBI lineage: Eukaryota > Metazoa > Platyhelminthes > Tricladida > Dugesiidae > Schmidtea > Schmidtea mediterranea. The sequence continues at coordinate 129,106,366 of CM039679.1, forward strand.
AACATACTGTACTGGTTAAAATTAATTATTTCGGTAGGTAATTATGTTTTAATTCCACGTGTTTCTATTCAAATAACAAGACCCAACACATTAAATTTTATTGACGAGAGTAAAAATTAATTTTGGGTTTGATGGGCTACTGAAATTTGATACCTTCAACGCTATAAATTCAAAACCTACAAAAAATTACTTTGTTTACACGCAGCCTGGCATAACCAGTTCGTGAAGCAATTTAGTAGATTTTATGAGTATTAAAAATATGTAAAGAACAGCAAATATATAATAAAAATTCAAATATTTCAAAATCAATACTTTAAAAAATGTTTCCAAATTGTTTTTAAAAAGTGGTAAAAGTGAAGGATTTTAAATAAGTATTTCAATGGGAAAAACAAGGGACAAAGAAAACTGGAAAAATCTCTATCTTTAATATTTGCCGTCTATATTTTTGACAAATTTGCTTTTCTTTATGCAGGGTTTCGTCGACATTAATCAACTCTCAATTTGCTAATTTCCTAGAAGCAGAATTACTAATAACAAGAGAAGCCAATAATTAAATTTATTTTACATCGCTTGTCAAAATTTTAATTACTATCTGGGAACCATTTATCGATTTAAAATTATTATATTCGTACTTATCTTTTCATTTGCTACACGCTCATACCAACCCTAATTTAATATTGCAATATATTGTACTAAATATAAATGCTTAAAGTAATTATAAAATATAATTTCTAAATGTGTAAACTATGCCATGTCAACCTGTGCTTAATAGTGAGCCAAAAAGTAAAAAAATAACCTACAAAACGAACATTAATTATTTAAATAATAGTAGAAATTCACATTAGTAAGAAATTAATTTGTTCACATGCTTGGGATAATAATCCATGTAAATATCCATTTCGATGTATCAATTAGCAAATGAATATGTCAATTTTTATCAATTTTTTATCCAGTGTTTGTTTTGACATTTTTGAAAAAAAGATTCGCGATGTTATAATTTCTACAGTTTCATCGTAACTTTCTGTTTTCTCGAACATTCAAATTAAGGATATTGAGGTGATCAGTTGAATATCCACAATAAAACATAAGCACAACAATAAATTTTTGCCAAAAAATCATTAATTTACAATCTTAATTTCCGCTTCGTCTTAGTCGAAATAACATAGCATTACCATAATGTGAATTTAGTTCTTGTAAATATTTTTACAATTATATGGAATAATCCACTACTCTTTATATTGACAGTTTTAATCACATAGTTCATTATATAGTCCATTTCAATATTTGACTGCACAGGCTTCCTTAATCCATAACACAATGGTGTGTGTAATAGTGTTCAATATCTTCAAATTATGAAATTTTCGCTGTGGCCTTATTTTCTAATTTCATGTATAAAGCACCGTCTGTAACTATTCCAGATTAAGCTGAAAGAGCAAAATTGGTATAAATTTAACCAATTTAAAATTTCTATCAATCAAAATTACCAACACGTTTTTCCAAACTGTCTAGTAGTCTTCAAAGATGCCTCACGAAGTAATCGAAGACATCAGAATCGTCACAACCTCTGCCAGGTGATTCGAACTGCACTTATTAAATTTTCATCTAAATAGAAAATCAATTAGTAATTATAAATTTGCCCACTCTAAATTCGTGCATGTAGCGTGTACAATATAGCACAATAAAACCGTATTATTTTAGTTTTAATTAATAATCTCAAAATATAAATGATTTCTCAAGGCAGTGAGACTCATTTAAAGACTCATAAATCAAACTCCCTGTAAAAATCAAATAGAATTAAATTCCAAATCGAAAAGTTTATTTAAATTCCAAAAATCCACGAAAACAATTCATTAGTTCGAAAAATCCAGAAACTGAAAATACATTAAAGGCAAAATCGAAAAATGAAGTGTTTAAACAACGCAAAAGTTCATCATATAAATGATTCCAACCAAAATTCAAAATTCCAGTCACAAAACGAATTCCAAATCCACCAAACAAGAATTCTAAAAAAAATCTAACTGACTTGCGTTTGTGTGCACACACAAAGCAATAAAAAATACTACCGCGGACACAAGAGTTAACCGAAATGCAAATTAGCATTTTTAAAATTGTTGGACCGATAAATCAAAATCGAAAAATTACATTAAAGGGACATATTAAAGGAAATCTTCTCCCCATAAATCAAATTTACCATCAATTAAAATCTCTGAGAAAAAAATCTTGAATTTTCAGTTATTCGGGAGCCTAGTTTACATTTCTGCTCGATTTGTATGCAGACCACTTGGCATAGAAGGGTTACTGAGGGTTCCGTATCACACGCATAGCTTCCCTATACCATTCTTTAATATGAGTTGATGCAATTACAAAACTTATTTTAATAACTATACTGAATACACGGTGAAAATTTAAAAAAAATCTCCATTTAAGAGATATCAGACGAATTTATATAAAATTTGACCCTAATCAATCATATGTAACTTTATGACACGAATATTTTATCGTAATGTAAATAATTTTATTTTAGAATAATGATTTTAATTTAATATATTTTATTTCTTATATAAATAATCTAATATAGACTATACTTTAAGAAAGAGGATATTCATTTTTATTTTATTTTAAATAAAATTCAGTTTTCAGTCAAAATACTCAAAATATACAATAGCAGTACATAACATATAATAGTAAATTTTTCGTGATAATTCAATTTGAACTAGTGGCAGACGAGTGACCCGACAAATCGTAAAAATACACAATTAAAGTAAATATTGATACTGAGAAAATTTTCAATAATACCACATTTACTACATTGGCTTGAAGAAATCAATGTCACATAGAACATACAAAAATAATTTTTTTTAATATATGAAAAATATACATATATTCGGTGAGTCTTAATGAAACATTCTAGACAAAGAAAAGGTGAACCAAAACAATCGGCACAATATGTTACCGCTTTTCCAGTACAATTGTACAATTTTTTGCACCTATTCTTCCTAGCTGCCTTAGTTTTTTTTTGTGGAACACTTTGCAAAATCACTTTACATTTCGTTTTTTATTAATTTGTCACAATGTTTTCTGTTCGCAATCGTTTGAAGAAATGTAAACTTCATTATCAGAACATTTCATTAAATACATCATTAACTTCATTCTAAAATCGGGAATTGAAATATTTTTCGAGTTGGAATAACATCACTGAATTTAAAACACATGTATTCAGCAAAAGTTCTACTGCCAATTTGTCGTACCACTTTATTGTTTTTCGGATTGAATTATAAGCAGTCATTTGATTGAATAAATCAACTGAAGCTTTCAATAAATTATATTTTACTACCGATTTTGTCTTTTCATACCAAACAAAATCTGTTCTATTGTCACTTCTGTTGAATTTGGTCTCGATCGTGTTTGGTAGTTTCATTGACAAATTCTACCACCAATTTAGCCTCAGAAACATAAGCCACATAAAATCTCAGATAGATACCATGAGTTCCGATGTATTTCACAACACCTTGCACTATAAAGTTTTGTGGTTTAAAATCACATTATCCCAAATAATTTTCATGGAAAATCCTTTATTTGCATTACTATATATTATTATAATAAATTTGAAACTGCTTGCTCAGTCAATTGTTTTAGCTATGTATATTAATGCAAATAAACAATTTTTTAAATAATTTGCTTGAAATTTATTAAAAATTGCCTTAACAATAAATTCTTCTTTATCGACTTCGTTATATTATCTGTAAATCAACTTTTCTCTATCGAATAATGCATAATTTGTCCAATATAAACAAGCATTTTTTTTAAATATAGGACGTAATGTTGATTTACATATTTCATTTTAAATTTAAGTAAATTGATTTTAATTGATTATACAATAAATTACGTTTAATGGAGAATTTGTTAAAATTTATGAAATTTAATAATTGAATAAATAGTCTTTTATTTTCATCTTGTTTTACAAATATTTGTTTCTAGCTCTAAAATTTTTTACATTTTCTTAAAATACGTTTAAGTGGTTGTTTTAATTTCAAAATTATCATATTCGATAAATATTTTAGTTTTCCAATTTAACATAGTTTGATTTTACTTTGAAATTAAATATCTATAAACACAACAGAAGAGTTGTATTTAGAGAATTTAATATGGAAATATACTATGTCAATGTTAATATTTAAATTATTAAGCTTTTAAAGTTCAATTAATAAAGTTCAACTGTAAACTTTCATTGCAAATAATTACAATAACTTTAGAACAATATTAAATTTTATTGATTACAACCACGAATAATTTTCAGATAAGTTAACAGATTTAGAGTTTATTTTATCACTACGAGAAGAATAGCACTATAAAATATACTCAAATTTACAATCACTTGTTTCCAGACTAAATTTAATGTATGGATACAATTAGCTCGATTGTTTTCTTTACTTTTACTTACAAAAAATTAACAAAACATTAAATGTCCGTATTTTTAAACTTATCAATTTTTTCTAAATCATTCTCTTAATTAATCTCCTTTCTCTATTGTGTCCTCTGATTTGTCTCAAACGCTTTGTCGTCAGTTTTATTTTATTTTCAATAAATTTATATTTTGTAAACACATTCTGATTGCTTTTGTAGTTATAATATTAACTCGTTATGTTGAATTGATGTTTTATATTTAAATTAGTTCCATTGTTAAATGTACATTTTAATCAATCAATTAATTTATTACTTATTATTTTATTACTTACCTTAATTCAGTGGTTTCCAAACTTTTTGTACCCGCGCCCCGCTTTTCTATACAAAAATCTTTATGCCCCCCTCAATTTTCGTGAGAATCTAATTTCATAAATACTCACTTGATATTGTAATTTATTTTAATGTGCTACAAAATAATATACATCAAATATTTATTATAATTTTAAATGGAAGAAAAACTAATATTATAACAATATAAAAACTAGAATATATTTAGAAATTAATTAAACATAATTATATTTTATTACTTTTGTGGATATTTATCCATCTAAAAGGGATATTATTACATAATAAATTAAAAATGAATAATGGACAAAAGTTGACTCAAGTCTGAATATGACACGTGAGAAAATTGTTAATCTCTCTTTCCATTTTTGTGGTAAATTAAAGACCGTTGAAAGTGAAATTGAAAATTCTAATTATTAAATTTTTTATTAATTCTAAATTTATATATATACTAAATGTATATATTGCATTCAATTATAGTGACTTATTATATAGACTTATACATTTCGCTTTCACCGGATTTGAATTTATCATTAAATTGGAAAAAAGAAAAATTAACAATTTTCTCTTGTCGAATTCGGATTGCTTCCCAGTATTTAATTTTACCTCAACATTAATAAGTGTACCAGAGCAAGTGTTAAGATTTTTGCTACACACTAGTTCTCGCAGGCACTATTAACAAGTATACCATGAAGTGTGGATACTTACTATTGCATAAGAAATGACGCGTTACTATTCGCTTGTCTTAATTCTGTTCGCCGGCGGCAGAGATTTGATTCGCTAAGAGAATAATTTTGCACGCGCAACATTATAAGACAAAAATACTTTCTGCAACGTCGGCTCGGCGTTTGTCATCTAATGCTGAAGGCGTTTCTTGAGACTCGTAGGTGCGTCCCCTTGAAATAGTATAGCACTAATAGTATACTTTATTTAATTATATGTATAGTATAACGATTTTATTATTTATTTTAATTACTTTATTTAATTATATAATTATTTAATAATCGTTTTAATTTAAAAATTTAATTTATTACATTTAAAAATTAGTCATATTAATAGTAGTAATTATATATATAATAGTTTTTAATGCATATATAGTATTTAGCATTTGTATCCAGTGATTTGACATATTAAGCAGATGTTAATAAATTTTCGAATCTTTTTTTACTCGTTTCTATAAAAATCGAGGGTTAATAACACAAATCGTAGCACTAAAAAACCAATAGACTAACTGGAGATAACACATAACATTCGGTCAAGAGATATAAAAGAGTGTAGAATATTTGTCGAGAGAATGAATATTATACATTTGTCTCTTTAACAACTACATTCAATTCATTATTAAGTACATTTTTTCAAAATTTTCACCTTATCCATTTTATTTATTCAACAGCTGTAAGTATTTTTGTTTCAATATGTTGATTTTATTTGGATATTTGAGGCCTTCGAAACGACAGGTAACGTTTATCGATAATATCATGAATTAAAATAGCTTACAACAAACGTTCTTGCAAAAAGTATGATCAGCTTTTGCTCAATCTGTCTTTGTCATTTATTTTCCTTTTCAATTTCGTAAAGTTTTCTTCTTTAATATATTTTTGGCTTAACTGTTGATTTGAGATTTCTTTATATAGGAAAATTCTCCTCGACAACTAATAGAATTAATTAAGATTTTTATTGGGTTCCTAAGGAACTAATAGACTCATTTTGTTTTCCTCGCAGCCGCTTCGGTCGTTCTACCGAAAAATTTCTTGAAACAAATTTAATTTGAGACAATTAATTCAAACATAATTAAATTAATTTTTCTTTTGGAGAACTTGTTACTAATTTAATTTAATTGTTTTGTAATTTTAATTAATTTGTATTTTCTTCATAACTTATTCTAGGGGTCTCAAATTAATTTTATATTATTATTTTTGTACTCGCCTAGTCACTTGAAATCGGAATTTCCGAATGTTCCGATTCGGAATATTGATTTGGATTTTGTGATTATTTTTAATAATTATTATATTTTTTAATTCTGTGCCTATTTATTATAATTTTGTAAAATGGTATAACCCTAACAAAATTATCAAATCAAATTGTTTTATAAACCACATTTATAATTCAAACTGTTGTCATTATAATCAAATCTAATATATATTTCCACATATATATTTATCCTGTATTTATTACAACGACACATACCCATTTATCCCTAAAAGCATTTTGATTTTTTGATTATTTTTAATTAGTTATTTTATTTCAAAATTTGCCAATTTATTATAATTTTTTGTAATATTGAACAACCCCAAAACTTCCATACTAACCATTGTCGATAAGCAAGTCACAATTAGTAAACTATTGGACTCAACATACATTTTTGTTTGATTTTGAAGGGCTCATTTTTGTGGCTGAATTGAGCCACAATTGCAAGTTCTAAAACCTCTGCTATCTACGAATTTTCTAGAAAACATTGATTTACCCTGGTTTGGGTTAGTATTTATCAAAAGAATTCTTCAAACAAAATTCTGTTATGTAAATTTATACAAACCAAATTACAAATTACCTGCTTTATATCTAGTTTAGTTTGCAGAAATAAATGATATAATACAATAAACGCATAACTTATTCTCCATTATTTCGCCATTATATTATCATTTCCTTTTCACATTATTTCAAATTTCAAATGTAAATTTTTGTGTTTTAAAAATGCACGCTTGTAGATTTAAAACAGTATTTATAAATTTTTAAAATAAATTGATTTTAATATTTTTTATCTGCTGTTATTAAAAAAAATAAATTTGATTCAATGTCTGAAAAATTGGCAGTCGTCAAATTCACAAGACAGCTATGTGCTATAATAAAACATTAAAAATAGATGTTAATTTAATTTTACTATTTAAGTTTTTCACTATTTAATATTAACGTCAATTCACATTTACTTTCAACCAAAAATTGCATATATCGATTTTTTTGAACTAATTAAATTTTTATCACATGAAATATCGATCAACTGTTCTCTCGAGTATTGAACATTTCTAGTGTACCTCTAAACTTTGCGGGGTACGATAGTGGTAAGCGTGCCAATATTTGAGAATCTTTGGTGTAAATGATTTTCAAGGAAATTATGAATTAATTTGATGAATCAAAACACATCCTTTGAACTTGATAATGGACGCTAAGCTATTTATCTATAACATGAAATGCTACCATAATATAATTATAATGTTATATTTTTTTTCGCTTAAATCTTTTTTCGAAGATTTCTGATATTATGAAGTGTTTAACGAACGTAATTTCACACTCTTCAAAACGATTCCTCTTGTTCGTTGGATTTAACTCTACAATGATTCTTATTATATATTTCATATTTTTGCTTAGAAAGTTTTCTTTTAAAGTAGTTCTTCAAAAACCTTGAGAACAGTCTTACACATGCTTTTTATTATATCTATTTCCAATTGACAACCCTCCAAAACCGATATTACCTATGCATGTAAGATATTCAGTGATACCGAACAATAATATGCCAAACATTTGATTTTAACGAAAAGGTAAAACGCTGTTTCTAAAATTACCACACTGACAAACTGTTCCACCATGGATCCATTATTTAAACTTATCTAACACGTCAAAAATTAGTAAAGTTAGAAGATCATAATACTGTTTTATCTTAAAATAATGTTTGTTAGATTGTTACTGGAATATTTGATTACTTTTATGTGCTGTTTATAAATCGTGCGGCGCCGTGAAACCTGAAAAAATTCTGGCTTCTAAACTTAACCAGCCACTCACAAGACGCTCACTGTATATGCGAATTGTATTTATACGTTTTATACTCAAATCGCGCGATATTTTTCGCTATTTATATTAGTTATAATATTATTGAAATATAAAAGAAAAACAAAAATTTTAGTTTAAATTTGCAAATCTATTTACATTTAACGTACATAATAGGGAAAACGTATTATCGTGTTCAAGCGAGAAAACAAAACTTGCTAATAATTTTTATGTATAAGGTATATCTTGAAGCATGGGTCCATGTACAAACCAACATGAGAGGTCGAAACACTTTTTTGTAATCATTCTTTTGCTGTTTACGACTGGTTTTATAATAAGAAAGTCCTTGATCAGTCCTGTCTAACCCACCAATTGTATAATTGAAGTCACATATCAATTATGGCTTTAATACTTTGTCACCTTTCTTTTACTACACGACGACGGTCTGAATTGTGTTCAATGTGCAAATTGTTTTCTTTCTATTTTAGGACCATGACTTTGCCCCTTATTTCTTTGCTCTTATTTCTTAGATTTTATATCTTGAAACGTAGACTGTAGATTTTTTCTATTTACTCGAAGAGTTCTATACATATTTGTTTGGTGTTGTAACAAATAATCGACAAGTTGGGGAGATGTATAAAAAAATACATATTTATGGCGATTAATTAATTTTATTACTTCATGAAACTGTTTACATGTAAGATATGATAACGAAGAAAAAATGCTTCTCGATGTTTTAAAATCAAATATAATAGATTCGACGGAAATAACGTTTCCCGGCGCTTAAATATCCTATAAATAATAGCGTACCCAGCGGAATTGTATAGAATAAGTGAAACGTGATAGTCCGCGGTGAAGGGTTAAGTAAAAACTTAAGATTTCTAATTTCACAGCTTTAGTTTATTACACTAATATTTTCTATTATTTCTTGATCACAAAAATCCAGATATCATCACTATAGCAAATCTGTATTTGCTGATCAACAGTTAAAATTATTTCAAGTCATTTACTAATGTTTAAATAAAAACGCTTCCTGAAATTCTTTCCAAAAATAACATCAATATTTTCACAGTATGAAATTCCTAATCTCATCAAAATACTATTATTATAAGTTGAAAATAAAATTAAGATCAAAATAATAAGAAAGAATTTGATTGATTTTATACAAAATGTCTATAAAATATTAATATAATAAGTCTCAGTTATGCAACATAACTGACTAACAATTTTACGAAAATAATTATTATATTACATTAGGTCTTCATTTTATTTTTACATTTCTAAATTCAATCTGATATAAGCAGAAAAATGTGTACACTGCCCGATGCATGCATACACAGTTATTAGTGACACACATTCAAATTATATGTTAACTGCGAAATAAAATTGGTTCTACGTCAATCAAAATTCCAAATAATAAACAATAGTTAGTTAATTGCTCCAATTTATTATTTCAGAATTATAAAATACACTGGTCAAAGCAATATGAAGTCATATAAACAGTCTGGTACATGTAAAGCTCCGAGACAATACTTGCATTCACACGTGGTTTCGTTTCTTTTTCCAGCTGTAGGGCATACTTTACATGTTCTGGACGGCTTTGTCTTACTTGCTGTGGGTGGAATATGACAAGGAAAATGTGCCTAATGCTTCGCTTGAAGCCGTAGCGGAGTATAGCCCACAGATGGTCTATCACTGCGTTTATAATTAGGCAAATTTACATTATTCAATAGTTGTTCTGCGACATCTAGCCGAAAATCTGTATAATGTCTTGTTTTGTTTGTCAATTGTTGACATAAAACATGTGAATTGAATAGTGCCATATATCAGCCAAATAGAAAAAGATTTGTGGGACGTGCAACATTTTAACACTGCAGGCGTTTCTTGAGGCTCGCAGGCGCGCGCACCTTAAAATAGTATAGCGCTAATAGTATACTTTATTTAATTATATAATTATTTAATAATCGTTTTACTTAAAAAAATTAATTTATTACATTTAAAAATTAGTCATATTAGTAGTAGTATTTATATATTTATTAATTTTTAATAACATATATAGTAATAGTATCCAGTGCCTTGATATATTCAGCAGATGTTAATAAATTTTCGAATCTTCTTACTTGTTTCGCTTCAATACAGGGCCTTTAATGAGAAATTAGAGTGAAATAATAGTGAATATATATATATATATATATATATATATATATAGATTCAATATTCGACATTTAATAATAGATAGACGTAGCCCTGTATAAATTTTTAATTTGAAACAATATCCGGAGTTTGATTCACATTGCTTGTAAATTTTTATCCAGAATCTAGCTTGTTTTAAGGGATTGAATTGCTTATAGCAACACGAGGCACTTGCATTGTTAAGGCACTGTTAACCCATCATGAGCCACACGTTATTCCCGACCAAAGGGTTAACAGATGAAAATTTATTAAATTAAATAAATTGAAAAAATTTAGCGGTTAAATTGACAAGCTTTGCATTGATTAATCAACGATGTCAATGTAATTAGCAACTATATAAGCAATTATTACTGCCCTTATATTTTTATCATTGCATAACATAATAAAGGCATTTAATTAAAAATATTTGAGTTGAAATTTTATTAAACTTAAAATTTTCCACTATTACAATCATTATTTTTATAGCTGATTTGTGATGTAGATATACCATTTCCAAATTGAATCTGTTATAAGTAGACAATTTGTGTGTCACACTCAATTGTCATTTTTATGGTTTAATTGCCTAATTTCCCACTTTGATATATTATACAGGACGATGACAATATAAATTTTCATTAACATTCTAAAACAATTGTTGGGCTGGAAGCCACAATTTAAACAAAAATAAAGTTTAATAATAAAATATTTTTACGATTTAAAAAATGGCTGATAAAAACATACACGCACCGCAAGCAGAAATCAAAAATAAAATAAAACATCAATTAAAACAAATTAAAAAATAACACAATTTATTAAAAACAAATATTAATAAATTTCCTAAAAACGCTTACAGAATGCATACAGAAACATAACGTAAAACGAAACCGCCAAAAATCTTGCAAAATAAGGTTTAGGAAATACATAGGCGGAAGTGGCGACCAGAATAAAAGAATTAGAAGAAAATAAAAATGTAAACTTATTGAAAATAATAAAAAAATGGAGAAAAATAAATAGAAAACGATAAAAATAGTAAAATAAATAAGTTATTAAAAAACTCTAAAAAATGGCCGAAAAATGTTTAAATTCGCTGATTGGTCGCACCCAAGCACGAAATTAGTATAAAATCAACAGCCATTTTCATAATTCTAACACATTTTTTTAAATTTCTGATCATTTTATGCAATTTTGAAACTTGTAAGTAGTTTTAATGTTTTATGAAATTATATTTAAATACATTTACGTTTATATCTTTAGTTTTGATTTATTTTTATGAATGGCCGCGATACTTTTATTATCGTGACAGATCCCCCTTTAAATATTGACAAGTGTTGAATTGATATTCAATTTCAGCAGTTGAGATTGACATGTCAATTTATCATTTTCCGCCCCTCGGAGTCTGCTGGCACAGGTCAACTTTGCATTGATCTCGAAAGTAGGACTCCTTTGGATTTCACCCCAGCGTTCATGAATAAAATCAAGGGAAGATCGCTTTGACTATAAGGGATTATTGTTTTTTCAAAAAATCCTGTCTACAAGTTATATCTACTGAGGGGACCGACTAGTGATAAGCGTAAATGAGGAATGGAAACGAAAGAATTTACGATTTATAGAAATTTTTGAAAATGAGTTTTTGATACAATTAATTTTCAAAATGATTTTTTTAGTCAATAAAACAAGGTTCATTTTATTTTTTAAGTAAAATTTACTTTTTAGTCTGTATGTTGTTTATTCGAGTTAATGTGTATTAGTTTTTTTGAGGGAAATGTAAAATTTAAAATTTAGTTCGAATTGTGGTCAAGGTTGGAGGATTTGTAGGACGATTTATTGCTAACGATAAAACGAATTTGTCTTATTATAAAGAAAACATATTTTTAAAAATGTTTCATATGATCGATAATGAGTTATCTAGTAGTGATACGGAATCATAAGATTCTTCAGCGGAAATTATGAAAATTGAAATGAATAGAGAAAAAGTTTTAAAATATTCTCTTGATTATGATTCTCATTGGAAGTTAATTAATGCACTAAGACATTCAGATAAGATAATGGAAGCAAGCGAATCAAGAAAAACTATGTATATTTATTATCCATTGTCCCCTGAAAGGTGGATTGATTGGATCAATGATGAAGTCTATTAATTCAGACAAAGATTTCATATGTGCTCTATTCATTCGTGCAATTAAAGATTATAGAATATTGCCAATTTATGTTAGGATATTTACTGATAAAGAAATTAGACAATGTTTTGAAGTTGCTATTGCTAAAGTTAGGACTCATTTAATCAAAGGATACTTAATATGTGGGACTTATCTTACTTATGAAGACACTTTTTGTAGCTGATGGTAGTAATGAACAAAAGGAACGAATATATAAATTATATTTAAGACAATAATCTCTCTTTTTACAAAGTAATGATGAAACATTTAAAGAATTTCTTGAGTGGAATCAAATGAAAAAATCAAATCCAGCATGAGCGTTTTCCCAATCTGGAGCATTTATTTTTTATTTTTCTCAGTCAACAACGACAATGGCACTGTTTCATGATTCATCACATAAAAGTTAAAATGAAAAATTTTATTGTTATTTAATTTTTTTTGACGCAAGGATGCAAATTATTAAAATTTCCCCGACAAGTAACATCAGTAAAGGAGAAAACCAAATAAAAATTAGAGATGATACACGAATATAGGATAAATATGGAAAACCCTACACTAATAGCTTTCTACAAATCAATTAAGAAGTCTTTTATAATTTGAACTGGTTATAATAGAAGTACATTTTGTTGACGACTCATTCCAACATTTATTCTCCTTACCCTTAGGAAAGTTTGATAACTAGTATAGGACGAAAATTTGTAATTGCCACTACAAACCAAAGTAACAGAAATGATGCCAAACTACAAAATTCCGAAATTACCTCAACTCAAACAAAACCATCCAGTCAAATCAAATATCCAGAAATACCGAAAACTCCTCGCTGAACATGATCGTACGTTGGGTACATGGTTTACTCCACCAACAGATTCATCTCTTGAAAAGATGTCGCAATAATCTCATTACGAAAATCGGTCTCATAGAGTCATAAAAAGTTACCAGAGTGCCGTACTGATATAGCCTTGTTCACAGAGGCCAAACTAACAAAGCGTCTAGTCGGTCGCAATCAAGCCATGATATTAAATTTAATTCCGCATACCCACATCCCGGAGAGAATCTCTCAATCCTGACAAAAAGCCAAGGACCAGCAAGAAGCATAACCCCAGTAAAAATAGCGACGCCATCGAATTGATAAAGCCATTCTTGTGGCAAATGCGGCAAAGGTATTAAAGGAGGCTACAATTCAGGTCGCAGAGCAGCACCCCGAATTTGTAAAGCAGGACAAGCCAGCACCCAGAATATAAGGCGACAGGGATGACAAAATGCAAATCAGTTTGATAATATCATCCACGATAGCAATGCTACAGCGCCGACCACAACAATATTGGACCAATGACTTCGGTGACGAGCTGTATCACCCAGTTCCTTAAGTCGAAGCCGCCAAATCCAACTTCTACAGAAAACGAAAATTCCTAGTGGACATGAATCGAAATAACAGAGACGTCCTCTTAGATTTATGTGAACTTGCAGATGATTAGGAGATTAGTACATTATCTCGCTTTTCTGGTTAATACCGCATTTTGCTTTGTTTAAATTTCTAAGTTTCCGTCTCTTGTATATATCTGTTATTTCTTTTTCAAATAAATGTTTTATAAACTTTTAATAATTATTGTCGAACGTAGAATAGTGATAGAAAGAACCTGATACTCTAAATTGTGCTATTAAAAAAGTTTAATTACCCGAGAAAATAGGTTAAATTTTATTGAAAGACAAGAAATAAATCCCAATTTAATTATATTTTTCCCAAATTAAATAATAAATTTTTATAATTATTAAAACAGCTGATTTAACAGTGGATTAAATAATTTAAAGAAATTTTTGAATTATCGCATGTTAAGTACGAAATTCACGAATTTAAACAAATTTCTAGGCCAGTGTTTCTCAAACTTTCTGGTTACTCGGAACTTTATCAGTTTTCGCGGAACCCCTTCGGAAATTTTTATAGCCAGATGAGTATTATCCACTTATGCTATAGTCCTCCATTTTGACATATTTGGCGATAAAAAGGGGTGAATTTATTGTAAGCAATTTAAAGAGAAAATTTCATAAATGAATTTTCACAATAAAAATAAAAATAAAGTTTTACACTAAATTCTTTAGGTATTTTGATGCACCTTGATATATATATATATATATATATATGTATTAAAAATAAATATATGTATTAAATATAAATATATGAAAAAAAGGCCATGAAAAGTTTACAAATATTTTTTCTACATTTTTAAAATGAAATAAAAAAAATCCAACGAATTGCTTTTATGTTTAAAAATATGTTGAAATTCTAACTGAAACTCTCAGAAAAAAAATCTATGGTTTCTCCAATATTTTTTACATTAAAATTCAAATTCGAATAGAATTTCTCGCGGAAACCCAAAAATTTGTTAACGGAACCCTAGAGTTGCACTGTTCTAGGCCATCAGTATTAATCTATTTTTTCGTGATAATTCAGACGAAATTAGCTCAAATTCTGGATAATTCGGAAGGGTGCGTCTAAAACCCTAATAAATGAGATTGTCCCTTCAGGGAATTCACAATATTTGCGTGTTCGGAATGCAAATATCAGTCGAGAATGAATGAAAATCTTGTAGGCCTTAAGTTTTTGCCATCCAAATAAACCGGAATTCGCAATTTTATTTGTGTCACTAATAACCTTATCAAGAACTTCATAAAGACTTTGGTCATTGTCCTCGCCTACTGGAACACCAAGATATTGGTAAAATTCTTTTGACAACAACTTTCTAATCTCCTTTGCATTAATCAAGTGTTAACTTGAGGAAGCTGCATGTAGCCACACTTCTCCGGTCGGTACTCAAATCCTATCTCAGTAGCAGCTTCAACAGCAATATCAACAATTTTTTGAAGGTCATCGACATTGTTTGCAACGAGTGCAATTTCATCTGCATAAGCTAGAACTTGAACGGGTGAGTTACCAATCATACATGATCTATTTATTGCTTCAAGAACAGGATTAATGGCAATCAATAAAAGAATCATTGAAAGAGAACATCCTTATTTAACTCCTTTTTTGATTGAAAGATTAGGTAGAAGGAAAAGGTGTCGGTGTAAAGCAATTTAATAATCGTAATAAACTCTCTGCTAACGCCAATAGTTTTCAAAACATTCCATAAGTAGTCATGAGGAACACTTCCAAAAGCGTCCTTAATGTCTAATCAAGCAATCGCTAATGGTGAATTCTTGCTGTATTTCGAATGCTCAATTGCAGAAGAAAGTTCTGAATTATGCTCAATACAACCTTCATGGACAGAGCCACCTTTTTGCCCAATATGCAAAATATCGTTGCAAATCACCCATGATGTTAGACGTGTAGTTAAAATAGACGCAAACACTATAAATTACAGACAGCAAAGCTATTGGTCGCCAAGATGAAACTTTATCATAATTATCTGTCTTATCAGGTTTTGGAATTAATAGTCTTAAGTTTTCCAGCTAGTCGGAATGATTTTACTATTGATGATTTTATTAAACAGAAAACTAAACAAGATACCTTCAGGGTCATGAAGAGCAAGATCTTTGTATTGAATAACATCAATACCTGGTGAAGTGTTATCAGCCCTCTTTAATTCATAGATAACGTCAAACGGTAAAATATCTACAAGATTAAGAGCGTTTGCCGTGCTTCGACAATCTTTAAGAATTTTGTTCCTGAATTCAAAACTTGGTCGTCATGACTAAATTGTTTCCAAATGTCCTTAATTTAAGTCACTGGTAGGTCATTAATAATTTTATAAAAAGTTCATTTCATATTAATTAAAAATTCTGATCTGATTTTTGTATTTACTCATAATATTCGACTTTTGTTTATTACCAAGGTATGGTTTGTGGGATTTAATAATGCTTTTTTTTTGAATAATGCTTTCAACATCAGCATTTTCAAAACTAAAAATTAATTCAAGGGCTTTATTTTTACGCTGTTCCAAGTTTAGTTTAATTGTTTCTTTTGCTATGATTTTAGTTAAAATTTTATCATTATCTTTGTTATTGATCAGAAACAATCGGAAGTAGAGAGTTGATAATACTTGCTATTTCTCACAAATTAATGCTCTCAAGGGACACATCGTGTTCATAGTTGTTAATGAAAGCACATGTTAGAATTTTACTGAGCAAACCTGAACCACGAACATCATGTGTACATTTGCCAGCTCTAGTTGCCCAACCGCGTGAGTTTTTTATTTCATTAATTTTAGTTACCAATAATTTACAAGTAAATACAAATATCCCTTGTATAACGCGGTAGTTACGTTCCAGAATAAGTGCGCGTTATGGGATTCCGCGTTATCTAAGACATAGTTTTCATATAAATTTGGGGGTTACGTTCAAAAGTTTCTTTCAAAATAAATACATACTAAATAACAGATGCACATATATTTCAACTCAATACTAAAATTCAGACTTTCTTATACAATTAAAAACACAAGTTATGAATAATAATACATATATGTACATAGTTCAAAATTCAAAAAACAAAATATAAATAATTATGTGCACATTAAAAAATTTAAAAACAAACTAAAACAAATTAAAGGTTTATTAAAAACTTTATTGTTATTCTTCAAACTTCATATGGTAATTAATCTGTTTCACTGTCTTCAAAGATCTTTGCGTGTGGGCGTTTTGGGGGAGCAATAGCTTCATCAGAAGATATTTCTTCAACATAGTTTTCGCTATTGGATAAGAAACTAGTTGTGGGACTTTGTGGTTCTTCTACTGGTTTTATAATTACAAAAATAAAGGTTTTGTAATGTAGTCACCTGATGCATTACTACAGAGAAGTAGAGTAATTCTGTCTTTTGCGGCCTTGAAACCCGGTGCAACTTTTTCATTTTTCGAAATGTATGTCCGATGCGGCATTTTTTTCCAATTTAGACCTGTTTCGTCCGCATTAAAAATTTGTTCTCCCTTATAACCACCTTCAATAATTTTAGCAAGAGTTTTAGGGTAAACCCTTGCAGCTTCTACGTCTGCCGATCCAGTTTCACCTTGAACTTTAATATTGTGGAATCCAAAGCGAGATTTAAAGTTTTCGAACCAGCCTTTGCTAGCTAAGAATTCCTGCTTAGATGCTTTGGTTACTAGGACTGCATCTGGATAACTTTCTTTTAAATGTGCATAAATTTTAAGAGCTTTCGTCTTAATGGCATTTGTACTGATTGGCATTTTTGTAGCACAGTCTTTTATCCACAGCATTAACGCTTTTTCCATTTTTTCTATTAAAAGATCACGCACACGTGCAACTCTTTTTGTGCTTGTTGATGACCCAGCAATAACAGAATTTCTTATTTTATTTTCAATTTGTTTAATGGTGCGTATTGTGGATTCATTTAAACTGAGAGATTTTGCTATTAATGCTGCTTTTTCACCACTGCTTAATCTATCCAGAATCTTAATTTTGTCATCCAAGGTAATAAATTTTCGCTTTAGCGTTGGTTTTTCGGCAGTTAAAATTTGTCTATTCATGGGTACAAAAATTTACATATGTATATTTTAAATAATAAAGAAATTTACCAATAACAAAAATTTATATTACATACCTATCTTCGATCACAAATATAACTTATGCTGATACTTTAACATTAAATTTGTAATTCTAAAAAGAAAAATTTTA
Organism: Schmidtea mediterranea; assembly: GCA_022537955.1. Classification (NCBI taxonomy): domain Eukaryota; kingdom Metazoa; phylum Platyhelminthes; order Tricladida; family Dugesiidae; genus Schmidtea; species Schmidtea mediterranea. Next base: position 129,124,825 of record CM039679.1, read on the forward strand.
GAATATAAATGTTTTTTCCTAATTACATACCTGATATCCACAAAAGTTCACACTGAACTGATAATATAATAAATATAAATGTGCAAGAAGAGTACAAATATATATGCTGTGAGCATGCCTAGTATACTCACATGTTGTGAAGGCAAAAAAGGGTAATTCCAAGTTGACATTAAAAATACATTATTATAAATATGTGGTACGCAAATTAGTGTTACCAGATTTTATAATTCTGTATTTTCCCCTTCGCATTATATAAGTCAAAATTTCGCGTTGTACTGAAACAGAATTTTTTTCCAAATCGCGTTATATCGAAACCGCGTTGTATAAGACCGCGTTATACAAGGGATACCTGTACATAGTTTAGGCTGACATCAAGTGTTGTTGGATCCAGAAAATAATGCTCACCTGTAATATAATCAATTACTATTAGTGTTTCCCGGGACTTTGGGGGGGGATAAAAATAGCAAATATAATTCCTGCTTTTTGAAGGTGCTTATAATTTAAATGATCTTTTAAATAATCAGTGCAATCATCAAGAATAGCAGTGCACACTGTGATACCCAGAAGAATAAAGTTTGATGATAAACCTAAGTTATCAAAGTATTTAGTTATCATCCATTATCACATCATTCACAGCGAATTTAAAATTGACATTGTAAATAAAAATTAACAAATCTTTAGATTTTAATTCTAGATCATTAAAAGATCCCTATGAAATTTCGAATATTAAATTTTCAATTATAATTGCTGCGTTTGCATTTCGTACCATAATTCCAATCCTAATCGAATTTTTTTCTTCTAACTAATATTTTATATTATATTTTACAGTCACCCGTTAAAATAGAATTCTACTTTAGAGGCTGGTTTTCGTATTCTAATTTGATTAATCAATTTCACCACTTTGGTTTTTTACCCGTTATCTCCGTTTCGTTACCAATGGTTTCCAAATCCACAATAACAAATTTTCTTTGATGTATCAAAAATCAGAAAGAGTCGTTTCTAGAGTAATGTTCTGTATGAAGAATAGCTTCTAGAACGAATTTTAATCCTGTGCATCGTCGTTTCAAGTTGAACTAAAAAAATTGGATTCACATTGGTTGATTGATAGGACATTTAAATTGGAAAATTAAATTTTTCCTGTTATACGTTCTCATGTAAAACAAATCTGAAACCCCATTTAATAAAACTAGTCAAAATGTTGTTAAATGAACAATATTTGATTGATTATTTGTTCTTTCTTTTTTAATACAAAAATTGGCGAATAGTTGTCCTATGAACACCACATAGTTTATGTAAAAACATTTACACACAAAACTAGAAAATGAATTGCTACATTTTCTTAATCACCACACAAACGAATTTCACTATAGGAAGCTAGAAAAAAGGAGACATAAAATATATAACTACATTTATTTATCTCGAGCATTGTTTCTCAATATTCATAGACACAATTCCAAGTTAGGACACTTTAAAAATGTTAATAGCGAAAAATAACATAACATGAGTAAAAATAAATTTATTTGCACTTGGGATTAGGGTTTGCAATCCCGGGATTTCGGAATTATAGTAATTTTGGTATGATTTGAAGCCATTCTGATTATGAAAATGAAAGAAACTTTATTGAAAATTCGGAATGTGAAGGTGACGATGAGAAAGTAAATGATTTTGAATCTGACAACAGTGAAAGTGATTGTAATGAATATTTTTTTGCAGTTGATAATAATTTTAATTAGGAAACATTTGATCAAATAATAACCCATGAAAAGATTGGACCGGTCATAAAAGAAAATTAGAAAAATTGTTCATATTTTTAAAAAATCACCAACTAAAACACGACAATTATTTACAAGAATATGTAAAAATTGATTTTGGGAAGGTAATTCATTTGAAAAGCGATTGTAAAACACGATGGAGTAGCCTACTCTATATACTGGAAAGATATCATATGTTAAAAAATTGTATAAAAAGGCACTGGTTGATTACCACTTTGACAATTCGTTAAAAATGGACGAATATGAGTGTGGTGAACTAATTACCGACCAAAACTCATCCGATATAAAGTATCTATCGCAAATCAACTCCTAAAGGGTCAAGGTCTTATGCAATTTATTCCCACGATCGATAAGAGACATAGGAAAGATAATTTATATAAAAATCATCAAAATAATACAGACGGTTTTAAAAGTACAGAAGACTATATAACTGATTGTAAAACATATGATTTTATGAGCGATGGTCAGAAGGACGAAATAGAATTTTAACCCCAATTAAAAAAATCATCAAATTATAAAGATTCATATGAAGCTCTTAAAAGTGATTTTTCTCAGCTATTAAATGATGAAAAATCTAATTCTGAGTATGTAAATCGTGATTTTTTTAAAAAATAAGACTTGTCACTAAAATAAATGTAATTAATTCGATTTAAAAAAATGTTTGTTTAAAAAATGAATGTAAATAGTTTAGATTTAAAATAAAACTTAATAAAAAAAGAATTTAGATTTTGAATATGACTTCATATTATATGTTAAAATATGAATAAGAACAATTTAATGTCTGCTAGAATTCACAAATATAGTAAGGAATTGCAAATTGCAACCTTCGTTAATGAATTGCAAAATACCAATGATATAAAAAATGTCTTGAGCGAACTTTTGATTGCTGGAGCCAAAGAATGCGAAGTTAATGGAAAACTGTAGATATGAAAGAAGATGAGATACGAGCACTATGTTTGAAGAACAAGGAAATATTTTTAAACCAAAATATTTTATTAGAATTAGAAGCTTCAATTAAAATTTGTGATGACATTCATATACAGTTTACAGATCTATTACGATTATTTGAGTATGGGGGATCTCCTCCTGATTCTAACTATCTTTTTCTTGGTGATTATTCTGATCGCGGTAAATTTTCTCTCGAAACCATTTTTTTGTTATTGGCTTATAAAATCAAATTTCCAGAAAATTTCTTTTTACTCAGAGAAAATCATGAAAACACTGCCATAAATAAAATTCTCAAGACCACTAAAATGAGTATGCAATTGTTTTGGATTTAGTTAATGTTTTGAGTCCAATTAAATTAACGGTTGATGCGATTTATCGAAGTGATGCTAATTTAATAACTGCATATATGTTGAAAAAGCTAGAACAACAAAATTCTAACATCAGTAAAGAAATTTCTTCAGCTTTAGTTTTTCAAATTAAAGAGAGAACTCAATACAGCAGCTTTGTTTAATATTTGCACAACAGTCATAATGATTCAATGAAAATGACTGAAGTTTTTGTATCATTTACAGATTCTAAAAACAAAAAATTTATGTTGGAGCTTCTTCAGCGATTAAATGCAACCGATATAACAGTCAGAGTTATTAAGGAAGCCGATGCCACTGATGTTACGGAAATATCATTCAATGAAGATATATACATTATAATGAGAAGTCTATTAATGAACAATTGAATCAAGCTCTTGAAAAAAGTTTTATATCAGCTAGAAAACTCACAACAAGAGTTGAAAATACATCAAAACTACAAAAAAGAAATGTCGTTATTCGCAAGTGGTAACACAAGAGGGGACTATCTTTAAAATTTTTACAATTTTTACTGACGATTAAGACCACAAGTGTAGCGCCTGAACGGGTGTTTTCTGCTGCTGGTTTTATGTGCTCAAAAATTCGGAGTTGGCTAAATGCTGACACGATTGATGCCTTATGCTTTTTAAGATCGCATTTTCAAAAAATAAATAATTGATATTTTGATTTTTGAAATTATGAGATATATTTTGAGCGCAAATTGTGAATGTTCCTTTTTTTAATGAGATATTATTTATTATGTACGAGTATTTGTTTACACTATTTTATAAAGCAAAATAAATCAATGAATTTTTTATTAACCTATACCAAGAAATATTAATTTTATAAAAATCTAATACCACTCATATTTATGTGACTACTTTCCATTGATTTAAAATGAAATAATATCTCGGGATTGAAAATTTTCGGGATTTTTGCAAATCCTACTTGTGATTGGTCGTTTATATGAATTAGTTATATTTCAAATTTATTTAAATTAATATGAATTTTCGACTTTGATTTATTATGATCAGTAAAATCTTTTATCCTCTTCACCATTGATTGATTATTTTCGCTATCAATTTTAATTACGAATAAGTCATTTTAATATTCTACTTTATCATCCACGCGCACTCAAATTATTTTAGTATAACTTGTTTCTTAACGCGAGACATTCGCAACTATACTTAATTCAACCCATACCAAAGTCTAAGCTTTGAAATTATTTAACTCGTGATAAAAGTAATGTGACATTTTTAGGAATCAGTATTCATTGGTAATGACTCATTTTCTAAAACTACATTTCTTTCATTTTCACATTTATTATACTGACTGCACATTTCAAATAAATTTTTCGCTTCTGTTAACCTTTTTAGTAATTAATTTTATTAAAAATCGTTCCAACACCTTTATTAAAAGGAATGGGTTAAAGAGTAAAAGATAATTTTTTTTCCAAAATATTTCTAAAAAATCAAAAAAAAATGATAATTTTTGGATACTTGCTATATAATTTTGTTCTGAGCAAAATCCATTAACATGAAATCTAAGGTTATTTTGCATTATTGGATAAGAGTTTCCATCCAAGATAATCAACTATTTGAACATAACCCGGGTGTAAATGTTGGTTCATTATCTAAAAGCATTTAGCAAACATTTAAAATTTAAAAAGGAAATGAATCGAATAATTAATAAAACTAAGTTTCAATGAAATGTACATTTAACATAAAATAGAGCTTTATGAATACTCACTTTAGCTTCCGTACACTATTGTAGAAACTTGGAAAAATTTTGAAAAATAAAAAAATTGTAAGATTTACTTAATTATTCATTGAATAATTGGTAAATGTTTTTAATTGCAACTAATTTGTCTGTTTTCTGATGATTTTCAAAATCCAGCTACGTATTCAAAACTAATACAACAAACAAAGAAAATAAATATATTATGACAGTAGAATAAACTTGTGGTATTTAGCAAAAGATAGATTATCTACACATAATCCTATTATAGTAGGTTTTATAAAAAACTTAGTAATTAGAAAAATATAAAATAAATTATTAAAATATGCAATAAAAGCCCAATCAAATAAACATTAATATATTTATTAAAGGAACATTGTTCTTAAACATATGAACACCTTATTAAATACACGAAACCTTTCACTTTTTCTTCGAAACAAAAATTAACATTCCGAAATCCTAATTGCACCTGTTATATTTTGCGTTTGGACTGATGGGAATCGGATGATACAAAATTAGGTGAATGAATTACAGTATTTGGCGAATACGAATTAGAATTCTGAATCTGCCGGTACGTGGACCAAGACGAATGCGACTATTAATTATTCCCAATCAAGTTTTTATTTGCTATAAGCCAAAAGTGGCAATTCATTCTAATGTTTCAAGCTGAATTATTTGAAAATTTTCATGTAACGCAGTCGTAATCCTGGTCGTCTTAACATAGAGTAAATCACAGAGTAAATTATTTGATATTGAAGTGATCGGAAGAGCTAATTAAAAGCAGCCCGACTATTAGGACATTTTTACAAAGCTGCTGGATTAAAAGTAATTGACTACTGATAATTGTTTCCGTGAATCCATGTATGGAGTGTTATTCGGTCGAATTTTAATAATGTTTTTAGAGTAATAATACTATTTATGGGTTACTATTATGATATTTATAATTTGATAATAACGACAACGTGCGCTGATATTTAAATAATAATTTAATTTTATTAATTTATTGAGTTTGCTGAGCTATTTTATTATATTTTTATTGATGCAATAGTTATGAGTTAATTACACAATGGGCCAGTAAAAAATTCTTTTCATAAATTAAAATTTTTTTTTCGTATAAAGGGCGAAAATCAATTAGTTTTAACGTAAGGTATTATAGTTTTAAAATTTATTATTCTATGCACTTTGAGTGCCTATTGTAAATTGTTATCACTTTATTAATTTGTACATAGTAAATAATCTGTAAAATTCAAAATAAATTTAAAATCGAAAGATTTATATTTCATTGTTATTTTGGAACAATTTAGTTCAAAAATATTGAAGTTTTTTGTAATTCGATGTCCGAAACGTCACATAATATTCAAATACTGAAGACAATCTTTAATTATTGAGTAATAATTTATAATTTAAATTTGTATTTTATTTTACATAATTAGAATTTAAGCTGAAATAATTCGACATTTCTTGCATCAACCACGGTGCAAAGTCATTTAGCTTCCCCTGGTTTTCATTTGTAAGTATTTGCTAAACTAAACAAGCAGAATGATATAAACATATACATTTGTCTATATTACATCTTATTTTTTAAGAAAAATTGGTTTATAGGGTATTTTTTATATTAAAATGTTTATATATCATATATCTTATTTTGGTTTTTATCTAAAATCATCCTAAAATTTTTATTATTTGCTCGAAAGTCTCGTTCGAGATTATGCGTTTTTCAGACTCCTAACATATCAGTTACACAGCATTCGTTTTTATATTGATGTTTTGTAGTGATTAATAATCTTAAATTCGAAAAATTTTAAATTCAAATTGAGAAATATGTGTCGAAAAACAAAGATAATAAATTTTTCCATGATTCTTTAAAACATAATTACTTACATTATAGTTTCAGTAAAATTCCATAATATTAAAAGGGCAATACAATTCACAATATTATAGCCGTAAAGACAATAGCTAAGTAATTGGGAAGTGAATGAATAACTACACAAATAGGACACAACAGTATTAAAAATTTTAATAAGTCAAACACAACACGATTGAAGTAAAATCAATGAAATGGGAATAAATCGAATGGTTTTCCACAGACAATGCCAAATAATGAGGCATACTATAAATAAATACATTCAAAATACAGGAAAACGTGTCGTATGTCTTTTGTTCATGAAATATATATTAGAATCCGTTGCACTTAGTCCTTGTTGATTGTTCTACACTCGTTTTCAATTTTTTCTTGATTTTGACGTACTTATTTTTCAAACTTTAATTTTACCAAGAAATTTTCCTAGAAAATTATCAAATGGCCCTTGGCACAAAGGATGCATGGTAATTGTAGATATTTCTAATAAAAATTAATGAACGAACAAATTTGTAGTTGGAAAAAAATTAATTGAAATTTCTTATTTTAAATTCAGGGCAGTTTTTTTATTTTATGCTATATCAAAATTTATTGTATTGAATTATGCTTTAGATTTTTGTTCAGTATTTATTCTGTGTGAATAATATTTTCATCTATAACGAAAATACTGGGAATAATTCAAACTTATTTATACATGTTATATATAAGAACATTGTTAAATTGTTCAGATTTGTAGGTTTACCAACATTAATTAGACTTTAAAGTTATATATTTTTGACATTTTGTATATTTTTAATCTTGATTTGTTTTTACAGTCCATTATGCAACATTTGGCATTTTTGAATAATATAATAATTTGAAATAAAAATTATACATACCATACATTCTTTATTTGAACTAAAAATTTAATATTGGCCTACTTATTTGATCTTGAAAGGAATATATAGAAAATAATTATAAAAATAAATGATCCAGTTATTCATTTCTGTGATGGTTTGCCAATACATATAATATAATTATTAATTTTGACATATTTAATTAGTTTTATTTTCATGAAATGATAATAAAATTAATCGCGATAATTAAATTTATTGCAAAGGAATCAAAAAATAAATTTTGTTTCTTCTAATTGATATAATTTTGGAAAATATTTGTCACAGTCACTGATTACATCATTTTCTTTGACATCACATAAGGCAAGTTGTAAAACTTTTGTTGACAATTTAAAAATTGTCTCATTTTCATTCTCAAATTGTAATTTGTCAATAATATTATTATCTTCAAATTGTTTAGCAACCATTTTTTTGATACTATTATTGTTATTCATCAAATGATATAATATTTCCAAACATTTTTGAATCATTTCATTATCTTGTGATTTAAGATGTTTGACTAAATAATATACAATACTAAAATCAATGTTTAATAATTGATCAGCGGAACTGTTTTTTAAAATAACATTAACTAAATCCATCACCCTATATATGGTTTCGTTGGTAGAATTTACAAATTTTCTAAGGATCAAATTTACAATATTGCCACGATGAATTCTCTTAATTATTACTGGATTTGTAGTTACTAATGAATTTATTAACGATAAGAATGCTTTTTGAGATCTTTCATGATGTGATTCAATAATTCTTGTTAAATTAATCAGATAATCTAATTTAAAGAACTTTTTAATTACTTTGCGACTGCTTGTAGTAAGTCCATGAAACGTGTTAATTATTTCGGCGATTAAATTGTCGTTGTTTGTGTCAGGAATTGGAAGGCTGACAGAAAAGACATTGTTTTCTATGAGACAATCAAGAAGTTTATTATGATTGTTATTGTTAGAAATAATTGAAAGTCCAGTCCAGACATTTGTTGAAATATTGACATTATTGAAAGCTAGTAATTTAGAGGATATTGGAATAATATATTGATTAACATCATTTGGCATTAAATAATCAGCATAGTTACAAATGTTTGTCAGAATCCATGATATCGTTTCTGCTAGTCCAATATCAGGGTTATTGTTGAGCATTTGGATTATATGATTTATAAATCCCATTTTTATGATTTCGATGCAAAAGTCAAAACTTTCTCCTATAACATTTCCTATGCATCCCAGAGCTTGATCAGATATATTGACATTATTTGATAAAGTGAGTGACATTACACGGTGAACGATTCCAGTGTTGAATATTGTCATTATTTCAACAGTGGTTCCGACAGTGAGATTCTTCAATACCCATAAACTATTATATTGGGCCCATTTGCTATCCGTTTGGTTTAATCCTATATTCAATTGATACAACAAACCAGATGAAATTAAATTTGAAATTTCAAACGGATTTTTTGATTTCAATTTTGCATTTTCTATAACATTTACAAATTCATTTGGAAGAATGACAATATTTTCGGAATATTGGTTAAATTCCTCAGCAATTCTAAAATTAGGTTTCTTTTTAAAGATCTTTTTCACATTTTTGCGCAATGAAACAGTTTCTTTGTGTTTTGTGGAATGTAGTAATTTATTGTTTTTCTGAAGGTTTTTATTTTCTATCACCATTCTCAATTGAAATTTGTATAATTATTTGAATATTATTTGTAAATAATTTAAACAAATTTTATAATTTATAAGAAATTTTAATATTTAAAATTATTATTTAAGGTCGGCAATTTATATATAAAAAATATTTAAATATTTTTCAATATTAGTAAATTTAAATCATAAAAATTATATATTTAATTAATTTTTTAATATTGAGTTTTAAATAATTTCAAAATATAAATATATTTTAAGATGCCTAAAGTATTTTCTAATTTTGAAGTTTTCATTGACTGAACTATTTTTAAGCCTTTATTTTTTTGTGTCGTTTATAAATGATGTTCTTAATTTATTTTTTCTGAAATCCTATTCTAATTTTTGATGATTTTTGAATTATTCACCCAATTAAAATTAGTTTTAATTCTTCTACTTTTGCAACACAAAGCTATGTATATCCTACAAATATTAAATGCATTTTAAAATAATAGACTCGTGTTATATACTGATGTTCTCAGTGATCAGAACGATTAAAATATGAAACGTACGGCATGCATAATTAAATATATATAATCAAAAAACATGGAAGTGTTAATGTTTGATGTTTTATTACTAAAATACTAACTCTTCTTTACGTGACTTCATCTAAATTTATTTAAAATTTAATTGTTTTATAAATCATTAACTAAATATTTTTATAAAAATTGGTATAAAATTAATTTTTAAATATAAAAATTAATTTATTTAATTTGATTAAATTTTAATTTGTTGTAAAAATTTTCATTTTAAAGTCTATGAAATATAAATTACTTTACATTGAAGTTTTTACTACGAGTTTGATATTTTTGTATTTTAAATAATTATTTTACATTAATTCAATTACTTTAACAAATATTTAATATAATTTAATATGAATAAAATGCATACACTAATTTTAAAACTTTTATTTAAAATGTTTTACTTTTTTTGCTATATTGACTTAGAAAGAAGAAACGATTAGACTTATTATTTTTGCCATTTTAACGTTTCTTATTTGTCATAAATTCAAAATTTTAAAAATATAGTTTTAAAATGCCAGCAAATTTAAAAATGAGTAATGAAAAATTTATAACATTTCATTCGAATAAAATACAGTAGAACTTCCTTAAGTCACGAAAAATTGAGTTCGACTATATTCGAAAATTTTTTAGATGATCTTTATTATAATTATTAATATCTTCACGATTTGATTTGTATTTTTATTTGTGAATTTTAGTGAATTTGAGCTGATGTCGATTTAATCGAAAAATTGCAAACATGAAATCATCACTAAATTCATTCTCATAAAAATTCTGCCATTACTTTGCAGATCTGATGTGATGAGTATTTCTTATTTTTTAAGTGTACTATAATTAATGTTTATCATGTCTTTTGCGTCATCAGAACAAAGATTACATTCCACCGTGAATTTGTCTTTTTTCAAAATTTTGCAATGATTTTGCCATTTTGTGTAAGTTCCTCTCGCAACTTGCTCCATATTCGAGCCTTTTTAAATTTAAAATTTATATATGGCTGATTTATATCCATCAAAACTAACTAACATCGTTATTTTCTAAACATATTCAAATTACTGTCAAATTTTCAATGATTTGTTCAAATTTTTAATTGATTTCTGAAGAATATTTAGTAATTAGTTTTTCCGTCAAAACTGACTAACGTTGTTATTGTCTAAAACACATTTAAATAACATTCTAATAGTTACCGAAAAAGCATAGCAATATGCTAAAAATAAGTTTTGGTGTTAAATTATAACAGTACTAAATGGTCTATTTAGAAAATTTCTATGTTTAATTTTTTCGATTTTTTAAAATCTCGTTTTTGATTCTATCTCGTAATGGAATCTCGTATTGCCGAGACCGAGATCCCGAGACGAGCGAGATCTTGAAATATATATGAGTTTGTTTAAATGAAACAAATAAGTGTTACAATTTCAAATCTCAATAAAGTTTATTTCACTATATCTTATTGCTTTTTCATAATATGGATCAATAGGTAATACATTCTTATTCTAATATCGATTTCAATAAAATTTTAAATTTTCTTTATTAAAAAATAATTGATTATTAATATATTACTTTAATTTTTAAATCATTAATCTTTCAAAATACTCTTATTAATTTTTTCAAACCCCATTTTAGTTGTCTTGCAACTATTTCGTATTGTAAAATTTCAAATGTTACCGGGATTTTTCTCTATCATTTGATGCATAATTTATTCAATTTCAACAAGTATTAACTTAAATTAAGAACATAAATTAAGAACATCATTTATAACTGGATAAAAATTAAAATTAAAATTTATCAGTAATTGCTGAATCGGTATTTATGATTCAGTTTTATGCTCATTAAGTAATTTTATCCACAGTCGTTTATCTTATTGTGCTTCAAATTCGAGTTTTTTTATAATTTTCCTACTTGCTCAAATAGCTTTATAGTCACGAAAACATTTTCCTTCTATGATAAAAATACTAAATTTATGTTAAAATAGCACTTAAGTATAATTTAAGAAATTTTTAAAACCATCATAATCCCTATATTATCTAAATTATTACTGAAATCTAAATACTAAAATCAGAATTGTCTTGCAAAATAGTCAAATGAAGTGTTGATATTATATTGCTTATTCGTTTTTTGGAAGGTTTCATATTTTTATTGTTATCATTATTTAGCTGTCTACGATTATTATCTGTAATACAATCTCTTTTCAACCTTTTCTTGAATCAATTTAAATATTCGGGACTTGATATCACTTTATCGAATATTGGTTGATTATAAACATTAATTTATATTACGATTTTTGTAAAAATTTACTGACCCTTTATAACATTTTCAATTTCAAATTTTCTTATGAATATTTTTTCGATGCTTTTAAATTAGTTAATTAGTATTTTTAAGTCTCATGCTTTTAATTTTCAATTTACATCATATTTAACTTTTAAATTACAGTTATCAAAATATTAATTAAAATATTTACTTTTCACTTGAAACAACGCGAATTTTCTCTTAAATCATATTATTTCGTTTTTGAACTATTATCTACATACAATAAGAGTGTCTGTTGATCGCAATGATAAAAATACAACGATTAATAATCGTTATCTTAAATTATGTTAATTAATTAAATCACAAATTCGTTTAGACTCAATTATTTTATATAATTAATAACTTATTGATTTAAAAAAAAGTTATTAATACACTGTTTAAAAATATTACTACCAATATATTACACAAAGATTATTATTGAATCTTACTTAACAAAAATGATTCATTTCAGTATATTTTAGATATTTTTTAAATACAGTCTACCCGGTCAATAATAATAAGCTTTTTTTGGGTGTCCACTACTGAAAAAATAGTTGATTATTAAGGCTTAAATTACATAATGTACTGATTTTTTTGGCGAAAAATCAAATATGGGGTGTCCACTATTGCTAATACCCACTATTGACATGGTAGACTGTATATAAATTTAATGGTTATTTTTTTATTTTTATAATGTAAAATGAACCTAATTGAAGGTTAGGGTTATTAATATTTATTGGCCTTTGGTAATATTAAATCAAGCTGTAATCATATAAAATATGAGTCATATTTGCATGGTATATTTTATGCAAGTTATTTGTAAATAAATTAGATTACACAGTTGAAGATAAACAAGGGAAATTACATCTGAGATTATTTAATACGGGATTGAGTTTATTTATTCACGTGCTTTTGACTGCATGCCACAAATGTGTAAATGTATATATCTAACACTTCACATTTTGCCTATGACAGATTCTATTTAAAAATAGTGAATTTCACCGAAATATTTTTTGAGAATAATTTTTCCGAAACTTATCAATATCCATGTTAGAATTTCTACTCAGTTATAGAACACGCCAAGTAGTCGTGGTATAAGGTGTGTTACCAATTTTTATTACGTTCTAAAAATAGCTTTTCCTTTGTTTTAATTTGTTTTCTATTTTCAGAGGTTTTGCAGGTTTTCATCAACACTGCTTAGAAACTGGTGCCAAGTGGTAAGCTAAAAACATTTTTATGTGGTTGCCACCGTAATATTAATATAACCTTAAAATTTGACACCTTGTAACCCACCATACAAATTTATATATTCACGATTAATTTTTTGCCAATCGTTTAAAAAATAAACTTTTGGATAATACATTTAATGGACAGTTTTATGCAAATTGGATTCTAATTCAATCGCAATTTTCTTTATGAAATAATTTTTTTCAAGTAGTTGAAGTTGAATGTGATAGTTGACGGGGATCGTTTTAATCAGTATTAAAGAAGTTGGACCATGACTTCTTTCTTCCTTATTTTTCTAGCAGCCAATTCCATTGGACTCCATCGTATTTGCATCGAGTATTTTGTGTTAGTTGACAATATATCCACAACTGTAATTTAACTGTAATTTTTTATGATTTTGCGGCCACTGTGTTGCTACCGGCACAAAAAAGATTTTAAAGTTTATCACAATATTAAGATTATTTTAATTATCAACCTCACCAAGTAACCTGATCTCCATAGCGATAGAGCTAGCTGGTATTGATTGTCGAATTACCAACGCCCCCTTTAATCGATGAAATGACAATTGTACGTTTCACATTGGTGATACCAGCAGAATTGATTACATACTTGGTAACTATCACTCGTGTTCCCCTAACTGGGTAGGGTTTTCTACTTAATCCTTTTTGATTTCTTTCTAAATTTTAAATGTGATATATAATAAATATTGATAATGTATATAATTATTCATAAGCATAATTATAAACGCAGAATTGTAAAACTGCACTTATTTTCTGCTCTTATTAACAATCAATGAAAGTGCTGATTATAAGTGTATTTGAAAAAAATATTTCGTTAGGTTATTTAAATGATTTCAGAAAGAAAATAGTTCGTAATTTCACTTCACATGTCCTTTATTTTAAAATGATATAAAGACCCTACTCAATAAATTTTATTCTCAACACAATGATTGTAAAAATAATTAAAATGCAATTTTTGATTTCTTTTTAAAGGTAAATGTCCGATGGTAAATTGCCTCACATAAACTAATACGAAGTTTATTTATCACAATAGTTAAACAATATTCATTCTCTTACTTAATCATGATACGACAAATTTAGTTTTATTGTAATTGAAATTAATTATCCAAAAAATAACCAATTTAATTTACCTCGGTAACTCCTCAAAATACCTCTTAAGCTTCTAAATAAAATTTATTTTCATGTTTGCAGATGGTTAAGCTCGTGAATTCCATTTCGTTAATAGCCAATAACAAATTTGTGTTGTAAAATTCCATTGATAAGTGACCGCTTTTTGATTTAAATTATTATATTTATAATTTTTTCATTTGCCACATGGTCATTTTTCTCCCAGAGAAATATTACTTTTTTAGGAGTTTTAAATTAATTTTTACTCTTCGCTAAAATTTTTGAATTTTGGTTTTTAATTGCTTTGCACTCAATTTTTCGCGGTTGACTTTTATTTCTAGATAATTTATGCAACCCCAATAATTTTAATAAATAAAAAATTTATATTTCCCAATAGATATTGATGAAACCTGTTCTCTCAGTATTAATTTATGGATTGATGATCCAACAGTCGATAATGAAAATCGAATTCTAGAATGCTTAATAAAAATGGTCACATTTTCTTTTCTTGATAGTGACTTTTTACCATCAATTCCAAAAGGTGCAATAATTAACAAAGAAGAGTTTTTCAGCGAAGATTGGGGTTCGACATCAATTAGCAATTTAAATGATCTGTTGAATAAAAATGTCCCTTATCAAATTCATACGTCGATTAATAGCGTTTTTGATAATTTTGAAGGAGAAAAAATTTTACCGAAGAAATGGACAGACGTTTTCCCGAATTCTAATATCAATTATCAGTTATCATTTGGTATCAATTCTATTGGTCAACTTGACATCATTAATTGTTTCACACATCCTGACGTGATTAAAGCTGTTAAAAATGTGCTCATGCATAGAATGACTTCGGAAAATGAGGATCTTGTAGAAAATTGTTAATAAATATTTTTGGACTTGATTTTAATATTAATATTAATTGGTTTTATATTTTCTTCAATATTTATTCTATTTATTCAATATTTATTCAATATTTATTTAATATTTATTTAATATTTATTTAATATTTATTTAATATTTATTTAATATTTATTTAATATTTATTTAATATTTATTTAATATTTATTTAATATTTATTTAATATTTATTTAATATTTATTTAATATTTATTTAATATTTATTTAATATTTATTTAATATTTATTTAATATTTATTTAATATTTATTTAATATTTATTTAATATTTATTTAATATTTATTTAATATTTATTTAATATTTATTTAATATTTATTTAATATTTATTCAATATTTATTCAATATTTATGCAGATCAATTCCGTATTTAGTAAACTTTTTTTCGTTTTAATAACGCATTGCCTATGTGCTATATAAATTTTATAGCTTATAGTAAAATCCTGAAACGGTAAATTTTTTTCATGGCAATTGGTGTTTTTCTATAACCGGAAGTTACTATTATTTTGATATTTTAAATAAAAATAAAGTAAAATACTTAAGAATGTTATACGATATTTATAAATAACATCAAATAAAAGAGAGGAAGTAAATAGAAGCTTAATTAAACTTTTCCAATACAGCTTAGTTTACTGCCATTTAACTACATTTAACCTTAGTGTTGCTTACATATACTTTAATAGCAACGTTTTGGATTTTTAAATCTTCACATAATTATTCGCTGATGACATTTAAATCAGCTCCTGTATCAAACATAATCTTTACTTTTCGATTTCCTATTGAGAATTGATTTTTCGTTTCTTTTATTCGAAATTAAAGTTTCCTGATATGCATAAAGTTGTTTTCTCAGTTTTGCGGTTTCACCATTTACCAGTTGTGTTGAATCTTGATTATTATGGTATTTAGGTTTTTTGATCTTTTAAAGTTTTCTTTTATTAAAATTAAGGTAACTTTTTGATTTGTTTAATCAAGGTATATTTTGTTTTATATTAATGTTTTGATTTAAAATGTAAATAAAATAACTAACGTAATAAACATTGGAAGTTGTAGTTTTTATAATAAGTTTTATTGGAAAAATAGATATTTAGAGTTTATTTTTGAATTTTTAAAGGACGATTTAGTTATATTTTTTTATGCGAGATTAAAAGTTAATTATTGTTATTGTTGGGCCAGAACACAAACGGCCTTGAAAATTGTTTAAATGTATCAGTAATACAGCACGAAAATCCAGCACCAAGATAATTTAAAATACAACATAAAACATCAACACTCTAAAATTTGAGAGAATATAAATGAATATAAAATCAAAAAACATAAAAGTAAAATAAAATAAATACAAAATGCATCAAGAACTGCACGAAATTTACATAAAAATAACAATAACAAGAAAATTTGACCGAAAAACGACAAGTTATATAAAAGTAAAAAATTTATGAATTATGTGAATTAAAAATACTGTAAAATAAGTGCAGAACGCTGCTCAAAATTTCCGAAATAACAAAAATACTTTATCGAAAACTGTAAAATAAGGATGGAGTACGGCTAAATTTTTATATAAGTAAAATATTTTGTTAAAGCTGAGGAATAATGGATCGTTCGGTCAATTATAGCATTAGTAATAGCTCTCACTTTTTGCGGACGATCCACCCACTCGATGACAGTTCCAACGTTGCTTAGCAGCGGGTGCCGATTGGTGAGCGAAAAATATTTGTGTGGGGTTGTCTGGGTATCAACCATATAGTTTCAAAATCTCAACACCCAGAAACCAACTATTATGGTTACTTCAAATGAACCTTCCGAAAATAATGAATTAAAAGTTTAAGCTTTTATCAGGAGCAGAATTATTATGAAAGGAGATTTGAAAGAAATCCCAAACAAATTCCAAACAAATGAGAAAGCTCATTATATGAAAATCAAATTAATCCATTAGATCTAAGCAAAGCAATGAAAGTAGGAGGTCGAAGATGGATAATCAGAAAAAGACGTTGAATCATGTCAAGTCGCTTACTATTCCGATCTTTAGTGGGAGACAGAGTGACTATGAATCATAGAAAGCAGCATTCAATTCGTGCGTTTACAAGACTAAGACAGAAGATGAAGAGAAAATGTTGTATTTGAAGATCTACTTGAATGGGAAGCCACTCAAAATGATTGAAAACAGCCAAAGAACGATCGAAGCGTGTGAATGGTGGTCCCGCTAATCTGATTAATAACAACAATGAAACGGTTTTGGTTATAAATGAAGCTCTTGTTGTAGTGATGATTAGATTCATCTCTGAAAATAATCGTTCGCATTCACTTAAAGAAATGGTGATTGTATGTAGAGCGTGTACCAAACAAATTAGTTTTCACGGAATTCACGAACCATTTCTCTTTTATTTATTTGTTGTCTTATTGACAAGTTCCTTATATCAGTTTCTCCAAATACCAGCTGAGTGTTAGTGAGTGCGTTTTATATATTATAAGAGAGGAAGCACAGAGTTTGCTGGCATAAGCATACATGAGATAGTTCGGCCAGTGGCAGCTTACTGGGCGCAATTTTTAATTAATATATTTGTATATCTTTTATAATACGACAAAAAACACCAAAAATGTAACTTTTGCAAATTATATTTTAAATAATAACGAAAAAAAGATGCCTAAACCTCATTCCAACGTGTTCCCTCAGAAAAAAAGCATTATTTTTATTCATGCACATAAAATAGATATTGATCGAAAATCGAAATAAAATCATATTTTAAGACTTTAGCAGTTTTCACTAAGTAAGAAGTACGCTTGCTTTCCTCTGATGGAGTTTGAATTACAATCTTTCAAGCATTGGGATGAAGAAGTGTAGGAAGAATTCGTAATTTGTAGTATTTGTTGGATATTATTAAAATATGATGTTTGTTTTATCATATTGTTAGGTCACGATAAAAATAAACTTTAAAATGGTAATATTTAATAAGATTAAAATAACTAAAAATTTATTTCATTTAGTTAATTGAATATGATTAAAACTAAAAAAAGAGCTGGGTGTAAACCCCCAAGACGAATCGATATTTATGGCGTGTTAGATAGTGAATACTTTGGAATTGACAAGGTATTAAATTATAATTATCATAATAATAAATACAAATGTTTAGAAACGACAACTTTTGCTACTAAAATCTGTTAGATGGAATTATGATATTTTTACACTTGATCGGATAACTTCAGGTTTAATTATCAAATTTTTAAAATCTTACTAATATACTTCAAGTGATTCAATAATAACAAAATGTCACGGAAATATATTACCAAAATAATTAGACTTTCTGATTTATTGATGAAGACATTTTTGAGTGTTATTAACTCAGCGGAATATTTATTTAATTTGAGTTATACGGAGTAATATTTTATCATGTAAGAAAAAGGTAAAATGTTCGAAATTTTATCAACTGTTTATTTCGGCTACAAAAAATGTATATCTTTTTGTTGCAAGCTTAATATTTGTAATTTTAAAATTCAATATTTTTATAATATTTATTATTAAATAAAATAGTAGCTTATTATACAGCATATCACGAAATCATAATCCACTACCCAAACTGGAAGGCGTCGTTGTTGCTAAATGTTCGCTCCAAATTATATTAATGTTGAATCGGTTTTATTGTGATGTTCTATTTCTTCATAATCAGTTTAGATATCTTGGAGTTCTTGAGTATTAGCAGCTTCTTTTAATTGATCTAAATGTGCAAGTCGCCCGACCGTACTGCATTACATATTAGCTGTACTTGGAGTATTTCATACGATAAACTTACAATGCTCATGATTTTGACCAAGTTTTACAGGGCAAATTATATGATCAGTCTGAAAACTGAAAAATGTATGTCAAATCGATCTTGCAAATATTAATACAGGGTTTTCTTTCTTGATGCTTTCCTGAAAGTGTGGCCAATTTTGTAAATTTTCCTGAAAGCAATGTTTTTTGAAAATGTGGTCTCCTTTTTCCTGATACCATATTTCCAAAGTGCGTTTTATCGTTTGCACCATTCTCTCTACAAATTCATTAGAATAGAAATGATATTGTATTGTTTGGACGCAAATGTGTCCACCGGGTTTAGCCATTGCACAATCTCCTCTGATATTAATTCATTAACATTATCAATAACTACTTCGATTGACACTCAAATTTATTTAGTTGTGCTTATTTTAGTTATTTTACGCAATTCATGATCAAGTTCTGCTTGCCAATATGCTAATTTCTGATCAAATTTAGCAAAGTGACTTACTCTTTTTAAATTTGCAAATATAGTGTCCATGTTGGGTGGATAATACACATCATTCTTAAGAAATCTATTGATTGTAATATAGTAGTCACAACATAATTTTAAATAGCCATTTATTTATCGTAAGGATAGAGATGGTGATGGCGAAAGAACAAAGAAATGCATCGTGATCAATTGTAAGTAAGAGTGAGACCGTCATCTGGTGGAAATGAAGTACAGGTAGTCCCCGACTTACGACCGAGATAGGTTTTGATTGTATCGATAATTATCGTATTTATTTGTATTAGATATTATATTTTTTCGTCATGACTGGAAAAAAAATTGAAAAAAAGAAAATAAAACTTGATAAAAATAGCAAGTTTCAGAGTGAAGGGGAAAATTTGTATTTTTTCATTCACGTAGAAGACACTACTATATGCTTGATTTGTCGTCATAAAATTACAAGTTAGAAATTATATAACTTAAAGACAATATGACCAAAAACATGGCGAAATTGATAAACTTACTGTTGGCGAACTGAAAGTTAAGTTACAATCTTTGAAGAACAATTTGATATCTCAACAAAACATTTAATAAGCAAAATGCACAATTAAACGTTATTGTCATTGCTAGCTTTCAAGCATTATCGCTAAAAATATGAAGACAGTAACTATATCAGTGACTGTCTAATTGCCCAGCTGAAGAAATTTGTCCAGTAAACTGAATGTTTTTGCGCAAGTTAGTCTGTTACTTCAAATTGTAGTAAGAAGAATAGGAAAAATTTCAAGTGAGATATTTGCATCACTAAACACAATTACAAAAAGCTTCATTTATTTCTCACTGGCTTTGAATGAAACGTCAAGTAAAACAAAGTGCTGCAGCAGGTTGCTCGATGAAAATATGACTAATGATACTGCTCAACTTGCTATTTTTATTAGAGGTATCGACAGTGAAATGAATATTACTGAAGAACTACTCAACCATCAATTGCTTCTAAATTTATGTTTTCTAACAGATTTAATAATGAAACTGAATGAAATAAATCAGAAGTTACCAGTTAAAAATAAGTTTATTACCGATTGTTATCAAGATATAAAATCCTTTAACAAAATTTCAGCTTTATGAAAATCATAAAAGTGACAATATAAACTTCTTCAAATATTCTACTGAAATCGCAAAATTACTTGAAGAATTCAATACCAGATTCTAGTACATGTGAAAGTTTGAGAAAATGTTCAAAATATTCTTAGCTCTAAAGATTTATAGGTGAATCAGCGCCTCCAAATTTTCAAATGGAGCTAATAAAACTACAATCAAGCATTTGGAACTACTTGTTGCCACAAATCATTTTTTATCATAATTGGACCTCGTAAAAAAAAAGTGCTACAGCAGGTTGCTTAATGAAAATATGAATAATAAACTACGATACACGTCCACTGAATTATCCGTTGATATCAAAAATATCTCAAGTAAAATACAAAAACAAGTTTCACATTAATTTGACGATAATAAAATATTTTGAATAATTTATTGTTTTATTTTTGTGCAGCATACCTCAGTTCCGTAAATATTTTTTGTCCAACAATCGATTTGGGTTGGGCACCTCTGCATTAGGGTTAATTTCCAGGAAAAAACGCAATATTTTCTGATTATACAATTTGCTTCTCAGAAGAATCACAGTTCCAATAAAAACTTGTAAAAAGACAGGATACAGATTTAGCTCACAATTTTCAGTCTTTCTTATGATGTTTGAAATAATTGTGTTCTTGAGATTGACCAAGAAATTACATTTATATTTGAGTTCAAAACTAAGTTCAAAACCTTCTCCCTTGCTTTCATCCTTAAATATTTCAACGACCGAATCAAGTTTTTTAGAATAAAGTGGATGAGTAGATGGATAATTAGATGCATCCAAAAGATTATCCTTAACCATTTCAGACAAAAGAATATGTTTTAGGTAATCTTTATCCGAAGTATTGTCAATTTACAAGCCATGATAACAACTGTCACAATAAAATGAATCGATATTATCAAGTGAATAATTATTATATATGTCCTGTATGCCAGATCAAAACCTCTGACCCGTACCTTAAATTTTATATTGACCATAAAAACCACTTGACTCAATTTTAATCGGATAAAAAATCATTGTTTAAACATAGTTTGAAACGAAAAAGCACCATAAAATCTGAAATACTTGAAAAACGATTTATTAAAGATGATTTACAATTTGGACTAGGGTTAAGTGACATTATTATTAAACCAAAAAATGATTTACTACGCTCACATCAAATTATAAAAGTGAACATCGGAAGATATAATGTTAAGGAAATAGTTCTTCCATGTTCTCTTTTGGAAAAATTAAAAATTACATTAAATGAAATGAAGCATTCAAAAGTTCAATTTGGAGTCCAAGTAGAATTTGAAAACGATGGGGAAATCAATGTAGTTAGTATACCAAATCGCGCTGCTTCAGTGACTACAACGTTTCTTGATGAGGGTATAAAGAAAATAAATGAAAAGATTGTTGAACGAACAGAATTAGGAAGTAGTTGGAAAATAAACCGAATAATAGAAGTAAATTTCAAGGTAACCAAAGTTTCGAATCTATCTAGGTTATCTGGACATAGTTATATTCTAACACCTAAATCTCTAATAGGTAAAAAGACAATAGTTAACGGCCAACTTTTGAGAAGAAAAATCCTGGTTTAGCAATTAATGTAATGATTTATAATAACGAAAATTTTGAGGATAGAGAAGAACTTATAATGAAGCATCCATATTTAAATATAATTCACCGAACAAAAGTAACTGGATTAGATTTAATTTATTTATTATTGATAAAGGAGGGTGAAAAATATCATTATACAGCAGTAACTATTTTACAATCCTTGATGAGTTGTCATAAAAACCATGATTGTAATGTTCGAATTCGTTGCAAATGGTGTGAAAATTGTTTAAATAGATTTCGTAAGCCAAAATCCTTTGTAAAACACCAAGAGTTATGTAAGAAAAATCAGTTGGGTACTACGCTATATACATTACCAAAAGATAAAGATAAATATTTGGAGTTCAAAAACTGGTCAAAAACAATAACACCTCCTTTCGTTATCTATGCAGAGTTTGAATCTATTTTACCAAAAGATGACATTTATTTTCAAAAACATTTGCCAATTTCTGCTGGACTCTTATTAATCAACAACTTCACTGGTATGATAAGTTACCATCATTTCATTGGTCAAAACTGCGTTTATGAATTTTTGAAGAAAGTTTCAGATATAGGAACAAACATTGTGCTACCATATTATAAAGAAAATAGAAAAAGCTTATGTTACCACTTACTTTTGACGAAGAATATTCATTTGATAATTGTGAATATTGTTATTTATGTAATAAGAACATAGTAGATAAGGTTAGAGACCATGACCATTTTACAGGAAAATATATTGGTCCAGCATGTAAAAGTTGTAATGTTAATAGGAGCATCAAAGAATGATTACCTGTAGATTTTCATAATTTACGTGGGTATGACTTACATCATATCCTTAAGTATGGAATAAATCAATTTCCAAATTGGAACTTATAATGTATTCCAATTAGTAGTGAAAAGTTCTTATCCCTTATGGTATATATTGGTAAGCTTAGAATACGTTTTATCGACTCTTACCAGTTTGTTAATGACTCATTACCTAGGGCTGTGAAAACTTTGACTAGTTTGCCTTTAACAAAATTTGTTTTTATTGGTACCATTGTTAATGAAAAAGGTATTTTTCCGTACAACTTTGCCACTAGTTTAGAAGTCCTTGAAAATACTTATGAACTGCATCCAATCTGGGAAAGAGTGAGCGAAGTTGAATATGAGAAAGCTCAATTAATTTGGACTGAAACTAAATGTGTAAATTTACTTGACTATATGATGATATACTTGAAACTTGATTGCTTTGTTTTAGCTGACATTTTCCAACAATTTCGGGCGAAATCTATAGCTCATAATAGTTTAGAGCCTTTAAATTATTTTGGTATTCCTGGAATGTCTTAGAGTTATGCGTTAATAACTTTAGATAAACCCATTGAACTATTGCAAGACATGGAAATTTATAATTTCTATTAGGGTGGTATTCGTGGAGGTCTTACTTTTGTTAATAAACACTTTGTAAAAACTGATGAACCACTGAGTTGCTTTATATAGATATTAATAATATATGCGGTTGGGCTTTAAGTCAACCTTTAAATCTTTACCTTGTGGCAAATTCAGTTGGATACTTGATGGTTTTGATTCAATATTGTCAGATTGTTTTTCTTTAAATCTTGAATCTTTGTAGTATGGGTATACTCTTGAAGTAGATCTTGAAATTCCTTCTGATCTTCACGATAAGTTAGACAACTTTCCTATTGCTGCTGAGAAAATTAAACCTGAGGGATCTAAGGTTGAAAAATTGTTATTGACTCATTACCCAAAAAAGAATTATGCGATTCATTGGCGTTTACTAAAATTATACTTGTCTCTTGGTACTAAGGTCACACATGTGAATCGAGCTGTAAGATTCAAACAGTCTTCTATTTTTAAAAACTACATTGATACCAATACAGAGATAAGAGCAAAAAGTACAAACACGCTAGATAAAAATTATTATAAGCTCCTTAATATTAGTATGTATGGTAAAACTGTCGAAAACCTGAAAAAAGAATTAATTTAAGATTATATATTACAGAAAAGAAGATGATTACATATGCTTCTAAACCAAATTTATAAAGAAGTATCAAAATTCCTGATGATCTAATTGCCGCTTTGTTAAATCCTGACTCGGTATGCTTAGATCGACCGAGTTACATAAGACAATCGGTACTTGATTTGTCCAAACGTCTAATGTACGAGCTACGGTATATGGACTTGGATAAATACCGACGACAATTTAATTGTGACAATAATATAGTTGCTGGAGATACGGACTTTTTCTTCTTGGAGATTAAAAATTGTACACTAGATATTCTTTTGTCTGAAATGGTTAAGAATAATCTTTTGGATACATCTAATTATCCATCTACTCATCCACTTTATTCTAAAAAACTTTATTCAATCATTGAAAAATTTAAGGATGAAAGCAAAGGAGAAGGTTTTGACGAATGGGTATTCCTTAGACCCGAATGCTATAGTTTACTAGGAAAATCAAAATGCCTAAAAGCTAAGAGAGTCACATTGAAGGACACAACGTTAAGTCATAAATCTTATAAGGACTGTTACGAGAAAAACTCCACATTTTCTGTACCTCAATTTCGTATTGGTACAAACAATCACCAACTTTATAGTTTTAAAACTTCAAAGGTTGCACTAATAAACAAAAAGGATAAAAGGGTTTGGGTAGAAAAGAATGTAAGTCTGGCATACGGTCATTATATGATTGAGACTGACAATGAATAAAGATAATAATTTTCCACATGATTATCCAACAGCACATCCAACAGCACATCCAACAGCCTATCAAACAGATAATCCAACAGCTCAGCCAAAGGTTTATTGAATTAATAAATGTATACCTATATACGTTCTTGTTTTTATTCATTATTTTGTAATTATTTGTGTTTACATTTTAGTTTGTTTTGTTTTTGTTAGGGGGCGTACCAAAAAGTGTGCCAGATGGGACACATCTACCTACTTCAACTTTCTTCATATCCGGATTTTTTTAATATGACTTTAATATTATGTGGTTTTTCATGCAAACTAAGTATATGTTGAACAGCATGTTGAAATAATTAATTGTATAAATTATATAGTAATAAGTATACTTTTCTCTTGGATATCTATTGGAATACTAGTTTATGAGTACATCCACTAGATCAGAGGTTGTATATAAAAAACGAGTAATGGGATATTTTATATTTTCAATTAAACTTGTTAAATTTGAGCCTATTTTAATAGTTTCTTTTAATCATAAATTTAAAGTGTATTAAATATGAAACATAAAAAGATAATATTATAAAGCTTTTTTTTGTTTTTCACTTCTGATTTCTTTATAAGTGACATAATATTTTCTACAAATTTGGCTATGAATCAGATTTACATAAAAAGATAAATCGATATTTTGATGCCCTCTTTATTAAAGGTGAGTCCCAGTTTCCGATAGTTTGAAAACCGCCGTACCCGTTACCTTGCAGATCTAAGGGGCATATTTTCTCTTATAGCAGTGAGAGTAATTTCGCAAACGGTACATAATATTTACAAAAAGCGACTATAATTTTGCCGAAACAATATGAAGGGCATTGTTACTTTAATAAAATTGCATGAATGAAGTTTTCAAATAAACAAATCCTAAGTTTTACAACACTTTCTATCGTATTCTCAAAGAAATATTGTAGGCATTTCTATTTTTTAAAAATTATTTTAATCCTCTTGATGAGAATTTAGGTTTATTTTAACTAATTCGTTTTGTTAAGTGTGGTTTTAGAAGATGATGGAATGTTGCCATACATTTTTATTTATGATTTTTATATGGAACATCTCTATCGCACAAAAGGACTCGACCATGAATAAATTTTTTAATAACGTATTCTTTAAAAATCTTTACTGTACTACTGTGTTTGCTAAGTTTTTTAAAAAATATTTAAAACTGTTATATGAAATGGAACATTTTCACTAAAATTAGAGGATTTAATTTATGATTTCTGCATATTTCTAGTTGTTATTTGTAATATTTTTAGGCCATCCTATTGTTCACTTAGGAATGTTTTTATTCGAATATCATAATTTACTCACATCCTTTAAAATTGATTATCTGAAATTTCTTCACACATTAAGTGAGAATAAACTATTTTAAAACAGTATTACATTTATTTATATCAGCTTTATTGGAAAATAATTATCATCAGAAAAATCCCTATCACAATGCACTTCACGCAGCAGACGTAACTCAAGCTATGCACTGCTATGTATCGGATAGTAAAGTGAATATTTTTATTATGTATTGAATTCATTATAAATTGCATTACTTGCTTAATAATTTTATGTATATTACACAACCTTTTTAACAAAATTATTAATAAATGTCATCTTTTTAAGAATTTCATTAACCCTTAAATGCATTGTGATGGAAATTTCCATCTTACCAAATATTTATATATAATTATTGATGATTAATAACAGCGATATATTTTTTTAGTCTGGCAATAAGTAAAATAGTCTGTCTATGGATTCATGTGAAATTAAAAATAAAATCTATGTTTTTGTCGGTTTTTTATCAATAATAATTGTAATTGCAACAATTGTAATGTAATACAAAAAATCATGCTAGGTTAATAGATTTCAATCGTTGACAACCATGATTATTAATCCTTCATGAATTATATTTGAGACATTTTATCAAATTACTTGTAAGAGGATATCTAAGCATAATTATCAACAGACTTTAAAATCAAATATTTTAAAGTATATTTTAAAAATTGTATAAATTTAACAATGGTTAAATTATTATTTTTTAAAATTAGCATGAATTAATATGCGACAAATAAAGTAAATAATTATTTTGAAATTTCGAATGTTTTAATTTTCAAAAATTTTGATGGGAAATTAGGTAAAATTAAATAATAAAAGAATAAAAATGGATATTCTAAGGCGGTTGTAGAAAGACTGATTAAGGAAACCATTGATCACTTGGTGATTGCGCTTGATGAAAACAATGGCACCTAATGATGGTGAATCCTAAAAAACAATCACAAAACGAGTCCTGCTACCAATGTACTCATACCAGTGTTAGTTATGAAATACCATTGATATGAAAACATGGGTATTGGATATTTCAGTCATTGAAAATTATTACTTATGTTGGTGTACTGGGTGTAATTAATTTGTTTAAATCTATGCAAAGTTTATTCAAGCTTATTCCGCTTGATCAAAATAACTTCTTTTCCTAGGGTCTATGTTGTCTGACCCAGACGCCCCACAATTTTAATCCTACCACTATACCCATGAGCAAACTCATCTTGGTACTGTATATAGCAGCTGAAAATTCATGAGCAGGTGAGCTCCATTTCTAGAACTACTCATGATATTTTCACTTTCGGGTTCCTGACTGCCGATGGAATGTCCTACGTCTCTTTCGATCTATACTGTTGTCCATACTCGTCTATTTCTACAATTCCTGTATCAATTTGTCATCATTACTCTTTATTTATTAAAATATTTTTCAAAAATTTTGGCAGCCCTTATTTTATTATAAAATTCCTTATTTCATTAAAATATTTGACTACGATAAACTAAAATGAATGCATTATTATAATGTACTTATATTAGTCCAACAGCTCATATTTGCATTTCTATGGTCGCCACAGTTACCACCGTTAGTAAATCTCTATATTATCATCTCACAGATCTATGCCAAAATGAATCATTTTATTTTAATTTTTCACCGTGATGATTATCAAACAATGTACGTGATTTAATTATACTTTATACTTTCGTTGACCTAAATTTCTATCACTCATCGTATCCTTGATAATATAATAATCGGCAGGAGTTAAATAAAAATTCTATTTTCATACTTAAACATACAATAATGTTGTCCCTTTAACTCTGAATATATTCCCACATTTTACCCTCTTACCGGTCCATCCACCTTTCATGAACGCTGCGGTGAAATCCAACGAAGTCATACTTTCGAGATCAGTGCAAACGAGGCCTGACCTGTCCCAGAAGACATCGAGGGGTGGAAAATCATAAATCGAAACTTCAACATCCCGCAAACTTAACTGCGGGAATTGAATATCGATTCACCATTTGTCCAATTACTTAATAGGGGGGAACCTGCCGAGCGATGCCAAAAGACATCGCGACCATCCAGATTAAGTTAAATTAAGCAAAACATTAACTTAGAAAAATATATTTGTACAAAAAAACAATACTTACAATCGACAAGTTTGTCGGTCAAGCATCCAAATTTGAAAAATTCTCATACGTCGGCATAAAAATTGACTAAACAATTGTCTAAAAATATTTGTGTCTAAAACAAATCGTCTCAACAAATGTCTAAAAATTTTTGTATATACAAATGTCTAAAAATTATGAAAATGACTGCTGTATATATAGTATTTTTATGCCTGGGTGCGACCAATCAGAGTATTTTGAGCCTTTTTCGGTTATTTTTCGTGGTGTTTTATTGCTTTTATTTTATTTTAAATATTTTATTTTTCTCTATTTTTTGATATTATTTTCTCAATTTTTGGTAAATTGTTATTATTTATTATTTAACTATTCTCTTTGATTGTTTCTCTTTTTACTCTTTGATATTTAAATTTTTGGTCGCGGCTTATGCCTATGTATTTTCTAAACCTTCTTTTGAAAGGTTTTGGCGGTTTTATGTTTTGGTTTTGTGTTTCTTTCTGCATCTGTAGGCTTTTGAATGATTTTAATTAATATTTGTTTTATTTAATTTTGTTTTATTTAATGTTTTATTTTATTTTTGATTTCTGCTTGCGGTGCGTGCTTATGTTACAACAGCCATATTGATAATTTTAAACGTCATTAATTATTTTGTTTTAATTTATTCAATTTTCTCATTTTTGTTTAATTTATGGCTTATAGCCCAACATTTAGTTTAAGTTAGACATATACTTTCGAGTAATTATATTGCTGGTGCAATTATCAAAATTTAAGTTTTATGTGAGAAATACTTGAAAATCAGTTAAAAATTTCATCATTTTTATTTGATAATTATTTAAAACTAACATTTTCTATATATTTATTCCGAGTATCAGTCAATTCTCTACAAGAGATAAATGTAAATATTTTAGTCTTTACTAAAGATCAGACACATTTTCTTGGCCAATTTCATTAAATAGTAAAAAACAAAGACATTTTTCTATTGAATGTCATAAATATTTTACATAATATATAAATAATTTTAGATTTAGGTTAGAAATGTTTAGGTGAAGTAAAATACAAGTAAAATATTTAGAGTTAATAATTTAAAAATATAAGAATTACGTAGGTAAATGCACTTGAGTACAATAGTTTCAAACATTCACAGAATGTATATTACTCATTACGCTTTTGCAGATAGATTGCATTTGTAGTGCAATTAATAATTTCATCGATAAATAGAATTGTTGTTGAAGAAATTTATGTAGATTACAAAAATATTACTACAAAATATCGCTTTATTCAGTCTTTATTTTTTGATGCCAAAAGCCTATCAATTACTGAAAAGGTCAGATCTTATATAACTCCTAATTCTGTAACCTTGATTTAAATGGTTAGTTTATTCAATAAATATATAAAACCTCAGTATCCTTTATCTCTATTTCTGAATATATAAAATAAATTATGAATAATTGTTTAATAAAATATAAACTTGTGTTATTCAGTGATATCATGATAAAATATCTATGGTAATGTTAATATCTAGTTTATGAAAACATTGTCATACAACATTGAGCGAATAATATATATTTCCTATTTTTCTTAGTTATTACATATCTATTTAATAAATTCTTACTAATTTTAATAATATAATTAGATATTTGAGTTTGTGTTAGCAAATTTAGAGTCAAGTATGCTTAGTCAATTTTTATATATGTTTAGAAATAATCTTTATCTATCTATATATATTTCAAGCATATTTTGGTAAGAAAATTTATAAATTATCAACATGAATGTACTACAGGCTATGTCAAAGTATCAAAGATTATGATTAATTATTATTTTGTAAATATTTTATTGCTAAAACATTTTAAAATTTTCGTTTCATAGCAGGAACATATACCATAAAGAAATTATATATTTTTTAAAGTGACCTTGTCCAATCAGATAAGTGTATCTCCATTGCACCTGAATTGCAATGTATTTGTTTTTGCATTTCGCAGATTTTAAAAAAATGTATCAGAATATTTGAAAATCAAAAATACACTCAAAATTATAAAAACATAGGAAAACTGAGTACTAAAATATTATGTGCAATTTCTTCGGGATTCATTCCTGTAGCGAGCAATATTATAAATGGAATGATATCCAGTATGCAATATATAATTTCAGTAATATTTTCTGAGAAAATTCATCCATTTTGCCAATCAGAATTTATATAACTTTCTAAATAAAAATTAAAAAGTATGAATTAAAATTTACCATTAACAGTAAGAATATCCGTATACGGTTGTTGTATTTTTTATATTAGTTTAACTATTAAAATTCAAGTATTTACAGTCATAGAAAAAGATATAGTTTTTAGTCATGTCTTTATTAATCATACACATGTCTTTGCTATTTTGCATTTTTACTGCATCTCACTTTGTTAGTCATGCTTATGTTTTGTATATTTAGGTTTATAAATAACTTATAAATTTTTTATTGTAAATGCATATATTGATAATTTTATTCAAAACTTACACCTTAGCATCCAATTAATTTACAGACAACATTTAACAAAATCATATGAATTATGATCAAATATAATAACCAGCTAATTGGAATAACAAAATCTTATAAAAATCTTACATAATTAAAAAATATCTCAATACGATTTAAGACCAGAATTTATTTGTTTTAATTCATTTATTAAGTTCTTATTAAACATCCCTTACATACATACACGTACATTCACATCGCGGGCTCACATCTACCTACTATCTTTAACAATTACTAAGACTAATTTTGAAAATATTATCCTAAATTCAGCTGTTTCATATTTTTAGTCTGGTCACCTTAAAAATATTTTTTTTACAAATAAAATTTTCTTTTATTTTGTTATTTTTAGTGTTTAAATGAGTTTTCTGTAAAATAAAATAAATTAATTTTCAGATCAGACAGAAAATGAAGCAGTTTGATTTCATGGTTTCATTATTAGGTGCAATGTTTCATGATGTTGATCATCCTGGAGTTAATCAAGCATTCCTAGAGAAAACTAATAATTATTTATCCGAATTTTATAAGGTAACTCTATTAAAATGTTGATTAAGATAAAATTTAACTTGAAATAAAATTGTAATTATTTACATATTCTAAAAGGAATGGGAACATAATAGGAAAAATGATCCATTTATGAATTTTATTATATTAATTAATCTTTTAATTAATTCAATTAATTCAATTAATAATTTAATATTTTTTCATCAAAATTATGATTGTCCCAATTATCACCAATTGGGTATTTGAATGTTTTCCTTAGTAAACTATTTCTTAAAGGTGATAAAATAATTTGGTTATGAGATCATCTTATTTTATTAATACGCAAACATCCAGGACAAGTACTAAAATAACATCTTCCAGATATGCTGTGTAGGTAGATAGTAGCTCCTTGTACCGTATCCCTAGTCTCTAATCCCGTAATTTAATCCGGGTTATGTAATATCAATTAAAAATTATCTATAACATCCTATTTAATTACTTTTCTTCTTAAATTTCGTTACAAAAGCTTAAAAATACATCGACGATAGAAAAGCCTAAAAATAAATTGATAAAAAGACATGAATTTCAGTTATCTTTAAAAATGCATAATTATTATATTAAAGTAAATAAATAATTTAAAGTGTTTTATGTAAAGTATAGTAAAGTTAGAGTCGAAAAATTACATAAGGCTATATTTTTAAAAAAGTAAATAGTAAGTCCACAGTTTCGTGGTGCGCCAAAAAAGTACGTGCAATAACTAGGAAAGCAATTGAATAGAAACATCAAACGTTTTTGCACAATAACATATAACAATAACATATAACATGCACTTTTGTCAGCACTGGATCTGTTCAGAGAATGCATTTTTGAAGAAATCCGAGGACTGATCACTGGAGACTGAACTCTCCACCTCAGATCTTCAGCATTTGCAAACTGTTTGATACGTAAATGTTTCTTGATATATCTGAAGGGGTAAAAATCACTGGAGGTAAGGTCTGGACTGTACGGAGAATTGTCCAATAGGCCAAATTTACTTTCCTCTAGAACTCGCATTGATGCTGCACTTTTTTGTGGATTGGTGCGCTTCCATGGAGAAACGACATGGGAATGCCGTTCTTTTCGTCGAGCATGTCGGCATTTAGACACAAGATCAGAGTAGTATGCAGAGTTGAGCCTGGTGTTTTTTCTGCAAAATCGAAAAGGATAACACCACGGGCATTGCAAAAAATGCTCAGCATCAGGCATTTTCTGTGGGAGGTTCCAGATCTCATCTTCTTGGAACTTGATTCTCCTGGAAATTTCCACGTACTTAACTCATGTTTAGACTCTGGCAGATACAGACTGAGAGAAGGGTTTCATCTTGCGTGATGATATTATGCAGGAACGCCTCACTATGCTGTTGAAAAAGAAGGAGGTTTGTTCGAGAGCACACCAGTCACTTTTCACACATCTCTGATGAAAGAAATCTAAACGCCAGCTTTCTCACTTCCAATTTATGCAGAATTGCTTGTATGGTTTTTGCTAACATTCACAGCATTAGTCAGTGCCCACGTTATGATTCGACAGTTTTTTCACAGTAAAGATTCACACTTTTCTTTTATTTTGTCAGAAATTTCACATAGAGGCATTTAGTCCATTGGTCATCAAAAACTGACTGTTTCCCATGTTTAAACAGTGAAATCCACTTGTACATTGCACTGCGTAATAGAGAGTCCTCGCCATATGTCTCATCCAATAGGGAAAAGATTTGGTCATTAAGAACATTGCGTAATACCAGAAACTATATAAACCAGAAAACTATATAATTTGTGGTTCATTGTATCAATTTGAAATTCTATGAGAGAAATAATATTGTTTTTATTAAAAAATTCCTTATAAGATTTGTTACTCAGTTCACTATTTTTAATGTTACCCACTTAGCTTTTAGGCATTTTGATTTTCCTAACAACATGTAACATTTGGGTCTTAAAAATACCCACTGATAATAACCTTCACCCTTATTCGTCTTTAATTTTTCCGATAAAGAGGATGATCCGATTTTATCGAGGACCTATTTTAAAGCTTTTCCCTATTTTTTATCCAGAACCAAAAATAGCCTTGGCTATAGTGTGACCATTTTAGGTATTTTAAAAAATAAATTAAAATTAAATTGAAAAGCACAAAGTTTCCAGGCTAAATTTACGATAAGACATAGTGCCAAAAGTACATTACTTACGGAGCATCGGGCAGAGCGGCGGGGGAAACTGCTCAAGAAAGCCACATACTCCAGATTTGTTGAAAATATTGTTTTAAAAAATATTTTCAATAGCAATATCAAAAATAACAAAAATCGATAAACACTTTTCTTGTTGAATAACTTCTTCAAAAATATAGAAGGAAACATTAACAGTCATTCTAAAATCAACATCAAATTCTTAAATTAAAATATTTTGAAACATTAATTGATATTATTATTATTATTATTATTATTATTATTATTATTATTATTATTATTATTATTATTATTATTACTATTTGTTTGATCGGGAAGTAGTTTGGTATTCGATCCATGATGAAAAGTATTTAATACTATTTTCATGACTTAGACTTGAAAACATCATGATTTCATTTTGCAGAAGTCTACTTGATTTGCTTAGGGTTTGTATCTCATCATTATTATACGAGCTGATCTTAATCCAATACCAATGGGAATCAAATATGTGCTTAGTACGAAAATATTTGACACCAACAAGGCTGTGTAGTTTCACCATGTCACAAAATGTTGGAGAAACATGGAAAGAATTATAAGCCGAAATATAGCGATCATTTAAATCTCCTTCCAAATCCGGTTTCCTATAATCATGCTTATCCATGACTCTCACAATTATGCTTCTTTCATTTAAATAAAAGAAATGCAGAAACAACAGTTTCATTTGTAATTTACTGTCGACATTTTTACATTGTTAATTTTCATAGTTTTTTACCTGACTGTAATTAATATATTTCAACAAGTTGCCTTTTCGAATTTCTAACACTGATTTTTTACTATCAATGGGATTAGAATCATTGCTTCCAGAAAAATCTTGAATATTATCCAAGAGGATTTTTGAGCCGAAAAAAGTGTTAGTTCGAGAATTATAGGACGGCTTGCAAAGAGGAGAATCTTGGAATTTTTCTGTAAACTTTTTCTGGAATTTTCTGCCCAACATTCAATTTGAGCCAGTACTCGCTGTTGCATATCGGTGAATTGAATTGGAGCTTTTCTTCAATCAATGAAGATGAAACTTTATCAGAGAATAAAGTATTGAAATTTTCATAATTGTTTACTTTCATTTTAGGAAAACTCGAACCAGGAATGAGAATTTGTTCTTAAGAATCGTCTTTATCTAATTTCCTAATAAAGGGAAATTTGTTTGCATTAGAAAACTCAGCATTTCCCCATAAACTATTATTTGAATCATTATCGCAAAATAGTTCATAATCAGATCCAATATCGCTATTCATATTTCAGTATCTTGTTATTGAATAACCTTTATTAAGTTTTTAATGAAATCCAAAGGCTATCTTTGATGAAAATAGAATAATAATGAGTGACAGGGTCATCATTTAGAAAAACTGAATATTCAAACCTAAAAAAGTCACTTAACCAACAAATAAATTCTAAATTTAAAGAACACTAATGTACACAGCTTATTTAAACACACATATATTAATCTAAGTAAATTAAAAACATATCGCAAAATTCTTTTTCTTTTATTTAAATTTTAAGAATTTCAATTGCAAGGTCCTCTACAATTTATTTTAATTTAATTAATCATGATTTAATTTAGTTTAATTAATATGGTGCCTATCCACTATTATTATTATTATTATTATTATTATTATTATTATTATTATTATTATTATTATTATTATTATTATTATTATTATTATTATTTTTATTATTATTATTTTTATTATTATTATTACTATTATTATTATAATTATTATTATTATTATTATTTATTATTATTATTATTATTATTATTATTTAATTTTGATTATTATTTCCGATTTTGATTCAAAATTTCAATGTGGAATAACATTGAAATATATATGTGAATACCTGCAACATCTAGAAGTTTAATGTGAATTCATTTAAAATTTAATTCATTCCATATTTTAAGGCACAATCTGTCTTAGAGAATCATCATTATCGGATGGCACTTTCGATTCTTCACGAAACACGAGTTTTTCATCATTTTACAACAAAGCAATGGTAATTAATTTATTACTCTTGATAATTACATCGAATAATTTTTCTAAGGGGTGAGCTTCAATATCGAATGTACAAATTAATAATGGCCACTGACATTGCTAGACAAAATGAATACCTAGACCAGTTTACAGTGAGTTTATCATATAACCCAAATATTTATTGTTTCTTAAATTTTGCAAAGTGAAAATTTCCCCGAATTTCAACTCGTAACTTTGAAATCTATTTTTCCTTTATTTTAACCTTTTAAGAGGGGATTTACTTAAAACGACTATAAAGTGAATATTCTGTACCGAGACCTTTAGCAATTGTTTAGTAAGCAAAATTAAAAATGGAGTAAGAACAAAAGTATCCTTTCTTCGAGGATTAGCACAATGATATGATGTGAGCTGTGAAGTGGTCAATGAAGAGCTCCAGAAGTCTGATTATGGTAATTTAATAAATAATTACCATCACATCATGTCTAAAGAACGAAGAGATTTTGGGTGAACAGTAAATTTTTGTATTTAAATTAATAAATGTCTTACGTTTTTTCTGCATAATTCCAATATTCATATATAAAATTATATAATTCATGTTTAAATTGTGATTAAATTAAAAAATTTACTTAGACAAAGAAAATTTTAACTAAGTAAAACATTTAAAAAGTCTATCTATTTTTCTATCTATATTGTTTGAATTATTTTATTATCTATCCAATAAACTTAATTTTGTTATGTGATTGCGTAGGAGGCTGTTTTATTTTTTAAACATTAATATAAATATTTATATTATTTGTAGTACTACTTACTAATATAATATTATCTATAAAATAAACTTAATACTACATATAATTTTTATTTTTTTAAATGTCCTTTTTTTCGTTGAAAAATATGGTCATCGTAAGATACTTCCAGCCCTCTGTAGATTAGTCATTAAAAGTCCTTAGCGAGTTAACTAATCATCCTCATTTAATCGAGAATTAAAATTTCTAAATTGATTTATTTAAAACCTTTATTGATCACAAATTACAAGGCTATGCATCTTTATATGTACATTCATTCATTTTAATATGCCCCTTTATTCATTTTTATATGAATCTTTATTCATGTTTATATACACATTCTATCTTTTTTATATGCATTTCTATTCATCCTTATATGCATCAAATTATTCAGTGAAATGATTAAATATATTTTTTATTTTTTATCATATGAATTTTTTCGTGCAAGTCATCCATCAATCTGGAAACTCATTGAAGAAAAAACAGAATAAACGCTATGACAATTGAATATATGACAAGTCAACAATTTGCTCCTAGTCGAAGAATCTACAGAGATAAAGCTACCAGAATTAAAGCTATCATCGAGGATTACTCTAATAGTCCGTTGTATTATCTTCGTAGGACTGCGCATAATGTAAACTAACAAGTCTAGTACATACATACGTCTTTATAAGTGTTATAGGATTGTCTTAATTCACATAATGCAGTTTAAATTATTTTTAAAGAAAGTTGTAATTTTCAAGGTCGCGGTTTCCAGTTCATAGTAAAGTTTTATTTACTGTTTTATTTAGACATCTGATCAACTTGCTTATAATTATATAATGATTTGTTATGTGGAAATATCATTATCTTAAGTTGTACCATAAAGTACATATGTTATAAGTTTAGGTGCCAATCTCATACTGTACTTTTTTTCCAACAAACTCAACTATTTAATACTTTGTAGTTAATTGTGTAAAAGTCTTGCCTGGCTCTCTAAACATGACTGGCTGAAAACGAACGTGAAGTATTCTGATAAAAATCTTTTAACTTAAAATTTTATTAATTTATTTTTCTTTGATGACTAGAAGTGGCACATATTTTTCCAATTGTCTTTTGCATTTCAGATTTGAATGTCGGAAAAAAGATATCGGTTGGTCTCATATGTATTCATGTTTATCTTGTTGACAATTTAATAAATTAAAGTTTTCCACCATGATTTAATAAGAATCGGTTTTTTTTGAAAATAATTCTTGATATTAAAGGTTGTATATTATTAAATTATAATTTGAGTACAATTAAGAAAGTTTTTAAAATATTTATTTCAATAAAATATTCCATTAGTTAAACAAAGTTGATTTTTATATGACCCATTTATTAATTATTACAATTTATTACAATTAAAGCAGTAACTACAATGATCAATTCCTTTTTCTTTAAAGAGTATACTCTTTTCTTTGATTTTAATTATTACATTTGATGACTATTTTTTAATTCATTTGACCTTTTTTCTCAACATAATTAACGGCTACGATATCTTTGTTCAGTTTTTTTAGTAAATTCATTAAAATTTCAGTAATTTAATTGAAATTACAATAAATTAATATTTTTCAGTAAATATTTTAAAAGTTCAGTAATTTAATTTTGAGTTCTTTTAAGTTTTAATTAATTTAAAAGTGATTTAAAACTATTTTATTTTTTTACAAAACAAATTATTATATTTACTTAACAAAAATATAATAAAAAAATTTAATCAAAAATACTGAACGTTTAATTGTTTGGATAATCTGTGAATTATATTTTCTTATAATTTTTCTCAAAAAAAAATATAATTTTCTTAATAATTTTACTTAAATTATTGATATTTTCAAATTATTTTATTATTCTTACGTATTTTTTACTACCTAAACCTTTTTAATAAAAATTAATTTATATATTTCATTTCATAGAATTTTATTGAACAAAATATTGGTATTAAAGAAGCATTTACAAAGGAAAATAAAATTCTCATAATGCAGGTTATGCTATAAATGTATGAATCCTTAACTAAAATATGATAGATGGCTCTAAAATGCGCCGATATTTGCAATCCTTGCCGAGAATGGCGAGTTGCAGCTTGTTGGGCTAATTTAATATCCGCTGAGTTTTTCAGACAAGGAGATAGGGAACGGCGAATGAATTTACCACTAGCTCCAACAATGGATAGGTATGGGATTACAAAGCCCAAAGTTCAAACAGGTTCTTATAAATTAATTTTAATTACTTAAGGGTTCTTAAAATAAAATCTTTATTTTCAAATTTTAAAACTCTTTTTAAAAATATTTGATTAAATAATAGAGGATTTATGCACAGAAAATTTTAGGATTAAAACAAATTTTTAAAAACTGAGTTTTGTTTTTTAGAAAATTTTTAAACCTGACAATTTTATTGCCTCTAACAAATAGAATTACACATAAAAAATAAAGCTGTTTTTATTCAAATCTTATATATTCAATAGAAATTAAATTATTAATATTTTAATTATACCAATTTTATAATTTTATAATTAATGACATTATTATTATTATTATTATTATTATTATTATTATTATTATTATTATTATTATTATTATTATTATTATTGTTAAGATCAAAAAGTGGGGGTTACGATCTTAACACTATTTACTCTCTTACTCTAAATTTAAATAATATAATGAAAATGATCTTACAAACACAAATATAAAAAGGTCTTTTGTGGTCCTATTAAATAAAATAAAGCAAGACAATTAATTACTTATGTTTTATTTGATGTAAAATATTTTACAAACGTTTCTGTGTACAATTTAATTAGAGTTGAAAGGAAACTGGATCAAAGGATCCTTGCACAAATGGCCCGCAAGAAGTTGATGGTCACTATTTCCGACGCAACAACTTATCTTAATTTTCAGAGCGTCAAGAAAGATTTATTTTGGCGTTCCCCGAATACCGCGAAAGCTGTCTTCTGCTTTGGGTACTCTTTTTCAATAATTTAATTTAATTAACTTAATTACTAGCCGGATTAAGGAATCCGCTTTAAAAACTTTAAATTATTCAATAAAAGAAATAGTACCGAATATCTGGATAATGAGTAACCAATCAAACGGTAATTCTTCGAAATACAAATGTTTCTATCTTCTGACTGATATCTGGATAATGAGTATCCAATCAAGCGGTAATTCAAATATCTTCTGTCCTTCTTCTAATTGATTTGAGCTTTCCTTATATATTTGATTTCCTGTGATTAATCCTTCAGCTGTCGTTCCACTTGAATTGTAATGTTTCTTGAGAAATAATCTCACGCTGTTTTCTCGCTTCTCGATTCGGCTTATTATCCTGCTGTTCACGCATTTTGGTTAATTTTTCTCGTTTTCTACTTTCGGATCGGCCATTCACATTAAAATTTTGTGGCTTATATAGTTTAGGTTGCTAAATTAAAATTACCAAATTTAAACTAACGTCTTCAAGAACCTAAATTTAGTAATTTCTTGATTACGTATTTTACAAATTTATTCACTAAAATTTATTTAAGGTATCTTTACCTGTGATTTCACTGAAACGTCATTTAAAATTTATTTATTATTTTCTACGTCACCAGTTAGTGACGTCAACATGACAACTAATAATGATGATTTTAAGGCTAAGAGCCTATCCCTGACATTATTATTACTATTATTATTATTATTATTATTATTATTATTATTATTATTATTATTATTATTATTATTATTATTATTATTATTATTATTATTATTATTATTATTATTATTATTATTATTATTATTATTATTATTATTATTATTATTATTATTATTATTATTATTTAAACATAAATTTAATAAATAACTGTGTAAGCAACCGAGTATATCATAGAAGTTGGTGTGCAAATAAATAGTGAGAGACTTGTAAAAGGGAACAAAAACTCAGTCAAACTGTCCTGTAAAGCCGAAGAAACAAGCGAGAAAATTTCTTTTTAAGTTTAATCAGATTCGTTAATTTTTTTTGTTTGAACAGCAATCAAGCAAAAATTAACTGTATCGATGAAAATTCGAAAAATTGTGATTTGTGAAAATAGGAAAAAGTAATTGTGTTGAGTTATTATTATAATCGACAACAGATAGAGTTAGATTTATATATTTATAATTCTTAACCTTAATTTCACAAACAATATAAAATTGCAACTTTGAACAAAACTCTCTTTATCGTATATCATAATATCATTGTGCACTATTTTACAATGACACTCGGTAAAACAGAATCTAACGCTTTATGTCTCCTGAAACTCCTTTTCCTATTATATAGGGAGTTTTTCAAAAGCTACTATTTTACTTGAATTCCATGAATTGAAAATAATCTGCATCTAATATAGGATTTATTCGTTTTCTTGTCCGCCCGTTATTTAACAAATGGAATGAATTCATGAAAACAAGATTATCGGAAAAAATGGTGCAACAACTTGAACAGAATCTTTTGCGTTGGGAGTTAAAGCAAAACCAAATGGCAGAAAAATCTGATATGCTAGGTGAAGACGCTAAACCAGTATCTCAAACGATTCCAAAAACTACGGCCGCTGTTTAATTTCTTTTCTTTTTTGAATTTTTGATTTGGTTTTTCCTTATCGAATGAATAATTTT
This sequence comes from Schmidtea mediterranea, assembly GCA_022537955.1. Classification (NCBI taxonomy): domain Eukaryota; kingdom Metazoa; phylum Platyhelminthes; order Tricladida; family Dugesiidae; genus Schmidtea; species Schmidtea mediterranea. The sequence goes on from CM039679.1 coordinate 129,165,839, forward strand.
TAGTTTTCTATTTACAATCATAGCATTTAGGTAAGGAGGAAATATATTTTAAATTTAGATTTTTTTGTCAATGTTTTTCATTTTATTAGTTTATTAATATAAGGCACTTTAATAAATACCTGAAAAATATTTTTATTTGTCGTCATAAGATGATGATAGTCAAAGATTAATTACGTCGTGAGAGGTTAGTATGTTAATTATTAATAAATTAATCCAAACTAATGTTTATAAATATAAGAATTGTGATATTTTCAGGTTTATGTAAATATACGAAATCTGAGTGTAAATTAATTGAAAATTTGATAAATCATGTTTTGGGATATTTTGAGCGGTAATAAAACACTATTGAAATGGTGTTAGTAGGAAAATAGTTATTAATTTTGACATGTTTTTCATATTAAAGTTGATGAAAATCAATCAAAAAGTATTTATTTGTTAAGCTATTCTGATCACGCATAAGTTCTTTGGTGCCATAAGTCATTTCTCTTAAAAAGAAGGTGTCTTAATCGGAGATATCCAATACTAATCCGATTTGGTATAATAATGCTTAAATTATATTTTAATCTTGTTTTACTATGTCCTGTTTTCTCATTCATACAGTTATCACTTAATTAAAGTTTTTTAAAATCTAAAGGTCACGAAAATTGAAAAAAATGATCACAATTGTTTGTACATTCAAACTCTGATCACATTAAGGGTCTTAATAATCAATCCAAAATTTTTTCTATTTTATACTGGCACTACCAACCATAGATAAAAACAGGCCTTATGTATATGGATCTTTGGAAGTAGAGATTCTGAAGATTCGGCGAATCCGGTTCCTTAAATATCGATAACCGCCAAATCCGAATCCGATTCCAAATACAAAACCATATATTTTAATTTTATATTTAAAATTATTATGATTTTATTGAGTACATTTGAAAATTAAAATAAAGAAACAAATTATAATTATGGTAATTCATTTCTAGTATATAAAAAATAGTATATATATATATATATATATATAGAACAATCATTAATTATTTTGATTTTAATAAAAAGCTTTTAAAAACAATAATGAATTTAGCAATTTGTCTGATAAAATAGAGAATGATCTTTTTGTGCAAAAGCTACCAGACAACGAAAATATTCTCTGCATCGATTGAGGTAGGCTTAATGGTTACAAGCGCATCATAAAGTTTCTGCAAATTTGATGTTCTATTGCCGGTATTTTTAAACGAGGTGAACTCTTGATTCAATTTGTTGAAATTTGTTATTTGTGAAGGTTATACTATTGCACTTTGAAAATTTCATTCAATTCTTTTTTATTGTTTGGAATGTTTTTTCTTGATTAATCGTTTGTGTAACTATTTCACATTCCGTTTCGTTATCATTTTCATATCAAGGACTAAAAAGCCGTTTCATTATAACTCCAGCTAAATTCAACACATCTCTGATGGAGTATTATTTGTGTCCCTTAAAAATTTTAAAAGTGCTTTTAAATTTGGATTTTAACGATTTTTACGTTTTGATATGTTTATCAAAAATACAAACCTATTCCAGTATTAGCTTCATTCATTTTTCCCATAAAATTAGTACTCTACTCGACTTAGAGCCTGTAGTGTTAATGTTATTAGTTTAAGTGCTGTGCTTAGATCGTTGAGCAAATTAAAATTCGAATTGTTCGGTAAAATTAAACTAGCGAAGAACGTCTTCAATATAACAATGCATTCTCGAAGGTTTCCTGCCATAGAATTCCACTGTGTTTTCAAGTCTAATTTCAGTTGCGATTCATGCCTTAATCCAGCGTTAACTGTTCCTTGCAAAAATCAACTTTTAATTGTTGAATATTTGAAAAACTTTATTATTTTTATAACTTTCTCAATACTTTAATTTGCATTTGATGATTCTTGGAACTCATTACCATTATCATAACTTCCGATTAAATTTACTACATTGATATCATCTTCAAAGTAATTTTCGTTATCAGAAATATTATCGATTTCGTTGTCTTCTGCGTGATTAAATAATATCGATTTTTTATAAAGGTATCACATACTCCAAGCTGAAGACTGTAATTTAAGGCTGATATATTACTGGACATTCTCGCCCATATTTCACCAATATTTTGCAGGTATCACTAGTTGATGATACTGTATCGGTTTCAAAATTTATAACAAAACATTTTAGATGATTTTTAACCAAAACGATTCAATCAGATGCTGAGCATACTCCAAATATTCTTACCAAACCTAAATTAAAAAGCTTTTCTATATCTGAATGTACGTTAATGTTTAGAAATCGCTTTATACGAATACTCGTCCAATCATCCAAAGTAATACTAAATCTTTTATTTATCCTTACTTAAAGTTGAAGTTGTTGAATCACTTCTTGTTTTTATTAAAGAATTGTTGTGGATAAGTTTCATTAAATCGGCTTTATTTTTAGGTAAATTTTTACAAACACATTTTAAAATTGACTCTCGAACAAATTGGGATTTTGTTATGTCCATAATTGATATTCAATCGACAGTTGCTAGCTAAATAACAAGTTCTTCTAGGATTTTTTCCCCATGTTGTGGAGTAATCTAATATACTTTTAAGTTTTTTAGTTAAAAGTTCATGTAATTTTTCAGTATCATTATTTTTTACAATTATTCCATTCTAAACATTTAAATGCATGGTCATCGCTGATGTACTCCAATCCGTATTGGATAACCTTGAACCACATTGATTACATTTTGCTTGCTTCGATCTAAAATTTTGTCATACACCAGCTGTCACTGAGATAAATTCCGCTATAATTCAAGTTGATACATAAATCAACTTAGCGGAATTTATTTTTTGTGAATTGATTTCAGCCATTTTTTAAATGGCTGCTAAGTAAGTTGTTTTTTATATTGTTATATAACTTAAAGTTAAATTTTAAGAGTTGAATTATGATTTCATAAGGAAATATGATCATAATTCAAGCTCTTAAATATAACTTTGATCAACTATTTCATATATATTATTATAAATAATATTTAGGAAAATTAGTAACAATAACTATTCTCCAAAAATATGTATTTTTTTTCGGATATTATTATTCAAAAAATGTGAGTTAAATTATTTTTGAACTTATAAAAATTATTATGAGCAATAAATAATTATATTTTTTATAAATATTTTGTAAAAAATCATCGATTATGTACACGAAATAATTTGGTTTATGATTATTTTTTAAAACTTACAAAAATAATTTAAAAATTTATGCTTTTTTTCAGATTTCAGGTTTTGCTTTTTTCTACAGAAATATCTGAAATATTAGATTAATTTTAGTTTTAAGGGTAAATCTTATGAAGATACATCCTCATTTACTCAAAATTTCGTAGCAAAAACCTCAAAATTTAAATTAAAAAATTTTTTCCGCCATTTTTCTTTCTAAAATTATCTCAAAAATGTCTATAAAATTATTTATTATAGGGATTTTTTCAACTTCGGATGGCTACATGTCAAAAGTTAGCATGCATGTTTTATTATAGGTTGAGTTAATGTGCATTATTTTATTTCTCTCTCACTTTTTGTGTCTCTATAGTTTAGGGTTTGTCTCATTGACGATTTTACAAGCAACCTCAAGGTGAGTTGGTGTGTTTATATGCTATAAATTTATTGATTTTCTTTTATATTATAGGTGATTTATCTCAGTGACAGCTGGTGTATAGTAAAATAATTCCATACCTTTGATTTTTTATTTGAATCTAAAGTTTTTAGAATATTTATATTTTTATGCATACAAAATTACATTTGTGTATATATTTTGGATTTGAATAAATTTTGGACTTTTAATGACAACGATTTTGAACTAAACGAAGATGTTTTCACAACATCTAACTAGAGATTAGTCCAAGAATTCCATCAAAAAAAATTTCCCGAATCCCGGGAAACACATTTGAGTTTCCCGGGAATTCCCTAATTGAAGAAAGGTTAAAGTTCGATTCCAGTTTACAATTAGTAGCATAATTTAAAAACATTTATTTAGCCCTTTAAAATGAGCAAAGAAGACGAAAACTATAGTAATATTTGGAAGTGTTTTGAGAAGAAGGACAATGTAACTGCTATATGTAATAATTGTTGAAAGGAGATACTTTGCAAACGTGGTTCTACAAGTTGGTTACATAGTCATTTGCAACATATTTTTTTAAAAAACGAAAAGCAAATGATGATCGGGATTTGGAAAAATTAAGAAAAACTAGAGCACTACTTACTCTCGACATGTTTATCCAAACCAATCGTCCTACAGTAGGCGAAATATTGGTTAAGTTAGCAGCTAAAGATGGGTTGAGTTTTTCCCAAATAAACAAAAGTGAGTTTATTCATAATAGTTTGAAAGCTCAAGGATTTACTATATCAGCCCAACCAAGAGATATAATGAAGTTGATTTACGATTACTACCTCAACATTAAAACCAAAACCATTCAAAAAATTAAAAAAATGAAGTTGAAAAATAAAAAAGCAAGTATTTCAATCGATGAGTTGACCAGTATAAAAACTCGTAGATATTTGAACATACATATCTTCTATAGTGATGGCGACTCAGATAATTTAGGTTTAATAACACTACTGGGATCTTATACATCGGAAAAACTAATTCAATTGGTTAACGAAAAACTAGAATTATTTGAATTGGATTATGAAAAAGATATTGTGGCAACAACAACTGATGGGGTAAGTGTGATGATAAAATATGGACGATTGTCAATTTCCGAATCTCAACTTTGGTACAGTCATGCCATTCATTTAGCGGTCACATCCGTATTCTACACCAAAAAGGAATTACTCAATGATTTTTCTGAAAACGAAGACCTTGAGGATGAAATTGATGAAAACAATGATTCTGAGGAAGATATAAATGATGATGATATTATTATCATTGGGGCTGATCAGTTTTTGCTAACTTCTGATCCTGAATTCAATATACTGGGCATAATCGCGAAAATAAGAAAAATTGTATTGCTTTTTAAAAATTCACCAGTAAAGAATTCCATTTTATAGCAATACATAATGTATGCAGAAAAGAAAGAGCTTTCTTTACTTATCGACTGTCGTATACGGTGGAACAGTCTTGAAGTGATGGTAGATCGTTTTTTGCGGGTTATCGATTCAATACAAAAATCTTTAAAAGATTTAAATATGAGCCATTTTTGGGGATCAGAGGAAACAAAGAAAGCCAAATGTATATTAAACTCTTTGAGTCCTATAAAAATTGTTGTCGAAGCTTTAAGTAGCAAAAATGCTAATCTTCTTACTGGTGAAGGAGCATTGAAATTTTTATTTAATGCACTTCAAATGGATAATTCAGTGCTCAGCTCAAAACTTATGAATGAACTTAAATTTCAAATAACCAAAAGAAAAAATAAACCAATAGTTTCGTTACTAAAATTTTTGCAAGACCCAAAGAATTTACTAGAAAAAGATGATAAATTTTTTTACTCAACATCAAAGTGTGATATCATAAAAGTGGCTAAAAATTATATGCAAAAATTATTCAACAATTCAGATCAAAATGAAATGGATTTTGAACAAAATGACCCTTATTTGGAATCTAATATTACCATTTTTAAGGAAAATAATGCTTACAGTAATCAAAATAATTTAAAAAAGATGTTAGAAGAGTCAATGCAAGCAATTTTGAAAACATCACAGCCAGCCGCAAATCAGTTTACAACTTTAATGAGAGAATTTAACTTATATGAGACGACTGGAGAGCTGACCACCAATCTTAGAAATTTAAAGGATGCAATGATGACAATTAAACCTACGTCTACACAAAATGAGCGTAATTTTTCTATTTTAGGTAATATATAGTATCAATAAAAGAAGCAGATTGAAAGATTCATCAATTGACTGCTTATGCTTTTTAAAGCACCATTTTATGAAAAAATAAATTTTTAAAATTATTAATTTTGAATTCAATTTTGTAATTATATTTTTTATGTAGCACTATAATTTTATAGATGTTTAATACTCTTATAATTTAAGATTGAATTTTTTTATGTTATGTTTATTTTTATTTTTTAAACCTAAAATTTATATTTTGTTACGATAAAAAAAACTCAATTGAATAAAATCAGCGCATATGATTAATACATTAAAATACTATATCTCAAACTTTTTTCTGTATTTCATATATTAATAAATTTATTGAAAAATAATTATATTGATACTTGTTATAAATATAAAATATATTATAACTGTATAAAAAATATAATAATTTTAATAATCCCCGGAATTCTCGTGATTCCCGGGATCTGAGGAAAAAAATTCCCGTTTCCCGGGAACAAAAAAAAGACGGGAAATGCATATCACTACATCTAACATGACGACCACGTTAATGAAACTTTTACTAAGGAAGGTGACACCAGAAAAATAACAAATATTTATCCAACAATGCGAGAAATATTTCCGGATATACAAATTAATGGGTTTTAATCAAGTGGTGATGGTTGAACTCTGGATCAACAAGGAGATTAAAGGGAAATATTTAGATGTTGATTCTTCTGCGGAAAACGTTTACTAAGAAGACCACAATAAGTCAAGATATTAAAGCTGCATTTGAATACAGGCAGACGAATAAATAAGCCAGATGTTTATTTAATAAAACTTAAGAGTCTCGCGGACAAACTTATGAGTCATGAATGAACTGCAGATAAATTAGAAAAACAGTTAGTGGTACACTGTTCCGCGAAAAGAAAACTGAGAATGAAGTTATGGGAGATGAAATCGGGGGAACAGAATATATAAAGAAGAAGATCAAGAAGTTGCATGAGGTTATGCAGATGAGCGAAGAGGTTTATAAGGTAAAAAAAGACAACCCGAAGTAGAGATTAAAAAACACTATAGAAATGTCACCATAAAAAATAATAGATATGTCGGACTGGAAATTAAAAACAAAAGATACAGAGATAATATTACTCCAGAGAGTAGAATTGTAAAATGTTTTTACAGCGGAAGATAAGGCCATACACAGAAATTGTGTTTAAATAGACGCAAGAGAGTCACTATATGCTATGAATGTGAAGTGGAGGGAAACGCAAGGAGAGATTGCAACCAAGTAAGATGTCAAAGATGTGGATTAGGAGGCCATCGAGCAGAGGAATGAGATATATGTATTTGAACATGATTAGGTGTACACCGACAAATAGAGATAACGGAAGACAAAGTGGAAATTACGAAAGGAAGACTAACTATCAAAGAAGAAGAAACGATATTGGAACAGGAATCAATTACGGGAGAACAGAAGACAAACTGCATACATAGGGAATGAAACCTATGAAGACGAAGAAGAGAGTTTCTCCTTGGCCTGCCTCAAACGAAAATACTCTGTTGGGCAGTTTTCTAAAGGATGTTAAAGGCTCCTCCAAAGATAATACAATAGAGAAAAGAAACTTGTGGGAGGATAGAGAGAAGAAGCAGGAAGAGAATAATAAACGAGTAGTTGAAAAAGTTAATAAATTTGTTAAAAAGAACTTTGAGGAGACTGAGAGATGGGAAAACGTGAAACAGAGAAGTATGGAGATATTGACAATAGATAAAATGAGGTCGAGTATTATCAGATATGACATAATGAAAGGTAGACCTAGGGTGCTAATCAAAATTCAAAATCAGGAAATGGATTGTTTACTTGATTTGGGAGCAGCAGTAAACGTAATGAGCTTGAACCAGTACAGAAAACTCTAATAATATAGAACTTATGAAGATGGCAGTTATTTTAAGATGCGCAAGTGATAATAAATTGAAAACAAAATGTAAAGTAATGTTGGATATTAAAATAATAGGAGTGTGTAAAGTGGTAAGATTTACGATTGTAAATCACAAAACACCAGAAGTAATTGGAGCATAGAGTTGTTGAAACAATTTGGAATACAAATAGAATGGCCTCTGAGGGATGAAGTACCCAGTCATGACCACATGTGTAATATTGATGCAAAAATCTAACGAGCGTTCTGAGTATATGCAGTTATTATAGAAAGTTTATCAAAGATTATGCTTAAAAGCCAGACCTTTGGATGAACTATGTGGAAAGAATAAGGTGAAATTAATATGGATAGAGAACTGTGAAAGAGCTTTTGAAGATATTAAGAAAGCATTGACGGAATCACCTGTTTTGGGATATCCAGATTTTACAAGAGATTTCAATTGGGACTGTACTATCGTATAGAGATAATAATGATTACGAAAAGTTAATAGCGTACGGGTCACACACGATGAATAGTCACGAGAAAGAGTATTGCATTACGAGAAAGTCGCTGCTCACAACTTACTATTTTGCCATCTTTTTAATCATTACGTTTACGGCAAACGATTTACGTTGAGAACGGACCACGAAGCAATTACGTTTATGTTATCTACGAAAAAGCCAATAACTACAAAACTTCTGACTTGGATCAATTATCTCAGTAGTTTAGACATCAAAATATAATATATGGAAAAGGAGTTAATCACGCGAATGCAGGCGCATTATGGAAAATTACTTGTGGGACTTGTACATAATGCGTACTGAATCAGGACAATTAAAAGACTGAATAAATGAAAACACAGCTTATAAACATGATGGAGAAAATGGTAAGTTGTAAATTGCAACAGGACGATGAGAAAACTATACAAATCAAAGAAGATATAGCACAAGGGTCGTATGGGAAATATATATTGAAAGAAGGGGTGGTAATGAGATAAGAAGGAAAATTATGGGTACCAAAGAACAAGAAACGAGAAATGATCAAAAAGATGCAGTATTACTATCACACACAGAAGCTGAGAAGTGATGAAATGTATAGCTGGCCATTATGATATGAAGGTAATAAAAGAATCAATGAAAGAAACAATTAAGGCCTGTGAACAATTCCAAAGGGCACAGATAGTTACGACAAAAACGAAGAAAGAGACAATTAAACTTACTGCAGATGAATCATGGGAGAAAGTATACATAGACATATGCGGTTCATTCCCATAGACGTTTAGAAAGAAAAAGTATATTAGTGCAATAATTGATCAATATAGCAGGTACGTTTCCTTCTTTGATTCCATTTCCAAGTTTGATTAAAATTTATTATGCTAATTATTAAATAAAATAAGTACCTTATTATATTTTAATTGTGAAAATTTATATTTTGAATAAAATAAAATAAAATTTAAAAAAAAAAAAAATAAATGCTGTTGTTAATTTTGTTTAAATATTCGAAAATACGGAAGATATATTTTTAATTTGAATAAAATTTGGACTTTTAATGACTACATATTTTGAACTAAACGAAGATGCTTTCATAACATCTAACATCCAATAACAATAAAATTTTCTCTGCAAGAAAACAGAGAAGGCAATTTTAATAAATATGTTTAAAATAAAAAATAAATAAAAATAATTTCCAAAAAATCGAAAATATATTTTAAAAGATTTCCTGAACAGTCGTTTGTTAAATAATATACATCTAAATTAATTAAAATGACTGTTTCAAAGCCAACTTTTGGCAAATGAAATAAATTTTAATTTAATTTATTTTTATTACAATGAAAAATGACAGCAATTCGACAACAAAATAATTAATTATATTTTTTATAACTTTTTGAGTCTTGCCGTGTCAATTACGGGGGCGAGGAACTGACATCAGGGTCAATAGTCAAGGAGTAATATTCCTAGTGACTTTTCACCTCTGGTTTATAATGTTTAAAAATAAATTTGTCATAATCTATTGCATTTAAACAATTTTGTTTCAATTTGTTTGATAAAAAAGAATTTGACACTTTTGATGAGTAGTGATTTGATACTTTCAATGAAAATTTAGTGAAATTTAAGCAATCAAATGTCTTTGCAGTTGGCATTTGCACAGTTGCTGACCTTTCACAGCAAGCATTTTCAATATTGTTTCTTAATAAAATCTCAAAATGAATACATTTTGGATCATGGCTTTCAAGCTCTATATTTCTCTCTTCATCGGAAGTAATTAATCTTTGTAATCTTGAATGACTGTTGTCTTTTCAAAGGTAAACTTTCCCATTGCCAAAACATATCCTGTTATTCCTGTGACAATTGCTCTCTTCCATTTACCACAACCACCGGTGAAGGAAAGGAATTATTATTCGTACCCAAACCTTGCTTCTACTGTATGGTAATTTTCATCTTTCTCATTTTTAGTACAGCTTTAATTGGTTTTTATTTTTGTTTTATTCATTGTTGACTTTGTTTTCCTCGATATTTCATTGAATTGAGATCATATTTTGTAGAAATATCAAGCATTTTCGTCAGGCAGATTGATACAAAATCAAAGAGCTTGTATGTTCTCGTGTAAAACAGAAACAAAGCTGACTGCTGGAACAGGTATATTTTTTATTCTAAAACATATTTGGTCACTGAAAAAGTATTTGCTTAAATTTTGGAAATATTATTCAATAAAATAATTAAATTATTCATTTAAACATTTGATCGGTGTGAAGGTCCTAGTTTATAGAATCTTTTGGGCCAAAGTTAGATTGCCAACTAGTATTGCCAACTTTAAAAATCCACTTTTTATCGAAGTTTGACTAAAAGAGATCTTTATGTTACCTTTTTATCACTGATATATCCTAAGAAGTTACTTCTTTTTGATAAGCTTTATCAGTCACACTTGTATGTCAATTTTATTATAAACTTGTTGGGGTTGTCGGTGAATTCGAATAGGAATTATTGTCAATCTGACTCCAAGCGTGCTTTTAAACAACAGTAACGAACTCCAAACGATATAACCTTTTTTGATTAATACACTTTATCTCCACTTTAAAATTACACAACGAATTATCAATCAATCACAATTTGGTGCTTATTACAACCCTTCGGGAAGAATAGCACTTTTCGGATCAATTGGCTTTACAATCACCTGACTAATGAGGTGGGTTTCTGAGATCGGTAACTCTGATTTAGTTGCTTTGCTTTGCTTTGACCTTGCTTAATTTCTGTTTCAAATTTCTTTTTACTTTATTTTTTTTGTCTTTCTTTGTCTTCTGTAATCTTTTTTTGTCTCCTGCAAAATTTCTTGTCTTATTTTTGTGTGTTTGATTTCAATTGCGCTTCCTTTTTATACTCCATCATCCAATAACACTTACTGATGTCGAATAGAATTTCTAATATATTTTAACGCTAATTCCTTTTGGGCCTCCATAATCACTGACAGCTGTTTAGATAAATCATTTTTTAGAGGTGGCCTTTCCCGGATTCCAAACAACATTTCTTCCCTTATCTTGAAAGAGTTTTCGAAATAACGTGCAAAATTTTTTTTTGTTTTTGTTTTCCTAAATTTGCATTTGTTAATTATAAATGAGCTTCTTTTATTTAATTATCTGTTTTTATTGATTTTCTCTTATTCCCTTCTCATTATTCGACGTTTCTTTTTCATTCCTTTTTTTTAAGATCCAGAACCACATCTTAATCACTTATGATTGTTTCCTCCAATCATTTTACATGTTTATTAATTATTTTACTCTATTATTTAGGTATCCTCAACAAACTTATAAAATACAATTTTAATTTATGGATATCGCTAACTAGGTGTTGTTAGGGTGGCTTTCATTAAAACGAAAAGTGTAAATTTTATGACTGACATCATGCGCATAGGCTACGAAAAACATCATGACTTCTTTTCAAACATTTATAATACAAAATGTTTCATATCTACGTCAAGATACGGTCAAGAGACAAACAGAAACTAAACGCCTGCTTCTTTTCCAATGCAGATAAACAAAGTTCTTAATTGTTTATAAAAACTGAATTTAACATTAATACAAGCAAATGCTTTTCATATTTCTTTGGGTTCAAAAATTTTCAAGGTATTTTCAGATCTTTTATCCAGATGTATTATGTAGTTGAGAAGTTTTGAATGAAGAATGAAAGTTGTATTTGAAAGACGTTTGTAATATCTACGTTTTAAATGAGACATCACTTGTAAATATAGAAAGATAAACTGCTAAATTGGAATATTAAAGTTCGGACATTTTATTTCAAAATCAAGATATTTCAAAACGTACTAAAAAATTATGATATTTTCTTGTAACAAGAACGAAAACATTTTGTTAAAATTAAAATATTTTTATAACATTGTTTTAATAAGACTTTAATTACCAGATTTTTTAGGTTTCCCTATTTTTAAATACAAACTTCTTTATTTCTCAACTGAACACATAATATACACAACATTTATTTATCCCAGTCCTTTATTTAAAATAAATCCTTTAATTAAAAATATTAATTTAACCTGTTCCAAAAGAACAACCAATTCGAAAAATGAAAAGAAATGAAAAATAAAAAAATAAAAAAATTGTGCAAAACAATTGTTGTTTGTATAAGCATACAAAAGATCACATCCGCAATTAGGGCATCGAATCTCGGTTATTTGAAAACCGGGTCCCGGAAATACCGGCAGATTTTAGGTACCAGAATCCCGGTGCCAAAATTTTCTGATTCCCGGTACTTCGGTACGGAAAACTTTTTATGTAAATTTTAATTTGAGACTTAATTATTTACGCTTAAAATTTAAAAGAATTAAAAATTTTTCGTTAACAACAAATTACAATATTTTTAATTGCAATATCGGTAGCGGTTAACTTTTGGTTAGAGGCAGAAATTACAAAAATGAAAAATGCTCAAAAAATAAATATTTTTGAATTTGGTATACGAACACAAAGTGAAGAAGAAAGCTTATATTTAGCCATTGAGTTAGGTCTGGTCAGTGCTGACATATATTAGAGTCCTTTAAGTTTTTCCACTGGGTCTGTAGTGAAACAAAGATTTCGACATGGACTGATTATGAGGATGTAATAGCAGAAGATGTTGTTAAAGATACTCTATATTAGCAGGCAAGATTATTGACGCATCTCATCTTAAAATAAGTCAAATTCTTAGGTTAATATATTGTTACTCTTTCAAATTAACAATCGAAGAAACCCCTGAACAAACAAGAGTATCAAACCCTACAATTGTTGATTGGAATTCAAATATAAGAGAAAGTCTAGTAGAAACATACTATAGCATTTAAAGATCAAAGATCGGTGAGGAAGGATTAACGGTTGAAATTGATGAATCCCATCTATATACTAATCGAAGAAGAATTTGGAGAAGATAAGTAGGTGAAGCATATTGGATTGTGAGTGGAATATGCAGGGAAACGGGAGAATTATTTTGTGACATTAAGACCAACAGGAAACCATCCGTATTTATTCCTTTAATTCAATGAGAATGTAAGTTCTAGGACTTGGATAATAACAGATTGTAGGAAGGGATATAATAGATTGATGGAATTTGGATATCGCCATGATAGAGTGAACCATTCACGAGAGTTCGTACCCAAGAAAATAATACCATCAATACCAATAATATGGAAAAGCTTTGGAGAGATTTAAGAGAGAAACTACCATTAATATTAAAAGGTATGTTAAAGAATACATGGTTAATACAATGTTTGAAACAAAAAATTAAATTAAATAATTAAAAATATTTATTTTAAGATAAATTTTTATTTTTTTAACTTCTGCCGCCAAAACCTTAACGGCTACCAAAATTTCAATGCATATATATATCAGTTTTTCTTAAACTTTTTCAGACTTCCCTTTCCCGGTGCCAGTACCAAAAACCCGGGATTGAAAAAATCCAATATCAAATTCCCGGTATTAAAGAATTGAGCCGGTGTTGGATGCCCGAATTAATCAAAATAACTTTGAAATAACGAAAAAGTTATAATTAAATCCACCATATAAAAAATAATTTGACCAAACTTATTTCATGAATTAGTATAAGAAAGTACAACAATTTTAACGGTGGGAAATAATACAAATTAAATTAATGAAATTATTTACATGGCGTAATGTAAATTAAATTAAATTAATTTGGTAAATAAGATCGGTTACATCAATAATCTAAAATTTTGTTAATTTCTCTGGTAATTGATTCGTCTTTCGTTAGCAAAATTCCACGAATCTTACTGTTCGTGATTTGGTAAGAAGTATTACTAACATTAGTACCTCCTAAAACGTTGGAAAATAAGTTTATGTAACCAAAGGTGAGTAAAAGCATAGACGTCCATGTATTGACTAAAACAGGCCTGTTCAACATAAATTTGCATAGGAGCCAATCTAAGAATTATTCTGATTTGCAAGAGCCACAATGAAAAAAATTAAACCAAAAATAAATACTAAATGCATAATTAAATTCCACTTTATTTTTTAAACATTTATATTCTATAAATTTTAATGAGAAGTTTGTTTTACAATATTTTAGTTGGCTCTCGAAGCTAAAATCTATCATAGGTAGGGTTGTCAAGTGGTCAACACAAAAAAAGAGAACATTTTAAAGAAAAAATTATTAAAATCAAATTTTATACATAAAGATATTAAGGAACATAAAATTGCACTTATAATTCAAATTTGTACTTTAAAAATATAAATTAAATTAAATTTAATCATCTTCATCATCATTTTGATCACTTTTTTCAATGTATTTATCTACATTACTAACTTTGTTCAAAAAAATTTCATTTTCTTTTATTTCTTTATAAAATTCCAAACATGAAATATTTTTATAATTATAAACTACGCTCAAAATACCTCGGACAGTGGAAATTTTTAGCTTATTTCTTTCTTTAGTCCACTGGCCGCTAATCATGGAAAATATTCTCCTATACGAATAGTATTTGTATGCTTTTTTGACGCAATATGTTGTTCCAAATCGTATTTGCCTTTGTTTGCAACCGAAACTGTAGTATTACAAACAGTGCATATTGCCTCGGATTTTGAATTTGGTGTTGATTTAAAACATACAAATTTAGCTTGCAGTTCTTCAGTAAATAAACATTTTCGTTTACTCATATTTGGAGCTAAAATAGAAAAATCCAAGAATATAAAATATAAGACTCTAATTAACAATAATAAATTACATACTTACTTGTTTATTTAACACAAAAAAATATAATATTAATAATTACTTTTCACTTGCTTATTTTATTTATTTAACACAACAAATTATAATAATAATGATTTCTTATCAAAATCGTTAATACACACAAATTATTTCATCTTTAATTTTAAATTCAATAAATATTGACAGGACAGCAATAGCATAGCCTGCTTTTTTTCAAATTTTTGAATTTTTATACCGAGTTTCTTTTTAAATTTCAACTTGAATTAATTAAAAATCAGCGAAATTGAAAAAAGAGAACAATTTGAATATTTATAGAAAAAGATAGAGGACAAATAAAATGTGCTAAAAAAGAGAACATGTTCTCTTTAAAAGAGACCTGTTGACAAGCCTAATCATAGGTGGTCGATGCTGGTTTCAAGACAACTTCATTTTACAAAAAAAAGATAAATACACAAAGTTTTGTTGCAAAATTACGAATATTGAAATCTTTTTCAGGGTGGAATTTCGCTTTTTATAAAAGCAATGATCTTGTCAATCCAAATTTATGTTGGGAGTCACAAAATAAATGTAATGAGCCAAACACCTTTGATAGACATGGCCTAAAATACTGACTGACACGTGTAAAAATAATATTTTAGCTTGATAAGATAAACCTTGAAGTGCATCAAATCAAATAATTACACACAGAAACCTGCAAAAATAATATATAGTACCAGAAAATCTGAGGAAAA
The DNA here is from genome assembly GCA_022537955.1 of Schmidtea mediterranea. Classification (NCBI taxonomy): domain Eukaryota; kingdom Metazoa; phylum Platyhelminthes; order Tricladida; family Dugesiidae; genus Schmidtea; species Schmidtea mediterranea. The sequence continues at coordinate 129,181,468 of CM039679.1, forward strand.
CTCAGTTTAACAAACTCTCAGTTATCGAATAGCTCATACTTTTGTTGGACATGCATTTTGCTATAATTTTATCAAGCCGTTGCGGACTATTGTTGTCAGAATCTTTGTCAATAAAAACGCTTTATCTTTAATATTTGTTTTTTAAGATACTGGCAGCTGAAATAAAACTGTAATCCCTACAAAAACCTATAAATAGACTTAACTACTGAATCGTTTTGTCACTGGCCATGTCATCTGTGGAACCTTTCACAGAATTACTGTCCGCCTTATTCTTTAGGTACATGCCGGAGTAAGTTATCATAAATTCATGCGTTTGAGGAATATAATTTCCACGGGAGAAAATGTTATAAATCATTTAATCCAACTGCAGTTTTTGATATATTAATAAACATATTACGTACCTTACACGAATTAGAAACGATCTTATAATCCTAATAACCTTCTATTATAATTTTGTAAAAAATTCTAAGTACGGCAAAACTAACACAAATTTAGGCTCATTATTGAAGGGTTCGACTTACAATATTAATAATTATTGGGAACGTGTTATATGTGAAACATTGTTGATAAGATCATTGGATACAATATTTAATGTGCAAAGTGCTATGACTACGAATGTTTTAAATATTTTGATATAGTTTGATTATGTTAAATTGTGATAAATTGATGTTTTTTATTTAAAACTTTTTAAATTATAATATTAGTTGTATTATTTCGAGTAAAATGATTTAAATTTATAAAATATTTTATTATTATTTTAACATTTTTATTATAATAGAGATAAAAACACTTTTATATTTATATAAATTTTTAAAAAAAATTTTAAATTAGTGTAAAAGTATTTAAATATTTATTTAAGTATTTATTTATTAAAATATTTTATTAAAAAATAACTTGTTTAAAAAATATTATTAACTGAAGATGACAGTTAAACTATCGAAATATATCTTACAACGAATGTTTGAATGGCGCATTCTTTTAATAAAATTGTTGCTAAGCTTATTTAATTATTTATTTATTTATCTTGTTTTTTTTATTTAAAAGATTTTTAATTAAAATGTTTTTAAATTTAAAATTTTAATATTTCAATAAATTTTTAAAATATATATATTAATATGGAGTTTAAAAATTATTTTTTTATATAACTTAAATTGAAAAATAAATTTAGGCAATTATTTCAGGCTATGAAATTAACTGCTGCAACAACGATGATCTTTGTAACGGAAGTTCTGGAATCTATTTATGTTGGATGAACCAGTTTCACTGGTTTCTACTTTTTATAGCAAAGATGATCTTAGAAACTTCATGAATAGAAATTTATAAGAAAATATAACAGTTTTTTATTTTTATTAAAACAATTATTTTTATGGAATTTATTTACTTTTTTTTATCATTTTGAACTTATAAGTGAATGAATGACTATTAGAAACAATAAAATACTTTTTATTTAATTGACATAAAATCTATGTAAAGATGACAGTTTCAGTGCATTTTTTATTAGGAATTTATTTCTTAATAAGTCTTTATTTGCCGATGGGGTGTGATTCGAAAGCATTTTAAATATTGTTATCGTCTTGCATCTGAAAAAATTAAACCAACATTAAAAATACTGAATTAAATTCTCAATATTCTTTTTAATCAACAGGTTAAACAAAAAATAAAGGTTGTTTCAATATACGAATAAAATCAAAGCAAAACAGCAAATACAACATTATTTGAATGATAAAGATACTTAAATTGAACATAGATATTAGAAGAATAAACAAAGAGAATATGAATTGATATATTGACATATTCCAATGAAATCAGATACGCGTGAAATGAATTCAGATAAAAATGCATTAAAATGAAATGTTATAACAACATTACAATTGAGAAATTGCAGAATTCCAGTTAACTTCAAGTAACTTCCAATTAATTTCAATCTTCAAAAAATAGTTTTGACATAATCATATGTGAAACTTATAAATTTGGAGTTGAAGCAGTCTTTTTTAGGTTTTAAATAAAGTAATTTGGCCATCTTCAATCTTTTGGCTATTGAGTCCAACAACCACATCACTGAAAAGTAGATGGAACAAATAATTGTAAGCTTTTGCATCTGTAGATGGCAGTAATCCTTTCCCATCATTATTTGTAACTTTCAATTTAATGTACAATAATGTTCATTCAAATCAATTTATTCTTTATGAGAACCAGATATCTTGAATTCAATGTCAGTTTTTTATCAACAATTGAATTAAAAGGGAATGCATCTTCGAATGTTGCATATTCTATGATCGATTGAGTGGCCGGTCGTTCCACAAATCATTATTCAAATATAGTTCCATGTCTTGTCATTCTTTTATTTATATACCTTCGTCGTCGTCGCTTCGGTTCAGGATCATATTCTTCTTCTTCATCATTTGATGCCACTGCAGAAATTACTTCTGGTATTGCTTCTTTGAATTCAGATAAAGCATTAAATTTTAAAGTTGGCAAGAGCTTGGCATTATTCATTATTAAATTTTTTGCAGTTTTCATACTAAAATTTCCTATACGTTTAAGAATAGTTAATGCAAAACGACTAATAGTTTTCAACCATCCAGAACCATATTGCTCAACAACAAAATAAGGTAATTCACCACCGGTTTGATTATTGGCATAAAGTGAAATTATATCGAGATTAGACATGTCTAAAATGTAAAGTTACGTGTGTTTTTGATTCTTTTGCAAATTGGATACATTTCCCACTATCGTCACGTATATTAATTTCTATATTGTTTATACATGTTCTTCGAACAGGTAAATACATTGTCTGATATTGTCAATATTGTCTTTTTGTTTGTTTTTAAATCTTGAATATTTATGTTATTGGTATACTCTTAAAGTAGATCTTGAAATTCCTTCTGAACTTCATGATAAGTTAGACGACTTTCCAATTGCTGCTGAAAAAATGAAACCTGCGGGGTCTAATGCGGAAAAGCTGTTGTCTTATTTTAACATATAATCTAGTAATGGTTTGCAATGGCTATTGCCTTATTATACTCATTCTCTGTGACGCACTTCAAAATTGTTGTTAACAAATAAGTTTATTTCTCAAACTTCTAGAAGTCTCAAATTTTATGGAAATGTCCTCCCAGAATCAATAATACAATGAAGTCAAAGTTTCTTCAGTATTTTTCAAACTTGAATTTACAAATTGGCAAGATTCAATAAATTTAATAATTAAGCTAATTAAGTCATCAACTCTGGCCGATAATATTAAAAGCACTTCGCTGGTAGTAGGAATGCAATTTATACTTAACCTATATTTAAGAATGTGATGCAAGTCATAACCACTTAAATTATTACAAATCTAAGAACTAGTTTCCAAAAATAATATTGTATTTGCACAGACGTTAGAGGGTTTATTATCTTTTAGGATTTCTTATTAAAATAATGTAAACAGTATTCACACCAATTTCATTAATTTCTGTCCAAAATTGATCAATGCAGTTTAAGCTGTAAAGGCTTTTGTACGTTTTTTCCCCATAAAATTTTCAATAATAACAAACCAGTGGAAAAAAAGTATATGGTGCTGGAAATATATATTATCCCTAGGTAAATTAGCCTCAACACCATCATTTACTAGGAAAGAAGGTGTTATAGTTTTAGAGCTGTCATTAAATACTAATTCCTTATATAAAAGTAAAGTATATGAAGTTGTTCGTAACTGGTTTTTGGCGAAAGTGGCTAATATTTCTCAATAACATCACCTAATCAAAAAATTGAAACAGCGATGAAACTGTGTATTTTGAACCCTAACACTGGTAGCAGAACGATTTTTTCAATTTAAGGTCCTGTCAAGATTATAAAGAGTCATCATCTTCAAGAAAACTTAAGTTAATTGGGGCCCTCTGTAACCTTTGAACTGAATATGATATCTACATAAAGACGTTTTATTACTTTATCATTATTGTAGATATCAGTAACAATTTCTTCATCGTATGAAAGGATATTTATAGGCATCAAAGATTTTGCGTTTCATAATTGGCAATATTGTCAATACGCATGAAGAAATCAGAAAGGCTAATAACAAGGTCTTGTGGATCATAAATAGATGCTCTATTCCTATGATTCACACCAACATCTTACATCATTATATTTTAATATAGCACAAACTTATATAGTAAGTAGATGTGTCCCATCTGGCGCACTTTTTGGTACCCCCCCTAACAAAAACAAAACAAACTAAAATATAATGTAAATACAAAAAATTACAAAAATAATGAATAAGAACAAGAACGTATATAGGTATACATTTATTAATTCCATGAACAGTTGGCTGAGCCGTTGAATGATCTGTTTGATAGGCTGTTGTATGTGCTGTTGGATAATCATGTGGATAATTATTATCTTTATTCATTGTCAGTCTCAATCATATAATGACCGTGCTTTTAACTACCTACTTATCAGTTTATTTTATATCTATATATTTATTTTCTTTGAAATTTAAATGTAATTTTTTTAACTAAATTATGAAAAGATAAAAATGAAAGAAAATTTTTAAGAAATAAATTTACACTGAATAAATTTAAAATTAAATTTTATAAACTCAATCATACAAAAGTTGGTCAAATGCGAAATTTGAATTAATTTAAGCAATACATTTTAAAATTTGAATAATCTAACAGTATTAGAGCTTGACAAAATTCAAAATGAAATCAATAAAAGAAACAATAAAACTAGTAAAATCAATGAAAAACAAAACAAAACAAAAACATAGTAGAATTGTAAAATTAATGAAACTTAATCAAAATATAAAATTATTTCCAGGGAAAACGTATATGATTGAACAATAAATCTTGAGACTAACACCGATATAATAATAACATTTTAGCGAAGGACCCTAGAGAAAGTTAAAATCGAAAAAAATTCTAATTAAAATTAATTTATTTGGATGAATGTGGAATCTGAGGCATGTAGACAATCGAGTTGTATGGGAAGCCCAGGAAAATATTAAAATGAATTTATTTAAGTTTTCGATAAGTGTCGAGTACGATGCTGAACAATTGTTTTATTTTGGAATTGATTACATCAGAACCTTGGGATTATTGGTGCAAACTAATTGAAATATTGTTTTTCAAGATGACATAAAAACTGAGCTATGTAGAAGCTAATTGTCATTGTGCTAAAGAAACGTTAACGATTATCAGTCAAATAACAAACAATCTGAAGGTTGGTCATAATAAAAAGAAAAGAACATACATATTAAAATAAAAGTATTTGAGTTTGGAAAAGGCAATTTCTCTCTGGGTTACTTGCACCCATCAAATAATTAGTTAACGAGAAAAAACTGTAAGTTTTGTGTTGAAAATCAATAAATTTAATCCCGTTTGTACCTTTATTTAACACAGCGAACCACGAGGAGCAAGAAATTACCTGAATTGTTAAATAATAATAATCCAACGAAAAATTTGATTTTAACATTGTTTTTAATAGAAAACTTTGGAACATATTCTAAGAATTGATTGAGAAATATTTCGTGAACTATAAATTAAATGTTTTAAGTTGATTTTTTTGATAATTTGTAAATAACAATTTATTTTTAAAATTAAAATTAGCTCTTCGTATAATTTTATTTTAGAACAGATTTATTAAAATTTGACAGAGGTTTAACACTGGCAACATTATTTTCAAGTAGATTTTTTAAGTCTTGACAATTAAATAATAACTTTTGAAAATGAAATTAAATCAATGACTTCTAAATTTAAGATTTTTATCAGAGTTTTAAGTATTAAAAATTAGGTAATAGATATAGAGTCAGTAATAGATATTAAGTCGTAAATTATTATTATTATTTATTGAAGCCATTAAGTGAACAAATACATGAATTATAGGGCAAAATTAAGAAATTTGATTGACATCGTGAAAGAATGTATCAGATTAAAATTAAACAGACATTTTCATGTAAACATAATTCTACACAATGAACCAGTGTTTAACTTAAATAATTCTGTTAAGATTCTTAATAAAATTACCTAAAATTTACAATTAAAATAATTATTGTATATGATTGAAAATTAGAATTCTCGTAGTTGTACATAAGTGATTTATTTATTTCAATCAGTTGAATTCATCTTATTTTATTGTCAATGAAGAACTTTCTCAAATTAAAACATTTTTATAAGAAATTACGTAAAATATCAAATATAGTTATTTGACAGGATTAAATTATTAATTCTTTTTATAATAATATAGTAATTAAACTTCCAAATGATAATTGTTTATTTTACTTTTAGCTTCTCTGTAACACAATTTTTAATTATTATTAATTTTCAAAGAAAATTTTAATTTATTTTATCAATTAATTTTTAGTGGTGACACAAATTATTAATAGAATACTTAATTAAATATAAATTATAAATTCTTTACACAAAATTAATAGACAATAATTATATTTTTCATTTTGTAATTTACTCAAACTAATTTGTTAAAAAAAATAATAATAACTTTTATGATGTGACTATCATATTTTATTGATTTAACTTGATATGAATCTTTTCCACGTAACTATAGCAACCTGTTATTAAATTTGATTTTAAACATTTAGTTTTCAAATATCTTAGTTACATGTTATTCAATTTATTTCTTTGTAGGGAATCAACAAATAACTTATTGCACAAGTATGTATTTTTGAAAAATTAATCGATGAGAAATAAATCAATAAGTATTTTCATTTTGTACTTTACTCAAAATAATTTATTAAAAAAGTTAATTTCCCGATGTGACCATTATATATCATTGATTTATCTTGATATTAATCTTTTCCATGTAACTATAGCAACCTGTGTTATTAAATTTGATTTTAAAAATTTGGTTTTCAAACCTAGTTGTATTTTATTTAATTTATTGCATAAACATATATTTTGTTTTGAAAAATTAATCGATGTGATATAAATCAATAAGTATTTTTCATTTTGTACTTTACTCAATCTTGATATTAATGATTTTCATGAAACTATAGCAACCTATGTTATTAAATTTGATTTTCAAACATCATATTTATAATTTATTCAATTTAAATTGATTTAAAAGTTCAATTTGGATGTAATTTTTAGTATAAACAATAGATTTTGAGGTAACTACAATCAATTATTAATTAAATTATTATTAAAACATTATCATAAGTAAATTTACTTTTTATGTATATTTAATTTACTATTTGTTTTTAGTGAATTATGGCAATACATATAAATTTTGCATAGCTATCAGTCACGAAGATGTTTACTACTGTGAACTTGTTACATCATCATATTTCAAGATAAATGATGTTTGTAAAGTAGTATAGTTGCCAAAGCTCCATGTATGTATAATATAACTAACTATTAAACTTTTTTAGTATTGTCAAAGAGGAGAACCCTTCAAGACACTTTTGCATATTGATAAATATGATACAAGTAATTTTTTGATAATTTTTAATGATTTTTAAATTATGTTGGGCTTAGAGCCAAAATTAAAACCAAAATTACAAAACCAATTTAAACAAAAAGGTGAAAATTGTATAAGTTAGAACAAAATGATTAATGTAGTTTTGAAATTGTCAATATGGCTGCCGTAACATAAACACGCACCGCAAGAAGAGATCAAAAATAAAATAAAACATATTAATTAAAACAAATTAAAAATATAACAAAAATTAAATTAAACAAATAATTAATTAAAATTCGGAAAAATGCCTACAGATGCAAAAAGAAACATACGAAAAATAAAATAAACTGCCAAAACCTTGCAAAATAAGGTTTAGAAAAAACACAGGCAGAAGAGGCGACCAGAAAACAAAATATTGGGATTAAAAAATAATATTATGGAAAAATAATAATAAAAATAAAATTCAACATTGTAATATTAATATATCAAAAAATAAAGAAAAATATATAAAAAATTACAAAAATATTTTGAAATTAATAAAATAATTAAAAAACCCTAAAAATCGCGAAAAATCGCCCATTGGTCGCACACAGGCACAAAAATACTATATATACGGCAGTCATTTTCATAATTTCTAACCAAATTTTAACAAAAAATTTAGACAGACTTACAGAATTCTAGACTACAAATTTTTAGACATTTTTCAGTCAGACAAAGTGTTTATGCCAATTTATGCCAATTTTTCAAATCTGGTTGCATGATTGTGGATTGTAAGTACTGTTATTTTTTTGTATAAATATATATTTCGTAGTCTTGTTACTTTGATTTTATTCTGGATGGTCGTGGAATCTTTTGGTGCCAATGACAAATCCCCCTAAAATCTTATTTATACTAAGTATTTAAATAGATGGTTCATGGGACGGACCGTGTGCCGGCTAGTGGGTGAAAACCCTTAGTTGAGCTCGTGGGTCGTGCCTCGTGAACCCCTCGGCAGTTCGCAGTCGGTTCTGGCTTTGTGCACAGGACCGCTACGCAGGGCGCCATTGTATACTCGAGGCGGCTGCTGACAATGTGGCCGGAGCGAGTCGGAATAAAATTCGGGAAGTGCGACTTTAGTTAAGCGGGAATAAAGTTTTGTAGGGAAAATTTAAAACTTTGTCAGAAAATAAATCAGAAAATCAAATAGGAAAGGATAGGATAGGCTAGGAATGTAAATTTGAAAGTAGTTTTCCAAAAGTTGAATGATCTAATCTGACAGAAGAGATGAACGTTTATTGAAGTGATCGCAGAGGGTTTTAATTACTTAAAATCATGGGAAACGTACCGGGAATTAAGGAATTGTTGATCAAAATTTTAATACAAGGAAAGATAAATGTAAATTAGGAAAAATGTAGTCGATTCCGTGATTAAACAAATGAAATAGGAAATTTATCCAAAAATAAGGGAGGAACGCTGCCCAAATTTTTGAAAGATACATTTATAAATAACGCTTAAAGATGACAAATAAGTATGGAAATTGTAGGAATAGACGAGTAAGGACCAGAATATAGAAAAAGAAAGACGTAAGACCTTCCATCGGCAGTCCAGAACCCGAAAGTGAAAATATCATGAGGAGTAGTTCTAGAAATGGAGCTCACCTGCTCATGAATTTTCAACCTCTATGTACAGTACCAACATGGCAATCATCATGGATACATAGGAGGGATAGAATAATAATCTTGCTGGCGTTTAGGAGGTAGATACACAAAAACCCTAGAAAAAATAAATAAAAACCAACCCAATTCGCCAACAATTATTAACTGTTAGATACTTTAAATATTCAAGATCCAAGATCGAGTAACGAAAGAAATGAATATAAAAATGGTAATGTTTTACTTTTATTTAAATTATTAATTATTTTTAATTTAGATGATTTAAATATTGAAATTGAAAACATATATGATAGAATATTTTATGAAACAAATTATGACGAACTTGAAAAAATCTCTACTGTGAATGTTTAATGTGAGTTTTTAGTTATTGCAATCAGACTTATTTAACTTTTTTCATGTTTCAGGTAATCTTTATCCGAAGTATTGTCAATTTACAAGCCATGATAACAACTGTCACAATAAAATGAATCGATATTATCAAGTGAATAATTATTATATATGTTCTGTATGCCAGACCCAAACCTCTAACCCGTACCTTAAATTTTATATTGACCATAAAAATACTTGACTCAATTTTAATCGGATAAAAATCATTGTTTAAACACAGTTTGAAAAGAAAAAGCACCATAAAATCTGAAATACTTGAAAAACGATTTATTAAAGATGATTTACAATTTGGACTAGGGTTATGTGAAATTATTGCTGAACCAAAAATTGAATATGATTTACTAAGCTCACATCGAATTATAAAAGTGAACATCGGAAGATATAATGTTAAGGAAATAGTTCTTCTATGTTCTCTTTTGGAAAAATTAAAAATTACATTAAATGAAACGAAACATTCAAAAGTTCAATTTGGAGTCCAAGTAGAATTTGAAAACGATGGGGAACTCAATGTAGTTAGTATATCAAATCGCGCTGCTTCAGTTACTACAACGTTTCTTGATGAGGGTATAAAGAAAATAAATGAAAAGATTGTTGAACGAACAGAATTAGGAAGTAGTTGGAAAATAAACCGAATAATAGAAGTAAATTTCAAGGTAACCAAAGTTTCGAATCTATCTAGGTTATCTGGACATAGTTATATTCCAACACCTAAATTTCTAATAGGTAAAAAGACAATAGTTAACGGCCAACTTTTGAGAAGAAAAATCCTGGTTTAGCAATTAATGTAATGATTTATAATAACGAAAATTTTGAAGATAGAGAAGAACTTATAATGAAGCATCCATATTTAAATATAATTCACCGAACAAAAGTAACTGGATTGGATCCAATTTATTTATTATTGATAAAGGAGGGTGAAAAATATCATTTGTACAGCAGTAACTAATTTACAATCCTTGATAAGTTGTCATAAAAACCATGATTGTAATGTTCGAATTCGTTGCAAATGGTGTGAAAATTGTTTAAATGGATTTCGTTATCCAAAATCCTTTGAAAAACACCAAGAGTTATGTAAGAAAAATCAGTTGGGTACTACGCTATATACATTACCAAAGGATAAAGATAAATATTTGGAGTTCAAAAACGATAGCAGCTCCTTTCGTTATCTATGCAGATTTTGAATCTATTTTACCAAAAGATGACATTTATTTTCAAAAACATTTGCCAATTTCTGCTGGACTCTTATTAATCAACAACTTAACTGGTATGATAGGTTACCATCATTTCACTGGTCAAAACTGCGTTTATGAATTTTTGAATGTTTCAGATATAGGAACAAACATTGTGCTACCATATTATAAAGAAAATAGAAAAAGCTTATGTTACCACTTACTTTTGACGAAGAATATTCATTTGATAATTGTGAATATTGTTATTTATGTAATAAGAACATAGTAGATAAGGTTAGAGACCATGACCATTTTACAAGATAATATATTGGTCCAGCATGTAAAAGTTGTAATGTTAATAGGAGCATCAAAGAATGATTACCTGTAGATTTTCATAATTTACGTGGGTATGACTTACATCATATTCTCAAGTATGGAATAAATCAATTTTCAAATTGGAACTTATCATGTAATCCAATTAGTAGTGAAAAGTTCTTATCCCTTATGGTATATATTGGTAAGCTTAGAATACGTTTTATCGACTCTTATTAGTTTGTTAATGACTATTAGCTAGGGCTGTGAAAACTTTGACTAGTTTGCTTTTAACAAAATCTGTTTTTATTGGTACCATTGTTAATGAAAAAGGTATTTTCCGTACAACTTTACCACTAGTTTAGAGGTCCTTGAAAATACTTATGAACTGCATCCAATCTGGGAAAGAGTGAGCGAAGTTGAATATGAGAAAGCTCAATTAATTTGTACTGAAACTAAATGTGTAAATTTACTTCACTATATGATGATATACTTGAAACTAGATTGCTTTCTTTTAGCTGACTTTTTCCAACAATTTCGGGCGAAATCTATAGCTCATAATAGTTTAGAGCCTTTAAATTATTTTGGTATTCCTGGAATGTCTTAGAGTTCTGCGTAAATAACTTTAGATAAACCCCTTGAACTATTGCAAGACATGGAAATTTATAATTTCTATTAGGGTGGTATTGTGGAGGTCTTACTTTTGCTATTAAACACTTTGTAAAAACTGATGAAACCACTGAGTTGCTTTATATAAATACTAATAATTTATACGGTTGGGCTTTAAGTCAACCTTTAAACCTTTACCTTGTGGTAAATTCAGTTGGATACTTGATGGTTTTGATTCAATATTGTCAGGTTGGTTTTCTTTAAATCTTGAATCTTTGTCGTATGGGTATACTCTTGAAGTAGATCTTGAAGTTCCTTCTGAACTTCATGATAAGTTAGACGACGTTCAAATTGCTGCTGAAAAAATGAAACCCACGGTGTCTAATGTTGAAAAGCTGTTGTTGACTCATTACCCAAAAAATAATTATGTGATTCATTGGCGTTTACTAAAATTATACTTGTCTCTTGGTACTAAGGTCAAACATGTGAATAGAGCTGTAAGTTTCAAACAGTTTTCTATTTTTAAAAACTACAATGATACCAATACAGAGTTAAGAGCAAAAGTACAAATACTCTAGATAAAAATTATTATAAGCATCTAAATAATAGCTTGTATGGTAAAACCGTCGAAAACCTGAAAAAATGAATGAATTTAAGATTATGTAATACAGAAAAGAATATGATTACATATGCTTCCAAACCAACATTTCAAAGAAGTATCAAAATCTTTGATGATTTAATTGCTGCTTTGTTAAATCCTGACTCGGTATGCGTAGATCAACCGAGTTATATAGGACAATCGATGATTGACTTGTCCAAACTTCGAATGTTCGAAGTACAGTATACAGATTTGGAAAAGTATTGTCGACAATTTAATTGTGACATAATTATAGATGCTGGAGATACGGACTCTTTCTTCTTGGAGATTAAAAATTGTACACTAGATATTCTTTTGTCTGAAATGGTTAAGGATAATCTTTTGGATACTTCTAACTATCAGTCTAATCACCCAGTTTACACTAAAAACTGGATTTGGTCATAGGTTAATTCAAAGATGAAAGCAAAGGAGAAGGTTTTGACAAATGTGTATTCTTTAGAATTAAATGTTACAGAATTTGAGGTAAATCGAAATGCCTAAAAGCTAAAAGAGTAACATTAAAAGATACAGAGTTAACATAATTCATATAAGGAGTTTTATGAGAAAAACACTACCTTTTCTGTACCTCAATTTAGAATAGTGACAAACAATTACCAATTTTATAATTTTAAAACTTCAAAGGTTGCACTAACAAACAAAGATGATAAAAGGGTTTGGGTAGAAAAGAATTAAAGTCTGGCATATGGTCATTATATGATAAGGACTAGTAATAACTAAAATTAATGATTCCCCATGTGATTATCGAACAGCCTATCAAACAGATCATCCAACAGTTTATCCAACTGTTCATTGAATTAATACATGTATACCTATATATGCTTTTGTTCGTATTCATTATTTTTATAATTGTTGTGCTTATGTAATTTCTTATGGGGGTACCAAAAAGTGGGCCAGGTGGCACACATTTACCTACTTTCATCCTTGTTCCATTTTTCTCTTTGAACAGATTGAGCATTCATTTATACACTTAATTACACTTTGACTAATATTCTTCCAATAAAAGAAATCTTTCTTATAATACAAAGTTATTTTAATACCTAAATGACACAATTCAATGTTAATGTAATTTATCTATGTAGTAATGTAATTTTGAGGAACTAATAACAATATTTTGTTATCCTCTATAATTAATAGCAATCCATCTCGTATGCATAGTGGTTCTATCAATTTAAAATATTTCGATTGTTAAAATATTTCAGACACTGTTTCTTTCTCACACTTCAATAGCTCTATAATTTCTTTAAGAATAATATCTTCATTCTGTTTTCTTTTGATAAACTTCACAATATTTGCATTTCCTTGTAAACTGTTTCTATACCTCACTTTTGATTTTGCTTCTTTGACATCTTTATACTTTGTTTCGCATTGTGAGCAAAACTCATTTTTTATCCGTGACAATCCATCTGCATTTCCATGATCATTTCCGTTTCAATACTGTAACTTAAAATCATATTCCGATGAGTTTGTGAGCCACGTCTGCAATTGTGGGCAAATTGGTTTTTTAGTATTGTTCATGAAAGTCAATGCTTTATGATATGTTCTCGCAATGAATTTCGTGCCATAGAGATATTGTCTAAAATGCATAATAATTCAAAGTCAATTATAAACATTCTGTTTGACATTGTAAATTTAAGTACTGGAGCTTTACATAAAACTTTCTTTAAACTATTAAAACTGTTTTTATATTCCTCATTCCAAATTATCTGCTTATTATTCCCCGATGTTGCAGCATATAACGGTGCGCAATACGTGAATAATCTTTAATAAAACGTCAATAATAATTTGTCAACCCCAAAAATGATCTAAGTTTGAGACACATATTTTGGCTCTTTGGCTAATTCTTTTTCTTTTTATCTATGTTTGTATGAACACCTTTATTACTGACAGTATGGCCAAAAGAATTTAATTCGCTCTTATAGAATTGACACTTTTCTGGATTAATCTTCAATCCAGCTTCTTTTACTCGACTAAATACTTCAAAGATTATTCTATCGTGTTCTTCTGGAGTTTGAGCATATATAATAATATATCAGCTTGATAAACTACAACACCATTAAAAATTAATCCTTCTAATATTTGATGCATCAATCGTTGAAAAGTAGCAGGAGCTGTAGACAGTCCAAATGGTAGCCTATTAAAATAGAATTGTCCTTATTTTATGCTAAATGATGTTTTAATCTGAGATTCTTCTGAAAACTCAACTTGATAATAGGCCTGTCCTAAATCAAAGTATGAAAATATTTTTGATTTTCCGAGACAATCTAATAATAATTGCTTATCTGGCATTGGAAATGAATATTTATCTGTTACTACATTAAGCCTCTTTCGTAAACCATCTTTCTTCCAAACTATGATAATGAAGAATTCCATGGGCTTTCTGATAATTTTTGCCTTCAATAAGTTCCTCACTAATTCATCAATTTTGATTTCTAAATGCATTAGTTGTCTACACGGGTTCTGCAAAATTGGTGATCCAACTGTCTTTATTTCATTTTGAATTATTTTCGTATGCCCTAAATCCAAAATGGATGCCATAAAGATATTTTTAAATTCAGAAATAATTTGACCAAAAGATGATTTCTTTTTAAAATTTTCCAACTGTCAGGTATTATTGTATTCAAAATGATTTTGTTGAAAAAATGTTAGCAATTTACCCTCTGGATCGAGGAGCAGCAGTAGTGACATATGAGGACTATGCCCCGTGGATATTTGGATTGAAAAAAAAAGAAACTCCCACTAAAACAAATTTTTCAGGGGCAGGGGGGTTTTAAATTTTTTTAAATTATTAGTTATAATGAATGAAAAAAAATTTTTTTAAATTATATGTTTTAATGAACGAAAATTATTTTTTTTATTATTTGTTTAAATGTTCAAATTTTAAATTAAAAAAAAATTTTTAATTCATGACATAAAAGTCTAAGTATCTTTTCTTGATTAAAAAGCCTAAAAAATAAAAATTGGCTTAAATCGTATATGATTGGTCGTACTGAAGAGTATTTTCGAATAAAAATATCGAATAAAAAGTCTAAATATTTTTTCATACTTAAAAACCCATAAAAATAAAATTGGATTAAATCGACTGTCGAATAAAAATCCAGAATTTTTTTTTTATTTTTATTTACTTTAATTATTTGTTTAAGTCAATAATATTATTTATTTATATTTTAATTATATTATTATTAAATTGTTTGTTTTAATGAAGTAAATTAAATGATTATTTTTTATTTTCATTTAATCATTTATTTAATATTATTATTTTTATTAATTTAATTATTTTTTTTATATTATTATTATTTTATTTTATTATTATTAACATTTTTTTAAAATTTAATTCCAAGTCTATTAATAATTTTTCAATGTAAAAAAGATAAATCATCGATAAATTTGAATTGTAAAAATAACAAACTTTCAATCCATACAAATATTTTTATTGACAATAAAGATTAAATAAAAAAGATTAATTTTTATTTCAAATCAAAAATATCCGAGTAATATGCTTTACGCATTTCGGCCAACAATATATGGATTGTTTGGTCACGTTTGAAATCGTGGCAACATGAACATCCATTTGAACATGTTACTCTCATACTATCTTTACAAACAATGCAATTTGCAACACATCGGTCACCAGATCCCTAACGTTGTCATAGTGAACCTCGAGAAGTTCTTCAATGTTAATCCCTGTGAAATGGTAAATTTTTGTTGCGAGGAACTCTGGTGCGCAATAATCCAAGGTATTTTTAATTCTTGGATAAAGTTCCTGAATTTTCTTTTATACATGTTAATAACGATAAAAAATTTTCAAAGTAAGATGTTAAAAAGTAAATTAATATGAAATTTTCAAAATAATAATAATAATAATAATAATAATAATAATAATAATAATAATAATAATAATAATAATAATAATAATAAATTCATCAACAACCAAAGAAAAAGTTAACTTACTTGGTATCAACTTCTGAATACTGATAACCCATACACACTGAACAATCAATTGATTAATAACTGAACAACAATCACCAGGTATTGTATACAAATGATTGAGTACTGTACAACTCACTATATACATACTAGGCATTGAATAATTGAGTATCTTATTCATTAAAATTCTCTATTTAACTAATATTTACCCTTTGAACATCGATATTCAAACAACTTAACCCAATTAAAAATAAAATTTTCTCTCAATCATTTCCCCTTAAAATACTCGATTATTCATTATACACACACAATATGTTATCAATAACTATTTACTGTACAAATCAATATAAAAAAAATTGTTTACTGACCAAGAAATTTTTAAATAAAAGCACATAAAAATTTGAACAATCAAAAGAAGTACAATTTCGATACCAAATTTTATTAACTTCTTCACTCTTTTATCGATCCTTGATGTCTCCAAATTGTTTGGTTGCTTAGTTAACTGGTTGCTATCAAGAAACTATTAATTAAACTCATTGAAGCCCAATCAATTATTGTATTTTCTCTGAATAAAAATTTATTCCTTTGTTTACATTCTTGTATGTGATTTATTGAAATTAATTTGTAAAACTTAATAGTTTTGTTTAAAAACTTTGAAATTTTTCTATTATTTTTGTAATATTTTTAATTACATCCAACAATGAACATTTACTAAAAGTTATTTTCAAATATGAATGTCAACCTTTTCATTTAATTTTCACATGCCCCTAAATAAATTAATTGCTAACAGCTCAAAACAAAAATTACTTAAATTTATTTTTACACATTTTCTATTCTTTTCACTCCAACTTTTGTTGTTTACTGAAGGATAAACTAATAGGTAAGTATAAGTGTTTGTAATTGACAGTAAAAAGAAACTTGATTAGAAAAATATTCTTAAATTAATTTAACAAAACATATATTACTTTCACAGTACTTGAAATAAATTTTCATATATTTATTGAAAATTATTGGATTTTTAAGTTTCTAAACAACATTAAATAAAGTTATTAGATAACAAAATACAAAAAAAATATCATCTACCACATAACTAGAAATCAAATGATTATCGACTAACCACTAAATAAGTTTAATATCTAACAAAGCTTAAAAAACTACATGGAACAGGTACCTGTGTACTGATAGATACCGATTAAATCCACTAAAAATCCAAATATGTATGATTAGTTATCGTAAAATATTTGTTTTTGTAAAAATAATACTTATCATTAAATTATGATTAGCATGTGAATAGAATTTGATTAAAGTTGTGTGAAATATTTTAAGATGTTAAATAAAACTAATTAATTTGTAAATAATGTTAGTACTTTGAAGAAATTTTAAAATAATACCTTCATCAAATTGGTAAGAAAGTAATAGTTATTGAGTAATACTTATTAAAATTACCAAAGTTTTATAATTTTTGACAAGTTTTGATAGATCTTTAATAAATTTTGTTAGTAATTTGAATAAAACACAAAAGAAAAGTTTCAACATACGTATATATCGGCGTATAAGACGACCCTTAAAGTCAAAAAATCACCCTTGAAAATTGTGGGTCGTCTTATACAACCGATATAAAAGAAAGTATTACAGTACAGGTAGTTGTATTTATACTACTTTTATGCATATCTAAAACCCATCAAATTCATCACCGTCTGTTTCGAAAAGTTTTTCGAATACATCCAGAGATTCATCACAGATGCCATCATCGTAGGGATTCCATTCTGGTTCTGGCAAGTCGACTTCGGCTTCATCTTCGCTTTCATACAATAAATCATCCTCACTACCATCCATGGCATTAGATATTCCACATTTTTTAAAGGATTTTATGACACTTTCTACCTTAACATTATCCCATGCTTTTATAACAAACTCACAAAGAACATCAAGTGAGGCACCACGCATAGCTCCGTTTTTTGTAAATGACTTTTCACCATTCATCATCCACTCATTCCATTGTGCTCTAGCATTACCCTTAATGGCTTATTTAAGCTTACGTCAAGCGGCTGAAGTACAGAAGGTAAACCACCTGGGATAACCGCAATATCGGTGTTGTTGCGCGCTAAACGAGTTTTAGAATTAGCCGTTATATGGCTCCGAAACATATCCCAGACCAACAAACTGCGTTCCTTTCGCATACCACCTGGCCGTCTGTTCCAAATATTTTCAATCCATAACTTTACACCATTCTCGTCCATCCACCCTTTCTCGTGGAAGTGAACCAAAACACCACGAGGAAAAGTTATTTTAGGTTTTGTTTTACGTTTAAAGATAACCATTGGTTTCAATTTAGTACCATCTGCCATGCACCCTAATAACATTGTAAATCTTGTCTTCTCGTGTCCTGTACTTTTCACGTTTACTGTTCTTACACCTTTAAAATCCACTGTTTTATTACCAAGCATGTCAAAATTCATTGGAGTTTCATCCATATTTCCGATATGGGATAATGGAAATTTATCTCTTTTCCTTAGCTGAATTATGAAATGGTGGAAGTTTGTTATTTTGTGCTCGAGATCTTTTGGTAGTTTCTGAGCTATTTTTATTTTTTCTCTTATTACTAAATTTTTTCTGTTCATAAACCTACTGCACCATCCCACTGTAGCTTTGAAGTCTTTACTTTCTTCTTTGTTTGCCTTAGCCCATTTCAAAGCATGAGATCTTATTTTATTTCTTGTCACAATGTAGCCATCTTGTCTCTGCTGGAGTACCCATTCTGCAACGTCGTCTTCCAATTTCGACCAACGTGTGATTCCTCGCCGCATTGCACATTTGTTTTTGGGCATTTGTCTTATATCATCCTCCTTCTTTCTCCATTCTCGTACCGTATTTTCAGTAACATCAAATTGTCTTGCAGCAGCGCAGTTGTTCGAACCCTTGGCTACGTCTACGACTTTCAACTTGAAACTTGCCTCATATTTTCTTCTTTTTGTTGGCGGTTCCATTTCTGATATGGGTTTAATAATAAAATGACCACAATCTATACCAATCTATACTGAAATCATCTTTACATAACCAATATTTCATAAGATACCGGGTGTTGCAATCTCTAGCCTAGGCTAAACAAACATGGTTTCGTTATTTAGCAGTCGTCTTATACAACCGATATATGATAAATCATAAAAATTTGCCCTAATTTTGTACCTCTTCTTATCTGACGGTCGCCTTATACGCCGAAATATTGTAAAAATAATACAATAAAAATAATACAATAAAAAAATAATACAATAATATAATCTATAAATAAATAATTAAATAAATTTGGCAACGATTTAATTAAACGATAACGCCAATAAAAAACCTTTCGTACGATATATTTCGATAGCACAGCTATCATCTTCAGGTACTCAAAACCAACTAAAAATATTATGAATTAACATTTAATTTAAACAAATTATTTTTTATTAATTTAATTTTTTAATAAATAAATATTTTTTAAAAATATATTTTAAATTAATTTTAAATTTAAAATTTTTTACTTATATTCTAATTTTTAAAAATTAATGTAATTTAAAATTTTCAATTATTTTAATAATATTAAAAAAACAAACATGATTTAACATACGTAAACTATTTAAAAACATTCAAAACATTCGTAGTCACAGCACTCTGCACATTAATATTTGGATCCAATGACCTTATCAGCAATGCTTCACATATCACTCGTTCCCAATAACTATTAAAACTTCTCAACAAAATTCTAAAATCAGACATTCCTATATCACTTTTACAGCCTCTATTGTGTTCACTAATATTGGTCAAACCCTTCAATCGACAATGCTCTAGAACTCGAGTACAGAGATGACGGGAAGTCTCTCCAATGTATGTGGCATTACACCCATTACATGTAAGTTGATAAACGAGATCAGAACACAATCCAACCGGAGTTTTTGATTTATTAATAAACATATTGCGTACCTTACACGAATTAGAGACGATCTTATATTCTAAATTTCCTATCAGTTTACCCAACTTCCTCTTATAATTTGTAAAGCCTTCAGAGTACGGCAATACTAACACATATTTAGGCTCAATTTTTTTATATCCATTTTTACCATCACCCAGATCAACACTCAATTCACACCCATCCGACAAATTACATTCAGACTTTCCACAACATGGATCCTTAGGATTTTTAATCAATTTATCAACAGTCTCTAAAATAAAATTTACTCTTAACCAATCATTTATCTTTAAATAACAATATTTCATTATTTTAGGTTTCACTAAAATATTTTTAAAAATCAAATGATTTAATCAACTTTTTAAATAGATCATAAAATTATAATTAAAATATCATTTACTATTCAAAATCTATCAGTGAAATTGGTAAATAATTATCATAAATATATGTTTCATAAACATTTTGTTCGTAAATTTAACTTACATAAAATAGTATTAAAATCAAGTCAATTCTAATAAATTATCAAGAAATTAAGTGTTTCTAAAATTATAGATTTACTCTCATTTCTTCAATAATTTCATTAAAAACCTAATCAAACCCTAAATCCATTAAAATTCAACAGAAAACAGTTTAGAAGTGCCGGCTGGATTACTCGGTGTAATAAAGCTTATAATTACTTATTTTAGGTCGATTTTTCGGGAGATGGGTGAAAGGGAACGAGCGAAAAGATTAGTTCATATCTTCCCACTGCTTTTATAGGAGA
This sequence comes from Schmidtea mediterranea, assembly GCA_022537955.1. NCBI lineage: Eukaryota > Metazoa > Platyhelminthes > Tricladida > Dugesiidae > Schmidtea > Schmidtea mediterranea. The sequence goes on from CM039679.1 coordinate 129,202,277, forward strand.
TGATAATTGACGTTCGACCCCAATGTTACGCACGACTAGACACGAGCTATAGGCGGAGAAACTGCACTTACACAGTTTGATAGTTGTGCAAGATTTTTATATCTTGTATTTTGAGTTTGCTGTGGGCCAGAAAAATTTCGACAAGTCATAAGAAATTGTTCGTCATAATAACATATAATTGGTAATACATTTAGTACAAGCAATATTAGACATTCTCATCACCCTTCTAGAGAACACGTTCAAGTAGTAACTAACTTATAGTATACTTGAATTCGTGACGTAGAAAGTTTATTTAGCCAAACTTTTCTCAAGAGTTTCCCACTTGAAATTGGCTTTGTTAGACCACAATCTGATTTCACAAAGAAAAATGATTTCTCACAAAGTGATAAAAATTCTGTGATCTTAACCTTGCGTGTTTTTTCTGATGTGTTTAAACAAAATTCTACCTTTAATTTACTTGTTTTATTTAACTCAAATTTTAATACTTTCTTAAATTAAATAGACAATGTATTTTTATAATTTTTGATTGAATATTTCCAACCAAAAATATTTTATTTTAACTGGTGTTGGGTCAAAACTCAATTTGTTTAAATGAATTGGTAAGAGCACGCAAACACAGCAAGCAGATTTAAAATCAGACCCTAAAACACCAATTTGTTGGATGATGAGGGTAGACCCATCTCCACATTTATCCTAAACAAGTACTACAAGGCGGGGCCTGGCAAGTTCAGAGTGAACATATATGCTGAGGAACGGGCATAAAACAAACAAATCATCAAGGTGCAGAATCCCAAATCAATATCCCAAAGATACAGAATCCCAGCAGATCAATCAATTCCCAGTATGCAGATTATACAAATCTTATGTGTCGAACAATTATCCCATATATAACTTGAACAATTAATTTTTATCCGAATAATTATGATTATGTTTCTATTTTTAATTCTGGGTACACTTATTATCCTGTGTTGAACAATTGTCCTGTATATAATTTGAACAATTAATTTTTATTCGAACAATTTGATTATATATTTTATTATTATTGGTCATGTTTTAATTAATTTTATTCGAACAATTTTGATTATATATTTTATTATTATTGGTCATGTTTTAATTAATTTTATTCGAACAATTTTGATTATATATTTTTTTATTATTGGTCATGTTTTATTATTGTAATTAAAAAATTTTTTGGTTTTATTATTATGATTGGGTTTACTATATCAACAAAACAAATTTCAAAAAAAAAATAAAAACAATTAACGTCATAAACGGAAGTAAATAAAATAAATAAAAATTGCAGAAAATTGAAATTAAATAAATAAGACCGAATTTTTTAAATATTAAATAAATAAAATAAATTATTAAATAAATAAAAAAGCCTTGTTGCTGATAAAATATTTCAGTATAAATACTGGAGTATTTTTCAGTTCAATTGCCCTTAAATTTTTAACCAAAAAAAGAAGCGGTCTGAAAAGGGAAATCCTTTTACAGACTTTAAAATAGAACAGATAACGTTCACCACAATTCTTTTTCGCATTCACGTACATAACACGCACCTACATACACGATAACATTTACATAACAAGCATCAATTAAAGGATTTTTTATTTGAATTTGAATAAAGTTTTAATTTGAGAAAAGATTGATTAGAAAGAAAATCTGTAACAAATCTAACTTGGTAAATTTTATTTATAAATAAATTTTTATATATCAACTTTGTCTTTTGATTTATATAAGAAACCAGTGCAAGTTGAGACTCACTAAAATCGAGACTTCAACAAATTAACAATGCAAAATATGAGAAAGAAATAATTAAAATATAAAATTAAAGACATAAAAATAAATAAAACTATTAACAGAATGTAACAAGATCCGCACGAAACAAACATAGAAATAACATGAAAACACAGAAAATTTGACCAAAAAATTGACAATTTAATTAAAGAAACAAGAGTTCATGCAAATTAGAACTAAAATAAAATAATTTGAATTAGAAATAATTCAATTATTTGTTAAAAGAATAAATTGTCAAAATAAATCAAAAATTAAGAAAATAAAGTTAGAAAATATAAAGAAATTCTTAAGGTCAAATTTTGTTTTAATATATCAAAATTAACACGCAAGGTTAGGGTCACAGAATAGGTATATATATCGATTCATTTTCACATAAAAATCATCACTTTTACTCTGAGTAATCAGTTTTTTCGGAATTATCAGTCGAAACTTAAAACCGTCTTAATAGAATTCGAACCATTTGTCATTACTAACGCTATTCAAAGTCACGAATCTATCGAAGTAAGCAAGAATGACTTGCTGTTATTGCCATTGTGTATGAGATGAATATTAACGATAAATGGAACCAAAATTGGTATCTGATAAATATATATTATAAATATTATGAAACTTCTCTGTGTCGAAATTTTTCCGGCCCACAGCCACACACCGACAAGTTATTAAAATATCACATAAATAGTCGAGCAGTGTAAGTGCGGTGTAAGTCCGCCAACAACTCATGCCCGTGAGAGATATCATAGGGGTAAAAGGGAGATCGGGAGACAATCTTTTGATTGCCTACCTTTCTACCTACTCCCGAAAAATCGACCTAAAATATCATTACGTATCGGCTAAAATATTAACACAGAGTAGTCCAGTGGGCACTCTTAAAATCTAATGTCAACATAAAATTTTCCTAAGATCAATTTGAGGTTTACGGGAACGGGACTTGTGGAAATCGATGCATCGAAATTTTATTAATCTGAAAAGATCATTGGGATTTGTAAAAAAATAAAATTAAACTGTTAATTTACAACTATGGGAAATAATAATATAACTTAAACTAAACCAGTAATTTCATTAACCGTAAGTCGACGAATTTAGATAGATTCCAACTAAATAAATAAGTGAATAAGATTATAAGATTTCCATACCACAACAAATCGAGCATGGTACTATAATATACTAATAAATCCAAAGAATAAGACTAGCCGAAAACTCGCCGAGCCATTATTTCCCCAATCAACCCGTTAATAAATTTTGACCCAGAAGTAGCACTTTACCTACACCAGTAAGTCGTAAATAGATGTTCGAATTGTTTCTGGCGGATCAGCCCACGTTTAGCATTAATATACCAAAATCTACGAAAGAAATAAAATTGATTAAGAATTTTCCGACTCTTATTTAAGTCGACAGAACAATGGGTAGAAACTCTACCGCTGGTGATTGGAGTGTGAAATAAAATATTACACACCCAGCAAGTTGGCAAAAATAATTCACTGAGGAATGAAAATTTATGACGTAGCCAGCGGATAGAAATAGTCAGAAAATCATCTGCTATCTAGCGATCGATAGTAGGAGTGGGGAAGAGACCAACCACTCACAATTGGTCAAGAAAGTCAACATTACCACGTGGCGGTACACACCTACAGACCCCACGAGTATAAATGGCCAGCGAAATTGTATACGTCGTGTAATTACTGAAATATTAAAATGACAGCAGATTCAGCTAATGAACCCATGAAAATGAAAGAAAATTCTCTAATTAATGATTCAAATCAACGAGCACCCGAGAAGTATAATCATCGAACCTATGGAGTTTCGGATCACGGACGAAACCACCTTGCTGCGCAGCGTTCTATGGCAGGTAAGGCTACCCAAGTCATGTTTTTGTGTCAATGAAAATTTATGTCACAAATTGTTATGTTAATTCTTTTTTATACAATTGAAAATGGCGATTCAGTAATTCCGAAAACTCCTAGGCATAAATTGCTTCAACTATTAGATTTATCCAATAATTAAAACTATCATTGAGCCATCAGGAACTTCTGTAGCCACGTCGATAAACAAATCATGAACCACATTTTGTCAGAGTAAGATTTCGAGGATAAGAGCGAGCCGTAAAGTAGTGTCGAGAGTTCACGTCGAAATAATTCCAAATGTATAATGGCATTCTCCGATGTACATGAATCTTCTAGAGTGTGAAATTCCTAATGCCTCCGTAATTATCCCAGTTAATTTACCTGGTTGATCTTAACTGAAATAGTGCTCAAATCCTCCCTTGAAGGTAAAAGTGATCACCACTCAAGGTGATCCATTCTAAACTTGTAATTACGAGCCGGAGGGAATGAAATATTACATTTTTGGTTTTCGATACAATGAAACGGCCGACTCCATGCTGTTTTACTATAAGTGAAAGGAAAAAGTTAGAAATAATTTTATTAGCACTACTATATTGAGAGGATCAAAATGAAGACCACTGTTATAAGATATTCTAGATCATTTCCCCCTAAGCACAATTTTAGAAAAGGGTATCTCTAAATTACATAGATGCTGTAGTTAAACCTGAACGATTATAGTTTTGCTTATTCAAACAAATTGGATTTATATGTCCCTGAAATTTAATTTAGAAAATTGGCTATGAATGTATATCGATCATTGATAGGAAGGAAATTAATATGGACTAATAATCTTTTAATGTCGTTTTGACAGGCACCCAGGCCCGTGATTGGGAAGATGTGGACCGTACCACGCTTACGGTACCGACATGATTCGCCGGAAGGTATCGTCAGGCCTTTTGGGACAGAGACTACACAATATCGACGTATGGGACCCAGAGTGGCCGAGTAGGAACAACAATGGATCGGAAACTGATGTAGAGCTCCCTAGCAACTCATCAAGAAGGAGCGGGCAGAAACCCAGCCCGAGAGATCCGGCAGAAGGCGGAAGTCGAACTGCACACATTGAAGCAGTTCGAGTGGCGCTACCAATTTCTCGCGAAGCGGCAAAGAGAGCAACTTGCAAGGATCAACCGGGATATCGCGAGCAGGCGTATTCTTAGTTCAGACGGGTACTTGCCCGCTTACGGTGGGGCCCATAATCACGAGACCCGGCCCTCCTGGACAGTGACGCACCGGTTCACTTGGTGGGGCCGAAAAGTCTCCTCCAACCAGATATACGAGACATCCTAGAGGATTGGGGTATCGAGGAGCACGCGTACTCGCGACGACGTTTCATGGATAAACGGCCACACAACCATTGAACCTTTATTTTGTATGTTATAGTCGTAATATATTCATTATATCAGCAACTCGTCTTCGTTTTTTTCGTAAATTTAAAGTACAACGATGAATAAATGAATTGAATAAGAAAACGCGAGCCGATTCACCTGAATAGGCGAGACCAGAGATGATAATGGAGTAGGGACTGAAGCTTTACTCATTTTATGAAAACTCACAATTTCTTTTATTTTGTCGCCTGAAGCTCATCTTATATTTGTTTTATTATTAAGGTGAAACTATGAACGATGCTATGCAGAGAATTAGCAAAGAACTAAAGAGTCTCCGAAAGGAAAATGTCAACTTACGCCAACAGTGTATTCAATTAAGCCGTGAGCTGCAGAGAGTCAAGGCTACTTGGTTCGAGCCGACGAGAGTAAAGCGACTCTATCAGAAGATTGACGCAGCACAGAAGGGCTGGCAGGAAGAGAGAGCCCTGAACCAAGCCCAGAAGGTTCAGATACGAGGGCTGGAAGTAGCCGTAGCGGCGGCCCAGGAGGGGACAGGCGGTCACCTACCCTCTGGTGTTTGCCCCAGCCCAAGTGGCCTACCAGAATGTAACCAATTCGGCTCAACCGTCGTTCCAACGAAAATCGCGCGCAAGACCAGGACGAGCTGACAGGAAAAGACAGAACAAAAAAAATTGCGAACGAGACAGAAATAAATGTAAATTAGCGATATAGGAACAAATAAGATTTTTCTCTTTGTTAGTTTTCTTTGACTTCACAATGTGAATACAGTAGTGATACCCTATGAGGGGTAAAGACAATGAGATACAAAGTCGAGTGTGTAGGGGACCTAAAGCATATAAGACGAGCATAGACCTTCTAACGGTAGCTCGCTGAACCAGCTGTAGACCGGGTCTTAGCAATTTTGAAAACAAAGCTCCCCTTTGACGGTCACAGAACCATTGGTTACAGTACCAACGTTGCCTAACAACAGGTAACCAGTGGCAGACAGACATAATTATATGATTGGGTTCAAGGTCATACCGATCGCCTATAACCCCACACTGGTTTTATTCATCAACTTCCTGGTTTTATAAATGTGTCTCTTTTCGGTCGAATCCTCGTGTTATTATGTTGTTTTTTCTGTATATTTCGTGCGGTTCTTGGTGCATCTTTGTATAAATTTTATTTACTTTTATTTTTTTGATTTTGTATTTAGCTATAGTCTTCTCTCAGTCTTTAGGGTGTTTAGTCGATTTTTATAGGTTTGATTTTAAATCTGTATTGCTGTGTTTTGCATGTTTTTTTCGATTCATCTAAACAAAACTTTGTCTTGGCCCAACAGATCGCAGAAATTATCAAAAAACATATTTCAGAGTAAGTGCGGACCTCGAATGTTTAAACAATAAAAAGCACATACCAACGGTTTTAAACCAAGCTAATTTTAAAGGTAGAATCTGAATATTGCCAATTTGTATCCAAAACTCAGTGACTTTTGTAAAATAAACATATATTTACATATATTTGTGAGTCTAGAGCATTCTCTTAAATTCAAAATATTTCATTTTACTGAAATAAAATTTACTAAATAAAGAATATTAACATGTTTTAACTTTTCCAAAAAAATCATGATAATTACGCTGTAATTTTTCTAATGTTTCTTAAAGAAAGCTGAAGTATATTTTCAATGTAACCTTGTTTAAATAAATCAGTTCATAGATACCGAGGTTGGTATTTTAAGTTGTAAATTATTTTTTATTTTGTTAATGTTTTTATTTGGATAATATAGTTTTTAATACTTCACTTATTAAATAAATCAGTTCATAGATACCGAGGTTGGTATTTTAAGTTGTAAATTATTTTTTATTTTGTTAATGTTTTTATTTGGATAATATAGTTTTTAATACTTCACTTATTAATTAGTCCATAATTAGTATTATATATTACTGTAATAAATTTAGATTTAGTTTATAATTTATTTAATTGCAATTTTTTTTCAGAAATGCAAGATATTTTATTTGATTCTTTCATTTTTTCAAATGGCGATACTTATGAAGGAGAATATATTAATGATTCTTCACTAGGAATCATTCGTCAAGGGAAAGGTATTAGCGTTACAAAATCATCTATTATTTACGACGGTGATTTTGTGAATGACCTTATGCAAGGAAATGGAACACTAAAATTTCCATCTGGTGCAAAATATGAAGGCGACTTTTTAAACAATATGTAAATTGAATTTAATAATGTGTCAAAAGATTATTTTCCATTTAAAGGTTTCACGGAGAAGGAAAATATACATTTCCCGATGGATCGTTTTATGAAGGAAATTTTGATAAAAACAGACTCATAGGAATCGGGAAATTTTTTGACACGAATAGAGAAACGTGGATAGGAGCATTTGACAACACTTGTGCCAACAACTTAAAATTTCAATTAACTAGTTTAGATGCCAGTAAAATCGAAATGACTAAAATATAACTTTGTCTTGTTGATTTGTAATTTTTAATACTTTCTTTTTCCGTTTTTCAATTTAAAATTTTCAAGATTTAAATTCTGAAAAAAAATCTGCTTATAGTTGAATTATCTAGTTGTTTTTATTACCGTATTTTCCAGCATAGAAGTCGCCACTTTTGAAGACAAGTGCGATTAATACAAAGCAGTGAATTATATAAAATACAGATTTTTATCTACCATATGTTTATATTTCTTTGTGATTAGACAACAACACAAACATGTTTTGAATGACATTTAAAATGCAGTTGACATACATTAAGCTGATATCAGATAATGTCGGGGACGGAATTTGTATACTGCTTATATGATCAATTTTTCGGAAAAAATAGGTAATTTACTAAGGTTCGACTAATACCACGATGTGAGTTATAACCAGGAAAATAAAGTATGGAATAATTTTTGTGTAACTTTTCAATAAATTAGTTTTAGTGCCTGCTACATTTAAATTTTAATTAATTTGAAATTAAAATACAAATGCGTTATTAAAAATAACAAATATTTAATTTTGTTTAAATATTTTAACTTTTAACATGATCGCCATCTTGATAAATTTAAAAATGAACCACAACTCGTGAAGATCATGAAACATTCATCGATAATTTTTCACATTAAAATCCAATCGTGGAAATCGCTGTTTTCATTTCCACTTAATTTTTGTCAGCTTGAAACAAAACCAACTCACTTCAAAATCGAAGTGGACAAAATATTATTGATATATGATGTGCACACCACAATGTCATAAAAGGCAAAACTCGAGAATTATACTTGAAGAATGTCCCATTTAAAAATGTTTGAAATAATGTTAGCAGATCAAACGAAAAAGAACTGTTTGACTACAAGTCAGTCGTGTTCAGATTGTTTTAATTGCGTAGTAACACAATATAAAAACCGGCACATCAAGATGATTTAAAATAACCAACATAAACACTAAGTAAACCTAGTAAACGCCAGAAAACAGACAAATTAAATAAATAAACACAAAAGTCAATCATAAAATAACACAAATGCAAGAAAAACACGAAATAAAACACAAAACTATTGTTGGACCAAGACTAAGTTTTGTTTAAATGGATCGAAAATAACATGCAAACACAGCAATGCAGATTTAAAATCAGACCTATCAACATCAATTGACCACCCTAAAATATGAGAGAAAGTGTAATTAAACACAAAATCAAAAAAATCAAAGTTAATTAAAATATATACAAAGATGCACCAAGAACCACACGAAATTAACATAAAAGTAACACGATAACATGAGAATTTGATCAAAAATGGACATTTCATAAGAAATTATTGAGTAAAAGGAGGCAAAATAGAATTGTTGGATGATGAGGGTAGACCCATCACCACATTTATTTTAAACAAATAATTCAAAGCAGGGCCTGGGAAATACAGGGTGAACGTGCATGCGGAAGAGCGAATCTAATGATAATCCAGAACAAACCAATCCCTAATATGAAGAACAAATCCTAACAACCTAAGGCATAGCCCAGAACAAATCATCAAACTAATATTGTTTATGTGATACCCTTGTGATTTATCCGAACAATTACTATGACAAATCTTTGTAATTTATCCGAACAATTATTATTCTTTTTATGTGGTATTCGATAGTAAATTAAATTTATGTATAGCATTATTTCATAGTGGATGTTATTTATTGTTAAGAATTATATTGGTGTTTTATAGTTATTTTTATGATGTTATTATATTGTTAAAAAATTATATTTTAATTTTGAATAAATTTTCACCCTAAATGGATAATATAAATTAAAATTTATTCCAACGAAACACTAAGAACTAATTTTCCAATAAACCATAAATAAATAAAAAATGAATTATTTAAACGAATTGTCCAATAAACTCTAAATAAACAAAATGATTTCCTGGGAATACAAAACAAATAATAAAACCCTAAATAAATAAAAATGAATTATTTCTGGGAATATTAAAGGTAAATAAAATATCCCAAAAATATAAAATAAATTAAATAAATAAATAAAATCCTTTTTTAAGTAAACATCAACTCAGTATAAATAGAAGAAAATTTTCATTTAAAAGCGCCATTAAAATCTTAACCAAAAAGAAGCAGTCTTGCAGAGTTAATCTTTGCAAGGCTTTAAAATACAACAGTCAAAAACGTTCACATTGATATTTTTTGCATTCACTACATAGCATACACCTACATGCATACTAACACTTACACAGCAAGCATTAATTATCATTAAAAGAAAAAGAAAATTCTAATATTGAACTTGAAAGTGATCTGAATATATTGAATTGGTAATTTTTATTGTTATTCAATAAATTATTTATACAACGAGTTTGTATTTTCATTTATATAAGAAACACCAGTGAAAAGTTGAGACCTCACCAAATTTGAGACCCAACAGAATATTTTTAGTGTGAAATATTCAATTGAAAAAATTTATAAAACATATTTTTCATTTAATGCAAGAAAATGATAAAATTAAATTGAGATAATACAAATAAGTTCAAAGTCAAATTTTGTTTTAATGCACCAAAAAGAACACGCAAGGTTAAGATCACAAAATACTGATTGATTTTTAAAGAATTTTAATCACTTTCGTGAGCAATCACTTTTTTACTGTAAAATCACTTTTTACTGCGAAAACTATTACTTTTGCTGAAGAAACACTTTTCTAGCGAGATGCACTCTATTAAAAACTCTACTCAGAATAACGGTAATTGACAATTTTTTAAGATACGAAATCAGCACACTTACAAGTAAGTCTCTACTTGAGCGTATCCTCTGGAATGTTGTTGTGTGAGATAATTGTAAATGAATTTATGTCGAATTGTATATGAACCAATTATAATTTACGTACAGAGTCTAATTGATTTACTTATGTCGAAATTTTTCAGGCCCAGAGCCAAGCAGATGGCAATATATTAATATAATACACAAATAACGAGCTGTGTAAGTGTGGTTTCTCCGCCTATAGCTTGTGCCCGTGAGGGTTTAGTCGTGCGTAACGACGGGCTTAAACGTCAAATCATCAGATCCTATAGTGGCAGTTGGAAGATTGGGGACTAGTCTTTTGATTAGCTCCCTTTTACTCCTCTCCCTTAAAATTCGACCTAAACTTCGAATAATACATCGGCAAAATTCTTTTACATCGAGTAGTTCAGTGGGCACTCATAAAATCCTAATATCAACACATATTCCTTAAGATCAAATTAGAGGGAAAGGGAAATGGAAGCTCGAAATCGATGCAACTATTTTTAATAAACCTTTAAACTTGATATCAAATAAAGTAAAACGAGCATCATAAAAAGCTAGCTAGCACCAATTCACCAAAAATTAATAAAATAAGTCATAAATTAGACTTTAGACTAAGCCGAATAAGATTATAATTTTATCAGAACGACGGTCAACAGTAATAAAATGCTCATTACAATAATAAAATAGTACCAACGATGTCGAATTATGATATAATAAATAAGACAACCTGCCCGAGGTTATTAACGAATTACCTTATTGATGCAATTTTAGGATATTTAACACTTTGAGAGCATACACACAGCTGATTATACCTTTATTTTATTTTTTTTATTATCTTAATACCAAATCAGTTATTATTTAGACCGTATTCAGACCGTGTTCCGAATATAAGTATTTCCAAATATGATTCTTAAATAAACTCAACGATTTAACGGTCAGGATGGGTGGAATAATTAATAGAAATTTTCATAAATTTTCGATAATCATAGAAAGTTTCAAATAAGGACATAGAACCTACAATAAATGATAAACAAATATTATAAATTCTTTTGAATACAGTTGAGACTTCCAGGAGTTAGTTTAATCGGTCCCCAAAATTACAATTAATAATAACCCCTTATTGTCAAGAAAGTTAATAAGATTCGCTTGGATTTTAGATATGGATGCAACCAAATCGCTCAGTCAAGATTTAAAGAGACTGTGACGAGAAAATGCTGATTTGCACAAGCAGCTGAGGCAATTATGCCACGAAATCCAAGAGGTAAAAGCCACCTAGGTTAAATCGGTACTGGCCAAACAGTTGTACCAACGCTTAACTGAAGCTTAGCAGGGCTGGAGGGAAGAGAAGATTTTGACACAGGCCCATTGAACTCAAATCTTGGGACTGGAAGTCGCTCTCTCTGCGTGCCAAGAAGGAAGCGCGGTAACCTATCCACTGGTCTTCGCCCAAACACAGATAGCATATCGCGAGCAAACTCGACCAAATGAATCGAGCAAAACTATACCACCTCACAAAAGGCCTGGAAGGGCAGAACATAATCGTAGACGGCTCCAACAGATCATCAAGCCGAAATGAATGATATTACCCTCAATTAAATGATTTTATGTCGTATCAATAAAAATGAATAACTTAACTTTTGACAGCAAACATTTTTTAGTTTTCTTTAAATTAATGTTAAGTAGTGAATTTCACGGTAGAGAAGTAATTTTAGGGACCAAAAGATTCTAAAAGACGAGCACAGGCCTTCTAACGGCAGATTGGTGGACCCATCATGAGGCCGGGCCTTAGCAGTCCTAGGAGTAGGGCTCAACTTTGGCGGTCTCATAACAATTGGCTACATTACCAAACTTTTTCCTAGCAACGGGTAATCATTGGCTGTGGTTGAACGTCGTATCTCTGGGTTTCAAGGTTTTGAACCACAAACCCACCACTAACAAAGAAAAACATAATCGGCAACAAAGTGAATAAAAACCTTGGGCAATAATTAGAAAAATAAAATAAATGAAAAAATTAGAATAAAAATGAAAAAGAATTTTATAAAAATAAATTTGAATAGTATTTTTATACATTATGATGAAATAGATGATAAAATAGGGTCATATATTTCATCATAATTAAAAAAGCTTAGATAACCAAAAAATAAGGTATCTTTAAATTCGCTAGAAAATCGACATAAAAATACTAGCCAAAGATCAACACTTAAAAATAAAAATCTGAAAAGATTTAAGCAAAATTTGTAATTTTCACCTTTGTTTTAATGCAGCAAAATGCACACACTAACAATAAACAGCAAAAACATGTAAATATACCGCTACGACTTTGAACAATTTTAATGAAAATCGTGAATATTAAATTCCGAGACATACATAATTGATAGGATAACAAATATATTGGATAAACTCTCGAAAATATTTTTGACAAAATTCAGGAGGAAGATTTAGAAAAACTTAGTAAACTTTTTTGAATTTTGATTCAATTTTTAGACGATGTTTTGTTGATTTTTATTGAACTTTTCTATGATGTTTTATTAATTCTGATTCAGTTTTTGATGAAGTTATAATGTTCCACTATGGTTTAATTTTCAGTGATTTTGATTGTTAGCAGGGTTTAACATGACTTTTCATGTTCAACGATAGATGATGTTTATTTTGTTAATTTTGTGAATGATATTTATATATTTGGTGCAAAACACTTGAAAAAAATCACAATAGGCTTGTTAATAATATTACATTTGTAATTAATTTTTTTTGCTAGCTGATTCGTATTTTCTCAGCGATATGGATATAGAAAGCTAAAGCTGAAGAGCTTAGAAGCAGGCCCTGAAAAAGGGGGATCAGAAGGGTCATTTGACATGGGCCTCCAAAATATAGCTAGCAACACTATTGCAAACTATAAAAAAGGATGAAAAAATTTACTTCGCGCTCTTTTGCAGTTCTTACATTTTATGGCAAAACAAATTTACCTGCAATAAAATCGAATAAAACTATAGTTTGCGCCCGATCAACAATGGTCCAGGATCGCGTAAATGGTCTGGCTACACTGAACACTAATTGAGATATTGCAAAGACACTCGATTATTCAAAAATTATAATTTCTTTATAATCTATAAAACCTAGAAAAGCTTTTTTTTTAAATTTCATTATTAAATTTCGTTTTTGTTTTTAAAATTTTTTTATATAAACATAAACGCACACATCTTTATTTTTCACTCGATGATACCAAATTTATTACCTAACCCGGGCCTCTAAATGCCTCTAATATACCCTGCTTAGGAGTATATATTTACAAAATATGAAAGAATATACTAATGGAAAAAACGGAAAACTTAATAATGCCATCCATACTTAAAACATACTTCTAAACACGCTACGAATTTTTAGCAAGTAATTGACGAAAAATCAGTTGTTAGAACTTCATTTATAAATTTTTTAATAGATCATATTCGATAATTATAAACGACGATATACATAAATTTTGAAATAATATACTTAGAATAGGGCAAATGTTAAACCCAATGTGTAGTTTAGGAGTGTTAACTGATATAAAATTTCATAAATACCTAAAATACAAACAAATCTATTATATATTTCGAAATTTCCTGCTACCTTAATACTGAAACATCCGAAAAAAATTAAATTGCTGTCGATAGACATAAAGATGTACACATGAATATATATATATATATGTGTGTGTTAAAGAAAGAAAGAATTGAATTTCTCATTATAATTTTATGTCTAAGATTACAAATCCATAGTTCATGAGAAATACAAATATATAAGTAAACTTTAAATCAGTCTAAATGAATATAAATTCAGGTAGGGAACATTAAAATAAAGTAAAAATTATTGTAGATTAACGGAACCTGGCTAAACTAAGAATTTTTAAAATTTTAATGATTATTAATTTCATAGACGTTTATAGTTACTTAATTTATAAATGAATAGGTTTATAAAACCAATGATAAAATTGAAATTATTTATTATTCAGTGGAAGAGCCAATAGAAAAGCCTAAAAGACGGACTGAACAGTGAATTGTGTAAATATAAATTCAGTATTTAATCAGATTTAAATAAATATCTTATTTTAGAAATTTGTTCCTATTATCAAACTTTAATTTAATTTTAGTCCCTAATCAGTTTTAGAACTCTTATGAAAATCTAAAAATAGTATATTACAATCGGATAACGGCAGTCCGTGGACCCGCGTGAATGCCAGGGCTTTAGCAATACAAAGAGCTGTTCTCACTGTGGGGTTTATGGTTTCGACAACCTTGACCCCAGATGTAAATGTTCAATGCGCCCCCAATGGTTACCCGTCGCTAAGCAACGTTGGTGATGCAACCAGTGGCTTCGAGGTCGCCAAAGGTGAGCGCCACGTAGGAACTGCTCTGGCCCGACCTCAAACTGGGTTCAACACACTGTCGTTAGAAGACCTGCGTGCGCTTTATTCATTTCGGTCCCAACTTTCTCATACTCGATCTTATTCATTCTATAATTCGATTCTTTGACTTTCACTAATTATCCTAATTTATTTCTGATATCTAATCTATCAGGCAAGCCAATGGGATAAAACAAAAATTTATTTAATAACAATTAGTAATGTATTTTATTCATGGCGCTCGTTCCTTCCAGGGTGATGTCTGTTCGGCTTTGGGATGGCCTTTAGAGCAGTCACCGCATCTCTATAGGCTAGTTGGCGGGAGCGAAGACGAGGGGGTACGTCACCGCCGCGCCTTCTTGGCAGGCCGCTACTGCTACCTCTAGGCCTTTTATCTGTGTTTTTAAACTTTGGTTCAGTTGCTTCTCTTTGGCCAAACCCTTCTAGGCTGCTTTCATTTTTTGGTAGATAGTTTGGACCTTCTTCGGCTCCAACCAGGTAGCCTTAGTTCGTTGTATTTCCTTTGTTAACTGTAAAATTTGTTCATACAGCTTCTTATCTGCCCAGTGCGCGTTGTTCATTTCACTTTGTAAGATTTGGCTTGATTTCATATCTACAAAAACACAGTTATTAGATCGCGTAATTCCACATTAATATTACTCAACACAATCTTAGATCGAGGCGTGTCATGGATATATTTGTTAAAATAAATTTATCTAAAAAGTAAACATAAAACTAAAACTAAGCTATTTTATTTTCAAATCACTAATCACAATGCGGTTCGCGATGCTGTCTATAGTCGCCTCGCCTTGGGGTCATCCGCGCGTAAGGGTGTTCACGGTGTTCATGGTTTTGCTCTCTCTCCGTCCTCATATTTCGGGGAAGGATCCTCCGCGGAACCACCACATCGATGGCCGTGGATCTCGCATTCAATCTGCTATCGTTGAGGTTGAACGATGTATTATACGGCGGAGCGTATCCGTCTGTACTGGGAATCCTTCCTGCGGATATGTCGTCGTTGACGTTGGCTAAATAACGTCTGGCTCTTTCCACCTGATTATTGGTCTGTCGCTGATGTTCCTCAAGACGGGCGAGGAGGAACTCAGCTTGACTCCGGATTTCTTGGGCCGGGTTGCGTCCTGGCTCCCGTTTTATGGCAACAAACAGGAGTTCGATCTCCTCAGACTGCTGTTGTGCTCCGAACCTCGACTCTTTGACCGGGAGACGGTGAATCCCGCATCCCACATGACCTGGCGACATCGATTTGCCGCATGTGCGGGGAAGCGTACCGTGATTCCGGATGCATCGATCCACGAATTGTCTAAACAGAAGAAAATTTCAATACTTAATTTGGTTCGCTTTGTCATTTGTTTCATTGGACTACTTCGTCGTGGGTCGATAAAAAAGGGTGTCGTGTAACTATAGTGTAGTATTCACGATATTGATGAGTATAGCGCTATAGCGGGTTACTCCGTAACGAACTTGAGTCTAACGGAAACATTCGTCAGAAGTATGTCATTACGACGAATTTAACTGCTCCGACCCAGTTGTGATGAGGAGGGAATCCGAGATCTATTAATTCAATTGACAAGGAAATGACCTAAATTTATTATTTCTACTAAAACAAATTGGTTACTTTTCTTTAGTTTACGCTGCGTGTACGAACGGATATTTTAATTATTTTATTAAATTTAATCCGCTACCTAACCCGAGCATTCCCATGATATTAACTCATTTTTCTTTACTTCCTAACTGTATGAATGAGGTAAATGTACACGACAATTCACTTAAGTTCTCAAGATTCGCCATCTGGACATATTGATCCTTCCCACAAATCTGACTTATCCATTCCTTTACTCTATATCACAAAGAAGGAAAAAAAACTCTTGTTCGGATATTAAATTAACTATTCGTATAAATCGATTTTCTGCTGGTACCGACTCAACCATCTTCTCGTCTCCTACTATATTAGTTAAACGACATTTTATTTGAATTATTACAACTAATGGTCTATCTAAACGGTTGGTTTTGATAATGTTCACTTATCCGCGACTGTGCTTTATATTATATAGCTGAAATAATAATTTTATCTCCTGTACCAGAATTTCTGTATCAACTAAAATGACAATTTTATCACCAAAGTTACTATATTAACTACTAGATAATATTGAAATAACAATTTTATTTAAATTACCGGAAAATAAGGTATTAATTAATATGTAATATTAAAATGACAATTTTATTACCGAAAGATAACGTAGTACTAATATGTAATATTAAATTGACAATCTTATTCAAATTACCGAAAAATAATAATGTAGTACTAATATGTAATATTAAAATGACAATCTTATTCAAATTACCGAAAAAATAATGCATTACTAATAGGTAACCTGATGTTGAGGTCTCGATTTTAGTGAGTCTCAACTTGCGCTGGTTTCTTATATAAATCAAAAGACAAGTCGGATATATATAAAAATTTATTAATAAAAATTTACCAAGTATACACTAAATCAGGTTCAACTTCTTTCGATAAACACAATTTATTTAAATTCAAATAACAATTGAAAATTGGGTGCTTGTTGTGTAAGTGTTAAAATGTGTGTAGGTGCGTGTTATGTAAGTGCGTGCAAAAATCGTGTGGAACTTTATCTGTTCGATTTTAAGGTCTTAAAAAGATTTCCTTTTTCAGACCGCTTCTTTTTCGGTTAAAATTTTAGTGGGCAATTGAACTGAAAAATACTCCCAGTATTTATACTGAAATATTTTATCAGCAAAAAAGGTTTTTATTTATTTAGTAATTTATTTTATTTATTTAATAAAATTTTAGTCTTATTTATTTAGCATTAGAACAATTTATATGTTTCAATTTTCTGCAATTTATATTTATTTTATTTACTTCCGTTTATTTATTTATTTTGTATTCATTTAAGACGTTAATTGTTTTTTTGAAATTTGTTTTATTGATATTTAATTTAGTTGTTTTAGATATAGTAAAACCCAAAAAAATAATAAAAACCAAAAAAATTTTTAATTACAATAATAAAACATGGCCAAGAATGATAATAATAAAAACATATAATCAAAATTGTTCGAATAAAAATTAATTGTTCAAATTATGTACAGGACAATTGTTCAACACCAGATAATAAAATAATAAGTGTACCCAGAAATAATAATAAAAACATAATCATAATTATTCGGATAAAAATTAATTGTTCAAATTATATACAGGATAATTGTTCAACACATAAGATTTGTATAATCTGCATATTGGGAATTGATTGATCTGCTGGGATTCTGTATCTTTGGAATATTGATTTATTGGGTTTTGCATTCTAACTCATTTTATACCCGCTCCTCGGCGTATATGTTAACCCTGTACTTGCTAGGCCCTGCTTTATAATATTTGTTCAAGATAAATGTGGTGATTGGTCTACCCTCATCATCCAACACTGACGTTAGAGTTTCCTGGAACATGGAGGTATATCAGTAATATGAGGAAGTTCTATGAGGAAGAAATTTTTAAATTGAAAATTTTAAAAATTAAAAAGTTTAGATTAATTTTTAAAAAAAACAAAATAAGAAGATATTTTAATTAAAAATATCTTCGTAGAAAATTTGTTTAAATAAGAAAGATTAAAGCAGACATCTTTTAAGTTTGATATTTATTGAAATAAAATTTATGGAAACAAAAACTGGTTTAAATGTTTTACAGGATGAACCTCCTAATATGGTGGCAGCGGTAAACACGGACGCAATCACCGAAAGATTGCTACCAAAGGTATTCTGCCAAGGGGACGATTTGGAAAAGTTCATTAAAAGATGCGAAATTTATTTCGACGCCAAGGGAATCACGCAGAAGAAAGACCAGGAAAGATTAACATCTTGCATGATTAATGAGGATCTCCTGGAAGTGTACGCCAAAACACTGAAAAAAGCCGAAGGATTCCAGGCTAGGTTGCGATTGGCATTCGATCGTGAAAGAGATGTTTTAAAGGATCTACAAAACTTGTTGAATTACAAGCGGAAGGGTGAAGAAATAGAAACGTATTTTAAAAAGGTGGAGGACCTTGTTGATAGGCTGTTCGAAAATAAAGAATTTACCAAAGAGAAATTAACAGCAAGGATGTTAATAGTATGTGCGGAGAATAAAGAAGTTGAGAAAGAAGTGATACTACGGAAGATAAAAAGCACAGAAGAAATAAAGGAAACACTAACTCTGATGGACAAAGTAGAAAAGCAAAGAGAGCAGATAAACAGTATGAAAAGTTACGCCAGAGTGGTCTATCAGGAACCACAGGGAAGAGTACAATACAAGAAGAAAGAACAGAGAGAAGAAAGTATCCGAAGAGAAATGCCAGAATGCTGGTTATGCCACAAAATAGGACACACGAAAATTGATTGTCCAATAAAAGGTAAAATAGAATGCTGGACATGTCATAGAAGCGGACATATAAGTAGAAACTGTCCAGATAAAAAAGCTCCAAGATGTTTTGGGTGTGGGAAAGAAGGTCATATAAGAAGATTGTGTCAGGAAATACGCTGTGAAAGATGTAGCAGAAATGGTCATAGATCCGAGGAGTGTTATACAAAGATGAGGTACGGGCAAGCGATGGAGAGACAAAGATTCACGGGAAACAGATACAGTCGAATAAATGGTATCGAGGAAGAAGAAGAAAGGGAATCGTGTGTAGAGACAAATGAAGATAATTTTAGGAAGACGTACCCAAACAACAGGGCTCCACCAGTAGAGGAGTTGGTTGGAGCCATATTCTAACAGAAAATTTGATGGGATATCCTCAAGGGGCAGAAAAGTGGGAGAATGTTGGAAGGGTAAGCGAGAAAGTATACAGGTTCCTAAAGAGAGAGATGTTTGAAGAGGAAGTGGAGAGAATTGGAACCATCGAAACGGAGCAGGTTGTTGAAATTTTGTATAACAGAATGCAAGGAAGGCCTAGTATAACAGTAAGGATGAATGGGGAAAATTTCGACTGTTTATTAGACACTGGGGCAAGAATCAATGTAATGAGTGTGAACTGTTTCAACAAGCTACGAGGACAACAATTGACGAAAAGTGACGATAAGTTACGATGCGCAAACGAGAGTACGATCGAGACAATAGGAAAAACGAAGGTGCAAGTAACCATTGGAAATGTTTCGAAGGAAGTTATATTCATTGTGGCGGAGAAAGTGACACCAGACGTGATTGGAGGAATCGAATTACAAGAAACATTTGGATTTAGACTGTTAAAAATTAAAGATATCGAGGCTAGTGAAAAAGACAAGAACTATATTTGTAACATTGAAGCAAAATTTGGCAGAAAAATAAAGGATGAAGAACGATTGATACGAGCGTTGGAGCAGTTAAAGATCAATGAAGATAGCAAATTAAAGGAAATTATAACGAACAGTGGAAACGTGTTTATGGCAGATAAATGGGATGTGGGTCGCACACATTTGGTAAAACACAAGATAGTTACAAGAGGTGAGCCGATAAACATAAAACCATATCGCCAACCACTAAATTTGGAATCAAAGATTGAAGAAGCAATACAAAATTTGTACGAAAATGGAATTATACGGAAATGTAACTCTCCATGGAATACACCGCTAATATGTGTATGGAAAAAAGAGAAAAAGGATATTAGACTATGCTTGGACTTTAGACAGCTGAACGCGGTAACAGAGAGGCAGGCATTTCCAATGCCAAACATAGACGAGATGTTGGATTTGTTAGGAGGATCCGTCTTTTTCAGCTCAATCGATCTAGGTAATGCATATTACCAAGTGGAACTAGAAGAAGAATCACAGGAGAAAACAGCTTTCTCAACAAAGAACGGACAATATTGTTTCAACAGAATGCCGTTTGGAATTGCAGCAGCACCAGGTACGTTCCAAGAAATGATGACAAAAGTATTAGGCAAAATAAAGGGAGCAATGGTGTATTCGGACGACATCTTGATTTATTCAAGCAGTAAAGAGAAACACTATACAATACTCGGAGAAGTGTTAAAGGCGATTGAGGAAGCAGGCCTAAGGATTAATCCAGAAAAATGCCAAATAATAAAGGAAGAAATCAGATTCTTAGGACACATAATCAGCAAGGAAGGAGTACAGACAGATCCATCTAAAATTCAGGCCATACAGAACTTTGGGAAGCCTAACTGCGTAAAGAAACTCCGAAGCTTTTTAGGTATTTGCAATTATTATAGAAGATTCATCAGTGATTATGCAAAGAAGGCAAGGATGTTAGAACAATTATGTAGCGGACCAAGTAACAAAAAATTAGAATGGAGTGAAGGAACGAATAGCGTGTTTGAGGGATTGAAACTAGCACTCACGACGGCGCCAATCTTATGTTTTCCGGATCTGAAAAAAGAGTTCATTTTAGATACCGACGCTAGTTTCGATACCATTGGAGCAGTACTTTTACAAAGAGATAAAGATGGAAAGGAAAGAGTAATTGCGTATGGATCACACTCGATGACGAGCCACGAGAAAGGATATTGTATCACAAGAAAGGAACTATTGGCGGTATATTATTTTTGCATTCATTTTAAGCACTATCTCTACGGAAGAAGATTCACGCTCAGGACAGATCACAAGGCAATCACGTTTATGATGACAACCAAGAAGCCGATTACTTCACAATTCCAAACATGGATCAATTATTTGAGCAGTTTAGATATAAGAGTAGAATACAGAAAGGGTATTAATCACCAAAATGCAGACATGGTGTCGAGAACTAAATGTGACACGTGTGTTCAATGTCAAATGGCCCACGAAGAAGCTAAGAAAGGAAAGATAAAAACAAGATTACTAGACTCGATCAGAGAAGAGGGAAGAAGCAACATCCAACATGGAATTGTAGAAGAAGTACGAAAGAAAACGATGATACCTGAAAATGAGTTACAAGAAACAATAAAGGAAATACATAGACTATTGTGTCATGCTGGAGTCGAGAAGATAGCCGATTATATGAAAGATAGATATGTTGGAAAACACCTGTGGAGTAAGATTCAGGAGATTGTTCGAAGTTGTGAGATTTGTCAAAAAACCAAGGCTTTAACAATAACAACGAAAGAACCAGTAAAAAGACAAGATTCGAAGGAAATGTTCGAAATCATATTCGTAGATATATGTGGACCATTGGCAGAAACAAAAGGACGTAAGAAGTATATATTGGGCATAATAGATCAGTATAGTAAGTATCAAGTCTTGACAGCGATAACAAAACAAGACGAAGAAACAATAAAGAAAACGATTTTAGAAAAGTGGATTTTAAGATTTGGATGCCCAAAAGAGATAAGAGTTGATTGCGGAAAGGCGTTTGAATCAGGAATGATGAGAGAATTCACAAAGATGTTAGAGATTAAATTATGTTTTTCGAGTCCATACCATCACCAAACAAACGGTCAGATAGAAAGACAATTCAGGACAATACGGGATTTGATAAATGCTACTTTACAGGATAGAAAGAAGACGGATTGGGCAGAGATATTACCAGAAGTCGAATTCACTTTAAATGCAACCAAACAAAAAACGACAGGGAAAAGCCCGGCAGAGATAGTTTTTGGAAAAAAGATTAGCAGGGAAAAATGGTACGGGTCCAAAGAAATACCGATAAAGGAAGAACTAGAAGAACAAACAAGGAGAAAATTCAATGTAGGAGAAGAAGTATTAGTAAAAGTAGAAACACGGCACAAAGGCCAGGACAGGTATGAAGGTCCGTACAAAGTGATAGAGAAAGTGCATGACAGACGATACATCTTAAGAAATGAAGATGGAAAAAGGATCGAAAGAAATGTGGAAAAACTTAAAAATTTCTTAAGAAGGGGGATATGAGGAAGTTTTATGAGGAAGAAATTTTTAAATTGAAAATTTTAAAAATTAAAAAGTTTAGATTAATTTTTAAAAAAAACAAAATAAGAAGATATTTTAATTAAAAATATCTTCGTAGAAAATTTGTTTAAATAAGAAAGATTAAAGCAGACATCTTTTAAGTTTGATATTTATTGAAATAAAATTTATGGAAACAAAAACTGGTTTTAATGTTTTACAGGATGAACCTCCTAATAAGTAATATTTCATTGTTCTTTAAATTTAGGGTTTTGGTATACAAGCTAACCGTTTTGTTTGAGGTATTTTTGGTTTTAATTACATTGGTCCTCGGATTATCTTCCCATCACCAACTGGTCAAGGTGATGCCGGCGTTTTTCCCATTTAATATTATTACGAATGGAGTTTTTATCAATTTCATAGGAGTCGGCTTTGTTACCGGGTGGATGGTCGCCTCGGATAGTAACATGATATTTGGTCAATGCCGGGTACTCCATTCCGAACTGGTTAATGCATAAAATTTATGGTTCCGTGAAGTTTTTCCTCTTTAAATTTGGTTAAATTGTTCACTAAATAAAAAATTTCAGACAATACAAAATTTTATTTCATGCAAGTATGAAAAATCTGTTTTCAAATCCGGGGGTTGACATTGGGGTTGGAAGTTCACGTCATTGCATCTAGGTCTCGTATTTATATATTAATATGTTAGATTAAGGAATAAAACTTATCACTTCGGGAGCTAGTTTTTGGTTCTACGATTATATCATCTTCTTGAATTCTAACTGAAGCGTCCTCATTCGATCGTTTAGAATTATAAGTCATTTTGTAGAGAAATTAGATGATAATGTTCATTTAGTATGTGGAATTTATACGTGTTGGTGTGCACGTTCGGGATATAGAAAATTTTTGGTGGTTTGTCCGTACACAGATTTTAACTCTACCAGGGCGATTGGAGTGACAGGTGTGCGATATTGAACTTCTTGGAATGTCGATCGATTGATGATTTCGATGAAATGTCAGGTCGACTGTTCTAGTGGTATTTCACGTCTGTTGGCTTACTAATGGGTGACGATTTTATTATTTAATCGCAATATTCAGATTTTTATTTAAATTCGTGGTTTTTTGAAATCACCATCGGGATAGTGGAAAGTCGGATCGGTATTTTTATAATCTATTATTGGATGGTGAAAATCGAATCGGCATCTCAAAGAGATTCTTACATGTAATTTCTCTCTATTCAGTTCATTATCATTGGTAATAATTTTTGTTCTAGGTGAGGGATGTTCAGGGTTGGGTCTTTATTTAGACCACTCAAATAAATTTGGCTTATATTCTCTACGAGTTCTATTTGGGATCAGGGATTAATGGATGAAATTATCAGGTAATTCATAGCGGGAATGTTATTGTTCGGTGATTGTTGATTTGTCCCTTCAGTTCGTGGTATCATAAATTTTCTCAATATATTATTTGTTCTTTAATGATTTGTGCTTTATGATTACGTAATCATGTTGTATATTAATGATTTGATACCTATTTAACTCAAAACTTCATCAAACGTAAAATGTTCGGGATCATAAATATTAAGTCGATTTCTTTTAATGTCAGTGCGGGAATAATTTCTCAAGCCGAATGAAGTTTCTACTTATGCGGGTATCCTAATCGAAGTGTCATAACTCTTTAATTAATTTATGGGCGAGAATTTATAAAGGTATAGGTTATTATTTCATAAGGTAGTGACGGTGGTTCTGACGTATAATTTCTTGGTAGATTGGCGAGTTCGGGGAAAATAAACGCATATTTTGATAGTTTGGGTGTTATCCAGTTTATATTTTTGATATTAGGATCTTAGAGGTTGGACACACTGCATGAAATTAAAATCTTTAAAACCATCTTATTGTTTGGGTTATGTTTCAGTTAAAGTATTGGGGAGTTAAAAATTTTCTCATTGAGAGTAATTCTTGTTCTTAATTTACCAGTAATTATCCCTTGAAGCATTACTCACGTTAAAGTTAAATAATGTTTGATTGTTTGGGAAGATTATGATTAATAAGTTAGAAATCATAGCAACGATTTTGATTTGACATCGAAATCCCAGTCACCTCCCCTTTAATTGACCTTAAAACAAGATTGTGTCGATATTAAGAGTTTATGAGTGTCCACTAGACTACTCAGTGTTTTGAATTTTAGCCGTTTGTCGTAATAATTTTAGGTCGAATTTATAGGAACTGAGTGACGACGAAATAGCCAAAAGACTATTCCCAATTCAACCCATTTCCCCTATACGGAATAATAATTGACGTTTCAGCTACTGCGTTCTCACACTGTAGCCTTCACGGGCACGAATTATTGGCGGACTTACACCGCACTTACACAATTCGATAGGATATATAAGATTTTAATTACTTGTAATGTTGTTTCGGCTGTGGGCCTGAAAAATTTCAACAAAAAAATTCATTTTATTGTTTAATAATATTTATTGAAGTATAATAAACCATAATTAACATAGCATATTTCATTATCAAATCATATTAAGGCTTTCCCCACGCAAACGCACAAGTAAAGCTCTTACGAGATTACATGGACGCGACGTGGAGAAAGTTTTCGAGCATTCCTCCACTCACATTGATAAGATTAGTCCCAGATTCAAACTGATACGAGTTTTTCAAAAACTGATTATACAAAGTAAAACGGATTAAAATTATGTGAAAATGAATCGGTATACATACCTATTGTACGACCCTAACCTTGCGTGTTAAATTTGATTTAGTAAAACAAAATTTGACCTTGTGATTTTCTAGTATATTTTATTCTTAATTTTATTATTTTTGCAATTTAATTTGACAATTTTCTTTTTAATTTTTTAATTGAATTGTTTCCAATTCAAATTATTTAATTTTTGTTCCATTTTTATGGATTTTCCATTTTTTTTGTAAATTGTCAAATTTTGGTCAAATTTTATGTTGTCGTGTTATTTTTATGTTTATTTCGTGCGAATCTTGTTGCACTTTGTTATTATTTTAATTTACTTTTATGTTTCTTGATTTTATATTTAATTATTTTCTTTCTCATATTTTAGCAGGGTTAGTTGATGTTTTATGGGTCTGATTTTAAATCTGCCTGTTGCATTTGCGTGTGTATTACCGATTCATTTAAACGATTCTTAAGGCCGTTTGTATTCTGACCCAACATCACCTTAAACTGACATTCCACCCATTTAGTACAATTCCAACGTCGCTTAGCGATGGGTACCAAGTGGTATTGACCACAGATACATTTTTTTATGTGAGTTGCAATGACATCATCAATTAAAGCGATGTCAATAACCGCAGTAACCCACCAGACCATATTGTTTTTTCTATTGAAATAATTTAATTGTCAATAAAATTTTAAATTATATTATTGTTGGGCCAGAACACAAACGGCCTTGAGAATCGTTTAAATGAATCGGTAATACACACGCAAATACAACATGCAGATTTAAAATCGGACCCATAAAACACCAACTAACCATGCTAAAATAAGAGAGAGAAAACAATAAAATATAAAATCGAGAAACATAAAAGTAAATTAAAATAATAACAAAGTGCAACAAGATCCGCACGAAATAAACATAAAAATAACACGAGAACATGAAAATTTGACCGAAATTTGACAATTTACCAAAAAATGCGAAAATCCATAAAAATGGAACAAAAATTAAATAATTTGAATTGGAAACAATTCAATTAAAAAATTAAAAAGAAAATTGTCAAATAAAATTGCAAAAATAATAAAATTAAGATTAGAATATACTAGAAAATAACAAGGTCAAATTTTGATTTACTAAATCAAATTTAACACGCAAGGTTATGGTTGTACAATAGGTATATATACCGATTCATTTTCACATAATTAAAACTCGTACTAAAACTCGTACACACACTCGTACAAAACTCATATTCAGTTTTGCAAACTTGAAGCAGATTTCTTTAACCTGAATTTTTAATGTGAGTGAAGAAATGTTCGGAAATTTTCTCCACGTCGCGCCCAGACAACCTCATATGAGCTCTGTTTATAGGCGTCGGCGTGGGGAAAGGTTTATGTGTGTAGTGTGTCGAACCACGTATGCCAATTATGAAGCTGTATTTATTCCAGTTATATTTCAATAAATGATTGATTTAGAAAAACTCATGTCGAAATGTTTTCCGGTTCACAGCCGACACATCATTGCAAGTCAATAAAATCTACACACCCCAACTAAACTGTGTAAGTGCGGTGTAAGTCCGCCAATAGTTTGTGCCCGTGAAGGCTACGGCGTGAGAACGCAGTAGCTGGAACATCAATATTGTCCGTTATAAGGGAAATTGGAAAGTGGTGAGGTAGTCTTTTGGCTAAAATCTAAAATTCGACCTAAAATCTAAATTGACAATCGGATCAAAATCACCACACCGAGTAGTCCAGTGAACACTCGTAACGTTCTAATATCAACATATTTAGTCCTAAGATCAAATAAAAGGGAATGACTGGAAGGGGCGTCGTAAATCATTGCTATAGTCTCAAATTTTATTCAAATAATAAAAATATAATAAGAAAAAAAATCATGAATAGTATAGTTATAGCCTCAATCTTAATCAAAGAATAAAATCGTAATAAAGTAAAGATCATAAAAAGCATTAAAATAGTCTCAATTTTAGTCAAATAATAGCGTTAAACATGAAAGTAAGGATCATAAATTTCATTACTATAGCCGCGATTCTTAATCAAATAACAAAATAGATCATAGTAAAATAAAGATCATGAAGTTCACTGCTATATTCATGCTTTTATAAAAATCTTGAGTAACCGAAAACAATGCTTAAAGTCACGATTTGTAATTAGAAAAAGCCAAGAACCCAAAATTTCATTGTTATATCCACGACGGAGTACTTAAAGGATGAAATCAGTAATAGTAAATAATAAGAAATAAACTCCATCACCACAACCACAACGGCTGAACGTATAATAAAATCGGTAACGGTAACAGTGATAAACTTCCATTACTATGTTCGTATGCGAATAGTAAACAGTAAGATTACATACCGACATCGCATTTAAATGAAGGAAAGATAGACGTAATAATGGAGGAAACACATTAGGGTTGGTCTCAATAGTTGCATCCCGAATATACACTTATATAACCGAGTTAGAAATAGTTGATGATAACAATTCTCAATTAATGCAACTTTAATTAAATGTAAACTAAGCAAACAAAACAATTACCGAAATTAAACTTCGAGCACGACGAATGACACACGCCCAAAAAGAATTATTTAAAAATTAATTAATACCACAACACGTGACAAATTAAATTTGACTGCAAAATCATAATGGTTCATAGGCCGACAAGGACCGTAAAATAGACAGGATATAAGAGGATAAGTTCCATGAATTTCGTAATCAATCTTCTCGGTAATAACAAATAATATCTTCATTAGAACATTAGCTAGATCCACTAAATAATAGACTACGTAAAACATCAATGGAGTAGGCAATCGTTTGAGAATGAAATTTTCACGCCAGCTATTTGAGATTGGCCGATTTGCCGATGAAAACTTGATTTGTGCCTTCTGTAGGTTGAGTATTCCTGAGATAGCCACAACTAGAGTCCAAATCTAATTACAAAATAAAGAAAATAAAGAGTTATTAGTTATCTAACTTCGTCCGACGACGTATGGAATTTAAAATCAGACTGAAAATGAATGTTGACACACTCCCACTCAAGTCAAATAGAAATTAAGAAAATCGTCTCGACAAATTTCTAATCACACCACGGATTGAATGTCGGCGGCATTAATGTAAATATCCACTAGTGGAGAAGCAAAAATCCATAA
Source organism: Schmidtea mediterranea (assembly GCA_022537955.1). NCBI lineage: Eukaryota > Metazoa > Platyhelminthes > Tricladida > Dugesiidae > Schmidtea > Schmidtea mediterranea. The sequence continues at coordinate 129,230,614 of CM039679.1, forward strand.
TAACATGCCAGGAAACAATACGGACAGGAAAAGAAGCGTGGCGTAATCGATTGGAAATATTAAGAAAATATGACATTAATCATGATTATCAAAAATAATTAAACGGACGTGGAATTAATTGAAGTCGTCAAATCGAAAATATGACTACGTGGCACTTCCCTGGAGCTTAATATAAATTTGGACGCAATTGAGTTGAACCACTATGAATCCACGAGATAAATGGCAACGAAATGAAGAACCCAGTGAGTTTCGAGGAGAACCTAGCGTTACAATGGAAAAGAAGCGATCCACGTCACAAGATGGTAAGCTCCTTCCTTATATTATCAGATCTATTTAATTTGTACATTCATGCGAGAGTCAACGGAGAAGATAGAACCGACCAAATTTCGCTTGATTTCTTGAGAAAATTCGTGACCTATAAATGCAGTAGTATCTCATTAAGTGCTCCGTAGGATCTCAAGAATTTTGTTGTCACATCAAATAAAAATTACTAATTATGTTATGAAGTTATTTCTATTAATTGATCAGTTTAAATGTTCACCTCTTGGCTCGTCCGCCTGATAAATGCCCAGTAATTAGTTAAATCGAAAGGGAACACCGTACTCGCTTAGTGACTAGCAACGAGCATTAATTGAAGGCTACCGATTACAACACTCATGACATCACATCCCATCATGGACGACCAAAATTACTGCGAGAGTCCCAAATAACTCAGACAACGAGTGTTTTCCCAACACCGAGTGAAAAAGAACATGCCCAGTAGCACAAAGACACCGTAAGAAATTGTCAGACAGAGGTAAACCATCATGCGCTCTGAAGCGTCCTTAGGAAGACTATGAGTAGCCGACTAAGTCGAGCAGGCATGATAAATGACGCAATTAAGGTAAATAAATACTTTCTAAAATATGACGGATAGGAAATAGTTTACCCGCGAGATGAACATTCGTGCAAATACTTGTCTGAGAATCCAACAATCATACTTACCCAGTTCACCATCCTATAAACGTCTCACTACTAGCGCATACAATCACCATCTATAAGTTAAATTTGTAGTAAATGATCGTAATAAAAGGCGTATATGTATGACTTATTAAATACCTTAATGATTAAAAATCTTGCAGATCATTCTTGGATAGACGCGTCCCGCGTCACCGAGCGATTTCCTGCACGATCGGCCGCCAGATGTCGACAGGCCCTATGGGACGCGGGATTCTCAGTCTCACCAGTGAGGGAATCCCGTGCAGGTACACACAGACAGGACGAAGAAGTAGAGCTCCCTTTTGTGGCCATCAAAAGAGAGCCCGGCCGCAATCCAGCCCGAGAAATTCGAAAGCAAGCGGAATTCTTATATTAGCGCGTTTGGAGGAACACCAACGCCAAACCAACCGACAAGTGGACCGAGTCAGACGACATCTAGCTGAGATCAATAAGGCCATAGCAACAGAAGATATTCCTAGTACGGATGGGTACGCCCCTCCGTATAATGTGTCCTACAATCTCGACGACCCAAACTTAGTAGGAAAGACAGAAGCAATGAATGTGGTGGTCTCACAAATGATGTTGACCAGAGAGATGAGGGATGCAGACAGACGTCCCTACCAGGACCAGGAACACTCTTATGCTCATGAAATCCCGAAGCGATTCAGAGACCGAAGGCGTATGAAATATAATTAACAGGCATGAATTGTAAATAAAAATTGCACTTCGTGTTAACTTTTTTATTTTTTCATTCTAATTTGTTGCTCATAAGGATCGATAAATAAGGTTATAGCGCATTTAAAATCGGTTTTGTTTGTAATTAAAAGCTAGGAACTAATGAGAGGGCCCTTATAATGAAGGAGAGTTTAATGATTTATTCCATTTTTCATATATGGAATCCCACAAAATTCTACAAGAAGAATTGGTCAAAGCTCAAAGATTAAATCGAGAATTGCACCAGCAAATTGTACAACTGACGACTGAAATCCAGCGTATCAAATCTAGTTGGGTAGAGCCAAAGAAAGTAAAGATTCTATATCAAAAAATGACGGCCGCCCAACGTGGTTGGGCCGAAGAGAAGCAATTGAATCAGAATCAGAAGACCCAAATCCGCGGGTTGGAAGTGGCTTTGTCTGCATGCCAGGAAGGCAATGCAGTGACTTACCCACTGGCTTTTGCTCCAGCCCAATTGGCCTACCAAGAAGCCACCTCAAATTCTAAACCTGCTAGTAAACCGCCCCGACCTGGTCGAAACGAGCGCGCCAAACGTCAAGCCGCTCAACCAGCAGATTAAGACACTTTCTGTTGTTATTTCTAAATAAATTTGTGTTGATTAAATTTTTAATCTCAATCAAGATTTATAATGTCAAGATTTAGACAGTGTAAACATAAGTTAGAAGGAAATTATCTTACGTGACAAGACCAACCAAGGTATGCAGAGAATAAGCAAAGCGCACTCAGACCTTCTACCGGTAGTGCGTTGAACCCGCTTTGAGTAGTTCTTTCGTAGCGCTCACCTTTGGGACCTCAAGAACCAATGGTTGCATTTCCAACGTTACCTAGCAACGGGTAGCCATTGGGGGCAAGAAAAATTATTATGTGTGGGGTTAAGGTCAAAATCTTTATAATTTTTATTTTTTAATTATTATAAATTTTTGAAAATTAAGTTACTTATTATAATTGTTTTAATATTATTCGCAAAAAGTTATCACTTTATTTTTATTATCTAGCGATTTTGTTTTTTTAAATAATGTCTGATGTCATTTATAAATTTTTAAACTATTTTAGGCTGTGGAATTTGGTCGTAAGCTCAATAAATATGAAAGATTATATTTATATGGTCTTCATGGATTTGCTATTGAAGTAGTATTTTGTGCTTTATGGTTTCTGATTGCCAATAAAAACATTAAACTCCACGGATATTCAAGTGTTTGGAGTTTTTTAATATATGGAATGGGACTTTTATTAATGGAAAGAATACGAGTAAGTTATCAACAATTTACAAATTGTACTTGATAATTTAATTTGAATTTTTTATTAATTTTTTTAGCTTCTACATTTTAAATAAAAGTATAAGAAAATTAGGTTTATAGTGTAATAAATAAATAAAATTTCATTAACAAATACCAAACATTGATTCCTTGGTAGTAGGTTAAATTAAAATATCAGATAAGTGAATAATAAAATGAGCCCTTGTCGCAAAGAAATTATTATATTGTTGAAAAACGTTTCGATTAAAATTAAACATTGCAATTGTGTTCGAATTGAATAACTGACAAATCAATATGACAGTAAACTTGAAGATTAAATAGTAAATCAGTATTATATAAAATTAAAGATCAGACAAGTAAAATTTCACTCCAAAGTGCCCGCTTTGTGGTTTTTTGCAAAAGTTTTAGAAATTCAAAAATTTCACTCAACCGTGATATTAAAATGAATTCTGGAAAAATTAAAATATAAACCGAATATGGTTAATAATGATTCGACAGATTTTGAACTGATCCAATTGAACATCTAAACATTATTATATATTGTTGGGAAATCTTTAAAACGCCGATGGAATGCAAAAATATAAGGCATTTGATACGATTAACTCTGATATTACTAAAACCAAAGTTTGAAATATACAGTTAGCTCAGAGGAAACACTAGTGGCACTAAATCTGGACATTTTCATTCAATTAAAGATCATCAAAGCTCCAAATATGTAAAATATATTTTGTGGAAAGAAATAATACTTTCAGAATTTTTCAATCTTAGAAATAACTCTTAAGTGTTTTATTAAATAATTTATAAATAGTTTATGAATAAAGAATTTATCAATAAATAGTTTATCAATAAATAAATTGCAACCAATCCCCTAGCAAAAACTCATAACGGATATTATTGATATTTTCGATTATTGATTTTTAACGATTATTGATTTTTATTGACTTAAAAGGGCAATTATTGATTTTTAAGTGCAAATTTTTTAGAAAATAATTAAACTATATATTTATACCGCCAGGAATATGCGATTTATAAATATTTCAGATTTATCTACACAAAAGAAAAATTAATATCTTCTATCGAGGAGTAATCTATCTGATATGGACTTATTCTTGGGAGTTACTGTGGGGAGTGGTTTTGTTGTATTTCAATTGTCACAGTTGGGATTATTCTGGCTATTCAAATTACCATTTATGGGGTCTTATCAATTTTGAATACGCTCCTCTGTGGTTCGTTTCGTCAATTGTAGCCGATGTTTATCTCATAAAATTTGTATCTCATCTTCGATGGAGTTGTTCTTCTCAGGAATCATCACTTCGTCCTCGACACTGCTGCTGTAAACAGGACTAAACATTTCTATTGAAACTTTATTACTCTTCTCTTTTAATTGTTTTATTTATGCTGAATTTTAGGTTTTATCTTATTATTATATCTGTGTATTTATCTTACCAAGTCGCTGTTGTCTTGATACATAGCAATATATCACCTCGATATCAGCTGTTTTATTGTAAATGTTCTCTGTTTTTCAGTAAAGTTATTCTTTTTTAAATCTTACAATTAATGATTTTTATTCAAATTTTGTTCATTTTTTCCATTTCGATTATATTTATTTTTTTGGTAGCTACCGGATAATTACAGTTTTTGCAATAATTAGAAAGAAAAGATAAAAAATTGAAAATTAATCCAATCTAGCAACACTAATTAATTATTGATTCTTTTTCTTCTAGATAAATCACATTCCCACCAAAACTTAATTAATAATATTCCCACTGTATTTCTATTGAAATTCCTCTTATCTTTCTAAGAAAATACTTTGACCATGACAATAAACTTTCAATATTTTCCGTTTGAATACTTGAATTGGCGGCATCTATAAAATACAAGCATGATTAAGAGAACGATGATCCATTTCGGGAATTTCTGAAAGAGCTTTTGTGTTTGCCAGCCACTTATCATTGTTCTTGGATGTACATTTTCAACAATAATTCTTGTCATCGTTTGGGCATTTCAATTTGAAACGGGTAAAATAAAGCACTTTTTCGAACCGCTTTATGATTGTTAGCTAGTTGAGGTGCATTATACTTTCGTTTAAAAAACATACTCTCGTCAATCTCAAAAACACCTCTAAATTAACCAGGCAAAGTAAATTTACATGGTCTTCTACATACCCAATGATATCCATCTAAGGCTTTCTTTTCTTAACATATCGCATACGAAATGACTATTCCACATTTTTGTAGGAATTCATTAGCAAAAGGAATGGAGCAAATTATGGCCCCGTTGCCATCATTCAGGTTTCAGGAGCGTTTACAGACATTTGCGAGAATAGCGGTGGATTTTGCCGGCCCGTTTGAAACCATTCAGGGAAAGGGAATAACGAGACAAAAGAGATATGTGTTTATTTACGTGTCTCCAAACTAGAGCGGTTCACTTGGAAGTAGCGTATGCATTAGACACAGATACATTAATTCGTACTTTCATCCGTTTTATGGGAAAGAGAGGGAAGCCGTTGATATCCTTTCGGATAACGGTACGAAATTTGTTGGCGCTACAAACGAAGATCAAGAAATTAAAGTGAACAGTTACAAGGTCTATAAAATCATGTCGGAAAATAATATTAGATGGCTTTTTAATCCTCTACTTTCGCCACATTTTGGAGGAGTTTTTGAGGCTTTGAGAAAGTCAGCAAAGAAAGCCTTAGAAGTTATTGTCGGGAGCGTTGATCTTTCTGATGAGGAATTGAATAGTTTTTATCAAGGTAGAAAGCTTATTGAACGCTCGGCCGTTGACAACTCAATGTTCAGATAGCAAAGTAGATCTGGTCTTGACACCGAACCATTTCGTATTGCTTAAACAACCACAGAATGGAGATGAAATATTGAACCCAAAAAATGGTGTGTCTTATAGAAGGAGACGGAGAAAGATTTTGGAAGTAACTGATCACTTTTGAGAACGTCGGAAGAAAGAAATAGTCCCATCATGAAGCACTAGGCGTAAGTGGTGGAATAAAAAGAATAATATCGCAGTTGGAGATATAGTATGGTTGTTGGAAAAGTCCACTTATAATGGAAAATGGCCACTTGCACGGATAAGTGAAGTTATTCCTGGTCAAGATGGTAGAGTCAGAATTGTGAAAATTAAAGTAGATGGAAAGGTAAAGTGCGACCCATCTCGAAGATATTCCCGCTCGAAGATAAAGTTGTTGGTGTTGACGTGGTCAAGGGGGGAGGATGTTGAGTTAGATGTTAGTTTGTTCCCTTAGTACCCGTGTAGTTTAGTAACTTGGAGAATAGATTCAAAATTTGAGTCTTTTCTCCAAGTGACAACAATAATTGAAATTAGGACAAGAAAATAAAAAAAAATTATATATTAAAAAAACAAACTTTTCTTTGAGCTTTTTTTTATTGAAATATGTAACAAACTCTTTTTTATAATTGTAATAATTGTGGTGGTTTTAAGTAATCTCTGTAAATTATAAAAGTTTGAATATATCAAAATTTGTTAATTTAAAAATTTCAACTAATAATGGATGTTCCTATTTATAAGTTAGATTTGCACATGAAAAGATTTTGATGAAAATCCTAATAAAAAAGGTAAAAATCTTCGTCTAGCCATAATTTGCGGAAAGACAGTAGTGATTCAAATTTATTTTCTCAAGAAAGTCTATTAAATGCATCTAATGATAAAAATGAAAGTTTCTGACAAAGTTTGCGCAATTTGTGTCGAAAGAATAATTGTGATGAAGCTTCTTTAGTCAATGGAAATAACTTTTATCATTAAATTTCAAAAATAATGACAATAATTGATCAATTGGAAAATAATGTCAACGATATATCTTCGAAGGTTAATAGTATGAAATCCATTATTAATATATATGACAATAAAGTGATTAAAGAATTAGTTAATCTTTTGGATTTTATTTTAATTATGCAAAGTTTGTACAGAAGTGTTTATGACAATTACCACAAATCATTTTCGTTACATGACAGTCATCAAAATATGGAAACTAATGATCCTCCTTACAATAACAGAATATCCCAAAATCAGTGGACCAGTAATAATAGAATATCGATCTCACGGAAGACTCCATGTATCCATTCATTAAGCCACGCTCAAATATCAATTAATAACAAAAGTGGGGTACCCGTTGTCGAAAATAAAACCTGTATTACAATTTCGAACTCACTAGAATTTTGTAAAAATCTTCAAGAGAATATTCGGAACTGCTATTTAGATCAGAAAGGCATCGTATTTATTGAGGAAACAAGAAATATATTTATATTTCCATGTGATTATCGCAAATGGATCAAGGAAAACGTTGAGAACCGGCTTCATTGGTTTCGCCATAAATTACGATTCAAATTTCCAAAAAAATACAAAGAAATAAATGACATTCTGACTCGACAAATTATAGTTGGTACAAAACCTGAAGAACAAGATTATTTTCTCATTGATTACAATTCATTAACCAGTTGATATTGGTCACTGCAGTATAATGGTTCTGACTTTATTTTCCAGCTATAATAAATAAAGGTTATGTATTAAACTTAAATGAGGATGGTGAAAGACATAATTATCTGGAACCTCATTGTCATCAATTATCACATTAATTGCTAAGTTTAAATTAGAGTTTTTCTTTTCAAACTTTGGGAGGTTGCAAAGTTTCATGGGAAAATCCGTGACATCATATTCTAACTCATCTAAAAACTCTGTATATTTAGAAACTCTTTGGATTTTCACCGATTATATCTTTCTTTAATAAATAAAGAATCGCCTATTGAATTTTAACGCCCATTTTATTTATTTCAAAAATTAATTTATTACTGATTCGCTCAGTTAAAGTTATTTTAGTTAGATGCGCATCATATATATCAAAACGTAAGGTTTTGATAGCGCCATTTATATTTACAGATATTTTCGGCTTATTCTCTAATGAAGAACGTCCGAATTGTATAATATCATTATTTATAATAGGTATAATATTTTCATTAATAATATCATTATTTACATTATTTACAATAGAGTCATCATCATCACTGATTACGATGACTTCTTTTTAAATTATTTTATTGGGTATATTAATATTTTCAGCAGGCTTTTTTATTCGATTTATTTTGATGTTTATTTTTAGGTTTATTTTGAATTATATTTAATATATATATATATTATTTTTAATAGTTTTCATAAACTTTAATTTTATTAGATTTAAAAGAATTTAAATGTCTGGAATGTTCCCTATAAAATTCTTTAAATTTAACGCTCAGGGAAATTTGGCATATGGCATATATAAAAAAGTTGAGGCCATTAAATCTATGGAGGTAAAATTTTTTCTTTTGCTGATGGCATCTTTCGCCGTGTTGTATAGAGGAGATACAATATCTCGGATAAAAAGTGCCTAATAAAAATAATAAACTAATATTTATCATTAATATAAATAATTCCTATATAATATCTGCATGCTCACTGGAAACTATTATGTTAAATTAAATTTCTATAATAAATAATTCCTATATAATTTACTAACTGTAAATTATTATGGTAAAATAAATATATAATAAATAATTCCTATAGAAAAATAATATATGTAAACTTTTATCGTAACATTTCAATAATTAAAGTCTTTATATATAATGTCTATAGTACATTTGTTTCTTATTTCATTTATAATAATAATTTTAACTTATTATAAATTAATGATGTTTAATGTAATACTTTACATTTTTTAAACTTATTTTATTATAAATAAATAAAAAATAATGGACTAACATTTATCTCCCAAATCTGAAGAATCATCATCCTGTATAAAACAGAGGGCATCTATATCATCTATAGAAATTTGATCTTCCACCGAATTGTGGGCATTCATAGTAATTTGTGCATTCATAGAATTGTGTGCATTCATATTAATTAGTGCATTCATAAAATTGTGGGTATCCTCCAAATCTACTGTATTATCTAAAACATTTTGATTATATTAAAAAAAATAAAATTAAAATTTACCGATATCAATAACTTCATTATTAAAATCATTTTGAATTATTTCATCTTCAGTAGTAATGACTTCATTTTCTAAAATAATTGTTAAATAAATCAAAATAAATTTAAAATATACCTATATCATCATAGATAATGATAACTTCATTTGCAACATCTAACAGATCTTGCAATTCGGTTATCAAAAACCAATCTAAAATAATAAATTAATGTTAATTCTTACCGGTTTCCGAGGTTAACAAATTTCTTTAAATACTTGCTGGATTCATATTTTGCACTTCTAAAATTTTTGAAATAATTTGACAAATTTGAAAATTGTCGATGTTTATATAGAGCAGCGTTTCCCAAAGTTTTTTCACCGCGGCACCCTTTTTGATTTCAAATTTTTGACGGAACCCTTATATACTAATATATTCGAATTTTAATTTTAAATATTAATATGAGCTATATATTATTATAGAAAATTATAGTATTTATTAAAACAAAAAAACAATAATACAAAAAATTAAATTAATAAATTCATTTGATTGTTGATCAATCACATATCAAAAATAAAATAAACTTATCAATGAGTAAGTTATTAGTGTGGACAGTGTTGTTGCTTCTTTTCCTGGCAAATCCTGCTTATATTTGGTGTTATTGCTGATAGTTGTATGCGCATGTCTGCCGAACAATTTAATCTATTGCGATATTTCGTTTTCGTCGAAGTATAATAAGAAAATCCAGTTTCGCACAAATATGTAGTAGAAAATGGTAAAAGCACTAGTATTGCACGTTCGGCCAAAACTTTATGTTCCGAAATTAGATTTCCCCAAAATGTTGTCAGATCTAGGTTTTATAACAATACTTTGTACTGATGATGCTGAATGAAATGGAATTGGGACATATAAAATAGAATGGATATATGTTTTTTGAGGCAATATCAAATGGAATCGAAAAAGAATTTTAAATTGGATTCGTATGGAATCGAAAATTATTTATAAAGATTTTTTGGAAATATATTTACAAAAAGTTCGCGGAACCCCTGCTATCAGTTCGCGGAACCCACTTTGGGAAACGCTGATATAGAGCATATCATTTTTAGGATTTATCCAATCACATTATAGTAATATACACATGTAGATGACAGATTTTTACGCATGCAGTCACGGCTGTGTAGGCATGTATTCTTTGTAAAACACATGCAGTCTAGAGTATGTATGTATGTGTTCTTTGTAAATCACATACAGTCAAAAGTATGTATGCGAGTTCTTTGTAAATTACATACAGTCTTACTTGTGTTCTTTGTTGCTAATCACGCACTTATCATGCACTGACTTTGTTAACATTAATTAAATATTACGAATGTAACACATAAAAATTTATAATAAAACACAACACAACATTAATACAATCTATCACTTACCATCATACACCTATGGTTGAAGCCAAGTTGGTAGTGCGTATGACAGCTGAACACCATTCGAGCAGGTGAGCCTTGTTACTAATACTACTCCTCAAATAACTTTCGTTTCAGGTTCAAAGCGCCCGCTAGAAGGTCTTACGTATTATGTTATGATCCCATGATTTCGAAAATACACCTGGTTCCTTGAGTTTAGGAGCTGAACATGAATTGGAAGGATATCGACCATCTAAGACGCGAATTTAATTATAGAATTTAATTGCTGATTTGTGGGACGATAACTGAATTTTAATCACGAATTTTTATCGTTCCGGTTGTTATTGTGATTAGATGGGTTACATATTAATTTATCCTATTCTACTGCTATGGTCCTCAAAACCTTTATTGTATAAAATACGCTAAATTGGAAAACTAATGCCGCTTAGATCATAATACCAATTAGTACTGAATAAGACATTCGGTTTGATGTTGATTAATATAGGAGTAAATGAATACACTAAATAAATGCGTAATTCAGGAAATTTTAATGGGTTAATATCAAATTTGTAACAATAAGCTAGCGTACAATATATATTTTAAATTAAAATACAATAGGTATAAAGGTGGATAGGAAACATAGGATCATAATGTCTAGACGCAAGGTCGATGCGCATAACTAGATTCGTAGTATCCATTTAAGGGTGTTTTATTCTTTTTATTGATTTAAAATTATTTTTATAATTTTTTATATATTTTTCTCTATTTTAATTTTATGCTGTTGAATTTATTTTTTATTGTTATTTTTCTATGATATTCTTTTTAGTCATTAACATTTTGTTTCTTAGTCGCCGCTTCTACCTGTTTTTTCTAAATCTTATTTTGCAAGGTTTTGGCAGTTTATTTTATTTCGATGTTTCTTTTTGCTTCTGCGTTCGTTGTTCGATTTTATTAATATATGTTTTTAATTAATTTTGTTATGTTTTAATTTGTTTACTTGAATTTTTTATTTTATTTTTGGTTTCTGCTTGTGGTGTATGTACAGTGACCATTTTCCTTATTTTTTGTTTTAATTCGTACTACAATTTTTTGTTTTAATTTTGGCTTTAAGCTTAACACTAGGTTTCATATATATTGCTAACCAATGTTCTCCACCAAGATGAGACGATTGAGTATTGACGATTATAGCTTCATTATTACGTAAATATGGAATTTTATCAAGAAGAAAAACCCCTAAAAATTCATGTCCCAGTATTTGTTTTCCAATTCGATAAACCTGAACAGAACTACATCAATAATATTATTAATACTTACTCCATGACAAATTATCTATACATTTATACTGTTGGACCAGAACACAAACGGCCTTGAAAATTGTTTGAATGCATCAGTAATACAGCACGAAAACCCAGCACTAAGATAACTTAAAATACAATATACAACATCAACTAAACACTTTAAAATCTGAGAGAATATAAATAAATATAAAATAAAAAAACATAAAAGTAAAATAAAATATAAACAAAATGCATCAAGAACCGCACAAAATTTACATAAAAAATAACATAATAACAAGAAAAATTTTACCGAAAAACGACAAGTTATATGAAAGTAAATATTAATGGATTAAATGAGTTAAAATATTTTTGTCTGAATAAATTTAATTAAAAATGTTAAAAATAAATTGCCAATTTAAATTAAGAAATTAATAAAAATTAAATTTAGATAACACCAATAACTTCAAGATAACATTTTGTTTGATCGCAATAAAAATAACACCCAAGGTTAAGGTCAAATTATAGGTATATATACTGAAGTGTTTTGACAAATTATCAACTTAATTGAAGCGTAACTGAACTTAACTCAACTTGATTAAAACTTGTCACTATTTTCATTATTTGGTTAGCATTATTTTGCAGGCGTATTATTTTAGTTAATGTGCATTGATGCACGATTTATGAACAATGTCACAATGAATTTATTGATCAATGTTGATTGAACAACTAGTGATGAAATGGGTGAATAATGTTTATACAAATGAATTTTCCGATTACTATATGAGATGTGTCATGCCAAAAAAATAATTCATTGCATCGAAGCTTCTACCCAATTGATCTGGTAAATTTTATTAATTTTTCGACCCACAGCCACACCAGCAAGATATTAAACTTATACATAATTATCGAGCAGTGTACGTGCGGTGTAGGTCCGCCAATAGTTCGTGCCCGTGAGAGATCTCGCCGTGGGTAACGACGGACTCGAACGTCAAATTATTGAACTAAATAGCGAAAAGGGTGGCTCGAGGGTAGGTCTTTTGGCTCAACTTTCTTGCACTCAATTTCGATAAAATCAATATAAACCTTTTAACCACAATCGACTAAAAATCACTAACACCGAGTAGTCCAGTAGGCACTCATTAAATATGATATGAAAATAAATAGATCATAAGGACAAAGAGAGGGAAAGGGTAACCGGGAAAATTGCGAAATCATTGCAACAGTTAAAATGAATAGAAATCGGAAAAAGATTAATCCGAACGACTAATAATATGTTAAATTGAGACGGAAAATATGGGCAGAAGGCTGCGCAAATTTTCGGAATTAAATTAAATACTTATCGAAAATAGTAAAGTAAAAGTGAAATGTAGTTCAATTGTTGGTAAAATATTCTGATAAAACCGTAATATAAGGGCGGATCGCTGCTTAAATTTTCCGAATCAATGAAAATACTTTGTCGAAAACTGTAGAATGAGGATGGAGTACGGCTAAATTTTCATATAAGCAAAATATTTTCATAAAGCTGAGGAATAAGGACGAATCCCTACAAAAATTTGATAATAATAATAATAATAATAATAATAATAATAATAAATATAATGATAATGGTAGTAATAAGAATAATAATAAATGTAATAGCAGTAATACTGGATAAGAATAACACATATAATAGTAACGATAATAATACTAGTAGCACTAATAGGGAACATAGTAGTTATAATAGGGATAAAGGTAAGAGAGATACTGTGTAGATATTTAACATAACAAAGAGTGTACAGGCCATGGTAAAAGTCGATAATACGAACAACGATAAGAAGGACTATGGCAAAATACGTAATGATAAATGATATAGCGGTATGGATTAATATTTGAAGGAAATAGGAGAATAATAGAACCTAAAAACCAAAATCGAACACAGGCCTTCTATTGGCAGCTCGTTGGACCCATGGATTGTTCGGTCAATTACAGCATTAGCAATAATGCTCACTTTTTGTGGACGATCCACCCACTCGAACACAGTTCCAACATTGCCTAGCATCGGGTGCCGAGTTGTAAGCGAAAGATATTTGTATTGGGTTGTTTGGGTAACAACTATATGGCTTCAAAATATCAACACCCAGAAATCCACCAATACCAACATTTCAAACTAGTACTGTTCTGTTTGCAGTTATTTGAACCTCATTTTCAAATACTCCATATTTTGCAACATGTACTAGTACAGTTTTAGCTTTAGCAAACTTTATATCTAATCGTAAATTTCCATTTTGAGGTAATCGACTCTGATTTAAATCAAGATCGGGAGCCATATCAAATCTAAAGAATGGCTATTTGCTTTTAAATTCATCAAGAGTTATACCACAAGTAAGGTTTTTTTCAAATAACCCATATTTCTCACTATAATCTGCATATATTTAGTACAATAATTATCGAAATCCTGAGTAAATGTTTCTCTATAATTGTTATTTTTCGATAAAGTTAAAGATGCTACACCAAAAATTTTGAAAATTGAGCTCGATGAGTGTATGATCCATTATATTGAGATTCACTTTGAAATGTTACCAATATAAAGTTGGGCATTCTTCTATCTCCAAATGTTTGTTCCTTATAGAAAGAAGCTACACCTTTAGCAATAGCAAATTGAACAATTCCTTTGTTTTCAATGGATATATTGCGTGCTTAGAATTAAGACCCATTTGATGACTGGTTAATACAGAAGGATCAACACGAACTCTTCTTACCAATAGGTTTGCATCAACTAATTGAAGAATTGACGCAGAAGTGTACATTAACACCTAAGAGTAAATATTTCGGTTGATCCATAAAATCGAGTTGTAATGATAAACACATGGTAAATAATTTTGAACCCTTAATCCAATTTTTCCTATCGTCATCACTACTGCGGGGTTAATGGTTTCAAACCCCATTAAAAAATTATAGATAGAAGTGTATATTAACACCTAAGAGTAAATGTTTCGGTTGATCCATAAAATCGAGTTGTAATGATAAACACATGGTAAATAATTTTGAACCCTTAATCCAATTTTTCCTATCGTCATCACTACTGCGGGTTAGTGGTTTCGAACCCCATTAAAAAATTATAGGTAGAAGTGTACATTTAACACCTAAGAGTAAATATTTTGGTTGATCCATAAAATCGAGTTGTAATGATAAACACATGGTAAATAATTTTGAACCCTTAATCCAATTTTTCCTATCGTCATCACTACTGCAGAGTTAGTGGTTTCGAACCCCATACCCCTTTACATACAATTTTCTACCTTCCACTGGATACCCGTTGCTAGCCAACGTTGGCAATGTAATCAATGGTGCTGTGACCGCCAAACGTGAGCTTTATTTCTAAAACTGTTAAGGCCAGGTTTACAGCTGGGTTCAGCGAGCTACCGTTAGAAGGTGTATGCTCGACTTGCTCTTTTAGGTCCTTTACTTTCTCTGCATCTTTAATTATTCAGTCTATTTCTCACTTCACAATGAATCTCTCGAAAATAAGACGATAAACGAATTAAACTCAAAACATTTATTTATACCATTACACACAATTATTATTGACTGTCCCTTGTTTGCTGGAGCCGTCTGCGCTCTCTTTAAGCTAGACCTGACCTGGAATGGGCTTTTGGTTTTCCATTTGGTTTCTCGGAACGATTTTGGTTTCGGTAGACGAATTATGCCCGAGCAGATACCAAGGGGTAAGTTACTGCACTCCCCTCTTGACTTGCCGACAACGCGACCTCCACCCCTTGAATCTGAATTTTTTGGGTCTGGTTCAGGGCCTTTTCCTCCTTCCATCCCCGCTGGGCCGCGGTAAGGCGCTGATAAATTTGCTTCACGCGGGAGGGTTCGATCCAGTTGGCCTTGACCCGCTGGAGTTCTCGATCTAACTGAATGCGTTGTTGTTGGAGTTCCACGTTTTCTTGTCGAAGTTCCTTCAATTTTTGTCCGATGGATTGAATCGTTTACATTGCTGAATTTACAAATATTATTAAATGATCATATGAACTATAATTTCACTATGTGAATTATCATCCCATAAAGAAAACTTCATATAATTTTCTCCGACCGTCTAACTGGTATGGTTAGCTGATCGTTTCATTCATGTAATGATTGGTAATTAATAATATTACTTAATTTTATTTCATTATTCAATAATTACTAACTCATAATATTCCTGGATTTCCTTCATTTATTTGATGATTATTAAGTTATAATATTATTTAATTTTCACTTAGCTGTTATATTTTAGGTTGTGCTGGGTACCTGATGGGTAAAAGATATAAGATTTTCGCGGTCAGTTGCAAGGGATTCCCACCAGATAATACGAATTTTAAAGTTTTATGTTTGATGTATATATTTGTTTTAATAATCTTACATATCATGGAAATAAGAATAGAAAATATACGTGAATTAGATGGAACATGTGACCTCCAAAATAAAAATTAATCCCAATGTAAACAATTAATTTTTAAATAATACCAAAATATCTCAAAAATAATTTCTAAAATTAAAAAGACACTTCTAAATGTCTAAATTGTATTTATCAAGGCAATTTATATTTTGGTCATGATAACAAATAATAAAATGATTAACAATGCACTTAAGTGCCAATGAAAATAAAAAAACAATAATAATAATTGACGCGAGGCTTCTTTAAGTGCATGCAAAAGACACTTTAAGTGTAAAAAACAACAAATTTCACTATATAAATTGAGAGATTTCTTAGTCCAATCACAACTAAAATTATAACTTAGGTTTCTAAGTCTCATAAACTAGAAGTTTAAATTAAACTTCTAAAAAAAAACTTCTAATAGAAAAATAATTAATTCAATTTTTTAATTTTATATTTTGATAAAGAAAATAATATATTCAAAAGAATTTATATTTAGACTATTTAAAAGTTAAATATTCTTTCAAATAGAAAATCTAAAAGTCTATGAATTTTAATTTGACATTTTTAATTCTTATAATTTTTAATTTTAATAAAACAGTTTCCATAATAAGTAATTGTTTTGGTCAAAGTAGAAAAAATAATTTTGATCATAATATTAAATATGAAAATATTTTGAAATATTTTGGTAATAAAATTTGTTATTCACATCAATATTGAGCAAAATGTACGTTATGAAAAGGTTGAACCAAAATTATTGGGTATAAGAAAACTAACAAACGTTTTTGTTGTAGAAACAAGGTTTTTTTAGTCTCGTTATTTTAAAATTTTGAAGCACGTTTATTAAAATATTTCATTTAAATATAATTTAATATCTTATATTAAGTTAGTATTTTATTCTATTTTTAAATTTATTTTATTTTTTAGTTGTACATAGTTTTTGATTATATTATATAGGTTTAAAATTTTACAATTTTAATGCCACATTTGAAACAATTACATAAATTTATAATTACATTTTCAAGGTAAAGTTTTTTGTTTCGATGAAATAATTCAGTATAGTTTTCTTAAAATTTGATAAATATTTCACATTTTAATTAACAAATCATATTAGAATAAGTATATTTTTAATTAAAAGATAACACCAATAAAAAACTTTTTGTACGATATATTTCGACAGCATAACTGTCATCTTCAGGTTCACAAAACCAACTAAAAATATTATGAATTAACATTTAATTTAAACCAATTATTTTTTATTAATTTAATTTTGTAATAAATAAATATTTAATAAATATATTCAAATAACTTTTAATTAATTGAAAATTTTAATTATATAAATATTATAATTTTTAAAAAATAATGTAATTTAAAAATTCAATTATTTTAATAATATTAAAAAAAAGTTTTTTTAAAACAATACATAAACATGATTTAACATACGTAAACTATTTAAAAACATTCAAAACATTCGTAGTCACAGCACTTTGGACATTAATCTTTGGATCCAATGACCTTATCAACAATGCTTCACATATCACGCGTTCCCAATAATTATTAAAACTTTTCAACAAAATTCTAAAATCAGACATTCCATTTCATTTTTACAGCCTCTATTGTGCTCACTAATATTGCTCAATCCCTTCAATCGACAATGCTCTAGAACTCGAGTACAGAGATGACGGGAAGTCTCTCCAATGTATGTGGCATTACACCCATTACATGTAAATTGATAAAAGAGATCAGAACACAATCCAACCGGAGTTTTTGATTTATTAATAAACATATTGCGTACCTTACACGAATTAGAGACGATCTTATACTCTAAATTTCCTATCAATTTACCCAACTTCCTCTTATAATTTGTAAAACCTTCAGAGTACGGCAATACTAACACTTATTTAAGCTCAATTTTTTTATATCCATTTTTACTATTATTTAGATCAACACTCAATTCACACTCAATTGACAAATTACACTCAGACTTTCCAAAACATGGATCCTTAGGATTTTTAATCAATTTGTCAACAGTCTCTTTTATCATCAACAATAAAAATGATTTAGAATATCCATTCTTTATCAACAACTCAACCAATTTATCAACACTTTTTACCGAATTAGCAAAAGTAGAAGATAAAGACCATGAACAATAAATCAATCCTTTTACCATATTTCTCTTTACTTAAATTCACAAAAGCTTTCTGGAGAAGTATAAAGACCAGTATTGGTTGGTTTTCTACAAATCTTTGTCTCATAATGTTTATCTTTGCGTTGAATTAACAAATCTAAAAACTCAATTGATGACTTTCTCTCCGTTTCACATGTGAATACAATGTTCTCATGTAAACTGTTCATAAAATGCAAAAACGGTTCTACATGTTTCTGGTTTTCAAATACAAGAAAAATATCATCCACATACCTTTTATAAACAAAGGGTTTCTCAAATTGGAAAGAAGCAATTTTCTTTTCAAAACTAGCCAAAAACATTGATGCCATCGTTGGTGCTAAAGGAGAACCCATAGCAACTCCATCTATTTGTTGATACCATTCGTTATTGAAAAGAAAATTGACATTTGATGTAGCAAATTCAAGAAGTTTACGAAATGCCCTTCTATCCAAAATGTGATGTTCAGAATCATTTTCATCCCACAACGCACAGCATAAGTCAATTGTATCAACCAGTGGTACATTCGTAAACAAACTGCAAACTTCAAACGAAACCATAACATCATTCATACTTTGTTTTTGTAACTGTGCAATACAAGACACAAACTCAAAGCTATCCTTACATTCAAACTCTGATCGCATTAACGGTTTTAATAATCCATCTAAAAGCTTGGCTATTTTATACTGGGCAGTACCAACCATCGACAAAACTGGTCTCATAGGTACACCATCTTTATGGATTTTTGGAAGCCCATATAGTTTTGCTAGCTACGATCCTATATTTATATAAAAAAATTTTTAAATTAATTAAAAGGTATTTGAATATATTTTTTAAATATTTATTTATTACAAAATTAAATTAATAAAAAATAATTTGTTTAAATTAAATGTTAATTTATAATATTTTTAGTTGGTTTTGTGTACCTGAAGATGACAGTTATGCTGTCAAAATATATCGTACGAAAAGTTTTTTATTGGCGTTATCTTTTAATTTAATCGTTGCCAAATTTATTTAATTATATATTTTTAATATTTTAATATTTTTACGTCTGTATTTTTCAAAAGAATTTAGCATTTTTAATTATAATTGTAGTTAAAATAACATAATTTTCTAAAAATCATCAATGGAATATAATTTTAAAAGTTTATCAAATTTTATAAATAATATTTGACCTAATATAGATTTAATTTAATTTTTCTATTAAATATTTAATTTATCTAAATTTAAAAAAATTTCGTGATTTTAAATATAAATATATTCATAACATTTTAAATTTGGATTATTTTGAATTTAAATATTCAATAACATAGGAAATGTAAAATTCTCAAGATTTTAATTTAAAATAATTTTTAGTTCTAATAATTTAAATTATAATAAAACAGTTTTCTTAATATGTAAATGCTGATAATTTTTGTCAAAGTTATTATTTTCTGTTGTAGAAAATAAATAAATTTATTTCATAAAATTAAAAATGAACATATTTTAAGTATTAAACAGCAAATATAACATAATATAACATTATATTAAAATTTATATTATTTGATAAAAATTGCAAACATTTTATCACACTTATATTAAGTAGTATGATTGAGAGTTTGAATGTTTAAAATGTAAATAAAATATGGTAAAGCAAGAATCGTTTAAATAACATAATATTAAAAATTTTTAAAGTAAATATTTAAAGTTGCATGGTTAACAAAGTTGTTTTTCCTATGTCCCATTTATGTTTCATAAAAATGCAATTATGTTTATCTAACAATTTTTTAATATTTAATATCTTTAAGTTGATCATTTATTTAATTATTCTTTATTTATTTATTATTTATTTAATTAATTAAAATTATTATATTTTCACATAGATTATAAAGAAATACAATTCAAACATTTTACATGCTAAAAATTTTAAATGATTAATAAATATCACATAGAGATCAATTTGTTAAAACTAATATTTTTTATAAACTCAGTTAAAATAAGAAAACTTTTTGACTTTTTCAGCAGAGATTCGTTTTGTTTCGGAACATACTTTTCGGATGATTTTGATTTTTGTATTATTTCTCTGGATCTAAAAATAATTTATTTGGATGTTAAATAAAAGTTTTTGACTTTTGAACATTGAGATTTTTTGAGAAACCTCATGTTGGATTACAAGAAAATTAAAATATTTAAATTAAATTAATACTACAAAATAGAAAAAAATAAATTTTGAATAAATGTCTATATCGAAAATCAAGAGTGAAGAAACTAAAAAAGAAATAGAATTAATTGATGCTGATGGACAAGGATAATGACAATTCGATATTATGTTTATTTATTTTATTACACTATTTTATTTTGGCGTATTTTTTTTATGTTATAAGTAATTTATTTTATTTATATCGATATAAAATAACAATCTGTGATTCATCTATGTGTATTGTCTCATTTTGAACAATTTGTGATTGATTTTGACAATTTGTGATAACATTCAATGTAAATTTTAGAATATTATTGATAATGAATTTTATGTACTTATTTTTATATTTTAAATATGAGAAAGTGATAGTAAAGATAAATTGAAAACAATAGACAGTTTTAACCCCCTCCCAGTAAATACATAATAATTACGTTTTTAATAAAACACCACTATGGAATAATTAACTAATTAACTTAATAACAGACACATGGAGTCAAAAACAATTTTAAAAAAGCAATAACAATAAAAATAATAATAATTGACTCAAGGCGTCATTAAATGCATGAAAAAGACATTTTAAGTTTCAACAAAAAACATTTTACTATATAAACTAGGAGAATTCTCAGTCGAGTCACAAATAAAATCTTAACTTAGGTGTCTAAGTGTCGAAGACTAGAAGCTTTAATTAAAGTATATAGCAGGCGTGGTTAACCCAAATTATCTTGCGGGATACTTTGAAAATGCATCATAACTCCGCGGGCCGCATATAAAATTATTTATCCTCATATTAGATTTAGATACATTATAGACATTTTTGAGGAGTCAAAAATCGAAACATAAATGTTTAAGGTGGACCAAATACTACTCGCAAGCCGCAATTCGGCCACCCCTGGTGTATGGCCTAGCTTCGGCAATTGCATTCAATAACAAAATTACATTAAAACATTTATATTAACACAAAGGGTTTGGTGAATGTAAATTGATTTTTTGTTATATTTCTGCCAAATTGTAAATGGGCGATTCCTATCTCAGCGGAGCACCAATTGTATGAGAAAACACATCTTATTACCTTAAAGTACGTAATAAACTGTATGTTCACACATCTTTTTTTCAAAACTTACATACTTTTGACGTTTGAAATTTAATTTAAAACAAAAGTTTTCATTTTGGAAGCAAAAGTTGAAGGGAAAGAGCAATTGCGAAATGTTTCTTGAAGAAGAACGGGAAAGAAAAGTATAAAAACACAAAATGTTAAAA
The DNA here is from genome assembly GCA_022537955.1 of Schmidtea mediterranea. NCBI lineage: Eukaryota > Metazoa > Platyhelminthes > Tricladida > Dugesiidae > Schmidtea > Schmidtea mediterranea. Next base: position 129,252,228 of record CM039679.1, read on the forward strand.
ATAAAAAATTTACAATTAGTTAAAACATTTTAAAAATGAGCAGAGATGAGCGTTAGCAGCACGATGAGTGCCAGTAACTGTAAATAAACAAGATTTTATGAGAAACATAATCTGAAAAGAAGATCAATTGGAGAGAAAAAGGAAAGATTATCGAAAGAAAATATTTAGAAGAGAAATCATTTATTGTATTTTTAAACACACAGCTAACAGTGAAGTCTCTTTAAGAAACGTCGATTGATTTGGCTGGAGATCTTCAATTATGAAGATGTGAGAATTATAAAATGAGAATCTAAATCTAGAATTCGGCCTTTTGCCATTTTATAGAAATCATCATTGAAAGTTGGATTAAAACTAAACCGAATTGTTTGAAATATTAATCAGGAAAAGAAGGATTTATGATTTGGGGAATATCAACCGAAGATGGCCATTATTGGAGAATTTTGCTGTTATATTGTGCGAAGTCTCGATACTGGGTGACTACGAATTAATCGAATCATTTGTAAAGTATTTATTTTAATATATATTTGTTATACATTAGTAAAAAAATACTATTTTTATTTATTAATTAAAAACCCAACATCACTTTACTAAATTTTTATATTAATGACATTCACAAAAAATCAGATGTTCATTAACCAAAATAATTTAAGAAAAAATATGTAAAAAGTTAAAAATTAAAAATAATAATAATAATAATAATAATAATAATAATAATAATAATAATAATAATAATAATAATGATAATAATAATAATCATGGAAATTTTCCCAAATGATTAATTAAAAATTGGAAAACTAAGATATTTTTTTTGATATTTTTTGTTTATATTAAGTCAACGGTTATTGAATTAAAAAACATTGAATAATTAATTTTTCCCCACAAACTTTGTTTTCAAATCCAAACTAATGGAATTCTCCAACAGAAAATCACTTTAAGCAGATCAATCGATCAGCCAATCAGATTTCATCGCTATCTAATCAGGCATAATATTTTAGAAATCTTCTTCAACCCACATAAAATAATAATTTATAAATAAATTTTTTGGCAATTAGAAATCAGGAGAAAATTTTCACGAATTTTCACAAATCTTCGATTTGGTTTTTCTATTAAAATTTCAATTGAGGTAAAAATTATTGATTTTTTAAAGAAAAGATTTCAAATTGTTTTTGTTTTTTAATGTATGAGTAAAATATTTAAATCATCAAGATATTCTTTGAAATCTAAAATAGGAAGAAAAAGACAGACAAGAAAACACAACTAAACTACATCAAAAGTGATTGGATGCCATTAAAATATCCCATTATAGCCCAGCTAATTCATCCCAGTGCAGTTCTTTGAATTTGTATTATTCTACAATATATTGTTTGCCTCTTTGAGCTGTGTTCTGCTTCGACTAGTAATGGAATAACAATAAATCAATTAATATTCCTCATTGATTTTATTAATAATTTCGATTTTTTTCTATATAAAAATAATATATATATATATATATTCTCTGGAATTTACTCAGTAAAACTAAAACAAAAAAATAATAATCTCAAATGGAAAAGAATTTTAATGGGGTGTTGCGAAACAAATGCAATGAAACTGGAATTAGCAAACTCATCTATTTGTCCAGCATGACATTTCTCACTTCTGGATTCATACTAGAATGCATTCTGTTGCACTTGATGCTGACCCCTTATTTGGCAGAACAGGAATTTGAACAAACTACTTGTGTTTATCGCAACTCTTCAAGTCGCTTTATATTGCTCTCTGATCTCCAGTTGAGATGTGAAAATAAATGCACTAAAGATACAGGTAAATTTCCGTGCGTCTGGCTGCTTGTAAATTATGTCATTCCAAATTCTGGCCAACGTCAACTTCAAGATGGCTACCTTTACGATTATTATAGAACGTATAATCGCTACAAAAAGCAAAGAGTAAGTGAAAAAGGAAACATTAAATATTTATTTATTTAATTTAAAACATGATATTATAGTAATAATAATAATAATAATTATTATTATTATTATTATTATTATTATTATTATAATTATTATTATTATTATTATTATTGTTATTATTATCATTATTATTATTATTATTATTATTATATTATTATTATTATAATTATTATTATTATTATTATTATTATTATTATTATCATTATAATTATTATTATTATTATCATTATTATTATATAATAATAATAATAATTATTATTATTATTATTATTATTATTATTATTATTATTATTATTATTATTATTATTTTCATTATTATTATAATTATTATTATTATTATCATTATTATTATTATTATTATTATTATTATTATTATTATCATTATTATTATAATTATTATTATTATTATTATTATTATCATTATTATTATTATTATTATTATTATTATCATTATCATTATAATTATTATTATCATTATTATTATTATAATTATTATTATTATTATTATTATTATAATTATTATTAACGGTTGGTTAAGACGTGCAACTAAGTAACTTGTTTGTATATATTTAATAAGGAAATTTATCCATAAAGCGAAACAGAAAATATTCATTCTCTGGGAATATTGTGAATTTATGAGATTTAACATCACTCATATCCGGAAATATCTTTCAAATTTGTTTCAAATGAGTTGCCTATTACAAAGAATTAAACAGAGATTTGTTTCAGAATTTCAGAGAGAAAAATAAACATATATTTGTTTGACGCAATAACTTCAATGATTAATCAATTATTTACAACGAAATTAAAAATAAAACAGTGCATTAAAACAATGAACGACAATTAATTAATTATTAAATTAAGTTATGACAACAAATTGGTTGTGATTAATTACTGATTTTATCACTCAAATTCGTTTGCTATATTCTTTTTGGGGGGGGGTATATTTTTAATGTGGTCCAATCTAATCAACATAGTACAATTAAACTAAGTGCTGATATTAAATTTTTGTGGCATAAAATTGATTAAAATTCAATTGATAAATAAATAATTGATTAATAATAATGCATTATTGACATTTCTCAAATATCTTTTACCTAAATTTGTCTTTTTTAAAATATTTCATTTAATACATTACCTGCCAAACTGCTCATAGTATATACAAAATAAAGTTTCCAAATGATGCATAAAGAATAACGAACCGTGTGGCAAGATTCAGGAGGATCATTCAGACGTTATTTATAAAAATTAACCCAACAGAAACTATACAAAGAATTATCCCAAAAAAGAATGTATATGGAGTAGATATGAGATTAAAGTTATCCAAAACCATACTGCAATAAAATTATTTCTGGAATAGACAGGTTCAATTAGTTGTTTTCAAATACTTTAATCTTAAAACAACAATCAGAGGTTATGTGAAACATTTTCAACATACATTTGATGTCAGTAATTAAAACGTTTGTTATAAGCAAAAGGTGTGACTTAGCAAGAATTTTTGAATCAAATCATATTGGTAATAATTGCAAACTAACAAAATAAAACACAAAGCAGGCGCAAATATGGAAAATAATTTTTTCTTGTACAAATTATATGAAGGGGTCACTTAGACTCTACATGTAGCCTTATGTTCCGGCGTATCAAACTCTTCTTATGTTTTATAATTTTAGTTGTTATTATTAGATTGTGCTTGTTCTATTAAAAATATTCATTTTAGATTTATTGAATATTATAAAATAAAATTCTTTCATTTCTGAAAACAAATTAAATTTAAAAATATATAGAATAATGGTAAAATAGTATTGATCCTTAATTAAATTATTTATTTTTTATTACTTTATTATCATTACATATTTCATAGTTGAAAATTCACATTTTTTAGTTTGTTGATGCTGCATCCAGTACATAATCGTTTTAAAATAATGTTTTATTATTATCATTATTATTATTATTATTATTATTATTATTATTATTATTATTATTATTATTATTATTATTATTATTATTATTATTATTATTATTATTATTATAAAATTTAAAATTAACATCATGAACAAAATTTGTTATTATATTGAACATATAAATAATTCAACGATAAATAAAATAAATAATCAACTGACTTTGTATGTCTGGTTGTCATAGTGTTGGGAAAAATGAGATTTTATTTGTTTGAATTAATATTCAGTGCACATAAATTTCTTAAATATTTATTTTTATAAATTAATGAAATATGTTAATTATTTTGACAGAAACTGTCTGAAATCTCAAATTTTCGGACTCAAATTTTATGGCAATAGTATGATTGTGAATGAAATTTCAAGAACAATTATAAAATATTCAGTATATATTAAGAATTTTCATTTAAATTAATTTTATTTATTTTTTGTGTATTAAACAAACTCACATTAATTTATATATTGTTTTCTTTGTCAGACTATTAGATAAACATAGAGGTCAATACTAAACACTGATGACTTAATTTCATTGTTTTTTACTTTATCTACCTTTCAAACTTCTCTGAATATTTTTCGCCTATTTTTCGGTCAAAATCGAAAAGTCAACAAATTTAAGAAGTGAATTGTATCTCCTATCTGACGCACGTTTTGTACCCCGTCCATACTATTTACTAATTATTTCAGATTAAAAATAATGCATAATGTTATGTCGAATTGCTTATTATTTAAATTCAATTTATTATTTATTTAAATTTTAGCAATTTAATTATTAATAATTTAAATTATTCTAATTAATTATTTAATTATTTATTTTTAAATATTCATTACACGTACTTAATGGGTAAACAGTTTCTTGACCAAAATCTTATTACGAATATAACAATAAATAATAATAATCTTTATCCAGTAAGGCTGCAATTAAACCATCCGCAATCTCAAAGCTTTATTGGAAAGGTGGCTTCGGAGCATATAATAATTTTCTGTTAGTTATTGCACAATCTTAAATTAATTCTTTTCTTTAAGTATGCTACAGTTTTTGGCATATTAACGCCAAGTTGCAAGAAATACAAAGAATTCCAAATAAATTCAAATGTTTCAAACAGTTATGAGCTAAAGACTTGGCTAAAATTGATGAAATAAATCAGCTAGTAAAACACATCTAGTTTCAAATACACCATCATGTAATCCAATAATGTAATACAGTTTGTTTCTTTCCATATTGTCATTGATTTTTAATATTTATCCTCTGTAACCTTATCCAGAATTGGTCGTAATTCATATTTGGTTTACAGAATTTCCAAAGATGTCACGAAATTTTATGGGAATATTCTTTTTGAGTTAATTATAATTTCATTGAATACAGATCTTGTTAAGGGTAAACTGTTCAGTGTCATACAATAAGGAATAACAACGTTCACTACTAAGTGAATAATAACAAGGGAATTGATTTAACCCACACTTATGAATATGATGCAAACCATAACCCGAAAATTATGAAAAGACATAGGTAATAATTATTTAATTTTTCTAGTTAAATTGCATTTGCAACATGCAAGGCCAATGTATTTTCCCGTAAAATGATCATGATGTTTGACTTTAACTACTATATTTTACTTACATAAATAATGATATTCATTGAAAGGTATTTCATCCAAGTAAGTGGTGAGATCAGTTTGTGTTCCTCTTCTTTGTAATATGGAAGTATGATATCTGTTGTTATATCTGTAATATGCTCCAAAAAATGATAAACATATTTCTGACATACAAATTGATAGTAATTTCATATTCCAGTAAAATTGTTAATCAATATGAGTCTAGTAGAAATTGACAAATTCCTGTGAAAATAAATGTCCTGTTTTGATAATAAAGATTCAAAATCTTCATAGATAATGCATAATAAATGCATAGAAATGCATTTTCCTGTCGCAATCTATTTAAAAGATTTTCACTCCATATGCTTCTAATCCAAACATTACACTCTTTATTTGAAAGGCAATTCATCAACATTTGTAGATTATTCGCTGCAGTATAATGGTAATTTGCAATGACAAATATATCGGATCCATTGTAGTACCTTTTTTTCAATGAATTATATCCAAATAGGTGTGTTTCATTACAATATTACTGTAATAATTAGATTATAAATCTATACATTAATTGGCAAACCCGATTATTTCTTCTCAGAGGTTGGAATATCACAGATTTATTAGCATATTATTTTGGTCATATTCTAATTCCGACATGTGTGATAAATATATTGTTGGTCTTTATCTATCTTTCTTGATTTTATTAAATCTCAATACAGCCAAAACACTATACGTATATGAAACATAGGTTATCTTTATTTTGCACTATTAATCTTCTAAATGTGAGAATAAAACTATATCCCGATAACCTAAACAAATTGGAGATTTTTGTTATTTTAAAATTTACAGCTGTTATCATAAGAGAAGTACGATTCAATATATGAAGTACTTTAATTTTTCATCAAATTTTACATGCATTCTAAATTTAACTTTTATTTGTTCTATTTCAATTAATTCTATTTTTAATTTTTCCAAAAGAGAAGATGGTAGTACTATTTCCTAAACATTATATCTATCGATGTTCAACTTTTATAATTTTGTATGAGCTTAATAAATCTTACTCAACCTCCGGTTCGTTCAGCAATTATGCTGGAATCATTTAACCCATGGCCAATTCGGAAAGTATTTTTAATAATTATTTTTTTCAAATATTTCCGATGTGATTGTCCTTTTTCTTTTAACACCGCTTTTAAATAAGGATTTTATATCAACATTAAATTGGGTTAAATGTGCCCTATGATCATTATAAAAGTTAGCGAAAGGGTAATAATTCTGGGCCGGACATATATGACATATACAGGGGAGTGATAAAATAATGGAAAGAACTTGTAAAATCAACAAAATATATTTTAATATGGTGTCACCAGAAAGCCAACTTGTTTGGGGAATTACAACCTCAGTTCCCTGAGGAATTGATTCATACAAATTGTGAATTGTTTCCAAAGAAATTTTCACCCATTTTTCAGTTAAAACGCCCTTTAGTTCTTTTAGAGACAATGGCTGTGGCAATCAACTTCTAACTTGAATCTCTAAAACGGAGCATAAATGCACAATAATGTTGAGGTCTGGGGATTGTGGTGTCCAGATGAGATGCTCAGCTTCATTAGAATGTTCCACGTGCCAATCTTTAACAATACTCGCTGTATGGTTGATGGAATTATCATCTTGAAAGATGGCACTCACTCGGGAAACAGTTCTTAAATAATAGGATTAACTTCTCTTTCAAATGCAGTCATTACTTTTCAGACAGTACCTCTTGAAACGTAAAGCATTCGGGTTGTTTCTGTTACACTAGTGCCTGCCATACGAGCACATTAAAATTTGGCTTCTTTAAAAGTCTGAGAGGTCTGCCATTCTTATAAGGTTATAACCAATTTTTAAATAATTAAAATCATTAAAATCATTAAAAACATTAAAATATGTCAACTTTTGATTGTTTATTGTTTAAAGTTGTAAGCGTCATCATCTAGTAATTACCAGTTAGTCTACTTATAGGATGATACTTTATCGCGGTAAATATCACTTCCAAAATTTCGTGGAAAGTTTAATTGCTTCTCTTTACTATTCGAACATAAACATTTGACAAATTCTTCCAATTCCTTCCTCAATAAATGTTTCATTATATTCCGTGGCACGATTCGATATATAAGCAGGTTTAGTCCCACCATCTTAGTTAAATTTTGGCATGACCAACTTCATTTAATACTGTTATCACTGCTATTTAAAAAGGATTTGGTAATTCAATTTTTTGCAAAATATATTTTCCTAAATTTAATTTAATAACTCTAGATCAGGATTTACCAAACTTTTTCAGTGACGGAACACTTGGCAAATCCGAAAATTTTGGCGGAACACTTAGCTTATTTTTTAGGTTGGGTAATTCATAATACTATAAATAAAAATAAAAAATGTTATTAAATAAATAACATTTATTTAATAAACATAAAAATACAAATAATTAAAACTCCTAATAACTTTGATGATTTTAGGTTCTTAAATTACAAATTTTTTTATAGAATTACCCAACTTCTACGTACTAGAAATCTTCGCCTGCTCTTGATGCCATAAAACTCAATGAAGGTTAACAGTCACTCGTCTTTCATTATGAAGTAGAATATGTTCAATTTGCTAAATTTACTCCAATTTTTATCGAAATATCTATTTTGCCTCCGTGGAACACTGGTGTCCCTCTGAACATAGTTTGGGAAACTCTGATGTACAGTAATAAAAAACGAAAGGATTTTTTAGACATTTATTACAAAGAAATGTCTAGGATTTGAACAAAACTGCAATTTTTTGTGATTTTGCCCAAATTTTTTGATAACTTTGCCTATGAATTTTGAATTCCAAGAGGACAGCTGCCCCCTCTGTGGACGCCCATGATCAAATAAAATAAAACAACCATCGAGGTATAATTGATTAATGTAATAAATATTTATTAATAAGACACAAAAAATTGCTATTTTAACACAGTCTTGCTACATTGTTACCATCAATTGATTTTTATAAACAAATATTGTTTATAAACTGCTAAATAATTTATTCAATAGGTTTTAAAAAATATTTTTTCTTTATTTCAACTATAAATCAATGATTTAACTAAATATAAATAATTGATATTCTAAATTTAATCTGATTAATAATCTGTTCGAATAACTTTGTTTAAATAAATTAGTTAAATCTACCATTTCAAAAATGTTAAAAAAATAATTCAGTAATATATTAAATAAATGAAAATAATTATAGATTTATAAATCTGATTTTATTAAATAAATTACTTAGTAGAAATTTATTATTTACAAAATAATGAAAATAATAATTCCTTAAATGCAAATAAAAATTAAAAATTTAACTTCAATTTGCTTTAAAAATTTTGGAAATAAGACTTTTGTGAATCAGAAAAGAACCCTGCTTCAATTTAAAAATTATTATAACAAAATCAAATTGTTTTTATCCGACCATTAAAATTTTTATATTTTATACATTAAACTATAAAAAATTATTTGATTTAATGACCTGAATTTTTTAATTTAATCTAAAATAAAAAATTATTTACAATTATTTTTAAAATCCAAATTGTTTCAAGTAATATTATTTATATATAAAATGGTCAATCAATTAATTTATTACTTCCAACAAATGAAGTTAATTTTCAATTAACAAAATTTATTTATTTAAAATAAATTTTCTTCAGAGATAAAATAAAGAAAATTAGTTTTTCATGTAAAATATTTAAAAATAAAATATTCAACTAATTTCTATAACAAAATTAAAAAGAGAGTTATTTATCAATAAATTATATCAATTTATTTAGTATAAATGTAAACATGTTTTGAGAATTAAAATTTACCCATACATTGTAAATAAAATCAAATCATTTTATAGATAAAAATATAAAATATAAAAATGTTGGTGTTCGGATAAAAAACAAGTACCAAATCAAAAGATTCTTCCCAAGGTCGCTATATGAATAAGAAGTTTTTGTGACATGTAAGAAAGATTTTAAAAAGAAGCATTTTAAATGTCTCTATTTTCTGAAAATTTCAAAACTCAAAATAAAATTATATTTAGAATATGAAAGCTGTGTTGCAATTTTTTTAATCGTCAATCATATTTGATTTACTGCATTGTTTTACTGAATTGTTTCTCTCCATCCAACCTTTTTTCAAGAAAACCTGCGAATTTCAAGCAACATGAATCCTCAACTCAATGAATAGGTTTTCATTGGATTTATTATTGTAGTTGTCACATTCTATTTTTGTTTATTCTATTTCAATGACTTTTAATCACTTAAACCTTTTAAGCAATTCATTTATTCTCTTTATGTTTAAACTTCTAAGAATCTTTAGAAAATTATTTTTTATCAGTAGTTGCTCGTTTCTGTTCTTTAGACCCTCTAAAATGAAATTTTATTATTATTCTTTGATCTGCAGCCCTTTAAATTAACATGTAACATTCTAGTTCAAAACATAACAACACAAAAAATCATTTGTAGAATAAATAAATTTGAGATGAGTAAATCAACAAAATCCAAATTCTCTTATATATTAAAATATTTGAACATGATAAATATAGGAAAAGATAAAATAGCAAGATTAAAGTCTTCACTTTTTTAATTAACTCTAATTAACAGCAGATATTATAAATTTCCTGTTTTTTTTGAAAATTTGAGATCTGAATAGAAAAATTATAATTGACACGTTTGAAGATCACACGGAATATTTTTAGAATTTAAATTTATTTAAAAGAATTATAATTTTAGATAAAAATCTTTTTTGTTTAAATAAATTCAATTTAACATTATTATTTGAATTGTGAAAATTTTGCCGAAAAATCATGTTTAATATTTACAAAATCCCAAAGATATTCTCTAACGTTCAAAACTCATTTACTTTGGATAATAATGGTTTCTGATTTTTAAATAAATTCCCGCCTCTTGATTAAGTTTCATCTTTCCCGATTTTATAGCAAAAACAACTAGTTTTTCAGTTAATACTTCTTTTTACCTATAACCAGAAGGTTTTTTGCAAAATTAAAAAATAGTCAAAAATGTTAGGAATACCTTTTGGACTCAAATATTCAAATAATGATTTTGGAAAACGTGATAAATTTCGAAAAATTGTAATTAACATTAGTAAAATAAATATTTTCTGCATTACACTAAATTAATTAATTGAATTCAAAAATGAAAAATAATTTTTTTAATGCTAAAATAGTAAAAACATGCTGGATAGACGATATGCAAAAGGTTAATGTATATTATATCTAATTAATTAATGAATAAAAAGATTGTTTCCATTATTAATCATCGAAATATATAAAAAGTAACAAAGAAATTAATTAATTTTCACTTAAAAAAATAAAGAAAACACATGCAATGATTGTAGTTAATCAGTGATGTAACTGAGTTTTCGACGCCCTTGGCTAATACGTAGTCTGACAGTGACAGTCATACAACATGGATATCAAAAATGCAAAAGATAAAAACAATACTAATTTATAGTTTATTATTTACTAAATAATACTAAATAAATTGGTGTATAACACTAAATAATATTACGTTAATAAAGACTACACCAATACTTGAAGTATCATGTATTATAAATAAAACCAATAGTGTGAATATGTCATACTCACTAACTCATACATAAAGATAGAAACTTACAATTAAAAGTAAATTTAAGTTACACTACACTGATACACTCTTAGTGGTACACTAAAAGGCTCAAAACATAACTTCTCTTGGTTTAATGTTTGCAAAATTCGTGATTGTTTCATTGAAGCTTATTTAACTGGTAAGTCCACGATCGATGGAAAGAAGAGCTAGAAATGATTTGCATTGTAGGCGTGAAGTCGATCTCAAATAGTTTTTAATAATATTTGAAACTTCTTTCAGCGGCAACTACTGTGATTGGCATTGTAACTTACAATGAAGTAACAGATTGCATAATTGAGTTTTTTCCTTTCCGGTTCTGGTAGACTGCAATGTTGCTAACAAAATCATACTGACATTTTTATGATGAAAAACCCCACTAAGGCAACAAACATAATAAAAAATATTATAATGGTTTAAATGAAATATATTTAAATATAATTAATTATTATATTTTTTGTTATCGAGTATAAACGTGAAATATCTATTTAAATAAAAATTTAAAAATTAGAGATTTATTGTGACCCTTTTGAACTGTCGCGCGCGGGCTCCCTTGACAACTGCCTCAATGCCAAGCTGTTGTTGCACCACTGTACTTTTTAGTTAATTATGAAATTGACCTGAATATCAAATTTGTAATAATTGCGTAAATAACCAAATATGTTTGCACGTGTTCGAATTGCTCATAACTTAATTACTTTAGATACTCTTCAATCAGAGCGATTATTATTGGTTATATATTAATAAATATTTTGACTGAGATTTATTGCAATCAAATAATAAATAGTATTTTCCAAAACAAATTTAGTATTTTCATTTATTATTTAAAAACGTGATTTGTAATTTATTGGTATAAAATAAAATAAAAAAAGTTGGAATAAAATGTATGATAAGTTGATACAAAACTTATCATAAAAAATTTATCTTTTTCGCTAATAATAGACTTTTCTATTTGAGCTAAATAAGATTCGTTTTCTGTTTTAGTCGGTTTTCCTTAGGATAATCTGCCATTATTATCAAGAAACAATTGAATGGATCACTGAAAATTTTATTAATAATAACATTTTTTGTGTAGAGTTCTTATTCTAATCGAAAATACGAATAGTTGTACTATAATCTCTATCCAGCCGAATAATAATTACAACTCAACACTTTTAAGATACCAAATTATGGAAAACCGGGGTTTGAGATCATTAGTTGAGTATATTTCTATAATTGTTCTATTTAACAAAAACATCTTTCGTTCTGATATCTACAAATTAATTGTCCACTCTGTTTGATCCAATATAGTTTGTTTGTTTCATAGAAAACGTTTTTGCATAGGAGCTTAGTAGTAGAATGGTTAAAGTCAACTTTGTTATTAATTTATTCACAAATTTCCTACTTTATAGGATAATTAAAAATTTATTTCATTTCACAAATATTGTGCAAAAATCCTCTTTATCTGAAAATTGATCAATTTTTTCTGATAACTCTTTTTATCTTTGATGCTATCTTACTCCTTTAAAAATCACGTTATTTTCTCCTCTTGAATCAAATCTATTCTTTCCGCTTATTTTGAAACTCAAATCGGTAATTCTTCGCATTTAAATATTTATAACGAAAGAGTAACAGAACGTTATTAAAAGAAAATTTAACCACTTTTGAGTATTCTATTTAAGCAAAAATTTTTTTTTAATTTTATCAAAATTAAAAATCAATAATAATAAAATAAAAATTATTCTCGATTATTATAAGTTGACATATTTTTCAAAGTGGAAATTTTTTTTAATTGTATTGGTCATAAATTTATTTATTTTCATTCAAATGACGAAAACCCATTCCATGTGGTAATAAAATTTTATAACTCATAAAACAGTTGAATGATGAAATTTCAAAGACTGTTTCCATGGAAACGGAATATCTATATGAAATAGCTATGCATAAATAGAGTTCACCCAGTAAAACAACCATCAGCCAACACAGATATCAAGATATCTACATTATTTAGTTGTTATGAGAATTTTTTTTGTCTTTATATAAGAAATAAAAGTCTAAAAATATCTTGTAGTAAAAAAATTATTTTCTTAACAATATAAAATAAAAAAATCGAAACTTAATAAGCTATTATTATTATTCATAAACTTCAATTGATTTCATTAGAACAAAATAATATTTTTTTATAGACTTCATTGATATATTGTACAACAGCGAGAGAGAGAGACCAATTTAAAGTCTCCCAGTGAGACAACAAAATATCATCAGATTGATTTATTATTAATAATCACATTATTAATATTATTAATAATATTGTGAAATTCATATATGAGATTATTATCTAAATAATAAGTTATGATAAGAATAATTACAACATTGGTTACCAGCTAATGAACATTTCTCTGCTTCACTGACATTCTTCATAAATCTCTAGTATAAATTTTCAATTTAATTATTCTTGTTTTACTGGGTAAATATCATATGATATTTTGATCTATTATTATTATTATTATTATTATTATTATTATTTTATTTATCTAGATATTATTTAATTCTTTTTAGCCCTTTGGAAGTGTGTTATCTAATTGACCTAATCTAATATAATAATGTAATATTTTATTATGAGATTTTACTTCTTTATTCTTTTTAAAAATTATCTCAAAATTCAAATATTTAAACAATTAAAATTAGCATTATTTCAAAGAATCTTTATCAAAAAGTTTTTCATTCATATTACGAATAATACAAATTTTTATTTCATAAATATATGATCAGATGAAGATTTTTTCAATTCCTCATTTCAATCGGATTTTTTCATCGCCTCAATAACAATATTATAATTTTACTATTTTAGACTCTTTGTTATCGAACCATAATTTTATTTAGCATATACGAATGATATATATCTAAAATAACTTTTTAATAATAATAATAATAATAATAATAATAATAATAATAATAATAATAATAATAATAATAATAATAATAATAATAATAATAATAATAATAATAATAATAATAATAATAATAATAATAATAATAATAATAATAATAATAATAATAAAAAGAAAAAGAAAAATAATAATAATAATAATAATAATATTATTATTAAAAATTTATTTAATAGATTTTATGTATCAAAGCTAAAGCAAAACATATTGCGGAAATTCAAAATTCTAATTTGAAGGTGACACCGTTTATTTATTATAAATTAAATTCATTTCAATTGCTTTGATAAATGGAAATTTTCCGAAAATTAATTATGAAAAATAATATATATATATATAAATGAAAATAATGTCTGATTTTTGAAAATTTGTTTCGGAAAATATTTTATAGAATAATTTTTGTTTAAATCAAAGAAATTTAAAACAGGATTTTTAAATGCAATTTAATTTGTAAATTACAATTTATTAATTTCACTTTTGCATTTCTGTCAATATGATTTATTAGTCGCCTTTTTTCTATGAATTGACGAACAATTCGTTTCTTTCGTAATTTATTTGTTTATCGAAACGCGAATTCATTTCAAAATGATGATCTTCATTTGTAGAGAAGCCAATGTGCTGCAAATTTGACAAATTAATAGAAATACGATCACTGTATGATCACTGTGTAAATCTTTCAATTATAATTGGTAAAATCGGCAGTGAGCTCTTCTTGGAAACTTTCGTTTTTCCTTCATTAAAGGTATTTCCTTGTATTTTGTTCAATTATTATTAATTTTTACTTCTATTTTTTTATAAAAAAGAATTTTCCCTTAGCTAAATCAAAATTGTTCTCATACATTTTAAAAGTATAGTTGACAAATTTCGGGTATGCTCAAGAAGCTGTGCATATGGTGCATCATTTAACTTGATGAAGGATGTTTTCATACTTTGTCGGAAGCTCTGTTGACGGAAACAAAAACTAGGTCTTTCCGACAAAGGATGATCTCTCTTAGACATAGATTAGAATAGATTTATGATGAGACAGTCTGAAGCCAATCGTCTATTGGTCTTTCACTTGATTTTTTTGTAATCTTAGCGGTTGATAGTTTCAAATTTAGAAGTACACAAAAAGAGAGTCTAATTCAAATCAAAACTTCAGTTGAGTCCCAAATAATCTAATCATACAATTTTGTTGCATTTATTTTGAAAAACATGTAGAATAATGGCTTTTTAGAACATTCTTAAGAACAGGAGATTTAAAACACCTTTACCCTACAGACTCAACATGGTCCATCGCACCTGCTGTGGTTGTGGACTATAGAAATATGATGATATAATTGATAGGATATCTTGTTTCACCAAATTGTATTCTTCATTTGATGTTAATATTATTTCTCCCTTGTAAATAGTTAATTATATCAAATAAATATTTTTAAAAAATAACTTAGAAAAATAAAAATATTTGTTTGACGATAAAATGAGACTTTATTTCCATATTTTGCCCATTTAAAACAAATGTATTTCTTACAAATAATATTTCAAAAGTATTATTTGAAAAGGCTTATCATCATATCATTGTTTGCTTATTTATTTTATATTAATACGTTGATTGCACTGGAGAAGCCGATTTTTTGTTGTGTTTTTTATCTTTGTTTTTTAAAATAATAATGAAACAAAACGCAATATATAATGTATTTGATGACATTTAATAAGGACCATTTAATTGAATTTATGGTAGTTTAACAATTATTATTGTTTTAAGTTTGTTTTTAATATAATTTATTTAAAAATATTATCTATTTTTTGATAAATTTTCATTTTTATAATAAAAAATTTTAAATTTTTTAAACCACTTTTTTGTGGGATATATTAAGAATAAAGATAAGACAATTATATATATATATATACATTAAAGCCAAATAAACGAAATATATTTCGAAGGAATTATCTTTATCACCTGTCTGCCATCATAATATTTGTCAAATGTTTTATACGGAAATTGTTATGATGTAATAGTTAAGATTTAATGATTTTATTAAATAACCTCAATCAATTTGTTGCTGATTGAACGTTTATTTTAAAATATTGTGATTTAATAACTAAAGCCTCAAATAAAATTCTTTCCAGCTAATATTTGAAATTTTTATATAAAATTATAAAATTTTTTAAATTAGTTGTTCCTTCGCATATTTTTCTATACTCAATAATATTACTCACCCCTTTCAATCGGCTATGTTCCTGAACTCGTGTGCGAATATAACGTGAAGTCTCTCCAAAGTATGCGGCTTTGCACCCAGCACTAGATCAGAAACTAAACCTATCGGGGTTTGAGATTTTAATGATTTTGACATTATTTCAAATACCTTTGATTTGTCTAATGATTTTATTACAGACAATTTAAAATTTCTAAAACCTTCCGAATATGGAATTATTAAAACATGAGATTATATGGGTTTACCATCTTAAGCTGAACTAAAATTTTCATCAGACGCAATCAAAAAGTGATCAATGGTTTCGTTAGTCAGAATTTCTACTAAAGCCTTAGGATATCTATTTTTAATCAAAAGAGAAACCAGCAATTGTATACTTATGTGAGATTTTTCAAATGTATAAGATAATGACCAGTATCTAAAAATCGAACTCTTAATCATATTTTTACTATATTTAAAGTCACAAAAGCTATGAGAAGTATTGTAAAAGCCTATAAGCTTTCTACATAATTCTGTTTTTTGAAACCTTTAGCCGTCCTTTTTTCTAATAAATCCTAAAATAGAAAAAATGAAGTAACTTCTTCTTCCACTGCGAACTTAATATTAGAATGAAGCCCATTTGTATAATTTTAAAAAAGAACAACATCATCTGAACCAGAACATACTAAAAAGATATCATCAACATAAAGTTTATATATCCTAGGCTTAACAAAGGAAAATCAGAAATATTTTTCTCTAATTTTAAAAGTAAAATTGATACAAGAGTTAGAGCTAAATGTAATCCAATAGCTACTACATGAACTTATTGATACAAATTGTCATTGAAAAGAAATGCAACATTAGAAGTGGCAAACCTCAACAATTCACGAAATGTAACTTCCTTTAAATTCTAATCCTCCAAAATATTCTTTTTCCATAAATCACAAAAAAATAAAATAGTCTCTGTTTTAATAGAACATTTTTAAACAAACTATTAACATCGAAAAAGACCATATATAATCAGAAGAATCAACATTTTGATTTTTAAAAAAATTTATAATGATCTCAAAGATTAATATTTTTTGGCCATCTATGATTAACCTTATAAAAGAATCTTTAAGGAAATGCATGGTCTGTGCAAAACGGGAGATAAGTCCAAGCAAAACAAAGTAATTAATGATTCCTAGACAGAGTAGAAACTTCATTGTACAAATTGTAGTAGACATCGCATCGCGTACATGGATAAAACAGAAACTAACATTTCAAAGTCATATTACATAATTGGATATATAGATTTGGTAACTGGTGCAATACGAACAGTGAGAGATATGATCACAACATCCTTAAAAAGTAAATGTGAAGAAAGAAATTGGTTTGAATTACTACCACGGATTGAATTTAATATTAATGCTGCTCAGCCAAATTTTACGGAATTGTCACCGCTTGAAATAGTGTATGGAAGAAAAATAAATATTCATTCAAAATTTAATGTCCAAGAAACAAGTAAATCAGATTTGATTGACAAAGCTAGAATAATTTTAAATAATCAATAAAATTGAGTCAGTTTGAAAGTGAAAAACGGGTGTCAAGAAATTTTAAAGAGGGAGAAAGGGTTTTAGTTAGAATAGAACCACACAAAAGACAGAAAAATGATTTTCAGTATGAAGGACCATTTCAAATAATCAGATTCATGTCTCCTCAACAGGTTGAGCTCCTGTATTATAAAGGGATAAAACAACGCAGAATCGAGTGGTTGAGGAAGAGGACAAAACCTTAAAGAGGAGAAGTTACGATATTAATAAATATCTGTTGTTTTAATAATAAATAATTATTGGGGAATTATGAATTTTGATATGGATGATATTAAAACTACAACTATGGTAAACCCATAAAATCTCATGTTGTAATAATTCCATATTCGGAAGGTTTTAGAAATTTTAAATTGTCTGTAGAAAAATCATTAGACAAATCAAAGCTAATTGAAATAGTGTCAAAATAGTTAAAATCAATAAATATGTTTAGTAATAAAACTCCAACCCTAATAGGTTTAATTTCTGATCTAGTGTATAAATCTTCATGTAGTGGGTGCAATACCACATACATTAGAGATACTTCCTGTCACCTTCGCATACGGATTCAGGAACATAGCAAATTGACAGCCGTGAGTAATATTATTGAGCATAGAAAAATGAGCAAGGGAACAATTAATTTAAAATATTTTAAAATTTTATATAAAAATTTGATATAAAAGAGTTCTTTATTTTAGGCAAAAGCACATTTTGGCAAAGCACTTTATTATAATCCATTTTGTTTAAGACATACACACATTTGTTATTGGTTAGATTTTTAATATTATTGAGGATCTTATTTATTCTGATTTATGACATTACTCATTATGCTTCGGTTGTTTGTAAGATATATATGTAAAATATGTTTATAAAGTGAGTAAGGAGTACCGAAATAGTATGAACTCACATTTGCGCTGTTCTAATTAAAATTAAAAAATGTGATTTTATTTAGCAAAATTATTAATTTCATCATAGATCAGAATGATATTATTATGCAACCGCTGCAAAAACGTTGATATAATTTTTCTAGCAGCTTTTATAATATTAATAGTTAGTTAATCAAGACTTTGTTTATTTGTATTTATTAAAAGTTGCACTTTATTGCTAATATTTCTAGTATACACTGTCCATACTAAGTTTGAGACTTCATTAATTAATTGTTCATAAAATTGTACACTTTTGACCTAAAGTAATTTCATATAAAAGGCTAATAAATTGTTTTTGTACTTTACTGGAGAACCTCCTATAACTTTACGGATGGCACTATTTAAAATGGCTATGTGAAAAATAATATGGTTAAATTTAATTAAATTAATCGAAGTATTGCAATCGGAACAAAAATTTAACTTATGATTTTTTGAAAAATATAATTTGAATTCATTATTATAATTAACTACCGGATAACATAACTGGTTAATTCATTAAATTGTTAATTTATTGAGGAGTAGCAGTGAATTATCAAGATAAAATTTTAATTTTATCAATTAATTAAATTTTAGCCAATTAAAATTTGAAAATATTTGAAAATTCGAGAGCAAGTTTAATCTCACATTAATTTTTCACTTCAGAAAATCAATGAAAAATATTTTTAATAGAGTTTTAATCTTTAAATTTTATATAAATATTAATCAAACGAAGAAATTAATTACAATTTTTTCAAAATTGTATCATAAAATGTATATATAAATTATTATTAGTTATTGGAAAATTAATGGAATTAAAATGATATTTAATATTTGTAAGAGTATAATTGTTTAAATCAATGAAACCAAAACACAATAATAAAGAAATAATTAAGAAATTAAATTTGAAACATTAATGGTAAAAGTGAAACATAAAATCAGCGTAAATGTTTGAATTAAAATGAAAAAAGTCATTTTTTGTAAAAATATTAAAGCAGAAAGACCTTAAGGCAATACAAAAAATATGGAATTTTTTCTAATAACAGTAGGATATTGTACGGATTCCAACCTCAATAAGTTTACAAAGTCTTCACAATTTCTGTAAAAGTACATAAAAGTCAATAAATATTTGTAAATTGAATTATTTATGTTTTAATTTAATTTAATTTATTTTGTAATTATCCGTGATTGGAATAAGTATTTGATTTAATTGCTATATTTAATAAATTTGAATTTTAATTACTTTAATAATTATTTTTTAATTTATTATTTATTTAATTTTATTTTTTATTTCTTTAATTTAATTTTTTATTATTATTATTTATAAAAGTTGTAAATACGCTTTAATACACGTTTTCACAGGCCACATGTATAATATCAGAATTTCTAAGAAATTATGGAAAACTTTAATATAAAAAACGAAAGACTTATATTTTCCCCAAAGCAAAATTTATTTTTATCTATTTTAAACAGCGGGTATTACCAGGTATCAATTAGGAAAGAAAATACAAAAAATACAGAATTTAGTACAAAGTTTGAATAATTGGAATTTACAAGAATGCCTTTTGGATTATGTTCAATACTTGCAACATTATTAAAACTTATGAATTATATATTAACGCACTTTTTTTTATATCACGGCAAAAATAAATCTTTTTTATTATTGTTGATAATTAATATATATCTTCTTTTTCATAAATTTATTACACTGCCCGAGATATAATCGTTAGTGAATCTTAAACAAAACTTTATATTTCGTATTCCCGAGTCTCTCTCGAGCATGCACAAATTTGCCAGTAACACTTACCCGAGTTACGCTCGGGCATGTGCGTTAAAGGGTTTAGAAAAGAAACATGTTGAGTTGTGTAGAGTATCGGAATGGTTTACTGATATTTAGAAGATCTACAGAAGAGCATAACTATAAACTAAAAAGGTTTTGCATAGACTCAAAGATCAGAATGAAAATAATCTCTTAATAATTGTTTTTTCTTGAAACTGAAATTGATTACTAGGTTTAGATGTGAAAAATGGATCTAGCCAAAATCGAAGACATTCACAAATGAATGATATCCACATGCAAAGGAAATTGCAAGTAGCTTGATGAGTTTGCAATTTTTATCGAAGACTAGTTAAAACCTACTCAATAAAGTCTTACAGATTAATTGCAATGCTAAAGAGCGAAGATAAAGTTATTTGGAATGAAGAAAGAAATGTTATTTTTTATGTGGCATTATCAATTTAAAGCTGGGGAAAAGAGGATGATGTATTATGCATCTAAGACAATGTCTAAGAGTCAGAAACAATGGCTTTGAGAAATAATACCAACTGAGAAAAAATACCAACTGGAAAAAATACCAACTATAATAAATACCAAATATGAAGTATAATTATTGAATATAACATTTTTGGTGACAAATTATATTTGGCCTATAAAAAAAACGGTACATAAGAACATAAGCAGATGAATAAAACAATTATATACTAAACAATCTTTATTTCAATTATAAGAACATAAGGATTTTATGAAAAAATACCAACCGTATGATTATGTTTTTATGCACCGTTTCTGTAATAAAAAAATATTTCGACTAACACGTATGCAGAAAAATTAGCTTACGTTATTTATTAATTTACTTTAAAAAATAACGTACACGTACGGTAAGCATTTTAGCAGAAAAATTGTGTACGGTCGAACTTTGGTTACATGTATGTATGTCAACTTCTAAGAATTACTTCATTACTTTTTCGATAAAGTAATACAACACCGTCATAATCCGTTAGACTACAACTGGTAGTATACACCATAAACATTCCAATTTAATCATCCGGTACTCTTTATGAACCCTAATTTGGCCACAAGTACTTATTTTACCATTGGTACCCCCCCCCCGTATCAATTTACTTATCTTGTACCTCTTTACAAAACTGATACAAAATTTACCCACTATTTTACCCACATTTTCCAAATTTACCGATCCGATACCAGTTTACCCACCTTGTACTCGCCATGTACCCACCGGTACCCTAAAATATGTTTTTAAAACTAATTAATACCCCTTGACCTGCCGCTACTGCTTTTTCCTACCCAATACCCACAGTACTAATTTACACCCAGTGTACTAATTTACCTATAAACTTTCCTCCCGAACCATAATTTAGTCACTTGAATCATAACATACCAATAGTACCAACCCTAATTAGGAATTAACACATTATGCACTATAAGTCGTATTATAAATTAACTTAAAAATAAAATTTAAATAAAAATGTATATTAAAATTATTTCAACTTTCAATTAAAATTAAAATCTAAAATTTAAATTAAAATTATCTTAATTATCATAAATTATAATTTGTTTAAATTATTCACTTTTGTTAAATTAGTAGCCATCATTTAAAATAACATTTATTAAAAGTTACAAATATAGATGAAGATGCTTATGTAAACAGTAATTATATATATTTATTTATTTTTGCCTGAAATTGTTTATGAATAGCTGAAAAAAATGAAAATTGAAGACAAAATGGCTGACAAAGATGAATTTGCATATTATAATGATGAATAATCTTAATAAAAGCGATGATAAATTATTAAAAAATAATGAATAATTTTAATTTAAATGCTGACTGATGAAAAAGTTTTTAAAAAAAATGGCGAAATTATTTACATGAGGCTAATGATGAATAAAATTTAAATATTATGCAAATGGATGAAAATGTGTTAAAATTATGGATAAGATTTTGACTAAGTCATATAATGAGCTATTGTTTTTAACACATTTGGAATTAACCAATGATAAAATATTATTTTACTGGTCCTATTAATACAAGGAGTGCTTTAGCTAATAACCTTAACAGATTTTAACATGATTGGCTAACATAAATGACCGAATATTAAAAGATTAATTTTTAACTAAAATAAATTAAAAATAGAATTGAAATTTAATCGGATCATTATTGCTGTATTCTACCAGCCTGCGAGCTTGATCATTATTTACTAGTATTTTCAGCTGTCTTTATGCAAATTAATTTCGAAATTTTAGAGAGAAACCATTCTGGAAAATTTCGTTAATTAATAAAATTTATTCTGAAATTAGTTGAGTTGCTATTTGATGTTTCAATGCCAAAAATGTTATAAACAGGATTCCTGAACCATTTCTAGTTCTTGTATAAGTTGAATACAATCGTGAGGATTTCAAAATAAAATAATTAAAATTTATTTTGTTTAAATTTTGTAATAAAAAACGAAATTCAAAATATTATTTTTTGCACTTGAAATACATGATCATTTGGCGATTTATTTATTGAAATAATTATCTACCAATATGTGGAGTGCTCAATAAGTACTTTGATTCGACAAGAAATATGCAACAATTTTATTCAAACTTTCAGCTTCAAACAAGTAACTCGTAAAGATTTATTTCTCAACTAACTTTCATCCATGATATATTGCTGTAAATAACTGGCAGAATCAACGAAAAAATCTTCTTCAGTTGTCGGAAGATTTGAAAATCACTAGGGATGATGTCGGGACTCTATAGTGAATGAGGCACCCGTGATAATCCACATGAGTTTTTGTTGGTATTGTTAGATGGAATTTGTGCATTGGGGCATTGTAATGCAATAGAAATACAGTAACTACTTTCTTATCCGCCAAAAACTGAACTGTGAAAAAGGGGGCGGGTTTTAGAGTAAAAAATAATAAAATTTATTAAAAAATTCATTAAAATTTCTTTTATTAATAGAGGTTATATAGTATAAAAATGGCAGTTATTGGAGTTAATGTAGTTAATTATTTCCTGTTTTCAGTCGCTTTCTTCTTGCTTATTTTTTAACCAGCTGTACATAAAATCCTCTATAAGATTTAGACATCTGATGTAGCTTTCCAATTCTTAAAAGATTGTGAACATCATAAATTCCATATGACCTGTGCCAGTTCTCACTCTGAGTGAAGATTTCTCTTCTGACATCTTAAATTTAGTAGATTATGCGTTTTTCTGAGTTTTTTCTTAAGTTTATCAAAGATTACCAAATTTATCTGAATATATTTAAATTGCACGAGTTGCATATCTCCCGTAAAAAATGTGGCACAAATCATGAACACAGTTTCATAACATAATTTTGGAGATTTTTAATTGTATCAGGTTATTTGCAATTGTTCAATAATTTATAGGCTGCTAATTTTATTGAAAAGGTGAAATTTTTTAATGCTTCAAAATTCAGGATTATCTGACATTTTGTGACGCAATTTTTTCCAAACAAAAAACACTTTTTATCACCAATACATATTTAAGTATAATCGACTGAAAAAAGGAATATTTAAACAAAAGAGCTATTTATGTCAAAATCTTTCAGACTAAATATGTTATTTTTTTTGAAAATTAATATTTTAAATCATATAAAATTATTTTTAAAAGCGCAAAAATTAATAAAATAAACAAATTTTTTTCGAGACAAAAAATTAAAAAGTTAAATTAAATAATAATTTAAAAATTTTTAATTAAAAATTAAAAATTAATTTTTTTAATTAATTTAAAATAATAATAATAATAATAATAATAATAATAATAATAATAATAATAATAATAATAATAATAATAATAATATAATTTCAAAATAATTACTTTTATTAATAAACTCCTCCGGTTTATTATAATTCATTTCGAAAATTTTTATTTCATTTAAGTTCATTATATTTCATTAATTATATATGATGGTCAGTTTAAAAATTCTCATGGGACCTGAAATCTGTTTTTAATGGATGAATTTACTATGCTGATATTATTATTATAAAGTAAGATAAATTATTTCGTTTATACTTTAATTTTGGTTCATTATCAAAAATTAAATCTGTTTAATTTTAGATTTATGGAGAAATATAATTTTGAAAAAATTTAAAGTTATTACTATGAGTTTATAATAAAATATTTTGAATTTTAGCTTTAATTTTGTTAAAAAGATAATAAAACAAATATGGCGAAAATTAAAATAAATTTTCCCATGTTAACTACGATATTCATGTAATCCTAAATCACTTTTTATAATTACTTACCTCTAAGATATTATAAAATGGATATATCAACTTATTTTAGTAATTTTTGGAGTCATGCCATTATAGATGAATATAATCTGCAAAATCATATGTAACTCGAAATATATCACTTCGGAAAATGACTTACTTAGTAATTTATTAAAATTATGTTTATAAAAATGAATTTATTTAAGTTTAAAGTTTAAATAATAATAATAATGATGATAATAATAATAATGATAATGATAATAATAATAATAATAATAATAATAATAATAATAATAATAATAATAATAATAATAATAATAATAATAATAATAATAATAATAATAATAATAACAATAATAATAACAATAATATTAATAATAATAATAATAATAATAATAATAATAATAATAATAATAATAATAATAATAATAATAATAATAATAATAATAATAATAATAATAATAATAATAATAATAATAATAATAATAATAATAATAATAATAATAATAATAATAATAATAATAATAATAATAATAATAATAATAATAATAATTGCTTATTTTTGATTTCCAGTGTTCCACGAGCCCTTGTCACTTGCTACTGTCAGATAATATAGACTGGGTTATATCATTCGACAGGACCTTATACAGTAAACACAATTTCTCTTGTTACTATAATACCAAAGACCATATGTCGGTGTTGCTGTATAAGCTCTATCCAAAATCCTTGATATTACATTGTATATTGTGGCCGTTTGGTATATTTATTGTAGGGTTGGTAGGTATCACCTTCACAGCCTTGATTGCTGGCTGCGATGTATGGAAAAACGAGGACGTTGTTATAGCATGAGTCCTTTGTGCCTATCACATTTTTACTATGATTTAAAGCGTTCTGTTGAGTTTTGATTCCATTATTTCATATTTTTTATTGTAGACAATTAATAGTACTAGTTCAATTACTCATTTTTTGGTGCATTTAGATTTTAAAAAACTTGTTTTAATACACTATGCTCGTCAGTCTTTTTATTATATTTGTTTTAATTAATAAAAATGAGCATTTATCTGAAGAAGTTTATTGAAGGTCAAAAAATAAATCACTAATGATATTTTTCGAGCTAAATAATTACTCCGTCATAACACCATGAAATAAATTAATTTTTGTTTCGACAAATATTTCAATGATGTAGGGGGATTTAGTATTAAATAATGTTAGAGAATGGATTTGATTTCATTACCGATTTTCAGAAATACTTTTATTTTTTATACTTGAACATAGCAATGCAGAACATAAAAATTTGATTTAAAAAAATAAAAAGAGATCAAATATGATAAAAAATAATATGTGATTTTTCTAATTTTGGAATTCATTAAAATTTATCTAACTAGAGTTTAATTTACAGAATTATACAATAAAAGATTTTCTTATGTTGGGCAAAAACTAATTTGAGCCCATAATTTGTTTGACCAGCACGATAATGCCTGTGTGTTTTCGATCGAGAAAACTAAATGTAGAAGGAAAAATGAAAAATTTAAAAGAAAAATAAAATAATTAAAAATTAAATTAAGTTTTATACAAAAAATGCAAAACATTTAGTAATAAATCAAAAGAATTAAGAAAGTATATTTTAAAAATATAAATTAAAATTCCTTGTTTTACCGCATCAAAGCACACACGGAAAATCATGATATATAAAGGCAGTGCTGGGCAAGCAAATATCAGTACGTTTTCTTTAATAAAATTTTATTATTCTCAGTCTGTACTTACTATCTACTTTAAATCTTTATATCGATCATTTGGAAGAAATTAGAAAAACCACAAAGTAAACCTTGTTGTTTTTATTTTTAATGTTCATATTTTTCTTGTTATTATTTTGCTTTATGAAATATTTTTTTATTATTAAAAAAATTTGTTTGATTACCATTTTAATTTATATTTCTATATAGCATAATTTTATAAATTCATCTTAATTTTGGTTAAATTGAAATTTTTTTTATGATTGAACCTCCATCACGAGAAATAAATTTGAATTAATTTTTTATTACTATGCAATTTTTTTTATTCACCATAATCCACACGAACACAAGTAAATAAAATTAATTCTTTTTACCCCGGATAAAACCGGTGGTTAGCGGGGAACTCGCGGTGAAGGCGCTGCTGGAACTGCCTTGTATTCTCCCTTGCCATATCCTATCGTCCAACCCTCGAAAGAGCGCGTGGTGGCCCAGGGAAAAGTTTAAATATAAAGATTAACAGAATTAAAAATTTGACAGCCCACAACAAATACAGCTTCAACAAAATTCCTAGACGAAAATAAGCAAGGATCGGTTCCAGACAAATGCTACAGTAAATAAAGCAATGCTCAACCAACGAAGTATAACCATTATGGTAAACGAAACCAATGCAATGGTAAAAATATTTATTTAAAAATCGAAAATTCTCGTCGCGTTTATAACCGCTCTCATGGTCAGTTCTGTTAATATTATTCTGGGCTTTAACAGAGCCATCCTCAGTATATCGTTATTATGTTTAGTATTATTACAATTGCCACCGAATAATTATTATTATTATTATTATTAAAATTATTACTGTTATTTTTATAATCATTCTCATAATTATAATTGATTCTTCTTCTTCTTCTTCTTCTTCTTCTTCTTCTTCTTCTTCTTCTTCTTCTTCTTCTTCTTCTTCTTCTTCTTCTTCTTCTTCTTATTATTATTATTATTATTATTATTATTATTATTATTATTATTATTATTATTATTATTATTATTATTATTATTATTATTCTATAATTATTATTATGATTGTTATTATGACGATTGTTGTTAGTCCTATTATTATTAGTATTATTAATATTATTTTTATTGTTATTATAAGTATTATCTTGTTACCCCTACTGTTACAATGGTTATCATTATTTTACGGTCATGCTCATTATCATTCCATTACGGTTTTTATAATAATCACTATCAACGTCATTATTAATACAACCATTATTATTATAATCGTTATATTTATTATTATTATTGACATTATAATTCACAATTCAGTGGAGGACATTGCCTTAATCGCTTGTATTTCATTAGTTTTAGCTGTCATCAACAATTCAAACCTTATAATATGCTCTCAAGCCATGAAACGAGATCCAAAGAAGAATATTGCCGATGTTTTCTTAACAATAATTTATCAGAACTTGCAAGACCAATAGTTTTTCTTTAAAGATGACTTAAAATATTCGAGAATAAGATGTGAACCAGGGTGTCACCAACAATGCTTCTACCACATTGGCCAAGTGTCGTGTATATGAGTATTGTTGTAGAGACCCTCCCAAAATATATCACGGGTAAATTACAGTCTCCCTCATCCCTTCCCTCATCCAGATGATGCAATAATTTCATAAAAGGAACGTTTTAGTATGAATTCAAGTATAAATTTATAAAATTATTTCTATGAATTAATATTAACCAAATAATGATAAATATATATTTTAACCATCTGCTAATTTGTTCTAGTGGAACAAAACAACCAATTAGCAGAACGATTCCGAAGAGATGTGGCTAAATACCACAATGAAGCCATAGTGCAGAATCAGCGGGCCGAAGCTTTAGTACGTCGATGTCGGCGTATTGAACAAACATGGTTATGGCTTGAAGAGGTTACCAGGCTGAAAACTGAACGAGATAGTATACAGCTGAAGTTAGCTCAGAAAGAAGAAGCATGGAAACAGGCTTAGCAGAGAGTCCGTGAGTAGGACAAAGAGATTAGAGCTAAAAGATGAGATCTGAGCTGGACTCGTAAGGTATGGCAGGAAGCAATCATCATTCGAAATGTGATGGGTAAAGACATTGGTGTGAAGATTATTTCACCCGAGAGCTCACACCCGCAGGAAGAATAACCGAAGAGGAACTGGCAGAAAAACAGGTCCGTCAAACGAGAACGAGAAAGACAAAATAAAGCTAAGGCCGCCAGTATGGTGAGGCACATACTCAAATCAAATGGGATTTGAGCACCATAAACTATATTTTAGACTAAATGATGATTTTTTATTTACATTTGACAATTAATAATAATGTTAACTTTATTTTGGTTTTAGTTTTATTTGTAACAAAATTAAATCAGTTAGACAATTGAAAGCAGGGACAGTCTTCTACGACAGCTCATGAACCCAACCAGAATATTAGGGCATTGGCAGACTATAAAAAGAGGCTCACCAACTAGCACACAGTACCAACATCGTTTTCGACGGGTGGCTAGCTGTTAAACTCTTATGCAGGCTCTGGATGGGGATTAGTTAACCCTTAGACCCTTATAAAATTTCTTGTTACACATTAGTGGCCAGCACTTATTAAAAGACTTTAAAAATTTTACAAATATAAAAGTATAATTTAATCAATTATAATTATTTTCGAAATTTAAACATACTGTCTGCCAACTGTTATTTATGCTGAATTCTATTCTAATTTAAGATTCATGTCACTTTTTCTATTCAAACTCACCTGTCAATGTCTATGTACTAAGATATCTTACTGTTCTTATGACTCATTTGTCTAATCCATTTCATTAATGCTGGTATGATGAGCTTAAATCAGGTTGGATAAAAATTTCTGTATTTTCTTTATTAAATATTTTCTTCGAAATTTTGAAAGGTATCTGTCAGATGGCTCACTTATTTTCCAAAACAATAGATCCAACAGTCTTGGAAATTGTTCACTGGTCTTGCTTCATGATTAAGACTAAGAAATCAATTTACTAAGATAATCGACCATTACTAACACATGATATTCATCTTCATGTAACTTACATCTATATCAATCTGCTCTAAAAATTTAGAGCTGTATCTATAGATAAAGCAGAAATCGCAACATAGTAGAAAATTTTGAATAATCTTGTGAATCTACGGCCAGTAAAATATCTTTTCTGTATAATGTAATAATTTCTTAATTCCACTAAGGTATAACCTTTAATGTACATATAATCTGATAGATCCATCTTTCTTTCCTTTGATCAGTAACGGAGCATTACAATGTTTCTTATAACACCGAATTACATTTGCTCTTATTAATTGTTTTATCAGATTTTCAATTATTTTCTACATACATTATTTGAAGTTATGAAAGAATTACAAGCATGAAAAAGCGTGGGCGTATAAACTATGCTCGAGATAGAAGTTCAGATCATTGCGCGTAAAATTAAAATGCCTCCCATTGATCGAAAACCATTCGAGTCGGAAACATTTGCTTAGATTGGTACGAATAAAAATCTATATATAGTGTAGCGATGTGATGCGATAGTGGGCTGATTGCTTAAGGATAGTAGTTCACAAACAGGGCGAAAACTACTGAAAGAAGGCGGCTAGTATAAACTTTGATAATTGAATCAGTTGTTCCAACAAAAATACATTTTCTTCATTCAAAATAGTTTTATTTGCATTATTTTCTTTACTTCTCATTATTATCTATTTTTTATTTTTCTTTATTATTTCAAATATTTTCTTTTTGTCTAATTAGAAAAAAATAAGTATATAAACTAAAAATTGTTCTACAGTTGTAGTAAAAATAAATGAAATTTTAAAAAACTAAATCTGATTAAAGGTTAACGAAAAATGAAGGATTTTATTTTTACTTTTTAATAATGCTTTATTAACCGAGCATCTTTAAAAAAAGTAAAAATAGTGCAATCTTAAATGTCCTGCTAAGTTCATTTAAATTATTTAAGAATATTTGTCACAATCTTAAGAAAATTTAACTAATTCTTAAAGTTTTAATTTAATAATAATAAAATTAATTAAAAAATTTAATTTATTGTAAATATATATTAAATATTTGATAAAAAAAATAAACATTACAATTTCTTTTAATACATTAAAATATAAAATCTGTAAATTTAATAATTTCAAAATTCTTTTTCATAAATTGCTTATTATACTAATTATAAAGTTAATTTTAAAGAATATTATTCTAATAAATTTACCAGTTATTTTCGCAAAAGAAAATAATTTGTAAATAAATCTTTTGATAATGAGTTCTGAAAGTCCAGTTCAACCTAGCCAGTCGAAAAATTGTGAATTACGAAAATCTCAATTGGACTGGCTTGATGATGACTTGATGATGTCTGAAGTGAAAAAACTTTCGACAGAATTGAAATCTAGAAAAGTTTTACTAGATGAAGTAAAACTAAATAGATTAATAATGAGTATAATTTCTTGAAATCAAGGAAGAACTAGACTTCTGTGTGACGACTGAACCAACTGTAAAAAGTGATTATCACAAAGAAATAAAAGACGGAGTCAAAGAAGTAGAAATCGATGGGAAAAAGTATCGACAGAAATTCCAAAGACACATTCAATTGGAAAAACATACTGTTAAGCAGGTAAATAAAATGCTTTCATTTTGATAAATCGCAATTATATTGTTTAATTTTTATCAATGACTTACTAATCTTCATAGTGTAGTAAGATTTGTAGAGAACGGGATTGAATTCCCTAGGACATAGTTGTCGAGGGATTTAATAATTTCCACTCGAATTTCTATTGATTAATGAGTCATTCCAATATGACCTTTTGGCTGATTAATGATTTATTACAACTCATTGGTTATGATCGACAAATGCACTAATTCCGCTATATAAGTGCAAACTTATTGAATATTATAAATTAAAAAAAAAATTTAATTTCTTAAAATTTAAAACATGTACCGGGATTCTTAAACGTAGTAGCTGGATATTTGAAAATTTTAAAAATAATTTTATTCTATTTAAAATTTTTACTAAATTATAGTAAAGTACAAAATATAATAAATAAAGATCTATAAAGGTTTTTCTATTAAAATTTAAAAAATCCAAAAAAAATTTATATTTAAAAAAACCCATTTTAACTTTTACTAGAAAACTCACAAAAATAAGACCATTTTTATATTCTACTTATGTTATAATATTAAAAATAGCGATTATAAATTTTTATAAATTCAAAATTCGAAGCTTATTTTTTCTCAAAATTAAATCATTTTTTAAATTATTTCTTACTATAATTAAATACTAAGTTTTGTTCTTGTATCCTGACTTGGTACAAATTATGTCATCGTTATATATATATATATATATATATATATATATATATATATATATATATTCGCGACATCGCTTTATAAAAATATTCATTCTTAAAAATAAAATAAAAAAACCGAAATTTTCTGTTTTATTTGAACCAAATTTATCCCTAATTAAGCTTATTTGATAGAAAAAATTACATCATTCTGCATTTTTTCTTTAATGTGCGATCATTAGTTCCCCAGAGATATGATATTTTTAAACTTGAGGAAATAAGAATTTTTAGCACATGTTTTAAGTTTTAGGACATGGCGGTAAGTTTTATAGGTTCAAATGCAAAAACTTTCATTTTCTATGTTCTATAGTAAAAAGTGCTTTTCAAAGTTTAGGATAATTTTGTGCGTCCAAATACTTATTGTCCAACTTTTGATAAATTCGATTATGTTTCTTGATAAATTTATTCTTATTGTAACACTCATGAACGAGACCATCTTATGAAATTATGTAATAATATTGATGGTAATTGCTGATTTTGTTTATAATGTGGTCATTAAGTTGAGTATGGATAGTTTTATCCGTAAGGGGACATCCATAAATTATGTCAACAAAATATGGGGTAGGTTGAAGAAGTT
This sequence comes from Schmidtea mediterranea, assembly GCA_022537955.1. Lineage (NCBI taxonomy): Eukaryota > Metazoa > Platyhelminthes > Tricladida > Dugesiidae > Schmidtea > Schmidtea mediterranea. Next base: position 129,284,627 of record CM039679.1, read on the forward strand.
TGACATTGGGAGGGAGAGTTAAAATAAATTGACGTCAACAATATTACTTTTTACAATAAATTTAATAAAATATAAAAGAGGAAATAATTAGGAAGCCCAGTTGAGCTCTTGACATAAAAAGCCATCTTCAAAAAATAAAAATATCAATAGAAAAATTGAATAATTATTTTCATGTTCTAAACTTATATTAAAACTATTATAAGAACTTCTTTTGGTTTTCACCTCTGATTTATTTTCATTTTAATATTTGACTATGAATCAGTAATGACATCGATGTTTCATTGAAATTTACAAATTTTCGACACAACCTTTTTCAAGTGAAAAAAAAATTAACAACATTTAAATATTGGTAATTTGATTTATTAAATTCATTAAATGATATATTTAAAATTTAAAATGTTTAAAAATATTTAAAATAAAAGAATATTTTAAATAAATTATTTTAATTTTTAATTATATCGAGAATGAATAAACCAAAATGTCACCAGTTGTCAGGGTCGGTGCCAGAGTATTTGGCAAACTAGACGAACCTGTCGCACTCGCCACCACAACTAATTATTTGAATAATATTAACTTTTATTTGTAATCCGTAAAATTTTTAAAGGGGTATCAGATAGACAATTAATAGTTTGGAAGATTGACATAAATAATTTTTTAAAACATAAAAGTTGGAAAGACAAATCCGTCAACTTTTTTAAAATCATTCAATTTTTTAGTTTTATTTTCAACATTTATATTATGTTTACACACTAGATTTTGATTTTAAAAGTAGTGGTATTTGCCCGAGGGCCGTAGCATAGGTAATTAAGTAAATATTAGTAATGATAAAATAGAAAAAAAACTTTTTCTCAAATTTGTGAAGAGAATTCTGATATACAGTAAATTGTAGAAAGCTGGTCAATCAAGAATTCAAGAAGTGTCTTCACTTGAGGCAGAAAATTTACTAACTAAGGATCAATGTTTGTGCAAAAACCATATAAGAACAAGTCAACCCTTTTTAAAAATTGTGGAATACCATGATATAAATTGTTGCCAATCGATTAGAAGCTCGTCGATAGATTCATTTCATCAGATCAATCTCAGATCGACTTGCACAGATTTCCATCGTTTATCTTCAACCAGTCTTTGAAAGTTGATAACATGCTACCTCGATCAATAAAGACATTAAAAATTCTTCCATATGATTTATATTGTACTTTAATCTCTATATTTTTTATTTTAAACATGCAAGCCAGTCCTATAAAATGTTAATAGTTTCTAGGGAAGAGGGGTTAAAAATGTGAATGGGTCGCAGGTAGTTGGACAATTGTTGACAAGGAGTGGAGGTTAAAAATTTCCTTAAAATTGGTAACATACTGATGGACGTCCCCTAAATGTAACTTGTGTCAAATTTTATATAAGTGATTGATAAATAAGAAGAAAAAAAATATCTGGTAGAAGTGACAAAGAAATACATTTTGTTGGGGTATTACGAAAAAGCACGGTAAAATCAATAGAACACCAAAATGATAAAACTGCAACATTAATTAAAAAATTTACAAAAATTCAAAAGTAGTATTGATCTGTGGAAATTGGTATGGTTGAACGTCAAATTGAGACGAGTCCCTAGAAAATAATATAAGACAAAAAACAAATGAATTAAAAAAATTAATTACTAATGGGAAGCCCGAGTCAATGGGAAGTCCGAGGCAAGAGGAAACCCGAGAGATGAGAAAAACCCGGCGTGTAGACGGAATAATAGAAAATGATAAATTGACCTAAACAATATTTAAAGGGCGCCACTGATCTATGGGGAGGTAATTATTTCCTAATTTGTAATTTGGTAATGTAGTAAACGTTGTTGACCAATGTCGGCTAAGGTGGTTTGTGGGAAGTAATTATTTTTAATAATTTAGTATAGCAGCAAATGTTGTTGACAATTGTCTGAAAATAGTCTGAGCAGGAGTATAAAAGGAAAATGGAAAAACACGAAATGGCCAGTGGTCGAAGCAAACGAGTAGTGTAGTCAGTTCAGTAAAAGAGTCTAAACCCAAGTAAAGTCAAAAGTTATCTATCAGAAAAGGTGATTATCCGTTGGATAACCTACATTAAGGTAATCAAATTTATTCGGTGGTTGAAGGGTACAAATAAATCACAAATTGTAGTTACAAAACGTTGAAATAAATCGGATTGAGTTATAACTGTGGTAAAGAGCGAATAAAATTATTCTGTGTTGGGTTTACTTATTTGATTCGAAAAGGACACGAGGAGTCAAAGGGAACCGACTTTCAATAATAATAACCCAACAATTTGATATTTGGTATTTCTAAAGTTGTGATTTTTAAGTTGCAGAAACTATGAAAGTTGGACGATATTTATTATTGAGATATATAATATAAATTAAGTCGGTATCGGTCAATCACTGATAACATTTGATCCAAATAATACTAAGTATTTGTTCAAACATAAAATTCAGTTTTTCGGGCCTTACTCATGAACTGGAAAAATATGGAAAGATTTAAATAATTGAAAATTAAAGATGTTAGTTATAAATGAATTAAGCCACACTTTTTAAAAATCATAATATTTATTTATAATTAATTAATATAATTTATCCTATATCACGATGTATAAATAAAAAGTAATAAGTTCATGGTTGATTTCTACTAATGGTCTATAGAGTAATTATATAAATACACACACACAAATATATATATACAATCAATTAAATATAAAATCAGGTAAAATCTCTATTTATTCCACATGAAGTAAAACGTTCGTCACTACTTCGAGAACTATATAACCTTTGTAACATAAAATCTATTAAGAAAACATTAAGGTTATTTAAATTTGCTGAATCGGGAGTTTTATCGATTTACAGTTTTCAATATTCTTTCAACTGTATTAGAATGAATTTCTCGGTTTTCTGGATCAACATTAAATAACGTAAATTATTATTTTTAATTAATTAATGTTAAATATTTATTTTTAACCCTCTCCTCCCGTTAGTAAAAATCAACGAATTTCATTTATATTTACATAAGTAACCAATAGTATGTATTTATCAGGTTATAATTTCTTACAAATTTGTTTTAATTTTCCATGTATAAAATCAACACGCGTTCCAATATTGTAATCGTTTTAATTTTTCCTGCCAGATGTCTTCTTATTTTATTTTTGAAAACTTTTGTTTCGAATATATTTGTAATGTTAAATACCTTTCTAAAAGTTAAGAGATATTTCATATTTGCATTGACCTTGTAGGTATTATTTAGGAAATACTGGTGTCAGTTAATTGCTCAAATTGCGTCAATATCTCCTTCAAAAATATTTTAACCAAAAACGATCAATAAAATTATCTATTTTTTTGTTCACCTTTGATCTATTTTTCCTTCAGAATTTCATTTAACCTCATTTCGATTTCGACAAGTAATAAATTTCTTGATCAATGGTTCTATCGCCCAAAGCCAAGTGAAGTTGATCGATGCAAATAGTACTTATTTTAAAAGATAAAAACAAAGTTTGCGTCAAGATATACAAATTCTATGTCGAAATATATGAATTGTTAATTGAATAAATTTAATATACACCAACACCTCGTAGATACGTTTCGAAAAAAACGACGCAATGTTAATTATGATTTTATATAAGAAACCATATAAATATAAAGGATAGGTTTCAAAATTTAATTCAAAACTAAAATTATCGATAATTCATTAACGACGCAACATCAAAAATCGCAAAGCGAAATAATACAAAGCGAGGTCTTAATGTATAAAATATTATTATAATAGAATCATGTTGTAAATCAACGAACGTTTACATGAAAAATAAAGCAACAATAAGATTTATTTCAATAAAATCCAATAAATAGTTACTAAGTTCAGTATATAATAAACAAACATTTCAAATTTGAGACATTTTAAATTCAGCCAATAAATTTTGAAACTTAAATTTTTTAATAAACTTTTGTTAATTTTCTCTTTATAATTTAAAAAAAATATTTTTTTTGTAATTTTATACATTTAGAAATTATAATTCTATTTTTAGTTTTTCTAAAATTCTAATTTCTCAGTTATTATTATTATTATTATTATTATTATTATTATTATTATTATTATTATTATTATTATTATTATTATTATTATTATTATTTTATCGTTATTATTAAATTTATTTAGTTAATTTAATAAAGTTCATAATTTTTTTATATAATCTGTTCTCAATTCCCAGTTTTTGTCGTTTATGCTTTTCCATAATTTGATCCATTATTCTGAAAAAATTTCCCGGAATTCAATTAATCAATGCAATAATTAATCAATTGAATATTAACTAACAATTTATATAGATAATATTTGCACTGTATTTTGGGGGTTCCTGGAGTTGTATTGGTAGTAATAACTAAAAATTATTTTAATAAAGTAATGTAAATTATCCGTATATTTGTTTATTACGAAACCTGATAAAAAGATATCAAATAACACAATCCATCATTTATTTCTCAAATATGCATCGGTGTTCTGATTAAGGTGACGGGAAATAAAATTTTTATTTTCTTTCTTAATTATATATGTATACTTGAAAATAATACTATAATAATTGCAGAACATATATGCCCGGTTACCTTTCAAGAATAAATTATATTTTCAACACTGGATTTGACTTGTTTAAGAAAGATGAAACATTTAGTGTAATTATGTAGTAAAATATGTGATTTAGCTCGTCAGTATTCATATTGCTATCTATTTCAAAAAATTACATTTACATTTTCAGCTAAGAAGCTTTGCATAATTTCACATTTTTACAAACTTTTCCTATTTTCTATTCAGTGGTTGATTTTTAACACTTTAAAGAATGAAAACCAAAAAGATTTTGCACTTTAGCTATTATTATTAACTATCTCGTAAGTCACGGCTGCATTCCAAAAATAATGAAATTGTTTATGAGGTTGAATCTCATAATCATAATGTAAAACATGGCATAAATGAAGTTGAAAAAATAACTTTTTGATTATAGTAAAACCTTTTGGTTTAATTACGTATGGAAATTTCTTATTTATAATAATTTTATTTAAAACTTATACAATGTAGCCCGCTACCATTTATTTAGATAATTAAATTTTACATATACTTTATTACTGCAAAAACTCTAAAAGTTTGTAAAATATGTGAAAAGTGCCAATTTTACAACAAAACATGTGCAGAACACACACGACGCTATTTTAAATTTCTAATGTATCCATCGTGTAAAGAATTAAATTATGTCTCTGCATTGTTTGACTCAAAACATGGTTACTATATTGACTTTACGTACACAATGGTTGAAAAAACGGGATATTATTGATATCTATGCATTCCAGCTCAACAATGCACCCGCCACCCCCCAGAACCCCGTGACTTAGTTTGTTAAAAATGACGATTATAGAGCTCAAAAATTCTTGACGAATGTCAAAACTGTTGATGTAATCGACGGTTTTAAAAAGTTACTTAATCATTGATTCAAACAAAAAAATATATTATATAATTGTTCAGTAAAACAATTTGAACATTTCTTTAAAATAATAGTGGCTTAATCGACGTTTTAAAAGTTTTTGAAAATCACGTAATTAAGAATTTTAAAAAGTTGAGGTCTGATTTGGGCCTAACTAGGTGCTTTTCCAATTATTGGAATTAATAAATTATAAATGCATTATTAAAGCCCAAATATTTAAAAGATATATTTTAATTTGATTAGTTTAAATTACTAACATTTATCATATAATTAGTTTTCCCAGTCAGAATTTATCGATAATGATACAATTTATTTCTATTATATTTTTCTATAATTATCCATGTAAAATTAATAAAATTGTACATTATCTCAATAATATTAGCTGCAGCGCTGACTTCACAATAAAATTATAATAAACGCTACATAATCAAATCGTAAAGCTTGCGTAATCGCTGACCTGTTGTATTGGATTACGCAACTCACATTCAAATAGATTGAAAATTTGATATCTGATTTGTTGAAGTAGGATTTGACATAGAAATTCTAAAATTATTACATGTATTATTAATGATTGAAAAAAAAGTCTAAGAATTTGAAAGGAATTTAAACTTCATTCGAACACCTTATCAATAAAAATTATTTCTACATTTTAAATCCTTTATATATTACTAAAACGAATAATATATAATTTACTCACTGTATCCTTTTACCTCACATATACTATTAATAACAATATATTTAATAATAAAATTTAAATTAAAACCAACTTTAGATTTGAGATGATTAAAAAAATTTTTAGTTAAATATTAATTGTCATGATTAAAAAGCAATCATAAATAAAAGGATAATGAGAAAGAACAATCTTTGCATATATCAACTTATTTTAATATCTTAAAAATATGTTTTCTATGAGAATGGATTTGAGTTATCATTTAAAAATTTCAACATTCTTACTAATTTATGTTTATAAAAATATTACTTAAAAATACGATATATCTACAGAAAACTTAAATTTTGGAACTGCAATAACATTTTGTAATATTTAAATTTTAATATGTAATAAAATTGTAATATGTTAATTTATTTTAAAATATAAATTGCCATAATAAATAATGCGTTTAAACAAATCCAAATTTCAAATAACTGAATTTAAATTATTATTAATATACGATACGATAATCTATTAATTATTACTATAAGTTAACATTTTTTTAACACTAGATTTATGGAACCCGTCCAAATGATGTTCATTTATATTTTATGTTAAAACATTTATGTAAAATTAAATTTTTTAAATTAACTTTGCTAAAAAAGTCGCATTTTAAAGTATTCTTCACTATGATGGGTTCAGTAAAATAGACATTTGATTTTGTCCGTAAATCTTTATTTAAAATACGATTTGTATGCGACTTACTAATATTTCGTTTATTCTATATTGTAATTTAAACAAATTCTTAATAAAATATAAGAAATTTAAAAAATACATATTATTTTCAATGTTACACAAAATGAATATTACAAGCCACAAACATAAAATTTAATTACATTTAACTTATTATCTGTTGTACTAAGGTGACCAACTATACTCATTTACTAAGTTTTGTACTTTTTTTCGCATACCGTACTCTTTTCAAATCCTGTACTCTGAAAGTCGCATTTGTATAATTTTATATTCATTTGTATTTCTAAAACATTTTTTTATATTATTTTAGTCCAATTTTATTAGTTAAATATTTAAAATTATTTTGACAGTGATTTGAATTTCACGCGCGCATGTTGCTTGCCGTTTCCGGCACAATTGAGAGGCCGTATTATGTACCTGGAGAGATAGATAGATACTACAGGCCTCTTTTTATAACAACGTCAAAATTACATTTGTGAAAAGAGATGGATACATCTATCTTTCCAATATGATGCTGTTGAAAGAGTATTTTCACTAGAGAATGGTTATTGGAGCAGTGAGAAGTCGCCACTTTCTGTAAAAACATTATCTGCCGTCTTAACAGTCAAATTTAATATGCAAAATGAAAGTTGTTCGGATGTGGCTACATTATTAGACGAACATCCTCATTTAGCAAAAAAAATTCACTCCGAAGAAAAATATGTTTTTAAAAGAAAATAAAGTTTTTATCGTTTTTTCTTCTTTTTTTTCACCTGTGAAATACTTGCAAAGTGTACTCTTTTTGAAATAAAAGTAATTGGTCGCCTTAGTTGTACACAATTTCTTTTACATTTAATTTTAGTTCGGATAATCATAACAATATTAAAGACAGATTTAGCTAGCATATTATCAGAATTTCATTCAGATTTTCACATTTTCCGGCGATGAAGCCTCCTATCTCGATTTTGATGTCCATTCGAATTCCTGTTGCAATTCACCAAAAATTGAAAATGAAATATTTTTCAACTTGAATGCAAAAACCATTCTAGAAGACATGAAGCGCGTCGTTTCCCCGAAAATTGTCATAAGGTCAATCAACCAAAGCTCTCCGAAAACCGACAAATCAATTGTGCAATCGCATACCGACGACGTGAGCTCCGGTAAAAACGAAAGTATGTTTCCGTATTGATAGAGCAAGAAATCGATATGTTTTATGGAAAATTTATTGACATAAAAATCTAATAATTATAAAGGATAAATATAATAACCTATATATTTTACTTGTTGTTTAATGACTAACACGGGTTATATTTGCTAACCAATTGTGCAAATTGACATTTCTAGGTTAATGAGAACAATTATTTCTCAAAAATGTGCAAATCAATACAATTGTTTTTATTCGAAGGTCAGGTCAAGTAATTTAATAGTTCAATAATAATAGAAAATGATATAAATGAGCCGCATGATGGCATTGTTGTTTGCATAAAAATTTCACGTTTAGCCAATAAATGAGTGAGATTTTCAACCATGAATTGTCTACTATTGGGTTTTGTAAATATTAATAATTTCAATAAATATTCGGATAGATATTTTGGATAAATTAATTAGTGAGAAAAAATAAATATTGATTTTCAATTTCATTTTACAGTAAAATTACAGTGAAAAATCGATTATTTTAATATTTGAATTGTTTTCATCACAGGTATAGATAAAAATTTTTCTCTATTTAACACTTGATTAATTTGTGTTATACAGCGGAAATATTTGTTCAGAGTTGTATAGTAACGAAAATAAATAAGAACGCTATAAGTAAACATAACAAATCAAAGGTGAACTAAAAATAAAGAATTTTACTGATAACACATTTACTGCCTCATTTTTGACAGAATGCTTTGCACTTGTCACCGACATTGTATTGATAAAAACTAATTTTTACAAACTTTATTTAAAGTGATGCATACACAGACGCAATTATAAGGTTTTTCACCCTATTTTAAAAACGTTTCCCAGAATTTTAAAAACGTTTCAACCTATTTTGAAAATTAATTAAAAAATATTAAAAAAATACATATTTAATTTTTTAATTACTTTTTATATAAACAGACAATATTAGTCCAAAAAATAATGTTCCTATTTAAAAATATTAATTAACTTTAATAATTATTAAAATTTATGAAAATAAATTAAAACATTATAAATTAATTAATATTTTTAATTAATATATTTTAATAATTAGTCATACTAAAATTAAAAATAAATATATACATAAATATTCAAACTTTTTTATTTACTACAAAAATATTAAAATATTTTTGAAAACTGAGTAATTTTAATTAAAAAATATTTAATCAAAATCCGTGTGTTTAAAAATTGTCAGTAAAATGTAACTAGGAATTTTTATTGTAGATAGTAAAAAATATATTTAAAACGTCAATATTTAATTTTATTAATTGAGAATTTCTTCGTTATAAAACCACATATTCCTAAAAATAACCTTTACAATCACTGACTGTCACATTTGTGACTCAGACTCGATAGCATCCATAAGATCTCTTTCATTAAACGGGTTTCGACGTTTAGTAAATTCTTTCCATTTACTAAACATGTTTTCTATAGGATTTAGAAATGATTAATGTTAATAAATATTTTTAAGTAAGAACATTATTATTTGGACTAATATTGTCTGTTTATATAAAAAGTAAACAAAGTAATTAAAAAATCAAATATATTTATTTTTTTTAATATTTTTTAATTAATTATCAAAATAAGTTGTTTTCAAAATATGTTGAAAAACCTTATATTATTTAATAAATACAAATCCGTACTTATTTCAATTATAAAAAAACATTCTTTTTTATTTTTCAAGGTTTTTTTAAAATAAATATTTCCATTTAGTATGATAGTTTTGAAAACATTTTCCAATATGAAACGGAACACTACATAAGGAGCACATAAATAATGTTGAGCTTCTATTCTTGGGATAGTTTTCTCTGCATAATTTTCCTTTTTTGATAATTCGAATAATTTTATGTTTTTCAATTTACGAATATAACCTATCAGTTGGATCATATTTTGAAGCTCTTGAAGTAATACATTGAAGTAATTCGCAATACTTGAATTGATCTTGTTCAAAAGAATAGTTTGTCTTATAATTGGAAATTATCTAATTATTAATAATACTTAATAATGATTCCTTGGTTTCGATTGAAGCTTGTAGCCATGACTTTGCAATACTTAGTAAAAATTATTTAAATCAGATAATATAACCAGAGCTTTTTCATAAAATTGATAAGCATAAATAAAGATGCATTTCTTTGTCCATTTTTTTGTTTTAAGTAAAATTGAATAATAAGATATAGACTGGTCAGCACGGTCTATATTCTTCGTGTACCTCTTGTTTTCTACTATGTAAGTCGGTTTGTAACGTTTGTTTGGTCTTAAGATGTGCTATATGAACTATATTTGCTGAATGTATAGTTGATATCATATTTATATTTTTGTTTTGTTTTGAACACCTGGACTAGGATATTACATTTTGTCTAAACTCCGTATTAGTGTTCTTTAAATTTATATTTTTAAACATATGGTACACCTCTATTTTTTCCTAATATTCATCAGACACTGGGCATAAATTGAGGTAGGGTGATAATACAGAAATTATTGTCTCTTGTAATTTTATTCCTTGAGCAAAATATTTTAAAGTTGCATATATACGCAGAACGAGCACCATATTTGATAATTTTAGCTGGATTATAAAGGTAAAAAAGCTTCATTCAAAGAGAATTCTTTTATAGGTTTATAAATTGTTTGAAATTTATTTTGAAAATATCTTACCCCTGGCCTAACTTTACCTAATCATTCACGACAATTTCCATTATTACTAAAACTCCAGTATCGTCATATTTGGTGAGATCTTTTCCTGATCATCATTTTTCCGAAAATTAGAGTACAGACTAGTAGACTTGTTGACTAATTATAGGAACACAACAATAATATACAAAATATATTTGAAAAAAACCAAGGAGAATTTGGTTGATTGTATTCATTATTTACTTGACATAGTGTTGAGAATTTCTCAATTACTCGGAACTTTTGAGGATAAGGAGTAATTGTGATGGAATATGGGGTGGATGTAGCTGTTGAAATTTGAGCAATAATGTTGATTGCTGCAATGAATGCTTTGACTGATTTATTAGTTGTATAACGATATTGATTATGATCAAATACTGATTCGTCATTTATTGGCACTTGAATTGTGTCAGTTTTCGAGATTTTTCTGCTTTGGTAATATTTCGTGTGAATCAATCTATTTATTAAAAGCTTCTCAGAAGCTAGGATCTGAATTTGAATGTGCTGAAACTAGCATGAAACAAAGCAACAATTTACACGATTGAATTTTCATGTTAAACTTTGTCAATGAATAGTTGATGATATTCTAGAATTGTTAGTATATTTTAAAAATGAAAAATTTTTGGCAATCATGGTAAAAGTTATAATATTCCAACAAAAATAAATATTTGTCATTTTTCATAACGCATCTGTAATTTAATTAAAATTTAATAAAATTAATTAAAAATTAAATTTTGCATGCACTACATCAATACTCATATTTTTAAATTTTTTTACTAATCCCATTAAAATTAATAAAGCCAATTATTTTTTCATTTTATTGATATTTACATCAATCCATTTTTTATTTTTGTTTGTTTTAGAATTATTTTTCTGTTCCATGTGATATTGATTATTTTCTGTTATAAATAAGTTCAATAAATCATCTCCGAGAAGTTTCAATTATTAAGTGATTTTTGTGCTATTGTCTCTTCAATACAATTTTGTATATTGACAAAACTATCCTGACATGACCATTCAGCTTTTTCCTCGATTGAACTATTCTTCTATTCATTAAAATCTGCTATTGGTCTTAAGATATTTACCCTTCTTCACACTTCGATCTCACTTATGCTGCCTGATTCTTCATCATTGATTCTTCTTCATTCTTGATCGCTAATATCTGATATATTATCAACGTACATCTCGTCATCACCTTTAAATGAAGTTGAAGTTTTTCAATGGTTAAGAAATTTTAGAAATAGTCGATCCAGTTAAATTAAGTTCAACAAATGACAAGGCAAATATTTATTTTCCGAGAAAACTTTAATAACAAAAATCACGATAAATTAATGTGAACTCATCAACGTTGACCAAACGAAGTCACATAACCATTCAGGTAGACAATCGCCGATCAACTCAAGTCACATAAATGGGACTCCGGCCAACAAAGTGTTAACTTTGGCAAATTTATTTAATTGAAAAAAAATAATTCTGTTAGATATGAATATGTAAATTTTTATTACTGAAATTTGACCAAATTTCGGGAGCAAATAACGGGCAGTCGCTGCTGTGCTTGAGATTTCCCATTAATCATGCTAATTGTTTTACATGAATTTGAGACAGCTCTCAGATTTGTATTATATTTATGATAATATTTACTTAAAAGTTTCAAATTCCTAAAAATAATTCAATTTCAATAAATACTTAAATTCAGCTCAGTCGTAAAATCGTACCCCCAGAAATGTCACTGACCCCAGACATACCAACATCAGGATTTTTACAGTTATATATTTAAATATTGTTTTTAATTTCAATTAACAACATATACTATTATATAATCATGTTTGGATAAAAAGAAATTTTACATGTAATTTAATTGCTATCTATGGCAAAATATAATCTTTGATGTATATTTAAAACTAATCAGTCGAGTAAATGAGTTCCGTTTCGACCAGTCTCAAGTCAGATAGTCCGGTCAACTGTGTCTCATTTTCTCCGAGTGATCCTGGTCAATCACATAATTTGAACTATTTTTGCCTCGGATGCCATTTTGTTATTTCTAACAGACAAATCGTTGCCACAATAAATAAATTATGTAAGTAATGTTGACACAAGTTTATTTCTCTATTAATTGAGACTTCTATAATCCAACAAGGAAATTTTCGCTTTTTCAAAGCTCCATCATAGTTACAAATGAAACAACTAATATAACATTTATAGAAATTTAGGCCACAATATTTTCTATATAATGATCTATCAGAATGGAATCCAGTATCATTTGTTACCGACTATACTCACAATGTTGTTATCTTTCTTTTTGGACGATGAATCTGAAGATGGAAATCATTGCCGTGGCGGAAAATGGGAATGTTTAGATTTGAATTCGTAGATGAAGCGAAAACATTGGAAATAATAAATATGCTTTTGGCGAGATACTGGGGGAGGCAGGAGTGAATATTAGAACTACTCGTGTGACAACTGACATGAGAGTCAATATTTTTGCAGCAACCCAACAAAACATAAGAATTGATCATTCATGCCATAAAATAACACTGCCTTCAACACTGCTTCGAAAATAGCAAAAGAATGATATGAAAAACTTCAAGAGTTGTATGAAAAAGCCAACGGCTTCATTTGTTTCGATGAATATCAGCTAAAATAAGAAATAGATTGCAATATATGACTTGAAATTAGTTGAGATCCGAGAATTCCAGGTAATGGAAATTGTCATTAAAAAAATTCGATGGAAATAAAATTCACCAATGTTTATACGTTTTTGACCTACTACTATGCGGATATCCTCGCATTTTTCTTTTCCTATTTTATGTACAAAGACAATTTTGGTCATTTAATCGAACTGTGTAGAATCTGAAAGTTTTATTAGAGCAGGAAGAATAGCCGAGAAAGCGAGAAACCATCTAAAACGAGATGACATTGAGGTTCAAGTTCTCGTTTGTGAAGGATTTTTCTTGTTAATAATCAGTTTATTGTTCATATAAAAATATTTGTCGTGTTCAAATTCGTAAACATTTTAACAGCTGTATAAAAATTATGTGTCACGCATGTCAAGTGTAGCTCATATACACAAGCAAACAATAATGACCTTAATGTTTTATAATATTTCTTTAAACATCCATTTAGTTGATTTTCTTATTTTTCTGGTCCTGGTCAGCATCTGAGTTTAGTGAAGTAACCCAGTTGCAACACTAATTTGGACGTCAAATTAGTTTCCGGCGATTTGATCACACTCAATTAATGCAACAAGCCGACTTGTCCGGATATTTCTTTGATATACATTGAACCACGCCATTTGTTATCTTAATTGCTCTTTTGGAAGTAATGCTTTTTTTTACCAGAATTGTATATTTTTTTCTCAGAATTTTTCTTTAATTTATTATTTTCAATTGAAAATGTTCCTTAGACACTTAGCCATACACTAGGAACATGAGTGGCATTACTCCTAACGCTCAGGGAAACCATTCTGATCTAATAAATCGAACTAATTTTCTAAATGATTAGATGATTTTACTAAAGAAATTTTTCAATCACTAAATGTCTTCAAATACCACTTATGCAATAAATATAAAAAATATTTGGATATCTTTATTGAAAATAAATTTAAAAAATTTTCTTTCTCTAAAAATTTCATTCACCGTTTTTAGTTTTCGACTGTAGATCAATGTTTTTTCTATTTAACACAAATTTTCGACTCTCTTTCTCAATTGTAATTTTTTATAAAAATTTTTCGAATTAATTTTAACTATTATTTAGAAATTATTTTTATAAAAAAACTTATTCAATTTATATTTATTCAATCCAAATTGTAGTTATTTTGTTTAAGTTCGTTATTAAAAAACATCTTTAAATTTTATGCTGAATTTTCCGCAAGTTTTAGAATAATAATTTTTATTGAAAATGTATTTACAATCGATTTCACAAAATTTGATAGTTAATGATTCAACAACTGTGCCAAGTTACACCGAATCGTTCTATTGATTCTAATGTGATTTATATTCGATGGCACAATTTGTGATGAGATACCTCGACAGTGTCGAGCTAATTTTCTGACTTCTGTTAATTTGATATTCTTTCACTTTTTATGCAGAATTACACTTTCAATTATTAGAGATCGCGAGATATTTTTATCAATATATACATGTAGAATTGCGTATACTTCCCAACCCCTCATTTTATATTGTTAACTACTATTATCCAGGAATGGACTACAAATATTTAAGTTATGGTTAATTTATCGGTAATTTACTAAGGTTTCCCGGTTATTTGTAAAAGAATGAAAAATTTTTATGATTCATTTAGAATGATGAACTGCCGTAAGATATATAATTAGTTTACATATAAAGAAAACAGCCTAAAAATTGCTCTTTAATTGTGTCTTTATTTTTAAAACAAATTAAAAAATGATATTGTAAAGCGATTATATAATAGTTTAATAATAAAAACCTAATAATCATATTATGGAACGTAATATATATTTATTAATATTTGGATGTTTGAGACTTATTGAAAATGAATGATAGCATTGCTAGGATATCATTTATATTTAATTTGATTCTTCACATATTTTATTTGGAAATTACTTTGTTTTAATAATATACAGAGTTTGTAGGATATTTGATGTCGAATTTTTTTTCCTATATATTGCCGGATTTTTTAAAAATTTAATATATTCTTAGCGAATTATTATAATAATTCAGCTTAATAAAAATGTGAAAAGGCATTCTGTAGATGTGGCTTTAAAGTATCAGCTGAGCAATTTAGAAATCTCAATTTTTGAAAGTTTCCAAATCTTTGATCTTCAAAGTTTATAAGGTGTTAGAAACTGGAAAAGCATCACAAATACTAAAGCTTGAATTTTTGACTAAAATTATTATAAAGATAATTTTTTTAGCATTTTAGAATTCTTCAATAATAAAGTTATTATCTGTTATAATTGTGTTTCAAAAACAAATCTGTCTTCAAAATCCCTTTATATTTAGGTATTCTTCTAACAGTATATGGTAATTATGTAACAATTTACTACCTAAGTATTGTGCAATACACATGTTTAAGTATTGGAATCGCCAGGCATAAAATAAACTACTAGCAATGACAACCTGCAAGAAAAGTGACAAAAGAGTCATGAAACATTTATTAGGTCGTGTAAAAAGTTCCTGGGCAGCAGCAGCAAGTGAATTTACAAAGCACTTTGCATACATGGAAGTTATAAGTTAATAAACTCTTTACACGACCTAGTAAATTACCATTGCTTGAATTTATTTAATTTTGTACTGGTGTTTGCTTTCATAGTCATTCTATATGTTGAAATTGTAATTCAAAACTGCCAGGGAATTTTTTACACAACCGAGTACAAGAAATGCTTGTTAATTTGTTGATTTACTTTATAGGATTTTCTATATTTCTTCGCACAAGTATAAGAAGTTTAATTTCTCATATTTACTTAATCCTATTTTTTAAAAAGTATCATACATATTCTAATCCATTGGTTGGATAAAAATTTACGCAAAAAAATTTTCTTGCTTACAAAAATTTAATTTTAATTAGTCAAAATGACGGCATTTCGATACCATAGACTTGAAAATATAATTTCATTTTTTCGGGTCAGGTTGGGTTCGGACTATAACATATTATAAAGAGTCGATTCGGGTCATTTCAGTTTCGGGCCGGGTCTGTTCGGGTAAAAGTTTCACTGGCCCGTGCAGGTCTCTGCTAATTATATATTCAAAAGCACAAAACATTATTTTTTCAATAGGAAATATAGGTAATGAAATTTGATGGAGAACTGAATATGTAAAAAACTTTTTATTTATGAGTAAATAATCATAGTTATTTAATATTTTATTTAAATTAAATTGTCTTTCAGATATTTAAAAGTTATCTAAAACTTTATTTACCTATCAGAACAAAAGGAGTTGGATATTTTATTTTTAGAAATATGTTTGGAAGATTATATGATGCCGTCATTTATCTAGTAGGTTGTATAACCAGTTCCCTGGCAGTTTTGGATTACAATTTCAATATATAGAATGACAATGAAAGCAAACACCAGTACAAAATTAAATAAATTCAAGCAATGGTAATATACTAGGTTGTATAAAAAGAGTTTATAAACTTATAACTTCCATGTATGTAAAGTGCTTTGTAAATTCACTTGCTGCTGCTGCCCGGGAACTTTGTACATCACCTAATATAAAACGAAATCGAATAATTGTTTATTCAATGATGATGCCAGAATGATTCGTCGATGACCTCTAAAAATGGGAGTGAAACTGGAGAATTTGCAAAGATTAAAAAATAGTGATTCAAATCCTCTAATTTTAAATTTGCAGCGTAATTTGAGTTCTAAAATAGATTATTATGATTTATTTGTTTTCTGAAGGTCTAAAAGTTTAGAAAAACCATTTAAAAAAAATTGGAAGTGTCAATGTTAAAATTATTTCAAAGCCTTTTAAGTATAATCATGTTTATTCAAATTGTTTATTGACTAATGATGACAGCAAAGTTGTCGAAATATATTGCAATTATATATTTTTAAAAATGTTCTTTTATTATATGATTATTATTATTGTTGTAATTATTATTAATATTCACATTCATTTAAAATTATTCTTAAACCCAGTCAACTCATTCATTGACAAATTTGGTCAAACGGATTTCTCTGATTTATCCATCAACAAGAGAATATCTAAAGATCTGAGAAATTCCTTTATTTCCCAATGGCAAAAAACCGAAACTCAAAGTCAGCCAAATGCAAAATGTAAAACAATATCTTGTGTTGAACGGTTCAGAGCGATGTCGAATCAAGGAAAGCTGCTCCATCAAAGCACATGCGTTCAAATGACCCGGTCACTAATTGTTGTTAGTCTTTATTTTATTCTTCTTTCTAAAAGTGTTGCTAGTTGTCAATTTTATTTGCCATTAAACTTGTATTATATTTGATGAAATCCCGAATTACGGTTATCATGTAGTTGTTTTCAACGAAATTTAAAATATTTTCTTAAAATAATTTTTGTATCTACTTCACTTTTATTATCCCTTTAAAGACACAAATATAGATAAATTGAGAAATAAATTTCTTCTTAAAATGATTCTAAAATTTAGATATTCTGTTAACTTTTCATTAAAAGATCTCAATTATTTTAATGGTTATTTTAATTTTGTCACATAAAAACGTAAATAAGTCATGTTCGATTTTGAAAATTTCTTTAGTCTTCATAGAAAATAAAGTTTTGCTGAAAAATCGCTATTTTCTTGACAAAAATTGGATTCCGTAACAAACGAGTCTTTATTTCAAATAAATAGAAGTCATTACATAGATTTTTTAAAATAATTTTTACTATCTCAATTTTTAATTTTTTTCCTATTTGTACTTTAAACTTATTTAATTTACATCATTGATTAAAATTGGTACTATGAAACACAATAACCAATAACTCTTGGCTTATTCAGAAAAAGTATTGAACATAAAATATTGAAGAATCTAAAAATCAGATAAGATTTTGATAAAAGGCAACTTGGAGGTCATGCTGAACACCTTACCCGTTCTGTAGTCTCTCAATTTCTACCATATGATTGTTAATAGTTGATAAGATTATTGAAAACTCTGAAAAACTTTTGAAAGTTATAAAAGATTAAAATTAGATCGAACTCATAGACTCTTAGCGTACCAGAAAGGAAATCTTCCATTAGAAGATCTATCCCAGCGCAAAAAAAATAAAGATATATTTTACAAGAGTGCAGATTGACAATGACGTTGAGAGTAGTTTTATTTTGGAAGGTGTTGTTGACATTGTGTGGATAAAGATGTAATTATTGTGGTGATTTTAAATAAACATTATTTTATTGGGTTGTTTTATTTGTTTGAATAAGGACACAAGGAGTCAGAAATTAGTACCGACTTATCATAAATATTCAACAATATAAAAAAATTGATACGTTATATTATAGATACATACAAACTCACTTTGATGTTACACCAAGTGACATTAAATTGAACTTAAATGAACATTAGATTACACCTTAAATAATAAATCAAAAAACTAATATATCATAAATATTTGTGTGTCATTTCCAAAATTGACATAAGATAAGACATGAGGCATTAGATAGGACTTTATATTATATGAGGATAGAAAAATTTCACACGAAAAGAAAAATAAGTACCTTCATCTTGTTTCACAAAATTTATATAGTAAAAAATACTAACAATTAGACAATAAATTGCCTCCAAATTTTAAATTTAAAAAATAAATGATTTTTTTAAGCCATTTCTAATGCTTACATAGCACCAAATATTCAACACAGAGAAAATCATCGAAATATGCAAGTTTGTTTTAAAAATTTAGTTAAATTATAGAGATTATTGCAGAATATCTACTGGTGATATAAAATGAATAATTAAGTCATTGAAAGTTTTTTTGTGAAAATTGAAAATGGAATAAGAATATAAGTTTCATCTCTTCAATTTCTTTCAATATTCAACATGCTGCGATCCGTCAAGAAGTCGATGAAGAGCTCCAGAAATTTCTAATTAAAGAAGAAATTTTGAGTGAATTGTATATATTTTGCATATAAAGAAATAGATATCTTAACTTTTTTGTATAAATCCAGAATTTATATAATTCATTAAGAAAACTCATAGTAAATTTAGATTCAAAAAAATCTTAGTTTCAAAGAAATCTACATGATTTATGAAAGTAAATGACTTATCAAATTGCTTTGCGTATTAGTATGTACAACTGTTGTCTTGAATAGTAATATTTATACTATAAAACATAGACTTACCACGGTGTTGACTTTTGATGTTGTTTAGAAAACATTATTTAATATAAAACTTGAAAGAGGTAAAAACAAGAATTTCACCAAACAAAACCACATCATAAAAAAGAATGTAAACTTTACATTTTATTATTGCTTTTATATTTAAAGAAACAAAGACTTAACAATTTAAAATTTAATTGCAAACACTCCAGTACTTTGAGTTACCAAGAAAACAAATTGATGACGAAAAGTTTCGTTTTAAATGGTTACGAATACCACAAAATTTTATTTAGCTCTGTAAGATTTCCAAATGTGGAAAAATAAACTTTGAAAATCCAATATAAAAACCTTATTTTATGAATATTCGTCAAATTTGACTATTTGTTAAATACTACAGTGAAATATTTAGCAGATATTACAAAAACAGTAAATTGAAGTTAAAAATTATTGAAACTTATATTTAATAATTTTACAAATCATAATTTGAAAAATTAAATTGCTTGCAAATTGTAAGTCATCTATTTGTTTTTTGATATTTCCTAGCAATCAGGTGTATTATAGAAGTTTTATCGCGTTAAAATTAGGCGAAATTAGCCGCTGTGAGAACTCATATGTCAGCAGGTGACATAGAATATTCATAGATTGCTCATATTTCTGTGAGTATTTGCGCCAAATGTTCACACTGAGTTCAATGCTTAATCGATTGTAAAAAATTCCGAATTTAATTAATAATTTTTTCCACATGGATTGATTGGAATTTATATCAGCGTTTAAATAATAAATTCACGAGTAAACATTTATTTAATTAATTTCAAATTTTATAATAATTTTTTTCAAAAGATTCTCATTATTTTGTGATACTGTCAACAAATAAATCGTATTTTCTCTTCAATTATTTTTGATTATTAATTAACTGTTACTGCTCTCTTGGTTGATTTTAAATTTCAAGAAGTTTTATTATTTACAAGTGGCAATTTAAATTTTTTAATTTAATTTCATTTTAATTAAAAGAACGCATATAAAAAATTCTTCGTACGATATATTTCGACAGCTTAACTGCCATCTTCAGGTACACAAAAGCAACCAAATATTATGAATTAACTTATAAATAAAACAAATTATTTTTTTATATTAATTTAATTTTGTAATAAATAAACATTTTATTGGGAACGCGTGATATGTGAAGCATTGCGGATAAGGTCATTGGATCCAAAGATTAATGTGTAAAGTGCTGTGACTACGAATGTTTTGAATGTTTTTAAATAGTTTAAGTATGTTAAATCATGTTTATGTATTGTTTTTTTAAAACTTTTTTAATATTATTAAAATAATTTAATTTATAAATTATATTATTTTTAAAAAATTATAATATAGATAAAAAATTATAATATTTATATAAATAAAATTAGTTAAAAGTATTTGAATATTTTTTAAAATTAAACGATAACGCCAATAAAAAACCCTTCGTACGAAGGGTTTTTTATTGGCGTTATCGTTTAATTAAATCGTTGCCAAATTTATTTAATTATTTATTTTTTAAAATATTTATTTATTACAAAATTAAATTAATATATAAAAATAATTGGTTTAAATTAAAAGTTAATTCATAATATTTTTAGTTGGTTTTGTGTACCTGAAGATGACAGTTATGCTGTCGAAATATATCGTACGAAGAATTTTTTATTGGCGTAATTTTTTTTATTAAATCGTTGCCAAATTTATTTAATTATTAATTTCACTTTATTTGTATAAATTAACATAGGTTTGATTTACAACCAATTATAATTGAGGATTTATTATTATTTGTTTTTCAGAGATCGAAATCAAGTGAGGATGAAATAAAAAGGTAAATGTAAAATTAACAATTAAAATTTATTTAAATCTCATAATAATAAAAGCAAATATTTTAAAATAAAATATATTCAAATGGTGTGATTGTCATCAATATTACAAATGATATTTTCAAAAAATAGCAAGGAAAACATGTTACTCCGTTAAAGAATTAAATGAACGTAGTCAATTATTATTTAACTATCTTTTAATATTTATTCAATTACATCATTTCCATCTCTATGTATAATGATTTGCGAACGTTATTACCCAGTTTTGAAAAGAAATTCTACCTTTCGACGCTAAAAAACCTGTTAGGCTTGCAATGATATCCTCGACGTTTATGAATGGTCTGTTTGTCAAATTGTATTCAAAAGCGGAATAGATGATAATCCGAAGGAGCTATGTCAGGTGAACACAAATGATGTTATATAACTTCCATACCTGTTTTTACCTGTTTTTGATTGAGCACTGTTGATCGCAAAAATGTCAGATCTAACCATATTTGTTTACAATAAATGTATACTGTAATAGGCTGACCGGGTCGCATGAGCTTATAATATATTATATCAACACAATCTCACCAAACCTATAAAAGAACCTTTTGGATCAGTTTTAGATGTTGAGGTCGGTGTTTGTTTGGGCCATTGTTTCTTGTTTAATATTATAATAGAGAATCCACTTTTGTTTAAACAGTAACAACGCAATGCAAAATGAACTCATTTTTCTATGTGGTTAGGAAAAAATTACAAATTATTCGGAAAGATTATGAAGAAGACAAATACCTTGCATATTCATTAAATGTTTTTAAACAATTGGCCTTGATAAATTGAGCTTATCCGAAAATTTCTGTATGGTTTGATATGTTTCAGACCCAACTAATGACCTAAGCAAATCAGTATCCAGTTTGAATGATTTTCACAAATCACCAGTTTTGAACTTTCTAAAGTTTAGAAAGTTGAAAACTGGTAACTTTTAAAAACCATCCAAACTGGATACTGATAATTACTGTGATGCGTATCATAGAGTCGTTTTATATTGTATTCTTTGAAAAAAGACACATTTTGTTGGCATATAATACACGTAATTTGATTTTATGTTCAAAATGTAAAATACCCAAAATTTTCGTTTCCTTCAATACCATAGGTTGTCAGATGTTTCTATACATGTTTCAAATAAATAAAAACTCCTATAAAATAGAAAAATCAATAAACTATTATTATAGGACATACATACTTACTTGTGTCGTTCGAATGAATATCAACTTTTATTATAGAAAGTGAAAAGTTAAAGGAAAAAATAAATTTAACACACAAACTAATCACATCAAAATATGCATCCAAACTTCAAAGTTGTTATTCATTCGAAAAAATTACATCCCACACAGTTTAGTATGTGTGTGTCCTATAATATAAGTTTATTGATTTATTTCTTATATTAGAGTTGATGCTAGTCATTTGAAACAGTTGTTGTAGCCTCAACTGCAAAACAAAAACTGCAAGTAGTGTGCATATGTCCGTGTACAGGACGGGGGTTGGCCTGGACACGAGAATATACACACTACTACTGCATTCGAAGTCTTTCTTCAACTTCCATGTCAGTCTTTAGAATAGATTTAAATTATAAATTTTGAAAATAATTTATTATTTTCGGGTATTTATAATACATAGAAATAAAATTTTTATAAATTAAAAAGACCACCATTTCACTTTATACATATTAAAGCCAATAGGCTATCTTTCAGAATGTTATTTAAATCCCATATTCCAAAAGTGCAAATAATTCCAAGAAGTAAAGTGAGACCCATTTTCCATAGTTAATGAGATATAATATGGTACCCAGTGACACTGGTGTGTAAGAGTCATTGTACTGTGCTATCCGCCAAGGGCTCAGGATAAACCATAGCAACTTATATTATACGTAGGTTTGGTCATAACATTTTAATAAGAAAATCTATTGTTAAAAATATGTCATCGCAATGCTTTTATATTTGATTTTCACGCTTAATATTTCATATTCTTTCATTTAAAAAAATTATGAATTTAAATTACTGAAACATCTTTACTGGAGAAAAAAATTGTCATAATATACTTAAGAAGTACAATGACAAAAGAAAATTCACATATTATATATTTTCCTTGAAAACAGAAAATAAAATATCGTATAATACAAAAATTTTAGATATCAGTCTTTCTTTTTTGAATAATCTTTTACGGTTATGAGGATATTTAAGCATAATTACCAACGGACATAAATTAAGTTTTAAAAGGATTAAAATTAAAAAATAAGATTTAAATTAACTTTTGATAAATTAGATTAAATATTTTAAATATCTGATAAGTTATTATATTAATTATTAAATATTAATTATTAAAATATAACATAAAATAAAATTTAAATAAATAAATAATTTAATAAAATAAAATTTAAATATATTAATTACTAAATAAAATAAAATTTAAATACCGTTGTTAATTTTTTTAAATGTTCGGAAATATGAAAGATATAAGTTTGATTTGAATAAATTTTTGAACTTTGAATGAATACAAATTTTGAATTAAATGAAGATGTTTTAAGCATCTAACAACGGTAATAATTTTTATCATCAATATTTCAGTGCTTATTCACATGTTCTTGTGATTTTATATATCAACACGGTATGACATTAGGATTCCTTTAAGTTTTGATGTGTAAATGAATTTAGTAGAGGTTAGCATCCTTACTCTCAATACAGAATTCTCTTAAAATAGCACTTCTGATAATACAAGAATAAGTTTATTCTAAAGGGTATCTCCTAGCAATGATTAGACCTGTATAGACCGCAGGGTATTATTATGTACTTAATCTTATACAAAAAACAGGCGTTGAAACAAAAGTATTATGACTCAATAAATCAAATAAATACAGTAAAATAATTTGCAATATTTGAAAAAGGTTAACATTAGAGTATCATTAATTACTAAATTTCGATAGAAAATATTAAAGTACTTTAGATAGGGTAATTTCCTTGCAAATTTATCGGTTTGATAAATCTTTAGTACGATTAATTCCTACCCTGAAAGATAATCAGCCTTCTATTACAATTGTGTTACATTTGTTTGTCAAATAAGATTTATTTTAACTAGATTTATTTTTACCAGAACTCGTCGTGGACAGCCGAAGGATTGAGGGTAGTATCACCAGCTACTGCAACCAACGAAAGTTAATTCGCCAGTGGAACTACCAGTCGACTCTCCCAAAAATTCTTTTGATATATATAAATGTGAATTAAATTTAAGGGGACCTGTCGAGAATATCAAAATGTTTCCTCACTATCCAAAATTTGGATTCCAAATGATTGGAAATTTATTAACGAGAGACATACCTTTATTTGCTATTTACAATGTTGATGATAAAGACGAAAATGTAAAATTTAAACGCGTGGTAATATTTTGATTCTCTGAGTATATGGTATTTTGTTTAGGATTCTACTAGACGGTGAACAAGCCCCATTATAAAAAGTGGTGGGGTTCGGTTCAATTTATGCAAAGAATTTGCAAAGAATTAAAATATAAAAAATTTGGATGTCAATACTGTACAGTTTTATTATTATTATTATTATTATTATTATTATTATTATTATTATTATTATTATTATTATTATTATTATTATTATTATTATCATTATTATTATTATCATTATTATTATTATTATTATTATTATTATTATTATTATTATTATTATTATTATTATTATTATTTATGCAATAATAATAATAATCATAATAATAATAATAATAATAATAATAAACAAATAAAACTATATAGTATTGACATCCAAATACTATACATAAATAATATGTACAGATTTACCTGTACATATTCGTCCAACCTTCACTACTGCAGCACCTCTACAAGATTGTCTGTACCGTTCGCCTACCAAATGTTTTTGCTTTTCTAAAAACATAATATACCAAATCACTTGAATGAAATGCAACGCAATGTACATAGGAGAAACACAGAACATTCCGATCACGATTCAATGAACATATTAAAAGAAAAGCCAGTAATTATCATGAACACTGGGAAAAAGTACACAAAACAGCACCTCTAATTCACGAAACAAAATACCATATACTACAAGACGCGTTCAAAAACACATTACAAAGACAAGCCGCAGGAACTTTTTTCATCAAAAAACACAAACCAACCTTCAATATTCAACTAATGTAATTTGAAAATTTCTTTGTTTATGGTGGAGGAGATAATTTAAAATAAATTTAAAACTCAATATTAATTAAAATTAAATTTAACCAATAAAATCAATATAAATTTTTCTCCTATTTTTTTTAAATAAATAAGTAATGATCGAAATCACTTGAAAAAGGCTGTGTCAAAAATTTGTGAATACCTTAAATACCTTAAATACATCTGATTCATAACCAAATTTTGTAAAAAATATTATGTCAATTATTATTATTATTATTTGGATTTTTTTTTGTTTTTCACCTCTGATTTCTTTATAAGTGACATAATAATTTTTATAGAAATTATTATTATTATTATTATTATTATTATTATTATTATTATTATTATTATTATTTTTATTATAATTAATATTATTTTTATTAGCAGTAATCAAGAATTTATTCACCTGCCTAACATTGTCGAAATACCTTTGCTTTTCAAGATAAATGTTTCCAGTTACCTGGTGTACAATGACAAATATAACCCCACGACTGAAGCAACGGTAAGTTTAGGAAATTAGTTTGTAAAATATTTAATGTATTAATAAGAATGTGCTGTAAATTCTAATCCAGTTTTGATGGTTTTGAGCCCTTAAAAGCTGTGATTAGACTCTTCATTACCAATTTCAAAAATAATAGTATTCGGGTTTTGTGTTCATCTATGGGTTTAATGATATTGTTTATCAGAAGAACTTTAATCTTACATATTTTCAAAAGTTGCATTACTTTAATCAATAATTATTAATTTCACATTTCAACGACAATCCGAACAATACTGTTATGGACTATAGTTTTTTTTAATTTGCTTGTGATTCACCCCCCCATTATTTTGTTCCCTGTATCTATAATTATATTTTTAAATAAAAGCAATAATTTATCGATTTCCCATAGTAAGTATCCAAACAACTTACTATGAGAAAAGAAAATAATTTTAAAAAATCGATTAATTGGAAATTTCAAAAAAAGAAAATATTCCACTACAACTATCTAATTTCCCGAAGACTAATACTGGGAATAGCAAAGTTCACAGATAACATTGAAAAGATTAGAGAAATAAAAATCGTTCGTAAAATATCCGAACTATATCATAGGAAAAATTAAAACATCTAATAAAATACCTAATACGTATTTACAACTAGACCTACAATCTCTGGAATTGATATCCTAAGTTTCGGGTTATACTTTTTGTTATTTATCAAGTTATTTTATCAAGTTAATAATTGTAGAAAAATTATTTAATTTTTATATATTTTTATTTTATTTTTGAGCAATACAAAAAATATATACAATCATTCTACTTCTTACACCAGTTGTTATTATTGTGTTTATACTACGTACATGAAAGAAAAAAATCAGGGCCCAGTCGTTTCACCTGTAAAATGACAACCCGAATGAAGTCAAGGTAATTTATTTTAACACTTCAATGGAGTATTTTTTTTCTTGTTTCAACAACTATTTTAAAGGACTTTTGTATTTTACAATTTTTGTTAGTTAAAATCAAATTGTATTTATGAATTCCCATTTAAATTTATGTTTTAAATTTAACTGGATTCTTTGAAGAAAGATTTAGAGATCCTTTCCTAATGGATTATAATAATCCAGAAAATAGTCGAAAAATGTGAAAAATTTTGTATAAATGCAAATTAAACATGGCAATCATGAAGTTCATATAACTGAGTATGTGTCAAAGCTGGTAAATAACCTGCATTATTGAAATGACTAAAATAAACAGAAAGAAATGCAAAAAGCATAAACAAAATAAGAAAGAAAACGCTTCTTAAAGTCTTTATTTGGTAATATCTCAAATCGCATTATCTGTGATATAATATTTTCACACAAATAAAAAATTCTTAAAGCATGAAATAAATTCAATTTGTACAATGAATTATAATTTTTCTTTTAATTTTTGCGGTACCGCTGCCCAAATTTGGAGTTTTTCGATAATTACAATCCTTCTACTTTAATAAGATTATAAGCAAGTTATCTCTGTAAAAATATTTGGAAAATAATTTTAAAACATTTTTTCTCATTTCCCACGAACCGTTTCCTTGCATCAAGTACTGAAGTGACATTTTATTTGTCTGGCAAAGAAAATGGGTGGAAAATATTTCAGAAATCAGGCATTGTAAACAATCACTGGAATTCCGACTGAAGCGCAATCGGAATCTCTTTAATTAATAGGCTGATTTTATGATTTTCAATTTAATAATTTTTGTTTAAATCCACTTCAGCAAAAGGAAACAAAGTTTATCAGAGAGATTTATTTGGAATTTTATATATTAAATTATTTTTCTGTAAAATTATTTGTGAAATATTTATAAGCCAATATGCTTAAAGTTGTATTTTATATAAAAAATATTTGTTCCGTTTTAGTAAAATTGTTATCTTCTCAATAAGATAAATTAAAACCTTTAGAAAAATTTAGTACTTAATTTCGATAAGAAAACACATCGCTCTATTGTCAAAGGATAACTATTATTTAAGTTAACCTTTTGTACCTACTCCATACCTTCAGCCTCTTAATTTCGATTAGATTACTAAGAGAACACAGCGCTCTATTGCCAAAGAATAACTGTTATTAATTTAACCTTCATTTAATTTTATTCAGCCTCTTAATTTAACTATTCTCCAGGAAAATGATGTATTATATAAATTTCAATCTATCCGGTGATGATAGCTGGTGTCTTTTTTATAGCTTATTGCAGTTGTTTTTAACCGGTGTGTCGAGGCACACTAGGTTGCCGTAATAATGCCTCAGGGGTGCCGCGAAATATTATAACGAATAGCACAGGCATAAATTTTCTTACATGTTTTTAAGAAGACGAAAGGTGTAATAATAAAAAATACTCAAAAGAGAGAGAACAAAGTCAGTTGAAGAAGAAATGATAGTGTGTCTTTCTAGTATTTCATCAAATATTAAAAAAATTTGCGCGTCGCATCAGGCTCAAATATCGCATTGAATATGTTTATATAATCTTGTTGTATTCTTATTCATCAATTTTGTTAATAAATATACATATTTAATAAAAGTATAAAATATTTCACACCTTTTTAATCATGTTATTAAAAAAATATATTTAAACTAATTATAGTATACTTATTATAAACTATTTTCAATTATATACAACAACAAATTATACATGTTTGAAATATTTCTAAGAAACAGGGGTGCCGCGAGAAAAAATTAACAAATTAGGGTGCCTCCATTAGAAAAAGATTGTATTATTCAGGAGAAATCTCATTGTAAAAATATCCTGCAACTATTTCATGCTTTTAAGCCAGTCTTAGTAATAGTGTACTTTGCCAGGTCAAGCGGATTGAATCATATAGAGTTTATAAATTTCTGGAAGGACTGGAGTCACAACATAATGATGTTATGTTTCAGAAAATTTAAATAAAAGAAAATTCCAGAAATTTATAAACTCTATATGATTCAATCCGCTTGACCTGGCAAAGTACACTATTACTAAGACTGGCTTAAAAGCATGAAATAGTTGCAGGATATTTTTACAATGAGATTTCTCCTAAATAATACAATCTTTTTCTAATGGAGGCACCCTAATTTGTTAATTTTTTCTCGCGGCACCCCTGTTTCTTAGAAATATTTCAAACATGTATAATTTGTTGTTGTATATAATTGAAAATAGTTTATAATAAGTATACTATAATTAGTTTAAATATATTTTTTTAATAACATGATTAAAAAGGTGTGAAATATTTTATACTTTTTATTAAATATGTATATTTATTAACAAAATTGATGAATAAGAATACAACAAGATTATATAAACATATTCAATGCGATATTTGAGCCTGATGCGACGCGCAAATTTTTTTAATATTTGATGAAATACTAGAAAGACACACTATCATTTCTTCTTCAACTGACTTTGTTCTCTCTCTTTTGAGTATTTTTTATTATTACACCTTTCGTCTTCTTAAAAACATGTAAGAAAATTTATGCCTGTGCTATTCGTTATAATATTTCGCGGCACCCCTGAGGCATTATTACGGCAACCTAGTGTGCCTCGACACACCGGTTAAAAACAACTGCAATAAACTGGAGTCACAACATAATGATGTTATGTTTCATACTAATGTTAGATGGCTTAGTAATGGAACTATGTAGCAGGATAAGTATATTTTTTTATACAAAAAGATTAAATACCTAAAGTTTAAAGATAACAATTGGTCAGCAGACTTCCTTTTCGTTGTCAATTTTATATCTTATTTATATGAGTTTCATTTATTATTGTAAGGTAAAGATAAAATTATACATGAGATGCATTCTGTATTAAAAGTATTCATGATCAAATTATTACTTTTTGTTCAGGAAATCAGGAAACAACTACTTTTTTATTTGAAGTTCTCGCTGAAAATATTAACAAATTTATATCTTTAATTTTCAAGAAGGCTTAATAAACTTTCATCATTAGGAAGTGGCATTTACTTGTAGCTGACCCATTTCATTTTATTGGGGAAAAATCTTCTCATGATCTCCATATTGAATTGATTGAACTTACAAGTAATTTGCATTTCTAAAACTGTCAAACTGATCAGTTTTATAATCTTTTCCAAATTTGAAGCAGTTTCCTCACGATATACTTGGGCATTTTGGGTTGACCAATTCTGTGAATAGGCGTTTTCCACCATGAAGCACGTCAGTTCTTAATCAAAAAATTCACTAACTGTATTAGAATTTTTTATTAGAAATTTGTAATACATAGCAATATGCTTTGAAATGGTTAAATAAAGTTTAAAAAAATCGTATTTGTCAAATGTTAATTTTTTAATAATTTCAATTATTAGGTAAAAATTTGAGACGCCATCTTTTACGTATTTATTAAGTGTGATCCGTGACCATTCACAGCACTCAAAAAGTGGCCCTCCAAGTCACAAAATTTGGCAACCTCTGGGGGTTAGACACATCCATTATATTAAAATGAGAGTTATATAAATATTTATAAAAATCGGACTAATCACTACTTACTCACCACACTTTTATCTTGTTATTTTTTTCTTTTAAGTACATTCTAAAAGTTTTTATTAATATTGTGTTTCATCTATTTATTTAACAATTATGTTATTATTGTTATTATTAAAAAAATTATTAGTTATAATACAATAATGTCAAATTAAGGGAAAGCAATTGTCAGTAGCAGCTGGTCACATAGACGCTCTAATTGCCCATGCATGTTCCATTGGAATAAACACAACCACAGATTGTGAGGTTTTTTCTTTTTGGCTATTTTTAGTTAATATTTTAAAGGTCTTTATTTTAGATAATTGATGTCAAATTTTGTCTTTCTAGATCATCTTTTCCATAAAGCATTTGTTGTAACATATCCTTTGTTTATTAAAACCGACGACATTCTAGAGAGGTTGATTAAAAGATATTTTTATTTCTATGAAAAGGCACCAAGTCAGAAAGACCTTATTGATAATGAAATTGATTCATCCGTTGAGCACATTCAAGTTGAACTGCTCTCTGCAATTATCAATTTAATAGTTCAGTTGGTATGCACATTTATATTTTATTAATATTGTATACCAGTCAACTTTGTTCATTCAGCTATTGGCTTTATACTTACGTTTTGTAACAAAAATAACCCTAAACTTAATATTCTGCAAATATATATACAGCGCTGTAACTAGGCTTGCGCAAAAGGTGAGCGCGAGCTCAGCACCATGAGATCGAATGGGACTGTGAATCGATTTTTTTTACATTATATCCTCACAGACTATAAACATACAAGTGAAATAGAAAATTTTAATATCAATTTAACTTCACACCACCTCATAAATAATAGAAAATAATGTGTTGCTACATTGCTGTAAATAATATTTTCATTAAGCAAAGTTTTGTTGTTATATTCCATACATTGTCTCGTCATTATTACAATTGGAAATTTAAAGTTTTTCAATTCACAATCACCTCCAATAAAGTTTAGCTTTTTCTTTAATCAATGCAATAAAAAATTAATAAAAAAATCAGGCATTTAGAGTTAAATACAATTTATTTAATAATAAATTTCTGTATTTTAGAGTATTTAACCTTTAAATGCCCGATTTTTTATTAATTTTTTATTGCAATTGATTAAAGAAACATTACATAGCTCTGGAAAAATAGCAAAAATTATATTACATAAACTTTCTTATTTTATTGCAACAAAATATTGTTATGTTGCCAAGGGCAACCAATAATTTAAGGGTTAAGTTATTATAATATCAACAGGTAAGTTTTATTAAATAATCAAAATTTCAAAAACACTGAGAACCACCCTTTTAAATTTCTTATAACTTTTTGTGTATATTAAAATTATTAATGCTAATTTTTTATATCATAATTGTACTATTATTACTTTTTCTGAAAACAATGTTGCAAATAATATATATATATAGTTTCTGTTTTGAATTTGTAGTCCACAGAGGTTAGATTGTATCTACCATGGTTTCAAGTGAAATGAGGTTCAAGATAAAGATTCGTCTTTTTTTGAATTAAAACCAAACTTTGCAAACTTATTTGATGTCCAATGCATTAGGATAAGTGTATAACAGTGTTAATTTGGCATTGTTTTTACACTTACCTGGGAAATCTGACCGCCTCCCGCATATTACTGATGAGAGTCATTAGCTCGAAACTAGTACACTATACAAATGTACTGGATATCACTTAATGTATCGTATAAATGTTATTTCATTAATAAAAGAAACTATTTGTTATTCCGATAATTCTGAAAGCAAACATTTAGAATTTCACTTATATTCAAATTCGGATATGTATCAATTTTATATAAAAAAGTAAACATCGGTCTAAATATATAACATTTGGTCCTCTAAGTCAAATATTTCTTTGGTTGAGAAATCGCTCTTTTCATTTTTGGTATTTGATTTGTTTCCTCATTGGTTTCTTTTTCATGTCCTGACTTTTCTTCTCTTGACTTGAATTTTTAAATTTGTTCATTGCCTTCCAATATTAATTCATCATTTAGGTTTATTTACGAGGCATTATTGCCAACAGGTACGATGAATGTTGCCTTAATCCTTGTTTTTTTTATTGTTATTATAGTAAATGTTTTCACAAATTTTCATGGGTGGATTAGATAAAGATTTTATTTTTCTTTTCATTAGCCTTTCAGTAGGTGAGTTATTTAATGTGCCAGAGAAAGCTCTGTGATTAATATTATTTCGAGAAGATATGAATCAAATATATTATGATTCTTTTGATTCCAAATTTTTACCGCTATCGTTATGGTTGCTACGTCTCTTGCCGCTGCTTCGCTCAAGCCGGTTGATATATTGGTGAGTATAAAACATTTATACTTTTGCTTCTAGCCATAACTTTATTGATTTAAATTCGAGGACATTATCCTTTATGACTGAGTTAGGTGATCCAAATCTGGAAAATATATTAGAAAGACGAAGAACTGTCCTTATTGTTTTATATTTACATAACGTTGTAGAATTGACATATTTTACAGTTTTTTATAAACATCAAAATATCGGTTCACATTGAAAACTACCAGTAATTCGTCTGGTTTAGTACCGTATGTGTAGCGTGTGGTTGTTTTATAAATAATTCTCTCAATGAATCAGGGACATAAAAACACAATTTTCTATAAATTAAATTGCTTTTGTTAGAAGTTCTTTTGTGCCTTACAAAACTGCGTTACTTCTTTGATCTGCTGGACCAATCACCCACAATGATTCGGTTCAAATGTCACGATCCACTATTCGCAGTCAATGATAAATTCTTCAAACGACGCCATTATTGTGAAGTTAAAACTAAGAATTTTGAATTTCTAATATTTATTAATTTACAAATATTAAAACAAAAATATTAATGCAGTTAAGCATGTCAATATATAAGAAATATATTACACTATAATTTCCTCTATTATTCTTCTTTTTATAAAACAATAGATTTTAAATTTTTCTTTTTTGTAAAAAATAAATTTTAATTATAAATTTAGTTTCTCTATAATTTATTATTGTTTTATTATTACAGATTATTTTTGTATAAAATCTAATAGGTAAATAAATCCTTATTTATTGTTGCTTTTCAACAGTTTCATTCCATTTGGGAATTTCAGCCATTAATCATAATGGGATAAAATCAGTTATTATTATCAAAAGAGCAATTTATCAAATTATGATAAATATCACCACTATTATTAATAACAATAATAATAAATTATATTTCGGTAAAAATATAAAACTACTTGAGTGTGATTAAAAAACAAAAAATTGCATAATTTTCCGACGGATCTCGAATATTGTATAATTAAAGTTATTCAAGTTAATATTTAAAAATATTTTTATTTTTTAAATTTTATTAAATTCTTCAATATTTAAATATTTTATTCACTGTTTCTGACTAACAGGATTTTACCACAAATAATTACTCATTAGAAAATTAAAAATTATCCATTAAAAACCTTTTAAATATTCCATTGTTATTTATTTTTTAATTTTTTTGAATTATATTTTACTGTTTTATCCAAGCATTCACTATGAATAGAAAAGAATGAATAAATCTACGATTTACTTCTGAAAACAAGTAAGTCGTTGTTAGATGGGATTTTTTATAAAAATATAATTTTAATAAATAGGCAAGCTTTTTCTCTGTGTATATTAATTAAAATTTTTCGACTTTAACAGGTTTGTTCAGTCAATTAGGAAATTTAAGTTCTCTTTTGAATATATTTTTCTTTTCCTTTCATTTTTAAAAGAAAAATAATAAAATACCACGTTATCTAAAGTAGCAGTTTTATATTAATTATTTGACAATTGAAAATTTGTGTTTCATACAAACATTAATTTTTAGTCTAGAGTCCTTATGAAAATAAATGAAATATTAAATGAATGTAGAGCAAATGTGAACAAAAAATAAAGCATTTCTATTATGAAGTATAGCTGAATGTTCAAATTTCAATTGAACAGAGCATATTAATAGAACTGTTCGTTATTGCATCAAAATATATTTAAATCCTTTTAAAATACGTTTTTTTCGAAATACACAAAAAATATATAAAAATTTCAAAAAATTGTCATACGTACATGATTAAAATTAAAGCATTTTTATTATTTCCTAATATATCGCAAAAGATTTTATCACCGATTTTTTGAGCGAAATAAACTTTAGTAACGTAACCCAGTAATTTGGAGCCGGACAATTCGCAACAAAAAATTTAAATTAAATCAAAAAGAGGTGGTATTTTTAAAAAAATATTTTTATAAATTGGCATGTTTGTTTATTACGATAGCAGATATTTTAATTTTTTTAATAAATATTATAGCCGCATGCTGGAAAATAATTAAATGAAATATTATAAGAATATTTTGAAGTAAGTTTTCACAAACTGTTTACAATATTATTTTAGACTATTATGTTTATTAATATTCCTATTCTATTTTAAAATATTTTTTCACCGAGAATTGTCTCATTCTAAATTTTCCGGTTCCTTAAAAACTAGTGAAGATAAAAAGCACTTCTTTTTTAAATAACATGTAATAGCGGCAATTAAATTAACTGATATGTTGTTTGTCTAGATAAACCATTGGAGCCGACCTCTACCGGAAACCGTGAAAAGTATTTTTGCATTATTTTGTGACAACCTCAATAAAATTGGCAATATCAAACACAATCTCCTTATTCAAAGCTCACTTCGTGATATGGATAATCGGATTATAATTAAGAAAAATCGGAAAACAGTTTTTCAAATGCAACAGTTGGATCCTGGAAATAACGGAGTTTGTGGGTGAGCATTTGTTGGTGAATGATTTTTATTTATATTTTCATGGGATTTGATTTCAAATACCTTTCCGATACAAATCTTTTATATATTTATTCTTCCTGAGTCAATCTTTAGAATGCTACAATGAAATTTACACATCTAAAAGCAAACCATTTTTTATTTATAATAATAATCTTCAAATAGCTATCAGATTAAATATCAGAAAATATAAATTTGTTGAAAAAACTAATATTTCTTTTTAATATATATATATATAATTGACATAATATTTTCTACACAATTTGACAATGAATCAGATTGTATAGAAAATATTATGTCAATTATAAAGAAATTAGAGGTGAAAAACAAAAAAAGTCCTTATAACCTATATAATTATACATGCTCGGGTATGAGACGATTGAAGCGATTTATATATTTAAAAATTTTAATATTGCAAATAAATTATGTAGTGACGTTCATTTTAAAAACTAAAATTATTGAAACATATCTATTCAATATCTTTAAAAATTTGTTACAGATTTCCTAATGTAGAAATTGGTTTAACTTATAGATTATAACTTTTGATTTTTATAATTAGATTTTGTTTTAAACAAATATGTAAAATATATATTTCAATATGCAAATTCTAACTGTTAATTAATTTTTGATTATTAAAAAAGGGTCTCATTAAAAAAAATTCAACCGGGCCTTGCACTTATTGAATTCCTCAATGGGATTTTACAAAATTATAATAAATAGAAAAAAATTGGGAAAAAAAATAATTAATTTAAAAAAAATCAAAATCAATGTTTTCTTGGGGAAATGGGTATGTGTCGATGCGTATAGACGAAATGAGTAAGAAAATAATAATTTAAAATTAATTTAGGACCCCTAAAAAGTTATTAAGAGAATTAAATTAATTAATTAATTAAAATGACGAAAACACATAAATTAAAAGTTGGAGAAGTTCTTCAATTTTAATAAATTTAATTATAAAGGGAACTAATTATTCCCAAATGTAATTTGTGTCTAAAACAACAACTTTGCCACAAAATTGAGACATGAATTTGAGCCACCAAATTGACCAAAAAATTATTGAGAAAACGTTACGAGATTTTTGAGAGTGAAAAAGTAAATAAGGTCAGAAGCTAGTCAGACATTTTTAGAGTTTTAGAGTATCATAGATTAAAAATTGGCTTCCCATAGAGATCCCTGTTAGTGTTAATTTATCTGAAAGTGTGAATCGTTGTTTAATTTTTGTTTCAATAAAGATTATTTCTGTATAGATGTTTTATTAACATTCACGAATTTTCGGTCAGAAAAATAAACCAATAATTCAACTTATATATTATACTACAATATATTTCGACAGATGAAAATAAAGGTAAAATAGTTTTGTTTAAAAATTTAAAAGTATTTTATTCAGAATTTATTAAACTTTTGTTAAAATCTCGATTTTATAAAAATTTTTATTAACTTGAATTTATAAAAAACAGAACTTAAAGATTTTATTAAAATATTTTTGAAATATAAAAGAAAAAAATTATTTAAGTAAAAGTAATTTATTCTGTATAGTTTCAAGTTCATATCTACCTTAAAATATAAATTGCTGTATAATATATATGCTGGATTGATGCTTTATTTTATTCATTAATTCAAAGCCAATATTTTGTGATTTTTTAATATATATATATTTTCAATTTTTCTTGGATTTTCCGATAACGCACATTTTTTTCTTCAGCTACTTTATTTTAAATTTAAAATTGATTTGTTTTATGAATTTTTAATTATTTACGAATCTAAATTAATTAGGGTTTTTTTTATAAATTATTAATAAAAAAACAATTACAAGATACTTATTGACTGACAACATAAGTCTCAATCGAGATATAGCAAAATTTAGATATTTTTTGACAAAATAAACCATTTTAAATATTATCAAAATTTTGTTCACTTTCTTTGCTTTATATTGTCATAATGGTTCTAGGACAAAATGGTATAAGATAAAATTGTACGGACAAAATGGTAGAACTTAACTCAATATTTACTCAATAATTGTTACGGAATATTTTTAATAAATTAATAAATAAATTCCAATCACATTAACAAAACTCAATTTACTAAATATATTTATAAAAAAAATATTGTAAACTAATAAACTTTTTAAAATCTATCAAATAACATTTAGAAGTTTATTAATTAATTATATTTTCTATTATATTTATTATTATTATAATTTATTTAGGTTTTAACCATGCTAGAATTTGTTAAATCTCAAAAAGGAACTCGAAAGCTGGTAGTGCAATGCCATTTTTTTGTCGCAGTGATGCAAAGGAGCTGTGGCGTTGTGAAATAAAAACGTGCTAGACACGAGTTCATACACAGGCAGATGCGATTGTTCTTGAAGTTGAGTTCACAATCACACAGTAACTCTTGGACAAGTCGAGGTTGAAATGGCTGGTACCAATAGGAAAAGGAGAGCGGAAGTAAGTGAAGAAGCAACGCGTTCGATTGTTCCGAATGAGCTGATGAGTGTCCCACTTGCTTCAGCTCATTTACTTCCAAAATGTCGGACTTTATCACGACATGTACGAAGATATCGGCAACTGGCTGGACCAAATGACCAATAGGATATAATGGTTTATTCTCTAACACGTAGATGAACCGGATTTTGCACTTGTTGTCAAGCGTCTTCTTGCTCTTGAATTTATTCCTGCAGATGACGTCATAGAAATTTTTGATACTCTAACTGCTTATTATGCTTATCAAAAAATTGAGGCAATCTGCGATTATATGGAGGACAACTTAATCGGCAGACAAAGAAGAGGCAGAAGAGGTTAGCCAAGATTCGGCTGTGCAATCAATATTTGTGAGTAATAGATAACCTACCTCGCAGCAACAATGCAATAAAAGGCTGACATAATGCTTTCAACAACTTTATTGACTTTGTTCTTCCATCCGTTACAAAGTTATCGCGAAAACTACAGCAGGAGCAACACAGCACTCAAATTCATTGTTATCAACTGGAGCTCGTAACAACAACTTCAAAAAACCAGAAAGAATACATTCGTATCAATGAAGAACTTCACACCATGGTCGCCGATTATAACAATCAAGATCCGGTTACATACCTGGCAGATATTGTACGAGTGCTCAATATAAATGTTGTCTGACTTATTATTGAAATATATTTAGTTTATTTGGAGTTGTGATGTTTATATTTAATTTTTAAATTTATTAATATTTGAGTTAATTATTGAGTAAAGTAGTACCATTTTGTTCGTACCTTGTTGTCCGTATACCATTTTGTCCTATACGATTTTGTTCATATACCGTCATAATCGCCTAAGTCATTTTATCATCGTTTCCTAACTGTGTTTTCTATCTATCTATCTAATTCAGTGTCGGACAAACGTTTTGAGTCTCAGGCAAAATTATAAAAATTTTAACCATAAAATTCTCAATAATAAACGCATTATAGCGCATTTATAGCCAATCTTTCATTAAAACCTTCAACTGACAATGTAATTTATTATATTAAAAATGAAAAAACCTGAACAATTTTTAAAAATTATTTTAATGTTTTAATTACCGTAAAATTTTCACATAACATTTTTAATTATTTTTTTATATTTCTTCCCAAAAGAATATTTAAAAAACCTACGATCTCTTATATACAGTCACTCCACATGTTTTAGCTGAAAAACAACTTTGATGCCTCAATAAACCACGGCTATTATGAGATATTAAATAAATTCTAAATTATGTGTGAATAATTAAGTTCGCAAATCCAATGTCATTGTTTTCAAATCTTTTGCATTACCAAACTTTCGTAAGAATGGCAAAAATGCATTTTAATTGAAACCCCTCTAAGGTGCGAAGGTTGGTAAGTGCTAAAAATACTATGAGCAAGCTTAAAAATGACCTGAGCAAAATATATTAATAAAATTTTTAGTTTTAACTGTTTGAATCATATCTTAGTTTTAGTTTCACTCATTTCTTTTAGCCATAAAACTATGAATTCAAATTTTATGTGTTTTGGCAATATATCATTGTTTTAATTGTCTTGTCTCACTAGTTCGTATATATTTCAATCCTTAAATGGCAATAACCTGTAATATTTTTTATCAAAGTTTTTATCAATTGTCTGATATTTATGCGTGACATGTCTCAAGCTTAAACAATATATGACAGGTATCTGGGGATGACATAACAATATAAGTGTTGAGAAATAATTTACAGATTTCAATTGAATTCAGACATTCAAGTAAATCTATCTTGGACTTTGATTCTCGAGTTATTGCAGAACAGTTGACTCTTTTAGAAGCGGAAATCTTTGATAAATTGGAAGTTAATTTTTTTAATATATTTGTGTGTGAATATAATTATTTTAGCTGGAAGATTTGCTGAATTTCAAAGCTGCATGTAATAATCAGTCACTGATGAAATGCGTGCACTTTTTCAATAAATTAACGTTCTGGGTAAAAACCCAACTGGTGCTCGTTGACAGCGAGAAATTTTGTCACGACAGAGAAAAGCGTTTCATTAAATTTTTGGAGATTTTAAAGGTAAAATTTTTTTAAAGATTAATTTTATTTATATTTTGCAGGTCTTGAAATTCCATCAAAACTTCAGTGGTTACACGTCCATTTTATATTCACTGATTGATTTCCCGGAGAAGTTTCTCTCCAAAAAAACGAGAATGGTGATATTTTGATTTATATTAATATCTGCGTTCTGAAGAGCAACAATGTAGCAATTAATGCATTATTTCTAACTTAAAAATTCACTAAAATCATGAAGTTTTGGTTGTTTACATTAAAGTCTCGTTTAGTAGATTCTTACAGCTTTTCTCAATTCAACTAATTATTTTTCAACCGTAGATTTTTATAACTGAAGGAAATTATTATTATTATTATTATTATGGTTTTTTTTTAAAAAAATCAGCCATTTAATTTATATGGTTTCCAAATCTAGTTACTGTTATCATGAATTTTTAGTAAAATTCAATTAAATAATTATTTGTAAAAATATGTCTTTATTATTAAACATAATGTGATAGTTATACTGGTGAAATAATTAATTTTATTTATAATAAAGTGAAATTATAAACTCAATTAAATTATAATAATATATTAAAAATTAATAGTGTTTGAAATTTTTTAAATGCACAAGAAGAAACCTTTTAATTGATAACATGCATGCAAATAAATGAAACTTCATATTTCAATTATAATTAAAGTTCCAATTCAAATTTGATTTCAATCTGACATTTCAATTTTATATTCCAGTAAGAGTCTCAATGATGTTTCGAGTTTCAGTGCAAATGCAACAGTAAATACCGATTGTATTGAGTATACCTATTATATTCATAATATTATAAGGAATTTTTTTGTTTTTACCTTTGATTTCTTTATAAATGACATAATATTTTCTACAAAAGTTGACTATGAATACCTTAAATAAATCTGATTCATAGTCAAATTTTGTAGAAAATATTATATATCCATAATGCCGATATTATGCCCAATGCGGTAGCGTCTCAATTTCTATGATTTGTTCCACCTCAAGAGTAAAATAATTTATCAATTAGTTATTTAAACCACAATAGTTTTAAAAAATTTCTTTAAAAAAATTATTTTTAGTTTCTTTAACACTAGAAGCACAGAAATTACGATGTACCTATAACTATGGATGTGTCAGTTTTGACACAATCTATTTTTATTAGATATAACTGCGTTTCAGACAATGTGTATTTTAGTCAAAGGTCATGTTAATTGAAATTTATGTAAAGTGAAAAACAAAGAGACTTTTCATTCCTTGTTTTCTGTTACAAAAGAAAACATTCATATATTGACGGCATATAGTTACGTGTTGGACGATGAACACGGAGCACTTTTATAATGTAAACATACTTTTGTCCATTCTTATGGTTTCCACAAACATTCTTATTGCACTTCATACATAGCATAAGAGACAAGGACATTGTGAAGCGCAACAATGACATTGTTTTCGTACATTGGGAGCAATAATATAGGTGTGCAGTTGCAATGAAGATTGTGAGCAAAGATGTTTTACAAACGACATTTGAAAATCACACCTTGAAATTCGGCTCATATTCATCTGTTTATAAATGATTCAAAAATTGAGCAAACATATATTGAGCTCATTTAAAATATACACACACAGGCCATCTTCGAGTTTGACTTCTCGCAGAATATAGGCTCACCATTTGGTCAACACAATCCACTCCACATATTTTGTGTAATTATCGAAATTAATAATTCAAAAATCTGGTTTATTTCTATAATGAGTATTTCAGAGGACAAAATTGGTGTCAGAAGTGTGGCTCAAGAAAGTAGCCATATTCAAATGTAAATTCCTGTTTTTTTTCGATAATGTCGCAGTTTGATTCAAACAAGTAAATGCAGGATTGGGGTTAGCCTCAATCAAAAGCGAAAAAACCAAATACTTCCAATTACTAACTAGTTTACCATCACGTGTCTTCGAAGAATACACTGATTTAATGGATCCACATATCAAACAACCATATTCGACACTAAGAGGCAATAATCAATGAATCAAAATGATCAACAACTGAGGCCGCAAACAAAATCTTACAAAAAACAGGAACTTGGAGATCGTAAACTAAGCCAACTAATTAGAGAGTTAAAAAGGAACTACAAAATAATCGAACATAATGGTGATCCAGAAACCAGCAAAATCCAAAACCTAATAGCTTCAACTCTTATTTTTATGTAGTTGACTTAAAATCGTTTTTGTGAATGTCTTATATAGCTTGCTTCAGTTCTAAATAAAAAGTTATTAATGATCTTTATACATATATTGAGATTTAAATTTCGAATTACACTCCTACTGTAGCAGCGCTACATGATATGTATTTCTTTCTTAGTTCTGCACATTAATATATATTTTAAGTTAAAATATATTAAAAGTTTTAAAATACGTCTTTTCTGGGTGCTAGGACAAAATGTCCGCGGACAAAATGGCATGGACAAAATGTCATGGGGACAAAATGTCAGCGGACAAAATGTCACGGACAAAATGTCACTGACAAAATGTATGGGGACAAAATATAAGATGTTTGGGTATTTACTTGTCGTTGATCAGTTGGGAACAAGTACCAAAACACTGTACTGTGTAGCATACGGTGCCATTTCAGCATAACGAGCCGTTTGCTCATCTTAAACTCATTGAATATTAATGTCCTTTCGTATTGAAATATAAGAATCCTTAAAGCCTTTTCAACTGAGCTAAAACTTAAATGAAATAAAGAATTCTTCCGTGAAATAATCAAGGACACCTAACCATTGAAAACAG
This sequence comes from Schmidtea mediterranea, assembly GCA_022537955.1. Lineage (NCBI taxonomy): Eukaryota > Metazoa > Platyhelminthes > Tricladida > Dugesiidae > Schmidtea > Schmidtea mediterranea. Next base: position 129,327,220 of record CM039679.1, read on the forward strand.
TATTAATGAAACCAATATTCGCTCTTCTTCACTATCTCCGCCTACTTTCATCTGCGCTCATGATTTCGTGTAATTTTAATTGGCTTACTTGTCGCAGCACGTCAGTGTTATGTGCCAAAACATGTTTGGTTTCGGTCCGTTGAGTGCATGTTGGCCTCAAATTAAAAACACAGCTATGTAAATTAAAATTAACTTTGCCAGATTATTATTAATAACTTAAGTCCCAGCGCTATAACTGTAGCATGAGCTGGATTTCCAATTTTTGGTTTGCTTTATGAATATCGTTAGACTATATATAAAAATTTCCAGAAATTCAAATTTAAAATATTATATGAAAAAAATAGAAATAACTTATAATTCATATTAGTTGGAAATATAATTTTATTTTACAATTTATTGCGTTTACTGTAGACTATTATAGCTACTTAGTATTTACAAATAAATTTTGAAAAGTTACCACAATGCTAGAATTCGTTACATCACAGAAAGGAAATCGTAAGCTTATCGTTCAAGGTTACTTGTTTACGAAACATTCGGAGAACAGTGACGGAAAAAGCCTTTGGCGCTGTGAAAAAAGAACGTGCACAGCGCGAGTGCACACAAAAGATGATGAAATTGTTCATGAAGTTGCAACTCACAATCACACGGTAACGCATGGTCAAGTAGAGGTCGAAAAAGCACGAGCCGGCATGAAAAGAAGAGGTGAAACTACTGACGAAACAACACGATCAATTGTTCAGAATGAATTGATGAATGTTCCAGTTTCAGCAGCGCATCTACTTCCAAAACGAACAACATTGGCACGAGACGAACGACGTCATCGTCAGAAGGTGAGACCAAACGATCAAGATGACATCATGAGATATTCTTTGACGCAGAGTAACAGACCTTTCATCCGTATTAGAAGAGATGACATGATCATCTTCGCAGCTCAGGATGATTTAGAATTCCTTTCCAGATGTGAGCACTGGTTTGCAGATGGAACATTTCGAGTGAGTCCAAATGGATATGACCAACTATACACGATTCATGGCTTCATTAATGACGAAGTTTTCCCGGTAGTATATGCACTACTATCTTCAAGAACAGAAGAAGCATATCAACATCTGCTCCAGGAAATTCTGATATTGAAAGCAGGTCTGAATCCAGCTTCAATTATGGTTGATTTCGAACTAGCAGCAATTAGAGCATTCCAGAGCACCTTCCCGACAGCAACAATTACTGGATGCATGTTTCACTTCGGCCAATGTGTTTGGAGGAAATTGCAAGCGGAAGGATTCTCAGAACGTTACAGAAATGAACCAGATTTCGCGCTTCTCGTCAAACGCCTACTTGCCTTAGCATTTGTCCCACCGCATGATGTTATTGATTTGTTTGAACATTTAATCGAAGATCCAGCTTATCGTCACATCGAGGTTATCTGTGATTACATGGAAGATAATTTCATTGATAGATTAAGAAGGCGAAGAAGAGGACCACCAAGATTCTCAATTCAACTTTGGAGTCAATTTTCTAGAGTAATCGACAACCTGCCTCGCAGCAACAACGCAATCGAGGGTTGGCATAATGCATTCAACAATGTTGTCGGTTTTGCTCATCCGACCACAACCAAACTTGCACGCAAACTACAACAAGAGCAACACAGTAATCAACTTCTTCGTCGTCAATTGGAACTGGGAACAACGGCTGGGAAGAAAAAGAAAACATACATCCGCGTCAACGAGGCGTTGCACACTATGGTGACCGACTACAACAACCGAGATTCAATCCCATATTTAGGAGACATTGCACGTGTTTTAAACATTAATGTTGTATAACTTCTAATTGTTTAATTTTAATTGCTAAAAGACTCGATTATTTATTTTTAGATGCGTTTTTAAAATAACCTAATAACGTTAATAATACTGTGCTTTTCATTAACTGAATATCTCAGACTATTATTGATATCGGCTAAATATTATTACAATAATAAATTACATTAGGACTTAATTTTAATAAATATATTATTTCATTTCTTCATTTGTTATTCCATCTTATATTTTTTCCACTACCATTTTGTCCGCATGACATTTTATCCTCTGACATTTTGTCCCCATGACATTTTGTCCATGACATTTTGTCAGCGGACATTTTGTCCCCATGACATTTTGTCCGGTCACCCTTTTCTGTATTATTGAAAATACACTTTCTTCCTGTTTTCTTTTTATGAACCTTATTTTCATGTATAATAATCAAAACAACTGTATTCTTTGTAATATTCAACAACTTTGCGATTCCATCATAAGATTTACGTGCAATTTTCGTGCAATAGTTCTAACTTCATCCCAGGAAAATATTGTAGAAATTGATTCCTGTAAACATATATTCTGCAAATCATGCATATTTTCATGGGATTTTGAAAATCTTACGTGTTCATTTGATCCTCAGCCATTGGTCAATATTTACAAATTCGACGCTAATGAAAATATATCCAAACCAATCAAAGTAACTCAATTCTTAATCCAAGAAATCACTAACAGGCGAACTCAAATCATCGATCATTGGATAAAAATGATTTTAAAGGTTTTTACCAATTTTAGGATCTTTCAGAACAGTAGCTTACAAAACTTTGACTTACTTAAATTCACATAATAAAATTCGATCAAGATCCATTTCAAAAATTGAATGAGTCAAACGCGATGAGTTTATTAGAATATTATTTGATCTCGATCAGAAATCAATTGAATGAAGTGGGCACAGAAATGATAAATATTTATACAATTGATTGTGAATACATTTCATTTAAAAATCATTGTGAAAAGGTTGAAGCATTCATAATGGTGCACTCGGTGACAGATCCATTTGTAATAGATTATTATATGAAATTGAAAATTATTCAAGGAATTTTTGAGATGTTTTCTCAAATTTTCAATAATATAAAATTAGTTAATGAAGGTATCACAGGGGTTCTTTATAAACTTACAATTAATTTAGAATTAATGGAAAAAAAATATAGATACGATACTATAGTTTATCTCTTAAGAATAATTTCCCTCAACAAGAAGCACTGGCTCTTCATCAAATCAATGATTGCCAAACTCTCAAAATTAGAGAATAATTTCCGGATTTTCGATCAGATTGAAATTATTTCCACAAAATGTTTTATTTGTTCACAAAGTCTTAAATATGTTTCAACAATATTCTTCGGTCCCAGCTCGTTTTGCAAGCAATGCTGTGAAACATTCATAATATGCAACAAAGATATCGGTATTGACATACAATCTGTGAAACCAACTGATGTTGCAATCATTGAAGCTTATGCAGCAAATATAGCAAAGTCCCTAAAATTTATATATGAAAGTTTTCAGTATATTGTAAAACGGTTGCCGAAAATATTTCACAATGTCAAATCAAAATATTATAAAGCTTCATTCGTGACATTTCATAGAGAATATTACAATGGTGTCATAGCTTTTAGGGAATTTTGTAATTCGCTAAATATTATCAAGATGACCCAGTTGCTAAGCATTAACTATATGCCTGAGTCATCAATAGACACAATAAAAGTATATGAAAAAATTATTAGTATTGTCCGAGAGATGTTCAAAAATCTAAGTAGAATTTCTGAAAAATTGGCAAATTTTGAGCGTTTGTTGCTTGTAAAACATGCATTTGACAAAAACGCCGCCCATGATGAATTATCTAATAATATATACGAATTTTATAACTTTGTAGTTGATTCGACTTTCAATAATTACGATGTGATCTTTAGTGGGAGGGTCCACGGATCTATACAGCTAGTTTTTATTCATTTTAATCATGTTGAAAATATATTTTGATTTACAAATTTCTTTTGGTCATTCTTTTTTTGAAGAATTTAACATTTTTGTATCCTTAACCTTGAAAAATCTAAAAATGTATCATTTCTGTCTTTAATCCTATAAAAATAAAAATACAAGTGTTTAATGTATTTAGCGTGTTTATTTTTACATAGCTAATACTTTTTTAAATTCTTAGATAACACTTTAAATTTAGGAATGACTATTTTACACTGGCAAGTTTAATTAAACTCGGTATTATTTATTACTGTTTCTAATCAATTGTGTACTCTATCAAATTTGCTTACTGAAATGACAAGCAGTCCTTCAATAATTTCTACATTATATCACAAGTAAAACGATATATGAAATTATAACATAGATTAAACGTTGTCATACACTCTTGTGTCGTATATAGAAATAAGTTGATTCTTTAATGTAGTTGTGCTACTAGGGTTAGTATCACCCAGTCACGAGTTACACCATGGACCACCAGTGCCAAAGAGTGTTAACATTTTTTGACATTTGAATATTTATTCATTATATTTTTTAATAAACTTATAAATAACAATTTCAGAAATTTTCGGAAGAAAGCCAATTCATGAACCTATCCAATAAGAAACTATATGTTAATGCCATTCAGGCCGCTCAGCCTCCTTTTATACCTTTACTGGCAGAAACATTTTCCCATCTGACTCGCCTCAACGAAATCATGCCAACGTTTATTAATAACAATTCTCCAAATAATGAAAGCGTAAATTTTAAGAAAATGTGGCAATACTTCATTATTATTCAATACTTCGTTGTGAAAATGCATTTACCGCCCGAAAAAAGGTTCTAATTTTTTTTGTAATTTCTGTTTTTAATAATTATGATAACATATATTTAATTATCAATTTGGTTTCCAATATTTTTTATGTCCTCTATGTTATTGAGTTAGGTTTTTGCCCAAAATGATATCAAAATCTTACATTGAATATTTTACAGATCTCACTTTATCACTAAATGCTTTACAGTCGCAACGAAAAAACATATTCATCTTTGAGAGGACTTGGATTGTTTGTAGCTTTAAAGTCACCTATGACTAATTATTTACCTAAAGGTTTGTTAATTGAGCAATACTCAATGATGATTGCATAGACCCTTAGAACCCATCCAACAATAAATATTACTAAACATCTGATCTCGATTGAACTGTATTCTGTACAGTTTCTCAAGACTTCTTTTATGTTTTCTCGATTGTTTTCTGGATTTTCCGATTGGATGAAGTAAATTGATTTTTCCAAGCCGAAATAATGCAAGCCGTGGCGGTCTTTTATCGTCGGCGGTTAGTTCCTTGATGATCCCCAGGCCACGTCTAACAAGCGTTTCTGAAATTCCATGAACCCGCATTCTGCTTTCATTATTCAGCACTGTTTTAACCAGCTTGCTATCGTGGCCGAATCCACCAACAATTCGATTCTATCAACTCCTCATTGAATTATCAGTTAATTCCCTTTAGCACCTCATCAAATTCCGTCACGTTTATATGAAAGTAACCATCGCCTTTTCTGAGCCACAACATCGCCATTTACTACTAGCACAACCCTTAAGGCGAGACTACTCACATCACACCACAGAACCCAACAATTACTATTTGTTACTGTCCAACTTCCCTTGACTGGATCATCTGATTTTACGCAAGTGATGACTTTTTCCAGCTTTGATTCGCATTCTTTTCGAACTAATTCATATCATTTCATGATGTTAATACTTTTCTGAGTACTAGGGACATTATGTTTGAAGCACAGTTAAGGTCGAATCCCAATCTTGTTAAATAATACAGCTTGTCTTTGTATCGAATCTTTTGATATTTCCAATTGTTTTCGCTGACGTGAGTAGAAGATTGTTATGTCACCGATAGACCATGTCACCGCTGGACCACATACCCCCCTCCCCCGGGTAAAATTTTTTTCTAAGACTAAAGGTACAAATTTTAAAAGTACAAATTTTTTCCTGAGACAAAGACAATGAGTCATTCAAGGTCATTGAAACAAAGACCATGTCTCATCCAAAAAAAGTTTAAGGTCATTTAAACAAAGACAATACCTCATTCAAAGTCATTAGATGAGTCAGCATATTTTCAAAGTCATTAAAAAAAGACCATGACTCATTCAAGGTCATTCATGAGTCATCATATTTTTTCAAGGTCATTTAAAAGCAGGTCAAGGTTATTCGATGAGTCATCATATTTTTTCAAGGTCATTTAAAAGTAGGTCAAGGTCATTTGATGACTCGTCAAAAAGTTTTCTCATGGTCATTTAAAATTTCACAAGGTCATTCAAATTTCTCAAGGTCATAATATTTTTAAAAAATTTTATTTAAATTTACTACTTATAAAAAATAAGTAGTATTTTAATATTTTTTAATTTTTATTCTACTTATTATTATTATTATAATTATTATTATTATTACTAGTTATTATTACTATTATTCGAAATCTTTATTAAAATTATTAATATTTTTATACATGTTAGTATTTTTAACAATGTTAGTACAAATAATACCATAAAGTCGATAAAACACAAATGTACAAGTATTTTCAATAAAATTAATTCAACAAAATACATTTATATTATTATCATCATTATTATTATTACAATTTAATATCATCAATTTAATGTCAGTTGACCTATTTTTAAATTCACATCTTGTCATTTGGTTGCTGATCTTCCTTAACTCTTTTCCTCAATGATGGAAAGCATAAAAAAGAAATAAATAAAATTAATCAATGTTAATAATAATGATAATAAATAACACAAGAAATAAATAAAATTAATCAAAGTTAATAATAACGAAATTAAATAAAATTATGAGACAAGATTTAGAATAAATTTCTCAAAGCTCAGAATAGTACTGCCACTTTCAATATTATTATTACTTATTTATTTTTTATAGTAATAAATAATCAGAGGTTTCTGTCAATAGTCTATCGATTACTAAAAAGGTCTGATTCCATTCAATACTGAATTCCGGTATCTTAATTTAAAAGATTAATACAATTAATAAATATAAAATAAATCCTCTCTATGATTTAAAGGTGATTCTGAAATATGTAATGCCATTTTATGAGAGTAAATATTATTTAACACTATTTATATATGTTTTCATTGTCTTTGTTATACATCAATAATACTTTTAAACATTACACACACATGACTTATAAAGATATTATCAATAGGAGTGCATTGATATTAAGGACATGAGCAATAGGAGCTCGTGAGTAACAAGGACATGTGCAATAGGAGTTTATTAATTAAAACTTGTAATAATAATAATAATAATAATAATAATAATAATAATAATAATAATAATAATAATAATAAATTGTAAAAATAACTAAACAATTTTGATTATGTTATTTTATTATGGTTTTTAAGATGGATTTATTTTTATTATATATTGCGTTTTTTAGTTGAATAATTTTTATTAGGATTATAAAATAATAATAATAATAATAATAATAATAATAATAATAATAATAATAATAATACAACACATAATAATAAAAAACTTGTAATAAAAAATTGTACTAATAAAAATAATAATATTAATAAATTGTAATTATACTTAAAACTTTTAATAAAAACTTGTAATAACTTGTAATAATAATATTAATCATGATAACTTGAAATAATAACAATAATAACTTGTAAAAATAACTTGAAATAATAACAAGTTGTAACAATAAAAATAATAATAAAATTTATTGTTAAAAACTTAAGTTTAATAAAAATATTATAATTTGCAATAAGATTTATGAAGATTTTGAATAATAATTTGAGTAATAATAACTTGTAATATTGATAATTTTAGTAATAATAAAAATATTATTATTAATAATAATAATAATAATAATAATAATAATAATACAACACATAATAATAAAAAACTTGTAATAAAAACTTGTAATAATAAAAATAATAATATTAATAAATTGTAATAATACTTAAAACTTTTAATAAAAGCTTGTAATAACCTGTAATAATAATATTAATAATGATAACTTGAAAAAATAATAATAATAACTTGTAAAAATACCCTGAAATAATAAAAAGTTGTAACAATAAAAATAATAATATTAATAAATTGTAATAATACTTAAAACTTTTAATAAAAACTTGTAATAACTTGTAATAATAATATTAATAATGATAACTTGAAAAAATAATAATAATAACTTGTAAAAATACCTTGAAATAATAAAAAGTTGTAACAATAAAAATAATAATAAACTTTATTGTTAAAAATTTGTTTAATAAAAATATTATAATTTGCAATAAGATTTATGAAGATTTTGAATAATAATTTGAGTAATAATAACTTGTAATATTGATAATTTTAGTAATAATAAAAATATTATTATTAATAATAATAATAATAATAATAATAATAATAATAATACAACACATAATAATAAAAAACTTGTAATAAAAACTTGTAATAATAAAAATAATAATATTAATAAATTGTAATAATACTTAAAACTTTTAATAAAAGCTTGTAATAACTTGTAATAATAATATTAATAATGATAACTTGAAAAAATAATAATAATAACTTGTAAAAATACCTTGAAATAATAAAAAGTTGTAACAATAAAAATAATAATATTAATAAATTGTAATAATACTTAAAACTTTTAATAAAAACTTGTAATAACTTGTAATAATAATATTAATAATGATAACTTGAAAAAATAATAATAATAACTTGTAAAAATACCTTGAAATAATAAAAAGTTGTAACAATAAAAATAAAAATAAACTTTATTGTTAAAAATTTGTTTAATAAAAATATTATAATTTGCAATAAGATTTATGAAGATTTTGAATAATAATTTGAGTAATAATAACTTGTAATATTGATAATTTTAGTAATAATAAAAATATTATTAATAATAATAATAATAATAATAATAATAATCATAATAATACAACACATAATAATAAAAAACTTGTAATAAAAACTTGTAATAATAAAAATAATAATATTAATAAATTGTAATAATACTTAAAACTTTTAATAAAAACTTGTAATAACTTGTAATAATAATATTAATAATGATAACTTGAAAAATAATAATAATAACTTGTAAAAATACCTTGAAATAATAAAAAGTTGTAACAATAAAAATAAAAATAAACTTTATTGTTAAAAATTTGTTTAATAAAAATATTATAATTTGCAATAAGATTTATGAAGATTTTGAATAATAATTTGAGTAATAATAACTTGTAATATTGATAATTTTAGTAATAATAAAAATATTATTAATAATAATAATAATAATAATAATAATCATAATAATACAACACATAATAATAAAAAACTTGTAATAAAAACTTGTAATAATAAAAATAATAATATTAATAAATTGTAATAATACTTAAAACTTTTAATAAAAACTTGTAATAACTTGTAATAATAATATTAATAATGATAACTTGAAATAATAATAATAATAACTTGTAAAAATACCTTGAAATAATAAAAAGTTGTAACAATAAAAATAATAATAAACTTTATTGTTAAAAACTTATGTTTAATAAAAATATTATAATTTACGACTAGATTTATAAAGATTTTGAATAATAATTTGAGTAATAATAACTTGTAATATTGTTGGGCCAGAACATAAACGGCCTTGAAAATTGTTTAAATGCATCAGTAATACAGCACGAAAACCCAGTACTAAGATAACTTAAAATATAACATACAACACCAACTAAACATTTTAAAATCTGAGAGAAAATAAATAAATATAAAATCATAAACATAAAAGTAAAATAAAATAAATACAAAATGCATCAAGAACCGCACGAAATCTACATAAAATATAACATGATAACAAGGAAATTTGACCGTAAAATGATCATTTATATAAAAGAAAAAATTAATGAATTAAATGAATAAAAATAAAATATTATTGGCTTAATAAATTTAATTAAAAATGTTAAAAATAAATTACCAATTTAAATTAAGAAATTAATAAAAAATTTAATTTAGATAACACAAATAATTTCAAGGTCAAATTTGTTTAATCGCAATAAAAATAACACGCAAGGTTAAGGCCAAATTATAGGTATATATATACTGATGTGTTTACACAAAAAATTCAATTCTACTTTGCAGTATTGTTTCCGGCTTAAATTGAAATATTGACCTTCAGTCTCACTTCGAGACTTGTGTTGAACAAGTTTACTGTAGTTAGTGCGCGTTGCAATTAATTTTAAACGCATTGATGATTTTGAATTTAATGATCGATAACCTAATACTGTTGGAAATGTTATGAACCATGGATGGACAATGTTTATTTATTATGATAATGCGGATCGAAAATGTTATTTATGGACAATAAATTATGATGCTTTATTCAAATAAACAGTTTGATGCATTCGAGACTTTTACCCGATTGGTACGGTAATTTTCATTCAATTTTTTTTCGGCCCACAGCCAAAACATACAACAAGAAAGCAAAATCTACACAACAATTCAGGCTGTGTAGGTGCAGTTTATCTGCCAATAGCCTGTTCCCCCTGAAGGTTCCGGCGTGAATAACGCAGGGCCTAAACGTCAATAATATCCGTCATAGGGGAAATTGGTAGGAGGGGAAGTAGTCTTTTGGCTACTCCTCCACCACTCATTTCCTGTAAATTCGACATAAATAATTCAACAACATTCGGCTAAAAATCACTAACACTGAGTAGATCTCAAGGACAAAGAGAGGGAATGGGTTGCGGGGAAAATTGCGAAATCGTTGCAACAGTTAAAATAAATAGCCATCGGAAAAAAGATGAATCCGAACGACCAAAATCATGAAAAATAATTTTTTTTAAATAATATATACGAATTAAATAAATTATGTTGAATTGAAACGAAAAATATGGGCAGAATGCTGCGCAAATTTTCGGAAATAATTAAAATACTTAACGAAAATAGTAAAGTAAAAATGAAACGCGTAAAATAAGGGCGGAACGCTGCTCAAATTTTTCGAGTTAATCAAAACACTTATAGAAAATAGTAAAGTAAAAGTGAAATGTTGTTCAATTGTTAGTATAATATCGTTATAAAACTGTAAATAAGGGCGGTACGCTGCAAAAATTTTCCGACTCAAGGAAAAAACTTTGTCGAAAACTGTAAAATAAGGATGGGTTACGGCTAGGGTTGTATATCAATAAAATATTTTTATAACGCTGAGGAATAAGGACGGATCCCCACAAAAACTTAATAATAATAATAATGATCATGGTACTTATAATAATAATGATAATAATTAGGATAATAATAATAATAATAATAATAATAATAATAATAATAATAATAATAATAATAATAGTAATAATAATTGTAATAATAGTAATAATAATAATAGTGGTAATAATAATAAATATAATGGCAATTATAGTAATAAGAATAATAATAAAGGTAATAATAGTAACAATTAATAAAGATAATACATATAATAGTAACAATGATAATACTAGTAACAATAATAGGGAACATTGTAGTTATAATAGGGATAAGGGTAAGAGAGATACTGTGTGAATATTTAACATAACAAAGGGTGTACAGGCCAAAGAATAATTATCAACACGGACGACGATAAGAAGGACTATGGGAATGGACATAACAATGAATGATACGAGAGTATAGGTTAACATTTGAAAGAGATAGGAGAATAATGGGACCTAAAAATTAAAATCAAGCACAGGCCTTCTATCGGCAGCTTGTTGGACCCATGGATCGTTCGGTCAATTATAGCATTAGTAATAGCGCTCACTTTTTGCGGACGATCTACCCACTCTAACACAGTTCCAACGTTGCTTAGCAACGGGTGCCGAGTGGTAAGTGAAAGATATTTGTATGGTGTTGTCTGGGTAACAACCATATAGTTTCAAAATATCAACACCCAGAAACCCCACCAATATTAATAATTTTAGTAATAATAAAAATATGATGATAATAATATAAATGTATTTTTTTGAATTTATTTTACATAACCATCTACTTACGTGCAACAGTAAATACGCATTCTTTAAATCAAGCATTACGACCTGATCCCCCATTTTTCGCGATTTTTTCAAACTTTTCCCACATACATCACTGTCAACGCTGTGACTCTATGTAATTATCAAGCCGAACTTTTCCTTTGTTTTCTTTTACTATTGCTAATAAGGGCAAGATATCATGATCTTCGTCATTCGACGGAATCAGCCAATCTTCCTTAATCCATCGCTAGACCTCCTTCTCGTACTCCTGTCGTATTTCTGGTTTCACTGCTTATTCTGCCACATTATGCTTCAGTAAGGCTGGTTTTGTCTCTCCAATTCTAGGACACGGTCCATTTTTCTCTGTCCAAACTCGCTGCAAAATCCTCGTCATCAATTGTCACTTGTTCTTGAATTAATGCCAGCATAGATACTCAGGCGCATTCACCAAACTGTACGCCATAATTGTCAATTGAAACTCCTCTAAGATCTAAAATAACATCCACTCCGACTACCACATTTGTCATTATCAGGCAATTTAATTCAAAACTTATTTTACAAACAGTAAGGTGATCATAAACGAGAAAGGCTGGTCCATCAAGCAGCAATGGAATAAAATAGGCCAAATTTTCGATTTTTTGATGCTTGGCAACTAACTTTAGCTTCTTTAGCCAAGTGGAAAAATCACCTACTCCATCGTATAGCTTTATAAATTTTTGAAGCTCCATCTTTCCCGCGATAGCTCGTAAGACAATTTCTAGAATATCAAACACAAGTTTATTTCGATCACAAACATAAACATTATTACATGCTATTTTATAGATACCTATATTACCGCAACGTAATATGTTGCACTGAAAACTTATATTAGTCTCACGGTTCAATCACTATTATGCAACAGTGGCAAAGTATAAATATATTTTCTAAAGGTGTGAATAATCTCACGAGCCGCCAAAATTTTCAAGGCGATCAATTTTAACTCTCAATAAAAATTCAAACATTTAGTATCGATAAAAAATACATATATTTTTCAATTTCATTCTAGTATTTTCTATACGTAAATATATCTCTAGATCTATTATTTTATGTCTCAATAAAAACATGTATTATTAAATTAAAGTAAATTTATTAAAGTAAAGACTAAAGTCCCTAATGTAAATAAAAAATAAAATAATTAAAAAAATAATAAGTTAGATTAGAAAATGTTAAATTTTAAAAACTAAATAAGAATAGTTAAAGCATGAGTCAACCAGATTGCATAAGCTGAAATTTTTTTAAAGTAAAAAAACTTTTAGTAAGATGATTGAATCTGTTTTCATTTAAATGTAATTCATTAAAATGCGTTTCATCTTCATTGTACGTAGGGCCTGCAGCATTTAATTTTTAATTAATTTTATTAACTTACATATGCGTTATTAAAAATAACAAGTATTTATTCTTGTTTGAATATCATCACATTTTTTCAACTTGATATCCAAATTGTTATCAAAAGCTATTAAATATCATCATGCATCTTCGACATCAAATTCCAATCGTGGAAGTTGCTGCTTTGTTTCATACTAGTTTCAGCACATTCAAATTCTAATCCTAGCTTCCAAGAAGCTTATAATAAATCAATCGATTCACTGAAATTAATATCAAGGCAGAACAATCTCGAATACTGACACTACTCAAGTCCCAATAAATTTCAAATCGGTATTCCATCAATACGAATGGCATTACAGATCTCTCAAATCAGCCAAGGCATTTTTCGCTTCAGTCAATATTATAGCTCAATCCTAAACAGTTACATCTGCGTCATATTCCGTCGCAATTATTTTTTACTATCAAAGTTCCAATTGAATGAGTAATTCTCAAAACTATGTTAAGTCAATCATGAATCTAATCAACCAAAAGCTATTGGATTTATTTGAGATATATTTTGGACGTTACTGTTGTGATCCGGTTGTATATTTCTTCCTTTTTAAGTGTATTACAGCTTCAAAACGTATTTCCTAACTTATATATATTGTGCAAACTGTAACTAATTCTATATGTATGCAATGGATCACAAAGTTTTGGTGCCCAGAACTTTTCACTCAGATAACGGGCTAGATTTGTAATATGATCATGGGAGTTAAACAAAGTTGTTCACCTCCGTATTTTCTACACAGTAATGGATTATTTGAAAGATTATTTCCAAATGCAAAGGAAATGGTTTTTAGTTTTTTAAAAGAGAAATTCTACCAGTTAGGATGAAATAAAAGTAATATTTAATAAAAGAACAATTATTAAAAGTTTGATGTATCGAACTTATAAATAATACAAAATAACATTAATAAAATAGAAAATTTCAACGTCGACTCGGATTTCAATTATTCTTATTAACGTTTAAAGATTTAATATTTGTAATCTAACTTACAACTTGTTCTTTACATTAGGCACTTTAATTTGCTTTACTTTAATTTATTAATTATACGTGTTTTTTATTGAGATCATAAAATCCAATTCGATAAATAATAAATCTAGAAATTATATTTACCTATAGAAAATATGAAGACCAAATTTTAAAATATTTAAATGTTTTTTTATCTTGCAACTTAAATACCTTCCGACTATAAAGTGAGATACTACTGTTTAACAAAGCATGCATGACCAGACGATGGCTAATTTGACCGATAATAAATTATTAATAAATATAGAGTATACCGTAGGAAACATAGAAAAATATAGCATTTTTATTATCTGTCAAGCCTTAACTGTAGAGCAAGTGAAGGTCTGAATGACAATTAGAGCAGCAAAAAATATAAAAACCTAACCAAAAAAATATTTTATACATGTGTCATTTGCAAAATTGACAATAAATAAAGACCTTTGACATTAGGCAAGACCCTAAAAAATAGAAAAATGTTTTTCGAGAAGATAATTAAATTTTATACATAAGCAAAATGTATAAAATTCCTATTATAATACATTTAGACATTTCGACAATAAATAAGGGCCAATGACAATAGCTACGATACTCATTTTGCATATAAAAGGAAATTACCGGTGTTTTGATAAATCTTTTGATGGTTTTATATCACTAATTATTCCATACAAACAAATATGTATACTTTTTAAATATGCATATTTATACATATTTCATTCTCCAGCATGAAAGCTGTGATCTGTCATTTACAATATTAATATCTTGAAGCTCATTACTCTGTGCAAGTGACGATGAAGAGGCTGCAGTTTGCAATTTTTGCTCAAAATCAAGAGCAATATAACACAATTTTTGTTTGGTGAAACTTTGAGTTTCTTCATATAAATTTCGAAACGATTCATCAAAAGAATTATTCAATAGACGATGGCAAAGAACTCTAGAAAATATTCTAATTTGATCGAATGTCATTATCCTGAGATTGTAATTTTTACAACAGTTCTTTAAATTCTTGATTCAAAACCATAGTTATTGTCAATACGTAACAAAAGTATTTTAAAGGTACGAAAAAATAATTAAATATTCAAAATCCAAAAAAAGCAAAATTTATTTCAAAAAGAAATCAATTCTACCTCGTTACAATATCTCAATATTCGACAAGCATAAATTCCAAAATTCAAACAAAATTAACTCTAAAATTCAATCGTTAATCTAACTACGAGCAATAACAAAATAATCTAAAAAGAAAACTCTCGCCTGTGTGCGCACCACACGGATAAACTTCACAACACTAGCAATCGCGCACAAACGCGACAAACGAAATTTAAGCTACTGAGCTCGAACAAGTTTATTTAATTTTTGGTAGCATTTGTGCCAGATATTCTGACTTCTGAAAACTTTTCGTAAAATAAATTATACTTTAAAGAAACCTAAAACATCAATCAGCATTGATCTAGCAAGAATTCAATTTATAAGCCTTTCTAATGTTACCCAAGACTTCAATCTTTCGCTTTAGGGTACATATTCATTTCAAATAAACATGAAAGCTTCCAAGGCTGTGGAATGGTCTTTACAAACTATGTTGTATCTGTTTGAGAAAACTAAAATGGTTACAAAATCTTGATTTTTAAGCCTACTTAATGAAATTTCTTGACTGTCGATTAAAAGTCACAGCATTTTATATTGATGGTGTACCTTGATTGCTGGAACGTGGTGAGACATCATTCAGAGTGATTGGAATTGTTTTTGGGACATGCATTAAAAAAGAACTTATTTATTCTCTAATATTAATTTTTTTATTGACAATATATATTTCTGTCGCAGGTATTATCAGTTCAAATTAGATTTAGATGCTCTTGCCTTCATCAATGATTTCAAGGATGCTTTATCTGAATCTCAGCTGTTTATACATAAAGAGAGACTTATAAGGTCCAAAAGTAAGAAACTTTACCAGAAAGAACAATCATCGTTTACAGATTTACAAAGCAAAGAATTTTGAATATTTATCTTTTTATTTCTTGCTTCCTAATAAAATGTTTATATTATTTTATTTTGTTGGTTTTCATTAGGTCCAAGCATTATGATTTCTGGTATTGTTATTTGTATTTGTGGCCAAATTTTTCTGTGCACGTTAGCTTTATTGGAAAGTTCTATTTTTGGTTTTTGCAAGATTATTTGAAAGATTTCATTGCTTCATCCAATTTTGTATCAAAATTCGCAGCATTCATTTTACGTTGCTATTTTTTGCCATATAACTAGCATGCATGTAACAAAAATAATTTAACTCATTTTTATAGTTGGGACCAGAGGAAGTTGTGATTTTTTGAAAACCTATACGAAACAAGCTAGGCAATCACTAATTTCAATTCAAATTAGTAGTAACTAGTGAACACATTAGTTCAGCCATCTCTTGCTGAAAAGTTTTTTGCAAAGAGCTGATAACGAGGTTAATGGTCATACTATAGTGAGACTTATTTATCTGACAAGGATAAGACTTTAGGGAAAGGGTATTAACCAATCTGGCTATAGTGATTATAGTCTGTTATGGACTAAAGTTTTGAGTTCGTGTTTCATTCCCCACACTGTCCTTAGACCCTATGTTCTTATTTATATTTTAGTATTATTTTGTTAATTAATCAATTTTCCATAGTATGTATCTAAAAACTTACTATGGGAAAAAATTTCCAACAAATAAATCAATAAAAAATTATAAAAATTCAAGATAAAATAAATAATAAGTTTAACAAGACAACAAGAAAAACCTAAGAAAACTAACAAAGTACTTCAGGAATTCTAAAGGAAATATTTTTAAAAAGAATATCCATAAAACCCAAAAGATTTCCCAATACTGAACAAATCTTCTTATCAAAACAACCAATCCACTAAAATAAAGAGCTTTTTATTCCGTAAAAATAAAGAATATCCCCTTGTAAAGGATAAAGAAAAAAACAAGTGACAATATTTATTGTTGTTTTTTCTTAATTGTTATTAAATAATATTATTTACTTTATAATGTTGTTACTAAGCATTTTTATTTTTATTTTGTATAGCAAATCACTAGATTTATTAAACATAGCAGTCACTTCAGGCTGTCCCGACACCTTTTTACAGGAGACTCGGCTGGGTCCAACCAAGATTTCTTTCGACACAAAGATCATATATCTACACACAAATATAAATAATTCAATTATATACTATATAACATGGTCCATAGCTTTGCTAGCCATTTCACCATATGATTCTAAAAATATTGGCAGTGAGAAAAGTGTATTGGTAAGTAGGTAGATGTGAGCCATCCAACACAGAGCGTTCTGATTGGCTGACGGAAAACGATGACTCATCGAGTGATGAAGCACTATGTAGAGGGTGAGACAGGGGTCACGTTGGTATGTGCATGTGTAAGCATGACTCATGGTCTTTGTTCTACAGCGGTTCAAAGAGGTCATGTCAGGGTAAAATCATGAGTCATACATATTTTTCAAAATTTTTCAAAGTCAAAACAAAGACATACCCCCCAGGTGTATATTTTTTTTGTGACGCATACTTTTTACGAAAATTAGAACAAAACCAAAACAGATACCCCGCCCAGGGTGTATTTTTTTATGACTCATGCTTTTTTCGAATTTATTTTCTATCACTCGTGTATGTGTGTTCAAGGGACATTTAATAGCATCTTTCACTTTGAAAATTGTAAACCGATCAATTATTATTATTATTACTAATACTATTATTATTGTTATAATTATTTTTATTATTAATGAGTACTATTATTACTAATACTATTATTATTATTACCATTATTATTATTATTATTATTATTAGTTTATGACTCATACTTTTTTTCGAAAATTAAAACAAAACCAAAATAAATACCGCCCCGCGCCCACGGGTATATATATATTTTTTATGACTCATAATTTTTTCGAAATTTTTTTTCTATCCGTCGTGTATGTGCATGTTCAAGGGACATTAATTAGCATCTGTCACTTTGAAAATTGTAAACCGATAAATTATTATTATTACTAATACTATTATTATTGTTATAATTATTTTTATTATTAATTAGTACTATTATTACTAATACTATTATTATTATTACTGTTATTATTATTATTATTATTATTAATAATATTATGACTCATACTTTTTCGAAAAATTAGAAAAAGCAAAATAGATACCCTCCTGGGTTATAATTTTTTTTATGACTCATACTTTTTTCGAAATTTTTTTTCTATCCCTCGTGTATATATGTGTTCAAATTACCTTTAATAGCATCTTTCTCTTTGAAAATTCTAAACCGATAAATTATTATTATTACTGTCAATTATTATCATTATTATTATTAATAATACCATTATTATTGTTATTACTAATATTATTTTTATTACTAATTTTATTATGCTTATTATCATTATTATTATTATTATTAATATTATTATTATTATTACTAATACTATTTTTTTTATAATTAATTATTATTATTATTTTTTTATTGTTTTTTTTAAATCAACAAGAAGGACATTTACTGATTAATACATATATTAAAACCAACAATATCTTTTTATTTTTCATTACAAACACATTCTTCGTCGCCACATTTTGTAACATCAAAATTATTAGTTTCTTCATTAGTCCCTTCCATGCTCATAGTTTGATCTGTCAATATATATTCATATATATTTATTCCTGTTAATTCAAGGATTTTTTCTGTCAAATATTTTATAAGAATATCGTAAAATTATTACAAATAAATCAACTTTAAAAATTAAAAATTTACCTTTTTCGTTAATCATTTTGTTATTGATAATAATTATTCCTCATGGCTTTATGTTTATGTATTTATGATTAGTCATGTTTTTATGTTTAGTCATGACTTTATTGATTAGATAATCGTAATCGCTATGTATTATTTTTCTACCCAATCTCGATTCTCAATGGTTGATTATTTTGTGTCACCAAATACTCACCAAGTACATTAATTCACGTATTTTGCTATGTTCTTCATCGACGTGTGAGCCGAGTGATGCAACGCTTAAAGTGGTACATGATACAGATGCCGTAATAGCGATCCATATATAATTTAGATCGACTCAATTGTTAAATCGAGGATCAATATTACTAGTTAGTAATATGTAAAGTAAATAATAACGTAAATAATAATCGTAATCGCTATCTATTATTTTTCTACCCAATCTCGATTCTCAATGGTTGATTATTTTGTGTCACCAAATACTCGAATCTGATTGATTAGAGAATAAAATATTTTGTAGTTAAGTATAAACAACTTTTTATTTTTCATTAATTCAAAAACAAGTTCAGAAATTATGTCTCAAATTAATTTAACCAAAATGGTGAATGGGGATAATTCACGAAAACGTAAATTTATTTTTTGTTTTTATAATTAAATTTACTTATAACATTTTAGGAACAGTTTGTCCATTTTATAATGGATTAACGAAAAAGATAAGATTGGAAAACAACCAAGAATGTAAAAATTAATTTTAACTTAAACTAAATTATTAAATGTTTCAGTTTCCACAATGTCTCCAACCAAAGTTTTACTATCAACGATGCCTCCGATCAAATTTTTACCAGTTGATATGGATGAAGATGGTAAATTATTATAATCATTATTATTATCATAACTTTTATTAATATTAGATAAAGAAAAATTTATAAATAAAAACAATGTTTTGCCCGAGAACCCTGTGCCGAAAACTGTTATTCCCATCAAAATTTCTTCTGAAAAACGGAAAACTTCGTTGATTATTGACTGTTTTAATAGATTTCAATTGTTTTTTTAACAGGTTTCGGTTTTAAATTATACGATATGAGATTTGAGGTTGAATAACTTGCTGTGACAAGTTTTTTAGGCGGAGTGAAACTTGTTTTTGGAGGAATTTTCGAGGAAAAATAATTATAACAATAATAATAGTATTAGTAATAATAATAATAATAATAATAATTTATCGGTTTACAATTTTCAAAGTGAAAGATGCTATTGAATGTCCCTTGAATACACGCATACACGAGGAATAGAAAAAAAATTTCGTAAGAAGTATGAGTCATAAAAAAATTATACCCCAGTGGGGATATCTGTTTTGGTTTTAATTTTCGTAAAAAGTATGAGCCATAAAAATATACCTCCGAGGGGTATGTCTTTGTTTTGACTTTGAAAAATTTTGAAAAATATGTATGACTCATGGTTTTACCCTGACATGACCTCTTTGAACCGCTGTAGAACAAAGACCATGAGTCATACACACACGCCACACATCCACTTGACCCACGACTCACCCTCTTCACGATGAGTCATCACTCGATGAGTCGTCGTTTTCCGTCAGCCAATCAGAAAGCTCTGTGCTGGATGGCTCACACCTACCTACTTTGGTATACTGTTTTAAATCGCCATTTTTATTAAGACACTTTTGAACCTTTCTGGTGTCATTGTCACGATAATTTTATCACTAGTGTTTAAATCAGATAATCTTGGTTGCGTTGGATTTGATGAGATATTCTATTGACCTTTCGTTTGATATTCGCTTTTTTAAATACACCATTTTCTGAAATTAACATAGGTGCCACTAGATTTGGATTTGTAATTGCCATAGCCATTCTGTTTCGAAGTATTTCTTTATTTAACTTGCAATCATTTAATATCATTTCTCATATATATTTCCCATGATACTCTGACTATAATGAAATAAATAATCCATTTTATTATTGAAATAATTCGTTAATTTGATATCCATGCTATGTATTCGAATTTTGGCTTCTTCAATGTTTTTCGTCGATACATAAATTCCTTTATAATTGGTTTCATATGCTGTTTGGCCACATTTGTTATCAATGTTTTTCCGAATGAATCTCATACCATCATCTGGCAATGTTGATATTTACACTACTGGAGTTTTTCTTGTTATTAAAGGAGTAATTCTAAGTGTCACATTCGCTCTTGCTTTCGCGTTTAAATTTTCCGATCCTTCTCTCAATTGTTCTCCAACAATTTCGTTAAAACTCATTGTTTTTAGATGTACTAAATTGCACCGATTTGTTTTCACTTCATACACAAGGATTGATTCTCCTGTTTGACAACTCGTTTGTCTCATGTCACAAAATGGATGAGTTTGTGTCATCATCTTACCTGTGTCATCATAAAAAGATCCCTCGAATTCT
Source organism: Schmidtea mediterranea (assembly GCA_022537955.1). Classification (NCBI taxonomy): domain Eukaryota; kingdom Metazoa; phylum Platyhelminthes; order Tricladida; family Dugesiidae; genus Schmidtea; species Schmidtea mediterranea. The sequence goes on from CM039679.1 coordinate 129,348,627, forward strand.
CTCAAATCTGTTAAATATTCTTTCATAACGACAACTTTATCGATAATTTCTCCATTCATTTTGTAAGATTCTCCTACGCAATAACCATTAGCTTTCATTACTCCTCTTTCAATAATTGTTTCTCGTACTGCGTGATTTAACTTGACCTTTATTCTGATTTCTGAGCTTATTTTGAGTTCTCCTGTTTAAAATGCGGCTACACAATTTTATGGATTTATATCAACTGGTCTTGGAATCGCATACATCTTGATTAATGACGTATGACTCCACTTTCCACAATAAAATATGAAACGTGTTCTTTTAACACTACATTCTCGTACTGTTGAAAGTCGAAAGCCCGATTCCTGATAAACATAATACTTCTTTTCATTTTCTATTTTCAGTTTCATTGGATACGCGTCGGGGCATTCTGTCATATCTACCACAGAATAAATCTTCTACAATTCTGTTTGCGAGCAATCATATGCAACTAATGACGTAGTTTGGGTTACAATTCCACATAACGTCAATATCATAGACATTATAAACGAAATTTTCATTGATTTTCTTCTCATTGCGATTCCACACTTTTCATTTATTTCTTCTGTTTGTTTAGGTTGGTTTTTTGCTAACTTTTTCCAAACTCCATTTTCACTTATCCAGCTACCAACATGTTTATTCAGAACCTTGGTCGCCGCTTCAATTATCACTTCTTCTTTATCATTATTTAAACAAAGTTATGCTCCAATTTCTAGTAAAATATAACTCATAATTGTCAGTACCGTTTCTTTATCTATTTCATCTTTTATCATACTCAAAATCACATCTTCATCACAAAATTCCATATTTTCTTTCGCATATTCTAACACAGAAGGGAGTCTTTTTTTAATTTTTTTGCAATTTTTTGAATATATATTTCATTTTGTTCTCGCAATCCTGGTTTAATATACATTTCACTAGCTAAGGACTTTAGAATTCCTTTTGTTTTACTCAAACTAACCTGGCTTCTCTCCTCTTGGAGTTTCTGTACTATTTCGCATTTTATTTCATATGGAATCTTACACGGTTCCATCTTTGCTTCATCAGTTGCTGTCTCTGTTACACAAACCTCACTTTTAACTTCTGTTTTTGTCGCCTTTCTTCTATGTTTGGTGCAATGACGTTTTCTACTTCATCTTTGGTCATTTCACTTTACTCATACACTTCATTATTACTACTCTTCGTTTCATAATTAAAATTTGGCCACTCAAATTTACTCCAATTTGTTGATTTGCTATTATTTAATTGTTTAACGGCAATTATCTCATTAATAAAATTTGTAAAAGGTTCCTCGTCCCTAAAATACCCATTTTTATCAAGCTTTCGTGGTACACAGCCACAATCGAATAAATATTCTTCATCATCTAACTCAAAACCCTTGTACATCAACATAATGATTCCGTCATTACCCATGATTTCTGCTGCCCTGCGTTGCAGTTAACTTACTTTTGTACATCAATGCTCATCTGTATATTCTACACCTTGATCAATTATCATTAATAATATCACAAATGGTTCAATATAAATGCCTTGTTCTCTAAATTCTAGTCCAAATTTCCGAATAACAGCCTTTATTGTTTCTCCAAAACCAGTTTCATAACTCAAATAAGGTCTAATACAGTCCAAAAGTTTTAATTTTTCTTCCACGTCAAATTCTGAATTTAAAATTATATCTAATTTATCATTAACCTCAACTGTATTTCCATTGATCAATATTTTTATTAAATCACTTTTAGTTTCATCGAAATCATTTTTAACGGTTTCTTTAGTTTTAATTATATTCAGGATTTTTATTTCGTTTTCCACTCCAGTGATTATTCCACAATCGATCAAATAATCATCATCCTCTAGCCTTTGCTCCATAATTTCAAGTTCTATTTTCCAACCTTTACATTTGTGCATAACCTCCCTTTGCAACTCAATTACTTTTTCATACGCTCCAATTTGGCAAAACGACGTCTAATCCAATTACTTTAACAATTATAGGATCTAGCCATTTATGCTCTTGTAGCGATTGCCCCAATAGTCTCATTATGTCTTTAAATACCTTTTGTTTGTTTACTTTATAACACTTGGCACAAAATTTTATAACAGTTATGGTTTTTCTCAAACTCAAAGGCACCTTAACCAATTTTTCTAAGACTTCAATCAACCTCTGGGAATTCGCTTCTGGATCTGCACTTAGCCGTCGAACTTTGGCAATGAATACTGTGCTTATTTCACTTTGTAAATCATCGCAAATTTCACTACTTGGTTCATTGCTTGATTCGGATTCACTACCGGATACTTCTCCTCCGTCTACCATATGAGTATCAGCTTCATTATCTGATTCAAATTTTGATAAAAGTCTATTCAATTTCTGATTAAGGATTTCCACATCGCTTTTGGTTTTTTTCTCTAAAATTGTTTCGTTGAACGAAGGCTACATTGCTGGAAGATTGATTTTTATCTTGAAATCTTATTGTTTTCTTTAATATTTCTTTAATATATGCCATTAACCTTTGCATGCATGACATTGAATTTGTCCATTTATATTCACGTTATCACGTTGTGGTGATGGAGAAGTGGATGTTGACCTTGATTTTGTGAAACAATTCCTTGAAATATGCCCCCTTTTCCCACAGTGATAACATTGAACATCATTAACATTAGCCTTTTTATCAAGCGCTATTCTTCGATAATTATTTTCTATCTCATTTCTCTGCCAGTTAGAAACTACTCTCTTTGGGGTTCTGCTGCCATAATTTCTAAACCAACATTGATTTGTAAAATGCCCTAATTTTTTACAATTTTCACATTGAATGAGACTTATTCTTTCATTACTTTGCATTTACCACTTGATCTGTTTATACTATTCTCATTTCTCCAACTTGGCGATGGACTTCTTGATTGTTGGAGTGTGTTCACTGTCTTTCTACTGCTCCGCGGTGGGGTAATCGATCTTTCTCTTTTAACTGGAAGTATTGCAAATGCATGAGCTATCTCTTTCGTACTTTTTAAGTTTAATTCAATTTTCATTGCCTTTTTAACAAGATCATTGAAATTATCATAATCTACGCAACACAATGCTGTTTTTATTTCTTTGTTTACTCCAGAGAGAAACTGATCTTGTACCAATTCTTTCTTCTGTTTCGCTAGACCTGGTTGTTTTGAGTCGTCCTCGAATGATTTACTTGCTAAGGTTGATAAATGGTAGGCAAATTTGCTCACTGTTTCATTTGGATTTTGAACTAGACTATAAAACTTTTGACGCATTAGTCTCTTTATATCTCGCTGCTCCCTTTAGATATAAAGGTAGCCTTTGAATCACAATTTCTTGGGACCATCCATATGCTGTCGCATACATGTAGTAGTCACTCATAAAATCAACAAAAATAACTGGATCATCTCCATATTGTTCAACTGGTAATCTTTGACAACTGGTAAAAATCTTTACTTTCTTTAGCGATTGAAACCGGCGAGTCTTCACTACTCATTACAAGTTCTTTTTTACTTTTGCTTCGTAAATTATAGCGATTCACTTTAATAAATTTCCTCAACTCACACAATCTGAATTTCGATTTTATTAACACAATTAATATTTTACCTCTGTTTCAAGCTTCAACACAAAATTTTTCAGAATCCTCAATTTACCTCTAATCTGGTTAAAATATTGTTTCTTTTCAATCACTTTTCACCGACCTGATCACGTCGGGCTCACCAAATATGTTGGGGTTGTCGGTGAATTCGAATAGAAATCGTTGTCGATCTGACTCCAAGCGTGCTTTAAACAACAGTAACGAACTCCAAACGATATAAACTTTATTGATTAATACACTTTATCTCCACTTTAAAATGACACAATGAATTATCAATCAATCACAATTAGTGCTTATTGCGACCCTTCGGGAAGAATAGCACTTTTCGGATAAATTGGCTTTACAATCACCTGACTACTGCGGTGGGTTTCTGAGATCGGTAACTCTGATTTAGTTGCTTTGCTTTGCTTTGACCTTGCTTAACTTCTGTTTCAAATTTCTCTTTAATTCCTTTTTATCTTTCTTTGTCTTCTGCAATTCTTTGTCTCCTGCAAATTTCTTGTCTCTAGCAAATTTTGTCTTTCGTAGTTTTGGCCTTTCGCAAGTTTTTTCTTATTTTTTGTGTGTCACAATTTCAATTGTGCTTCCTTTTTATACTCCATCATTCAATAACACTTACTGATGTCGAATAGAATTTCTGATATATTTTAACGCTAATTCCTTTTGGGCCTCCATTATCACTGACATCTGTCCAAATAACTAATTTTTTGGAGATGCCCTTTCCCGGATTTTCAAAAAATATTTCTTCCCTTATCTTGAAAGGGCTTTCGAGATAATGTGCGAATTTTGCTTTTGTAATTGTTTTCCAAAATTTGCACTTGTTAATTATAAATGACCTTCTTTGATTTAATTGTCTGTTTTTATTGATTTTCTCTTATTCCTTTCTCGTTGTTCAACATTTCGTTTTCATTCTCTTTTTATTAAGCTCCAGAACCACATCTTACTCACTTCTCATTGTTTCCCCCAATCATTTTACATGTTTATTTATTATTTTATTTCATTATTTAGGTATCCTCAACCAATTTAAATAACCACTGATCTAGATTAAAACTTGATTATAAACGAAATTTTAAAGAAAAAATAAAATACATGTATTTACCATTTGTAAAAATTGTAATTTCTTTTAATTAAAATTCAATGTAAATAAATATTGACATTCATTTCACATGCACCTAATTCGATTAAAATAATTCGTGCAAAAGAGATATTGACTGAATGGAAAAATAGTCGATTGGTTCATACCTGAAACAGCAACAAAAGTACAATAAATAAACAAAAGTAGAATAATAAATATAAAAAAATCCTTCTTAGAGTGCACAAAAGAATTTATTTTTCGTGCTTACACATTTTAATTCATTAAATATATTATATAAAAAGGAAATTATGATTTGAAAAAAAGAAAATAATATCGGAAATTCAGTAATATAATAAAGTAAAAATTATATAAACATAACAAATTTTTATTCATTGTCGTTTTCTGACACACGTATACGTTCGCGTAAAACTGTAATATCACTGCTATCACTCGAATTATTTTGTTCATAGTCTTAGGAAATTATTTTTGTATTATTATCACTAGTCTCCTGTGTTGATAATTCAGAAATTTTTAGAACGAAATCAGTTATTAAAGATTGTGTTTGGTTTCGTGTTAAAATTCTCTGAAAGATGGCATTAATGATTTCAGTTCACATTGAAATTTTTTAGCTCGTTCCTCATCGGAATCATGTTGTTCATAATAATTACCTAATTTCCTGACAAGATCAGGACCTTCTTTAATGAGAATTGCATTTAAAACAGGAGGATCCTCTTAGTCATTTTCTCTATGTTCATTGTCATGATGAGTCTCAAGGGTGAGGCCTATAATTTCGTTTTCACTCAAGCTTTTATCAACTAACAATTGCTCTATATCTGCAAATGATAGATCATCGAATCCATCTCCACCAATTGTATGTGCCAGTGTTATGATGTCAGTATATTCAGTGTTATTATGGATGACAGGATCTTTGCTTTTGACACATTCTGGCCAAACATTTTTCCAACATGAGTTCAAGGTTGATGGCTTTAATTCTGCTAGTGCTAATCCAACATGATTAATGCAGTTCATAATAGAAAATTGTTTCTATTCATCGATAACTGTTGCTTCCTCATTCTGATCTAGTTTATCTAGCATGTATTGGAATGAACGTTTTATGTAGTACATTTTAAATGTAGCAATTATCCCTTGGTTTAGCGGTTGTGTAAAAGATTAGTATTAAGCGGTAGAAAACAAAACTTCCCATTTAGGTGCTCCAAGACCGGATTTCCAGGTGCATTATCTAGAATTAAAAAGAACTTTAAATTATAGACATTTTGCCTTCATGTATCGTTTAACTTCTGGGAGGAAGTACTTCTGAAACCATTCTGTAAAGATTGCAGTCGTCACCCAGGTCTTTTGTTTGCCATCTAGTGAATTGACAATTTATTGAAATCTACACTTTTCCTTGAACGTGGTCTTAAGACATGATTTACTAAAAGTGGTTTTAGCATAAGTTCTCCTGAAGCATTGGAACAAAGCAACAATGTAGCACGGTTCTTTGCTACTTTAAAACCACCAGCAGTTTTTTGCGATTTCGCAGCATAAGTTCTGCTAGGCATTTTTTTTCCAAAAAAGACCGCTTTCATCTGCATTCAAAACTTGATCTGGGGTGTATCCTCCATCTTCAATAATTTTTCTAAGTTTTTGAGGAAATTCTTTAGCAGCCAGTTCATCTGCAGATGCAGTTTATCCCATAATTTTTACATTGTGGAGAGCATGCCTTTTAAGAAAACCTGTCATTCAACCTGTACATGCTGAAAATTCAAATTTTTTGTTTGACTGAGATGAAATGTCTGGTTCAAGTTCTTTAATACGTTTATAGATTCTTAATGTTGTTTGCTTAATAGTAATTCCGTCTACTGGTGTTCTTTTTTGTGATTTATCTTCAATCCATACTACCAAAGCTTTTTCCAGTTTCTCTTTGACAACATCTCTTATGTATGATGATGATTTTGCACTTATGTTTGTTCCAGAACATACGGATTTTTCTTAATCATTCTTAAGGTAGCTTCGTGAATACTAAAATACTTTCCTACAGCCGTTGCACCTTGTCCTGTTGCAAGTTTATCTAAAATTTTAATTTTAGTATCTAAACTGATCGCTTTCCTCTTCGTTTTTATTACAGATGAATTATGTGACATTATGTTAAGGCTACCAAAATATATTTAATTTATAATTATAATTAATAATACAAAGATTTGAAAGTTATTTAAAACTTAACTGTTATTGGGTTAATAAATCTATACGAGCAAAATTAATAAATTTATGCGAGCACCTTATTTTACTTATAACTTGCTAAACATTCTCAACAACTAAACGTCTTTTCTTTTCAATTCTCAAAACCAAACGAAATTGCATACAAAGTACATTAAGTTTTTACTTTATGTATATTTCGGGGAATCCCACCCAAAGAGAAAACATACGCATATAATCGACATAATATAACTGAATTCTGAATAATATAATGCGAAGTTAAACTGTATGTATACATAATTTGTGAAAAATGAAAATAAAAAAATTAATAGAACATAAAATAAAATTCATAGAATATTGAAAATCGTGTTAAAACAAAGCAAATCGTGTAAAAAGAGAGGAAAAAATTCTTTTTAGTTCGTGTTAAATCAAATTTGTCTAGGAAAAATTCGTGGAAAAAACAGAATTAGGTGTATTTTATTATCTAATTCAAATTTTTTTACAAATTAAATCTGAATTTTAACTAAATTTTTTCATCATTTTATTCCTTCCGACAGCTTTTGATTAATTTTGGCAAATTTTTAATTTTTTAATGCACCCGCATCTCATGACTTAATTATTTTATTAAAAATATTTCATTTCATTAATTTGATGTAACGAAAGATAATTTTTGTGATTTTGACATTCATTTAGGGAGATTGTATCAACTGGGAATTATTCCTATTCTACCCAGAATCAAGGCGCACAAATACAGGGAGGACTGTCAGATTTCCATTGATGAAATTTCAATAAGAGGAAAAACATAATAAATTAATTTAGTTTATAAATATTTTATGGTGCAATGATTTCTCGGTTGGTAGGCTGCTTCACGATTCGTAACACATAACGTAGAAATATTAAAATTCCAGTAGATTTAATTCAAGTAATAAATTATAAAATCTTCCTAAAGAACAAGACCTTTCCGATTTCTCGTAAGAATATTTATATTTATTTATTTTGACTAAACTACTAAATATTTTCTACGAAATTTGACTATGAATTAAATCGATAATTTAGACGGAGGGCAGGATAATGAAAATTGTAGGTAACTTTTATTTGTCTATTTTTGAATCTTTTTGTGGTCAAACGTTTTTTTGAATGACATTCGTTTTTAGTTTTGCTATCTCAAGCGAAGTTCACCATACGATTACTAATAACGCTTAAGGTGTAACTTTACTAGAAGTTTCTGTGGAATGAGCTCCCATTGATTCCCAAAATCCCTAAGTCATTTTATTCTGTTGGGCTATTTTGATGCTACACACTAACAAGAAAGTTTACAAAATTCTATGTCATCAATAACTAGTTTTATATCGTTGATAATTCCTTCAACAATGAAATCATACTCCAATGTTTTTATATCAAGTATACCTATTTCCACACTACTAAACACATATACACATAAGGGATTGTAATTAATATATCTCAAAGCTGGAAATATCTCTGGTTCATAAAACACATTTCATATACTTGATGAAGCAGTTAAATTAGCATGTTTCAAGATCTGCAGTAATTCTAAATTATTAATTTTATATTGTAATTGATCAACTGTGATTGAATGTTTATACCACATTATCCGAAATTTTTTTGATTCCATAAATGTTATATTATATTTTCCACTTTTGTCAACAATTTGTTGAGGTATTCCAGTAGAAATATGCTATTGGACACATCAATTTGTCTTCTATAGTTTATATTCGATGGAATGAAGAAATGATGTAGTATATCAAATTGTAGGTCCAATCGGAAGTAAAAAACATTAATTTATTTCAATCAACAATGTTTAAATAAAATTCAATAAAATATATTAGCATAGGAGTGCAGATGACGAACATGGTTTAACTCAAGAACAATTTTGAAAGTTAAAAATGACAATAATTACGGGATTTGATAAAACTGGCCCTCTAGCTTACAACACAATGATGTAATTATTATTGATGACTTGTACCAGAAAGCAAACAAAGAAAAAAGACTTTAATAATTTGTTCACTAAAGTCAGTAGACATCAAGGTGTAACAGTTATTTTTATAGCACAAAACCTTTTCATCAAGGGGGCAGTTATAGAACACGTAATTTAAATGTTCAATCGCTATTTGTTTTTAAAAACCCAAGAGATGTAACTGTTATTGATTTTCTTGCAAGACAAGCATATCCCAACAATCGCAACTTTTTAATAGATTCATTTCAAGATACAACCAAAATACAACATGGATATTTTTTTTGTTTTTACTCAGCAATGTCCTGATGAAATAAGGGTAAAAACTGATATTTTTAATAAGGATTGTGTGACAGTTTATAAACAAAATTAAACTAGTAGAATATTTAACTGAAAATGGGATTCGAGAAAATTTTAATTAAACCTGAAATAATGAAACATGTATCGAAATTTAGAAAGAAATCTATAAAGAAAAACCATTCACAACACCAAAAAATGGATTAAATTATAATGGAAATGTAATAATAAAATATTTTCAAAAATGAAATTACAACGTTGTATATTTTAATGCTTTGATTAAAGTAGCAGTCTTAAAAAGGTCACGTATTTTACAATAATTCCCTTCATTTGTTGTTGATGACCTGCTTGAATTCATTTTTAAAGTTGTGCATAGTAATTTTGATATTAGCAAAGCGAATAACCTTGTATAAAACAACCACAAAAAAATTGTATTTATTATTAGTTAATACAAAAAATAAATGATTGATGCGAAAAATAATATTTAAACAATGTGGAAGTTTTATAGCTAAATTGTTACCAATTGTATTATCTTTATTAGGTGGAGTAATAGGTAGCTCTGCATAAACAATGACTTAACCATTTGTCATAAACAATGGGAAAATCAATAGTTAATTTTGTATTAAAATTTTAAATCTTCTTGTTGCAATGAAGAAGATATGGATAAACCCAAAAGCCCTTGCAGGTTTTGGTGGAGTAGAACAGTTAAAAAACAGTTCCGAGTTCGAAAAATAAACAAAAAAGGGGTTATTGGATCAAATGGCATTCAGTCTAAACAAACCAATGATGAAATGATTTCCAACTATAGCATATAAAAAATATATGGTATTAATTATTTATGGCAAATGGATCAGATGGTAATGATTCCATTTTCAAAGATTAACAAAAGCTATAGCTATATTTTGACATACATCGATATTTTCAGTAGATTTGATGGCTCTATACCTTTGAAAACAATATCCGCTAATGATGTGTTATCTGCAATAAAATCAATGTTTAAAAATGGTAAACCTGACAATATACAAACTGATTTAGTTAAGAAATTAATTTAATCTAATTAATTTTATGTAACAAATTTTACAATAACAAAATTAAAGAAATTATCAACAGAATAAATCATTACTCTGTATTTTCTCGATTAAAAGCTGCCCACATGGAATAATTTAATCGAACATTAACAAATCGGTTGAAGGAATATTTTGTGTATCAAGGTAAAAAACATAATTCATAGTTACAATCATTCATCCCGTCGTGGTTTAAAAGGTTTGAGACCGATTGATGTAACAAACTTTATTGTAGAGTTACAAAATCCTATTAACTTAAATGGCAATAGGGAAGCTGTCTTGCTTGATTATACATTTGTGTACGACACATTTCCATTTTATAGTAATTCTTAGATTGAATATAAAGCAATTGTATTCAAATCAGTTCAGTTTTTATGTCATTGAACCCAATCAAAAAGATATACCAATAAAAGAGTTACATGTACATTACCAATGAAGTTTTTCATATTTGTTGTGATTTTCATCCATTTGAAGATATGGAATCTGTAAAACGATTCAGATATCCAGAATCAACAATTTTAAGTCTCGGTGGTAAATCTCAAACTGTGTTACCTCCATATGTTAAGGGAGATATGAATAATGTAATCAATTTAAAGTAACGTTCAAATGTTTAAAAGAATCTGTTTTTACATTTACTGATGATTCATATACAAAGAAACTTAAAGATTTAATCAATTATTTAACGAATAATTGTCCCCATATTTTCAAATCTGCTGTATCAAATGAACATTCTTTTAAATTACATCTCGGTGAAAACATAAAAAAAGTTTGTTTTGATAAAAACTTGATAAACACATTTGTATTACATGAACAAACATATAATGATAAACAATTTGGTGGGATTCGCAACGGAAAAATATTTAATCACCATCAACAAATGTTCATCTATAGTGATATTACTGATCTAATAAATGTTCTGGATTCATTGGTTTCTCATCTGAAAGCAGAGTGGATTAATGAATATGAATAAGATGAAGTTGTACAAATATAAATTGAAAATCCAATGTATTTATCTGTTCGAAGAACATGTTTAAACAATGTAGAAATTAATATACGCGACGAGAATGGAAAATTTATACGAGTCAAAACGATTCAAAACCACATGTAACTTTATATTTTAGACATGCCCTATCCCGATTTAATTTCTTTCTTAACCCATAGTCAAATCGGAGATGAATTAGCATATTTTGTTGGTAAACAATATGGTTCTGGATGGTTAAAAACTATTGGTCTATTTGCATTACTTATTCTTAAACGTATGGGAAAGTTTGTTATGAAAAGAATGACAGAGCGTGGAACTATATTCAAATAATGATTTATGGAAAACTGTATTATGTATCTTTAATTGACTGACTCCTCAAGTGGTAATAGAATATGCCGAACTTGTTTTCCCTTTTAATTCAATTGTTGATAACCAAAGTGACATTGAATTCAAGATAACTGGTTCTCATACTGAACACATTGATTTGAATGATACATTAGTGTACATTAAATTGAAAGTTACAAATAGTAATGGAAAAAAATTAAGGTTACTTCAGATGGTAATGCTAACAATTATTTGTTCCATACATTTTCAGTGATGTTGTAGGACTCAGTAGTCAAAGGATTTAAGGTAAAAACGGAAGATGTACACAAAAAGCTTTAATTGAAACTATTTTAAATTATAATAGCGATGGTTAAATCATTATAGAAAACACTTGTTTAGCGCTTATGGGACATATTTCATCTGATAAGGAAAGGACTATATTAATTGCTGAATCAAAATTAGTTTCATTATGTTCTTCATTACAAATTGATTTTATGGATCAACAAAAATAATAAAAATAAAAAATAAATAAAGGTGTTGGAAGCAAAATTAGTGATTCATAGAGTTCGAGTTGAACCGTCTGTTTTAGCTGGACATCAAATTGGTTTAAATTCGAGAAATGCTATATATCCAATTGGAAATAAAGAAACTGTTGACTTTATAATCAGTAAAGGTTCATCATCATTTTATAAAAACAACTGTTTACTGATAAAATATTTCCAAACTGTGTTCTTGTAGCATTTCAAACCGAATCTCAATACAAGGGAACATATAAGAACTCCTGCTCAGTCTTTAAACATTTGGAACTTACATCATTAACTCTGTCTAACAATAATATCGTTAGGGAAACATATACACAAGGCTTTGAAAATAATGATTATGCTACAACTAAAATGCAAAGTTTTGTGAGAAATCTTGGATATTTAGATAAAAACATGAATTGTGGAGCTACATTTGAGCATTTTGGCGATAAATATCCATTCTTCACATTTGTTTTGTCACCAAATTTCGATTTGAATCTAAGTGAATTACTCCAACAATGAAATTTAAAATTGAGTGTAAAGTTTAATAAATCGCTCGTGGAATCAGTATTGGTAATAGCGTATGGAGTTTTCGAAAGAGAAATACAAATTACTGCAAGTAAATCAATACTAGTATAAATTCGGTGAACAATAGAATCAAATTATTTTTGTGTAAAAACCTGTTGTATAATCATTTTGTTGGAGTATTTCTATTAGATAAAATCCCATAGATGGAAGCAAAACAAGCAATAATTATCAATACTCAATCGTCAACTTTGAAAGGAAAACATTGGACATGAAACCAGATAAAATACATCTTTTTGATCCGATGGATATTATTTTCCATCTATATTAGTTAGTAAAATACAAACAATTGGTAAACCAACCGTGTATAATAAAAAACAGTGCTAAAATTTATTGACTCAAACATATGGTCAACATTACCTTGTATGGCTAAATTTAGTAAATGTTATAATCATAATTTGTTATTTTATTGATTTTATTAGTTATAATGATAATATTGGTAGATGAATCAATAAAAAATTATGAATGATAATAATATTTCGAGACCAATGCATTGTTTATTTAATGATTTACAATTTTGGGTTGGAAATGAGGATCTCAATAGATTGGAATGATATGAAGGGGAAGACTCGCTTTGTCCATCATGTATTTTGAGAGATGCAGAAGATACAAGTGCAATTTTCTATGTGACTTATCAAGATAACCTTATGGATTTGAAGAAATATTTCTCAAATTTAAGATTAATAAAATATAATATCAAAATTTCGAACTATTTTCCCGACAATATTCTTTGTGCATATCGTGATTATTTTAATTGTGCGTACAAATTCTACGTATAATATCCAAGCTTCAATGCACAATTATCAAAATAAGATGCTGTTGGAGTAAATAAAATATTAATGAAAATCAATAAGAATCTAAGTTGCAATCAAAATATATTCTTCAACAATCGAAATTCCGTTTTCATGATGCCTTTGAAGAAATTCAATATAAAGATGGTAAAAGTTGATTTGTCAATAAAAAATGGATGAAAAAAATATGATATCGCCAATTTAGAAATTAGTCAGTGCTCGATAAGGACCTTAATAAGTGAATAAATGTATTATTATTAACATGTCTTTTGTTTTAAAGTTTTTCAGTAAAGTTTTTGAATTGTTAACACTGTGATATGTCATTTGAGTTGAATCATAACGTAATTATTCAGTACATCAAGGCAAACATATCTATGTAAAAGTATTGTATAATAGTTATATAACATTGACCTAATCATTATTTTAAAAAATTCGAAAATTATGTAATCATCGATTTAAATAAATCTTTTAAAAATTAGGGTGGTTATATATTTCTTCGGTTAATATATAGATCCTTACCTTTTATCAAAGTTCGAGGATTTTACATTGTATCTGGAGTGCACATTACTACCTCTTAAAAAATCAAATCAATAAGTCAAGTTTAAGTAAATAGTATTTAATATTTAAGTTAAAGTAACAGTTTGAATAGAAATACTTGGTTAGACTAAATCAGGGGGTTCAAATCTTTTTTTACTCACGTACCACCTAACGACTAAAAAATAATCGAACAACCTATGTTTTCTTTGCCTGAAAATACTTTGTAAAAGATGTGACTAGTTGTTCTGTTAACTTAAATATCATACAAGACAACCTTTGCAATAAAAGCTTAACTTTTTTTAAACTAAAAGCAGAAATTTTTAAACAGAGCTTTATTTAAGTTTTTCAATTTTTCATTTTTTTAACGAACCTATCACCAATTCACGCACAACAGTGTTCGGGCATCACAGTTTAAAAATTATTTAAATAGATTAAATTTTTAAAATAAATTTTTTAATTATAAATAAATTAATAAAAATAAATCTATGATTATAAAATAATAAATAAAATTAAAATTAAATAAATATTATATAGATAAAATAAAAATTTAAAATCATTATTTATTAATTTTTGTTTTTTTCACCAATTTTGAAATTAAAAAATTTATTAATTTTATTTTTGATTAGAAAAATATTAAAGCAATAAAAATCTGTAACAAAACCTGTTTTTAAATGAAGTAAAACCAGAATACAACTTTTTAGTGTTTTTTCAGTTTATTGAAAATTCAATTGGAAATTGATAAAAATAAACATTTTAATTTAAACAAAGTATTTTATAAATTTTAAATATAATTTGTTTAAATTTATTATAATTTCTAACAAATAAATAGTAAAATTTGATCTGAGTATTATGAATGTAGTCGATTGTGGAATCTGTTTTGAAACAATTACACAGGAAAATATTGTAGAAATTGATTCCTGTAAACATATATTCTGCAAATCATGTATATTTTCATGGGGTTTTGAAAATCTTACGTGTCCATTTGATCGTCAGCCATTGGTCAATATTTACAAATTCGACGCTAATGAAAATATATCCAAACCAATCAAAGTAACTCAATTCTTAATCCAAGAAATCACTAACAGGCGAACTCAAATCATCGATCATTGGATAAAAATGATTTTAAAGGTTTTTACCAATTTTAGGATCTTTCAGAACAGTAGCTTACAAAACTTTGACTTACTTAAATCCCACATAAATAATTTTTATCCAGATCCATTTCAAAAATTGAATGAGTCAAACGCGATGAGTTTATTAGAATATTATTTGATCTCGATCAGAAATCAATTGAATGAAGTGGGCACAGAAATGATAAATATTTACACAATTGATTGTGAATACATTTCATTTAAAAATCATTGTGAAAAGGTTGAAGCATTCATAATGGTGCACTCGGTGACAGATCCATTTGTAATAGATTATTATATGAAATTGAAAATTATTCAAGGAATTTTTGAGATGTTTTCTCAAATTTTCAACAATATAAAATTAGTTAATGAAGGTATCACAGGGGTTCTTTATAAACTTACAATTAATTTAGAATTAATGGAAAAAAAATATAGATACGATACTATAGTTTATCTCTTAACAATAATTTCCCTCAACAAGAAGCACTGGCTCTTCATCAAATCAATGATTGCCAAACTCTCAAAATTAGAGAATAATTTCCGGATTTTCGATCAGATTGAAATTATTTCCACAAAATGTTTTATTTGTTCACAAAGTCTTAAATATGTTTCAACAATATTCTTCGGTCCCAGCTCGTTTTGCAAGCAATGCTGTGAAACATTCATAATATGCAAAAAAGATATCGGTATTGACATACAATCTGTGAAACCAACTGATGTTGCAATCATTGAAGCTTATGCAGCAAATATAGCAAAGTCCCTAAAGTTTATATATGAAAGTTTTCAGTATATTGTAAAACGGTTGCCGAAAATATTTCACAATGTCAAATCAAAATATTATAAAGCTTCATTCGTAACATTTCATAGAGAATATCAAAATGATATCATAGCATTTGAAGAATTTTGTAATTCGCTTAACATTGTCAATATGTCCCAGGTGCTAAACATTGACCCTATGCCCAAGTCATCAATGTATACAATAAAATTATATGACAAGATTATTAGTATTGTCAAAGAGATGTTCGAAAACTTAAGTAAACTGTTGGATAATCTTGCACATTTTGAACGTTTGTTGCTTGCAGAACATGCATTCGACAAAGAAGCCGCCTATAATGAAAACGTTACAAATATCATGGAATTTGATTTCTTTGTAAATGATTTGATTTTCAAAAATTGCGATGTGCTCGATGACGGTAGGGTGCACGAATCTATAAAACGAATTTTTAAGAATTTTCAAAAAATGCCAAAATAATTTTTTTTTCATTATTCTGTAAATAGATTTCGATTTTCAAATTTCTTTGGGTTATTCTTTTACTATTGGTTCCTTTTTTGTATATTTACCATTTATTAATCTATAAATATATCATTTCTGTTTCGAACCTGTAAGTATATATTAAAAAACTAAATAAAAATTGTAGATATCAAATATCTAAAATATTATTAAAATAGTATTTTTAAATTAACATAATGTTTGTAAATATTAAATAATAAATTTAAAATATTAATGTGAATTGAGTGTATGATTTATAAAATATGTCCTTCTAAAAAAATCAAATAGTTTACACTGAAGAAAAACTTCTCAAAAATATTGTGTTTGAATAATATTGAAAAATGGCAGTTTATTGGAATTTCGTGCAATAAATTATTTTCTCAGTGTTATTAATGGATTTTATAAATACAAAAGCTCCCTTAGCTAATATGTCGACCAAGATGGCCAGAAAATAATCCGAAAGATATTTTGACATGATGTTAATTACAGAAGAATTCTGAGGAAAATTCTTGAAGACATTTTTATCAACAGATGCCATAAAGAAATACGATTCAACGAACGAGAAACATTTAAAAGATGAATGAATTTAGCCGAAGATTTGAATAAAGCTCTACAATACCAACAAAGAAACGATTCCGCTAGTGATTTCAGTGAAAATATTGTAAAACTAGCCCAACAAATTTTACGACACCAGTTGTTAGATAAAGAAGAATCGCAAAGTTTTTTAGTTTTTAACGCAATTAAAGATCAAAAAAAAGATTTAAGACTGAATAAATCTGTGGAAGAAATCAGATCGAGAATAAAGAAACATGAAAAGGTAAGCAAAGAATTCAACAGAAACAATTTTTCAAAATTATCCGTAAAAGCAAATGTGAGATATGCAAATGTTGCTAGTAAGACAACGCAAAGTCGATTATAAAGCTGAATAAAAATCTAAAGCTATTACGAAGGCAGATTTCTAAATAACAACCGGCCAAAATGAGAAATGTAACCACTGTCATAAGTCAGGTCATTTCAAACATCAATGCTTCGAACTACACGGAAGAATAAATCGCCAATGTCGGAGAACAGTTGTTGCAATCGAGGATAAAGAAGGAGATGAACAAACATGCCCAAACGGATTTGCTCCACCACCAAAGGAGATGATCGAAGCCTTGCAGTAAGTGTAAATGAGATATTAATGAAGGACATGTAATGAATTGAATGATGATTGTTTGATTGCTGCGAATGTTGATAAATAAATGTATATATATATATATATAGTCATAATTATAATTGTGAATTGGTTGCAGATTTGTATGGTGAATGTTGGAGTAATAAATGGCGATTGGATGATGTGGAGTTTGATATTGACTTTTATAAATCTGTTTATCATATTAATAATATAAATGTAATTTATGATATAATAAAATACGATAAATTAAATGGTAGGCCGAGCGTGACAATATTTATTAATAACAATGACAGTTGTTGTTCATTAGATACAGGGGCAAAGATTAGTGTAATAGATAGAAGCGTGCTGACTAAATAGGGGAAAATAATCTTGAGAAATGTTATACCAAATTAAGATGTGCTAACGAGTCACTGATTGATTGGAGGAATAGATTCTTTAAAATATTTCGGTAAAAAACTAAAAATTACAAAAAAATTATAGAATAGCGAGTAAGAGATGAACAATGTTGATGAGATTGCAGAAATACGGCTTGAAATCGTTAATGCTGATTTTAGCAAATGTGAAGACAGAACTATTGTTAAAAGATGATACCATTTTCATGAAGCATAAATGGGATGTAGGAAAGACTAATTTAATAAAGAACAAAATTATAACTTCAGGAAGGCCTATCGTTATAAATAGAAGACGACAACCTATTCACTTAATGGGAAAAATAGAGGATAATATAAAAGGAATGGAAACTTTTGGAATAATAAATACTGTCACTCTCAATGGAATACACCACTAGCTTGTGTAAAGAAAAAAGATAAAGACTGCATGATAATTTGTCTAGACTTCAGAGCACTTTAAATTTATTTATTTACATAAGCAGCTTAGATATACTTTCAATATAGGAAAGGAGAAGAACATTGCAATGCAGACGCATTGTCAAGAAGCGAATGTACAACATGTATTTGATGCCAAAGCATACACGAAATCCCAAACCAGGTAAATTAAAGACAAAATTACTCGCAATAATGACAAAAAATAGAGGATAATTGTGACAGAAAAAAGTCATTTGAAGGAAAGACGATGAACAACTTGCTGAAAGCACATACGTGGTGCGCCCAATAAATCCGTGCAATATGTAAAAAGGAAATATTATGTTGTCATGGAATAAAATTTTTATTGTAGCTATATTATTATTGGTATCATTTGTGTAGTTTGTTTTAAATTATCATTACAGTTTATATTCACATTTGCGAGATTTTAAAATTTGATAAAGTTCTGGTTGATGCAGTGGAATACCACAGTGTTATAAATATTATGGTATTATTCTATGTTCCCAATGACCTAATATCTTTTTCCAATTTGGAGGCGAGAACTCTTCAAGTGGATTGCACTGTTTAAACATGTGGGACAGTCAGTTTTTGATGACCAAAGGACTAAACGCCACAAGTAAAATTTCTGACAAAATTAGAGAAAAGTAATGCGAGAAGTCCGTCAAATCACAACGGGGGCACTAGTTGATGCTGTAAATGTGAGCAAATGAACCATACAAACAATTCTGCATGATTTAGGAGTGAGGAAGCTGGCGTCTAGATTTGTTCCCCTCTTTCTTTCATCAGAGATGTGTGAGAAGCGACTGACGTGCTATTAGGCAAACCACCTGGAGTGACCATTATTGAACCTTTCAATTCATTGGTTGTAAATTTTTAATTTTAAATGTTGTTTATTTTCCCAATGAGATTTATTATTGTGTAAATTGAGTGTGTTAAATATTTTGTTTAAAAGAATAACGATAACAGATGGGGAAAATAATTTTAAAAAACAAAAATGATTGATTTTTAATATTAAATTTGTAATTAGATTGTAAGCATAATGTCTGCTCATATTAAATTCGTTTGGACTTTTTTATTAATGTTTCTATTCATTTCTATATTAATTGCAAATTACAAAAGTTGAGGTAAATCAGGCCACCAAACCTCCTTCTTTTCCAAAATCATGGCGAGGCGTTCCTGTGTAATATCATCATGCAATATAAAACTCCTCTCAATCTGTATCTGCCAGAGTCTAATTGTTAGTCAAGTGAGTGGAAATTTCCAGGAGAATCAAGTTCCAAAAAGATGAGATCTGAAATCTCACACAGAAATGGTCAGATGCTGAGCATTTTTTGGTATGCCGGTGGTGTTATCTTTGTCGATTTTGCTGAAAAAACACCAGGCTCAGCTCTGTATACTGTTCTGATCGTGTGTGTAAATGCTGACATGCTCGATGAAAAGAACAAGGCATTCCCATGTAATTTTTCAAGGACAACGCACCAATCCACAAAAGTTTAGCATCTGGATGAAAGTGGATTTGACCTATTGAATCATCCTCCATACAGTCCAGACTTTGCTCCGGTTGATTTTTATCACTTCAGGTATATCAAGAAACATTTGCGTGGCAAACAGTTTGCAAATGCTGAAGATCGGAGGGAGGAGGTGAGTTTTCTGCTTGATCAGTCCTCGGATTTCTTCAAAAATGTATTCTTTGAACTGATCCAGCACTTGCAATTGTTTGAATGTAAATGGTTCTTATGTTGAAAAATGATGTCTATACATGTTATATGTTATTATGTAAAAGTTTGATGTTTCTATTCAATTGCTTTCCAATACTTATTTTAAACTATTTTCTAAATTAAATGTATTGATTTTATTGTTATTTACTTTGGTTAACTAAGACATTGCAATATGAACACAAACAAATTCAATAGACCGGCACGATTCTTATAAATGCAAAAACTAAATTTTTTATAACTTTGTTGAATGGATTGTTTACAAATAATGAAAATAACGATGTGATTAATAATATACAATAGTTGAAGACATTCCTCTCGAATATGGAAAGATTCTCAGTTTGCAAGCAGGGAGCAAAAGAAAAAGTCTTTCAAATCCATATTTGATATGCTATTTGACGATAAAATAAATGAACTCGAAGAATGAGTATTTTGCATTGACTTGCCAATTTTGTTGTAGATGATTTACATTATATTATGATTAAAGTAGTAATGTTAAAATTAGTAAATCTAAAGAGTATTTATTGAATAAGCATAACAAACCTTTGCTATCATTAGTAAATAATAAAATTCATAAGCAGGTAAGAAAAAATTGTATATAAATCGCAAGGAGAGTTTATTGCTGCGTTGATACTATTTGCATTATTATGTGGAGCTGGTATATTAGGCGCAAGTAAATAAACTTTAAGAAACATTGGAAAACACTCATAAACAATGGGTGCTAGTCCATCATTACCTGATGTTAAATTAAAATTTACGCCTTCTTGTTTTAATGGAGAAGATTTGGACAAACCCTGAAAACGAAGCAGGTTTCAGTGTAGTAGCAAAATTAAAGAAATGAATTCCAAATTCGAAAGCAGAAACCCAGAAGCGGTTATTAGGACAGCTTGCATGCAGCTTGAACAACCAAACTTTGAAAAGTTTTCTAACGAGAACATGTAAAAAATTTGGTTTTGACGATTTATGGCAGATGAATGACACAGAATTCAAATATTAACAAGGTTTATAAATATATTTTAACTTGTATTAATGTTTTCAGTCACAATGGACGCCAAATTTCAATCAAGGTGAAATCTGCAAATGAAATATCCAAAGCAATTAATAATTATTTTAAAGATGGACACCTGGTAAACTTACAAACCGATTTAGATATTATTAAAATTATAATTATTATTGGTGTTTTAAAGGGTAGTGAGTTGCTTTGAAATTGCGTCGATGACATCTTTGATTAAAATTGAACAGTTGAGGTTTGCAGTGTAGAGCAGATCTTCACTCAATTTATCCTTGAAATAAACACAATTGACTTAACATAATTTTTGTAATTTGAGATTAATTTGTTGAGGTAAAGATTTATCACCAAAGCCCCAAAGAAATCACCTTGAAATTGACAGCTTTACCTTTACCCCCCCCCCCACATAAAAATATCATAATTATTATAAATAGTCATTCCAACCGCAATGAGAGCTCGGTTCATATTTGTATCAATGGCTTGTAATTGAAATTAAAAAATCGCGCGTTATTCACAAACAGTCAATGGTTGGAACAACCACATTGTTAACTTCAAAATCAACAGCTTGTTATCGAATTGATATATTGTTGAGTATACTTCATTATAGCATTTAAATTTGATTCTATTAAGCTTCGATTTGCTAAATAACTTCGTTAAAATTGAAGACTAAATTCCATAAAATTTTGATGTCTTCAAAAATATGCATCCTCTCTGAATTTTTAACTGATACATTAAATTTCACTAAATAAAAAATTTATTTAACACAAATTTCTTAATTTCAAAATTTTTCAGTTGGTCTACAAAATGTTTACATTTTTAAAACAACCAAAAAAATTTTTAATTTAATTACAACTTACTTTCTCATTGATTAATTTTTTAACTCTATTGAAACCTTAATATTTTAATGATCGAGCTTTTCACTTTTAAAAAATAAAAATAATACTATCTACAATATTAATTTGGTTGGTCTGTTAGATCTCTGATAATTTAATTAAGAAGATAAAGTATATATTCATTGTCGACAGCGATGCACCAAATTTACGATGGTATGCTAGATTTCCGCAATTGGTTGGGCTGTTTTTGATTTCAACTTCGATTTCTTTATTAATCTAAAACCACATTAGTTTTTATTATGAGACCCTCTGTGCCCATCATCTAATAACTAATTAATTTATTTTATTAAAACGGTGTAAGAATGATTAGTATTATTATTATATTTCATGCACCAAGGTAATAAAATATGGATATGAGTTTGGCCGAAAACTATTAAAAGTTATAAAAATTCATCACATTAAGGTCTGAATGAATGGAGACCTGTAGATATTTCATCGAAAACATTGGGTAAATCATGGATTTCTAAAAAGGCTGAAAATTAAAAAACCGAAATATTGTGCCCGTATTCATTTTAGGATAATTAAAGTTAGTTCTTCACTATTCTTTAAAGTTTTGATACAAATTGGAGTAATGAGGTCTTTGTCATTTCTAAAGTAAATATAAAAAATTGTCCCGTCATTTATGTCATTACAGACTTTGATAACAATTAATTGGCTGGGAAATTTTATGAGCAAGAATTACAGGTTATTCCATCATCCACTGCATTTAGAATAATAAAAAGTAAAAAGATTGGTAAGAATAAAGAATACTATGTCAATGGTATGGGTATCAAAATTCAACATAGATTACAGCAACAGATCTAATAAAATGAATTCTTTTATAATTTTATAATAGTTGTCAAACAATTCAACAAGAAATATTCTTTTTAATTCGGTAAAAACAAACATAGAATTAGCAGTTCTATTTTCTCTGATAATGTTTTAGGAAAAATGAAGGTAAAGGATATAAATATATATTTAATAAAATTAAAGATTCATTATTTTTCTAGGTCTTCCTCTTTTCTTTGGGCTTTTTTCAATTTTTTCTTTAGCTTCTAATTTGGGCCTTGCTCTTTTTCCTGAGGAAACAGGTTTAAAAATAAAATTCTTATTAAAGATTTCTTCATCGTCAACAATTCTGTGACATAATCTCGGTCTTCCTCTCTGTTTCGTTTGTATATTGATGCTGGGAAGCAAAACAGCATCTGGTTCTTTTTCTACTAACTCGGCTTCTAAATTCTCTTTATGTACAAACTTTATGTGTTTTTCTAATTGTAGAAATGAATTAGTTACAAAATCACAGTTTGTTTGTGGACACTCCATTCGGCCAGTTTCAACATTACCCTGATGCTTGAACTTAACTTCAAAATGATCAATTTCTATATGAGCTAATAAATCGCATTTCTCCCCAAAAGGTTTTTCACAATATCGACAGACATAGGATTTCTGAACATCTACTTTGTGTTCTTTTAGTAAATGAGCTATTAATTGACTTTTAGATGAATAAACCTTCGAATCATCAGAACATTCCCAGCACATTAATAAGTCATTTCGATGTATTTTTCTATGCTCTCTTAACTCCATTTTGTCCAATGGCAGTTTGATTGAACAAATTTCACAAGTGAGGTTGTCTCCACACAAACAAGTAGCACCATGTAACATGATTTCTTCGATATTTTCTGATTGAAATTTACAGAGTTGGCATAGCAGTTTGAAACGGACCTTTAGAGTTTGATTAATAAACAAAACAAGCCTATGTTCTTTAGATGCAATATGTGCCAGTAGAATGTCATGAGATCCATACGCAATGTCACATTCTTCACAATAAAATTCTACCTCAGGTTTAAAGTGACGTTTCCTGTGTACTTTCATGTTAGAAGTTTGAGTAAATCCTTTTTTGCAGATATCGCAAAGTTCTGGTTTCTTTCCAGTATGTGCTCGCATGTGATGTTTAAATAATCCTCCATTGTCCGTTGAATAATTACACTTATCGCATTGCCATTTCTTTTTTAGATATTCCTTTTCCGAATGAATGTCTCTTGAATGGAGAAACAACTGACCTAATTCAGTGTACATACTAGGGCACTTTCTGCACGCATTTATAGTTATTGAATGTCCCAATTTCATATGCTTTGAAAACGTGGTAGCTTTATTATAGGTTTTCACGCAAAGTTTGCAATGATAAATAAGAGCATTATTATTAAATTCTGCAAAACAAATTTCATTAACTTTTACCTCTGATTGACTCATATACAGTTAAGTTTGTTTTAATAAGACAAATTCATAAAAATTATTTTAAATTTACAATAACACTTATTTTTTTAGATTTATTCGAATTCTAATTGGTTGTTTTTGTTATAATTTATTATTAAAATTTTTCTTTAAATTTTAATTCATTATTATAATTTTAAATTTTAACTTGTAAAATATAATTTAACTTTTATCGTTTTAAAAAAAGAAATCGTTTAAATATATAAAAATAAAAATATTTTAATTAATGTCTAAAATTGACTAATAATTAGCATTATAAAGTGCAATCTTGCGTTAAGTGAGCTAAATAAATTGTTTTATATAGTTTTATTACAAAATGTTGACAGTTTAGTCTTTGTTAATATTTTTGTTTTAAATTAAAGTCAGAGCAAATTATTAAACAATAAATTAAAATCTTTTTTTAATATACACAAAAAAATACAATATCGGTAAAGAAGAAGAAAGGATAAATTAGTTGAAATTGAAAAAAATGAGGTTTGACTTGTTAAGGATCACAAAAAATATTTGCTTTTAAAATTAAAAATTAGAAATATTGATAAATTTTTTTAATTTTTATTTTAAAAAGATTTTTATACATTTAATGTAAAACAAAAATAAATATATTTTATATTGTCTTTTTTAAAACAAATATTTAAAATAGATAGAATATTCAGATAAAACTTTTGAAAAATAACAAAATACATATTGACTATTTTCCATTCATGTTTTAAAATTTTTATTCTATGGTTAGTAAATAAATAAATTTAAAACTATTATTATTTACTGTGACATTATTGGAGAAGATACCCGTATAACGATTGTGAAAAAGAGAAGATAAGCAAATTGTAAGAAAAAACATAAATAAATATTGTTTGTAAGGCGTAGAAAAACAATAGGGAAGGAAAAGGATTTCCATTGAAAGTCTTTTTAATTAAATTAATATTGAGTTTTCTGATTAAAATGTGTTTCAAATTTATAATTATTAAAAAAAGATTTTTTTCTAGTTACAGATGTTATGTAAATTTCAACCTCTTTTACCGCTTATTCCGACTATTGTGTGAACTATTGCATTTTTAAAATTGTATAAAAAATATTTGAACTACATCTAATATGTAGATCCCGACAAACTCTGATCTTCCCAATTAGAAATTTCATGATTCTCCAGCTAAAGTATCACGATTTAAAATTTTATTAACCCACGAAGTCTTTATTTTAATTTTAATATTAAAATATTATAAATTTGATGAGAATTATTTGCAAATTACCTTTTTGTATAATAAAAAAATAACTACATAAAATATTTTTATTTTTATTTAAAAATTATACATTAGGTTGGGTGCCTGAACATTGTTTACAGTAATTGTTTACTGTAACATATTTTAGGCTAAATTTGTATTTGTATGGTTATTCTTCTGAAATGGTAATACATAACATGCAAACAGACGCAAAAAGGGATTTTAAAATTTACACATAAACACAAAATGAACATGGTAAAATTGAAAGAAAACCAGCTACAATGAAAAAAGAAGCATAAATATAACACAAAACCATGAAGTTTTCATAAAAACATAAGAAAAATACATAACAAGATTAAACAGGTTTCATGTCCATCATGGCAATGAAACGTAAGCTTCAAAATAAAATTGTTTAATAAAACTAGAAGAAATCTATAAAACAAGCACACAAATAAATAAAATGTAAAATAGATCTAGTTATTCATTTGTTTTAGCTGAATAACAAATCTTGTAATACAAGTTGTCGCGTAAACCCAACTTGATAACGAAAAGAATAACTAAAACTAATGAAAATTCAGTTAAATTTATGAATCAGTCATTTAAATCAGTGCTCTACAACCTTTTCATCGCCACAGACCGATTAACGTTTGATAATTTTACCAATACCGCTGAGGGTGAGCGTTATTGTTTACATTTAATAACTTTAATTTAATTGAATTTAAAGGTCCAATTAAATTAAAATACAATAACATAAAACCATGAATGTAAATGGATGTAAAATTTTAATTCATTAATACGCTAAATAAATGAGAACCACGAGTTTCCTTCTTTTCCTGGAGACGGTAATAGAAGGTAATTGAAGACAATGAAACTCTAAATGTGTTGCCTACGTTCAGTTTATTTCGTTGTTTTGTTTTGGTTGATATCACTGCAGAAAACTCCTCTTCACACAGATAGGTTGTCGGAAATGGCAATAAGAATTTAAGTCCTATGATGGCAATCTCATGTATATTCACCATAACTTTAATCTAGAACACCAACAGCATTGTTGTCTATTATGTTGATTTAAAGTGGCCGTCATTTGCGATCTACAGTAACTGATCTTTTTCTTAAACAGGCATGCTAGATTTGCCTGGTTTGTTGACAAATCGGACGCTGATACATTAATTACCAGTTCGTGGGTCTTTTATTGTTGGAATGTATCACTCAAACTCTTTTAAAAACGAAGACACGTATTCGTGCACCAACTAGGAGAATGAATGTTTAGGCTCGGTCCTCCTAATTACCACTGCTTACGTTTACAAGATTGTTTTTATTTTATTATGATTCGTTTCAGTTATTTAAAATATGTAAAATTTGATAATGTTGATTTTATTATAATTTTGATGCACAAATGACCTTACGTTTATTTATTTTTCAATATAAAACTCTTTTTACTTTCAAAAAGGCGCATTTATTTTCAAATTTATGACTGCATTTTTAATTCATAATACTGAAATATTTGATAGACAAATAAATTAATTTAAAATAGTTACAAGATTACTTTTGTTACAAAGGTAAAAATTAGCACAATCCCTAGAGAAATATACCACAGTAAATAAAATGGAAATAATTTAATATTTTTTGGGTTGCCTAGTATCATTTATTCCCCCGACAGGGCTTGAAGGCCACTGATTTAAATGACTTTAGTATTTTAGAATGCAAATATATGATTCAGTTTCATGAAATGTAAGTCAGTTCACTTTTAAACCAAAATTTATAGTAAAAGAATTTATAATATAAATTAATTTATAATATAATTTATAAAATAGCAGAGTTGTTATTATCTGAAAATTTCAGCAAAGTTTGAATGCAATTTTTCACTGTGTTGTGTTTGTGTGTTAAATCTATTTTTTCTTTTACTTCTGATTTTCTTTAATATACATATTTATTTATTCGAACAAATCACATCGTTATAAACTGGCTAAGTATGTTGAATGATCAACTAGGTTATGACAAATAAATTATGAGGTTTTGAATTTCTGTTCCATAGCAGAAACCCAACGTTGTAGATTTTTACGAAACATTATTCAACATATATTTCAATAGAAGGTAACTAAGAATATACATGTAAGATATAAGGAATAATGTCGCACATATTATAAATCTGACATAGGCTTCATATCAGCAGTCCGTGAATTCATATATATATATATTTGTGTGTGTGTAATCCATTCTTTCAGAGTCATTATTTTAACAAAATAAAATGTGTTTATATTCAAACCACCCAAACATGCAAAATAGGGACCAATATTATCCAACAAAAGTCACCTTTAACAACGAAAACACCCTAATAATGTACGAAAATTGCAGCTTTCATTTTTACACAGATGATAAATTATAAATTAATTCAATAATAAACCCCAAAGCAAATAAACCGTACTATTTCACCGATGAAAATGTAACAGCTCAAAACTTGCTGGAATAACACTAACACTGTCGGAAATAAAACCCACAAACCCTTGGGCTCACAAGGATTACAAGCTCTTCTCACAAACAAAATAAATGAAATTACCGACATAATTGACGAAATATCAAAAGATAAGTACCCGTCCAATAAGTTATCTAATATCCTAGCAAATACGAATGCAATAAACAGAAGACAAATGTTGGAATAAATAATACACAGCTAAGAGACAGCAAAGCCACAGACTTCTTAAGAGAACTAAAACAAAAAATGGATTGTCTTCATCCAAATATTAAAAGTTCAGAACTAAAAAACAACAAAATTTGAACAAAACAATTAGTCTTAAAATAAGTGCAATTAAAAATTACCTATTACTGAAAACGAAAAAAATGTACTCGATACCTCATAATGGTAAATAAATTTTTGCCATGAATACGTCCCAAATTGCAATGAGTATTTACCTCTATTAACAAAATGAGCACTATTAAACGGAACATAAAAATACTTTAGAACAATGATTTAACGACAGCATTCAAGAATGCAATAGCAACAAGTGCTTTAGGATACCCAAATCTAACTATACCTGTCATAGTCAACAGAAACTGTTTCGGAATCACATTGGGAGAAACATTATTTCAAGAGGCAAAACAAGACAGATAACCAATCGCGTTTTCCATCAAAGAAATTATAAACACAAACGAGATACAATATTGTTAACAAACCACTAATCAACGCAATAAACATGAACTAGCCGTTAATAAAACAAATTAGACAATTAAACTACGTTTCACAAAAAAGTACATAAATGGATATAAAATATCAGTGTATACACATCATCCAGAGTCGAAAAACCTAATATAAGAATGTTACTAATAATTAACTTAAAAACTTGAAAAAAAAATAAAATGAAACAAAGATTTTGTATTACTTCAATTTTTTCCTTCTAAAAATTCCATTTAATATGGTACAAATGTCTTTGTTAACCATGCACTTAAACTGCTGCCAGATGATATAATCACTTATTTTATTTTTATTATAAATATAAAACGGTGATTCCTTGGTAGTAGCATAAATTAATATATCAGATAAGTGAATGACAAAATAAGCCCTTGCTGCAAAATAATAATTATATTATACAAAATTTGGCTATTAATTAGATTTATTTATCACTTGAAAAAGGCTGTGCCGAAAACTCGTGAATACCTTAAATAAATCTGATTCATAGTCAAATTTTGTAGAAAATATTATGTCACTTATTAAGAAATCAGAGGTGAAAAACAAAAAAAGTCCTTACAATAATATAATTATTACTTCGCAGCAAGGGCTTATTTTGTTATTCACTTATCTGTTATATTATTATTATTATTATTATTATTATTATTATTATTATTATTATTATTATTATTATTATTATTATTATTATTATTAATTATAGAGCATTTTCATTGGTCAAAAGCTGTTGAAATTAAAAATTCATTAGTCTCTCATAAACTGTGTAATTATACAAATATGAACGCGATTACATTTTTCAAACAATAGTCAAAGAATAATTGTATTTACCTTGACAACAATTATAATAGGTTATAAAACACACACGCACAAGCACACACACAATCACTGACACACATTCTCGCTCTGAATTCAAACGATAAAGTTATATTAATTGTATTGGTATTAAAAATTTTCAAAATTAATTCAACATGGAACAAGACGAGGCAGGCGAAGTGAGTTTTGTAATTTTAAAATTTTCTAATTTTAATTTTATTGATTAAATTAATTTTAACATATTTATTTCAGACTCTGACCATCACACCACAGGAAGATAAAGGTTTGTTTGTAATAAACATTAGTTAAAATTCATTTTTAATTTAATTAATTAATACGAAGTTCTGTTAAAAATTTTTTTAAAAGCGATCAATATTAAAATTACTTTAAAATTTAGTTAAAAACTATAAAAAATCTTTTTTTTCTTATTATCAATTTCTAGTTGGAATTACTTTCGGTAAATTTGTCATTGTATTTTGATATTTAAAGAAGTTTTGAAGTTATTTTACGATTGGTAAAAAGGAATTTATAAATCAATAAATGTATTGTTATTATTATTATTATTATTATTATTATTATTATTATTATTATTATTATTATTATTATTATTATTATTATTATTATTATTATTATTATTATTATTATTATTATTATTATTATAATTTGATTATGTAAAAGTTTTTTTAATTATTTATCTGATATATTTTTTCTTCTTCACAATTGATATTTTTGTAATTTCATTTATATTTCGTTCTTTGTAGAATATCAATCAATATTTTGTTTAATTTTTAACACGAATTTTCGACCTTGCTTTTATAAATACCTGATTAATGAATGATAAATATAATTTGTATGTAGTGAAACATATTTATATCTCTTTCCAAACTCCTCTGAAACTGGTTCGATTTTGAAAAAAAATCTTTTGTTATTCTTTTGTCAAATATATTTAATATATATATCTGTAAAATTCAACAAAAGTAAAAAAAGAACAAATTAATTTAAAGTCTCTGAACATTTTTTCTATCCAAGTACCTTTCCTCTGCTTTTTAGAATTGATTTTTTAGATTTTGATAAGTTTTAAAATGTTGGAGAACCAGTAAAAATTACTTATCAACCCTTTCTTAGTCGGACAAAATTGTTCACAACATAAGTGAGAATTCAAAAGAAATAACAACTTTATAATTATAAAGAACTTTCATACTAATTCGACTCCATTTCTACGGCTAACTCCCTGTTGCTCTTTAACCGGATTACTGTAATATAAGCAATCTAATTCTCTACGAGGTGTTCTTTCCTTAAAGACAGGAAAATTATTATCTTAGCCCCTTACTTTCAATGATAATTATTAATTTTCAGAAATGTTTTAAAACTACAAAATGGTTTTATTCAAAAATAGTTTTTTATCTACAGGTAAAATAAGTTTTAGAAATAAATAATAAAATTAATTTACAAATATTTTCTAATAATAATAATCCGTCCTGTTTAATTTCTCATAACTAATTCAAACGTAAAACTTAACAAAACACTTATTTGTTTTACTCAATGTAAAACGAACGTGCCTTGTGCAATGCACAATGTGCATGCTACGAGTAGTGTTTATATTTTTCTGCTTATCGCAAGTAAAATTGGAAATAATGTATACAATACCTGATTTCCTCTCGTTTTAATACTATAAGTGTTATAATCTTTTTTTTATTCAAACAGTTCTCAAAAATACAAATCATAATTTCATATTTAATTGCAGGATGTCAAATTTTTACAAATTATAAGCTAAAATCCCCCCATGAATTATAATTTTCTAAAATTTTAAAAAGGATCAATTTCGTTTTAGCAAACTTTCAAATACTTTATCAACGTAAGAGAAAATTTTACAAAGGATATTTACTTAGGATATTTTATGTATTATTTAACTTTGAAACTAACCCATGAGATTATACATTTATTTATTATTAAAACAACATAAAGACCCAGCAGGTATCAAGCAATCATGATAACTAGAAACAGGTTTTCCATTAGCAAAACCTTGTTTTGGGATGTTGGCATATGAATCCACTTTCCATATCGTTGTTAAGTTATATTTTGTTTTTGTAGGTTTTCCTAAATAGTTGTGTAGATGTGTGTTTCCTTTTACATTTTTACCAAGTTCGTAATTGCTTTTAAAGTTCCTTATTCTTACGGCTTTAAATGCGTTTTTATCGTCATATAGGCATTGAATAACTGAAATTATAATCTATTCGTTCTATATCGAGTTTAGAATGTTCTTTTGACTCTTTAGGTCTTGTTTCTATTTTAAAATTTATGTACCTTGATTTTAGGAGCTCCACCTACGCCTTTTGGTTTTCGTTATGTCTAATGTCCTCAGTCTGTTCTCGTGGTTACAGTAGTAAAGTGCATGTGCCAATGACTCTTTTTGGAAACAACTCTTTCTGCATTTTGTTGATTCTAGTCTGCCTCCTTAGTAAGCTTGTTTTATGTTTAGGTCAAGGATGTTGAATTTCGCATTTATAATGACGCATCACTCTTGGTCTTTAAGAATCAAGGTCATTTCCCATCCCATCCTATCCATTTTGCTTGTGGTAACCTGATGGTGTTTTCTTAATACCGTATTTTAATATACAACTAACGTTATCATATGTAGTTTTGGATTTCATCTTTATATTGTCTATTTTTAAAAGGTTCGAAATAATTTTTCATTCTTAAATGATTCCTGAAAGTCTTATTACGTATTTAGTTTTTCGAGAGACTTTTAATTCTATTGATACATATAATCGAAAATGGATTCCGGCGTCCCAAATTGGTTATGCTTTAAGAATTAATGGTCAGTGCCCTACAGAAAAAGATATCGAAGAAATTATTCAAAATGTGACGGAGGAGAACCAATCTGCAGGTAAAGTGTTTATTTTACTAGTCTTATAAAATTGAATTTAATTCTTTAAAAATGTTGCTAGTGGTATATTTAAATTTCTTATAAAAACTAAAATTAAATAAATATAATTACTAAATACATAATAATGAATAAAAAGACTAACAAGGATAAAATATTAATTATATAAATATATATATGTTAGTTTATGTATGTGAAATTATGGTCATTCATCAAATTTTTCTAAAAATATTTTTAAATTTTAAAAGTGTAAATATAAATTTTAGTAATATATTAGTCAATTTATATTTCAAATCATCAAATAAAAATTTTTTGCAGAATAATTTTTTTCTATTGTACAACTATGAACATTTGGCAATTTAAAAGTTAAATTTTTCATTAAATTTAAATTTTGCTTTAAATATTTTAAATTTTTAAAAGTTAATAATATTTTTAATGAATAGAAATTGACGCATTTATTATGAAATTCAGACATTTATAAGAATATCCTAATAATTGCATATTTTTAAAGGGAAAAATTTCAATATTAAACGATTGTGCACATAATTTATGTCACTTTTGGTGTAATTTTCATTTTAGGGTTAGTGTGTGTGTGTGTGTTGTGTGTGCTTTTGTTTATTTTTCCAATTTATTATTCTACATTCATATAGTACACCAGGTTTTATCCACAGAAATAATAGATATTATCGGCAAATGATAAGTTAAAAGTTATTTAGTTTTCTTTAAATTTTTTTAATATATAGGTTTTTATTATTTTTTTTAATGATATAAATATTATTTTTTAAATAAAAGCTTAGTATTTATTATGAATTATAGGTCATTTATGCTTATGATTTAAACATGTGAGATTCAATAATTTTTTTTAACAGAGATTTTTAAATTCCTTAAATGTGTTCATTCAGAAATAATTTCGGTCTATTTATTTTTATGTGATTGTCGAAATTTTTCTCCATTTCAATTTTTGAATAACAACTGTGTAATAACTGTGTACAGAATGTCTTCCCCAGTAGTCTATCCTTTTTAATCGATTCAAAAAATAGAGGACGCCATCATCATTTTTCAGAATTTTAATTATATTTGACAAGTTATGATGTTTAAATTTTAAAACTTTAATCTTTCGAAAAAAGTACCTCTTTCCCTCCAATATTCCTCCAAGTATTCATTTCGTTTTACCGCCCGGTTTTTTGAGGTTCAAGAACGGACTGTACAGTGGTAAATTTTTGATAAAGAAAGAGCTTATCCCGTTCTACTCAATTTATAAGTCACACCAACAGCCAGAGCTAATAAAATGTTTGCCTCTCGGTTAGTTTAAAAATTTCCATATCTTCTTTTTTCTTTAATTTTTCTTCAGAGGGTTTTGATTTCTACGTAAGTTGAATTAGTAGCTACTTTGTAATAAATTGGGCAAATATTATATTAAAGTTATTTTTAAAAATAAATAATTGATATTGTTTTGGTAAATTTTCTTAAGACCCGGAAATGTAGTGTAAAACCCGTTTTGTCCGGTGAAAACCGGAAGTGTGGCAACACTGACAATTTCGTTATTTACGCGTTAATTTACATCAGAAAGAGAACATCATTTTTCCCATATATCTGTAAATACATTTTATTAATTAGTACCAGAGTACAATATTTGAAAAAATCAAAACTATTATTAATATTAAAAACATACATATTGTAATATTATTTATATTATTTATAATATTTTTCAGTATGAATTAATAAGATAAAAAAATTTCGTTCTAAACTAATTTCCTTCCGCTTTTAAATCATTTTAAAATTTTGTGTACAAATTACAAAATAAATTTATTTAAATTAAAATTCCAGTAATATCTTTTAAAACTAACTAATAAATTTATTTAAAATTTAAATTTCAGTAATCATTTTTTTATAAAAGTTTACAAAAAAATCTGACTTATTGAAATAAACTAGAAATCCTCTTTTTATAAATTTAAGCAACACATATTAACGAGGCAACTTTGAAAACAAGAAATTTTATGAACGACGTAATTTCGAAACGACCCAAATCTGCATGACGCAAATTTTTTTGAGGTATATTTAATTTTTTTTATAATAAAATAACAATTTTTTTAAAATAATTTCTAACTAATTTAAAATTAAACTTTATTTTTTTCTATGAAATTTTTTTTAAATATTTCGGAAAATTTGAAGTCTTTTTACTATAAAAGCAATTTGCAATATATATTATTCTAAATCTTCTAGTTATTCAAATTATTTCATAGCTTCGATATTTTTTGTGGCTACCGGGTGCAAGACTGCGACATGTATAAAGGATCTTTGTTTCAGGGTTCCCATGTTTATCATTAGCGCCATTTTTATTCCGCTTTAATACCGCTTTATTAAAAATTACTTTTTATTTTTTTTAGTTATGGTTGTAGGTGTCCCGTAAAAGAATATGAGGACATGAACATTTATTATTATTACGCAGAATAAATAAAGGAATCAATCATTCCAAATTGTCCTTCATATCATTATTGAAATAGAATATTAAGGGATTTTTTCAATTGTCACTGGCTAAAGATCTTCGTTTCGACGATAAAAATGTCGCCATATTCTATTCACTTCTACAGAATGAACTGGTATTGCTAATAGAACCTTTGCAACAGTTGCCAGGAGTGGAAATCGTGATGACAAAGAAAACACTTGGATACCTTTAGATAGAGAAAGTTGAATGTCGGCTAGCTAGTCATCTTTGCACATAGCAGTTCAGGGATCATAGAAGTATATTGCTCAATAGAAGTAGGCTGAACACGTATTTGTCGGGAATCGAGATCACATATTGCTTTATGAAAGTTGGCATATAGCTGTTTAGCACACTTAACATATAAAGACAGTTTTGTTATCAATGCCTCCAGGGCTTGTTGAGCAGATTTCTCAAAGTACCCATTTCATTAGATCGTTTGCTATATTGCAAACTTGAAAACAACATGTTACCTGAATGGCAAGCAAAGATGAAATTAATTTACCACATTGGTTAACAATGCAAAGTACTGCCAATTGAAGGTCTTGTAAAAACAGTATTTCCAGACTGTTAAGGCAAATTCTAGCATAGAGATAAAACGATCGTGTAAATTGAACAGCTTGGAACAATATATTCCATTTTGTAATATTTTGGATGGGCAATCCTTGAGCACTGGTCACAATGAATGACTTGAAATAGTTTATCCAGCAAAAGCGACAACCAGTAGCATTTACAAAAATAGCTTTTACACTAGCTATTAAAGTGGTAAAATCATCATGCACTAGATTTGTAACATTGCATCAACAAGTTGAATGAAAGAAAGAAGTAAGCAAGAAACACATACAAGTAATCACGAAAAGCTTTTAGCATGTAGGACGCATTATGTGATATAAATGCTTTCACACGAATTCATTGTTATCTTTGAAATTATTTGGTTAGTGACAGACGACCCAAAGAATGCTACCTTAACAAACTTCGGATAGTAATGTCTAAGACTTTAAATACAATTTAAACTGCTGCTCAGTTTTCAATGTCAGTAGGATATCTTTGCCAGAAAGCCACTTTTCAAATTTTGCTTTTCTTTTTCATTGAAAGAGTGTTCGTGCGAGCTCGACGAATGAAATTCCGAGCAAATTCAGACAAAAATGACGGCAAATATTGCTTTATTTATTATAGGTGAAAGTCTGATTGATGAAGGAAATCACTATAGAAAGAACTATCCAATTCTAATGGAATACAGATTCATTTTTCTCTTTGGCTTTTGTTTGAGTAAAACATCATTTCATTCATAGTTTTTACTTCTTTTAGAACATTGTGTAACATATAACTGCTATAATGTACCCAATTAATTGGAAATCAAATTTTCAGCTGTCTACAACTGTTTTTTAATAAAGATGTCAACTGCGCCAACCTTTTGCAAAGTAGTTCGTAGTTAAAAACAGTATTAACACACGAAAATCTGCATTAAAGAGCTTAAAGGATATGAATATCTCTCGTAATGATAGCGACTTTGTTCTAGTTTTTTGCAAACAATCACGCTTATTATCAAGTTGTGACGAATAATTATGTATGAAAAATAATTTATTTAACCATAATTCTATATTATTTTTTATTTCTATTTTACCTAAGAATTATGCATTTAAAGTTTTACTGCTCAATAAAATTACAAATGTACATTTCATCAGACCTTTCACAGTCTCAGCATTTTTTATACTGCTTTTTAACTAAATATAGTTTTTTTATTTCATCTTACATGGTTTTTGAACTTATTTCCAACTTCTTTTTAAAAATTTTTCCACGAATTTCGGAGAAATATATTTACTTTGTAAAAGAAAGTTGGATGCATAAGTAACAGACAAACTTACCTATGTGTTGAAAATTCTTGTTACTCGGTATAATACCTTTATTATTGGTTCAAGAGATAAATTTTCTCTCACCACAAAACTCCTTAAATAAAAAATACTGCCAAACTAGCAATCAAAAAATGTTGGGTCCAAAAGAAACCACAAAATTTTATTTTGAAAATCAGTTTTAAAATAATTAATTTTGAAGTTATTATTTCGTAAAGAAAAGTTTTTTTTTATCATTAACTAATAATAATTTATTTGATTCATTCATGTTCTTATAAAATTACTTGTCTAAAATGTATATCTAAATAATAAAATAAATATTAAACCACATTTAAATAATTAAATAAACCAGTGGTTCCCAACTTGTGGGTCACGACTCTATCCGGGTCACGTGACAATTTGCCAGGGGTCGTCTGAGACCTTCTGAAAATAATTTGTTTATGCTAATCAGTGGTTTCTTACTATCATTTTAAATTTAAGCGATACTCCGCTCTGACTTTATAGTATAAATTATAAAATATAAATAAAATCAAATATTTAGAAGTCAAAAATATAATAGTTAGCTACAAAAATGCAGTGACTGAGGAGCAACCCTATTAATTTTAATGTTGGGGTCGCCACAACTTGGCAAATGTTATCAAGGGGTCACAGTACCAGAAAGGTTAGGAAAAGCTGAAATAAACTTATAAATAAAATTAAAAATACTAAAATAAAATAGTTTGATAAAACGACAAAATATCAAATAAATTATAATGGCTTAAAATGCGATAATTCAACGCACTCTACGAAAATGCAATAAAACAAAAGACGATTGAAATATAATTTATATTTTGTTTAATCAACCTGTAAATTAAAAGCTTTTGTGTAACATATCTTTATTTAATTTTAATTTCATTAATTTTCAAATGAATTGTTCTTTACTTTGCACTTCTAATATTTAAGTGATTATAAAAATCGTAAATTTAAAGTTTGAAAACATTTTTTTTAAATGTTCTTATGATAATTGAAAATATTTTACAGAATAAAATTAAGAGAAAGGGCTATTTGCATACTTGTTTTACGATGTATTTAAACATATACACCGTCGTTATCAAGTACAAAATAACCAAAATAATATTGATTTAATTAAATATATTCTAAGCAAATTATTATTTTCCAAATATATATATATATATATATATATATATATATATATATATAAGTTTTTAATTTAAAGTTGTTTACATTAATTTTAAAATTTTTAAAAATAAAATAAATACACTTCTATAAACTAAAAGCTCAAATTAAATTAAATGTTAAAATTTTTAATTAAGACCAAATAATAAAAATAATATTAAAATTTTAATTTAAATAATTTCAAAACGAAGTATGTATTATTTAATTTAAATTCATATTATTTTCGTTGGTTTTTACCTGATGATAACAATGAATCTGTCAAAATACATCGTAAAACGAATGTTTCAATGGTGCATTTTTAAATATATATTTTTCAATGTATATAAAATGTAGGAGGAACATTGATAACAACCCTGTAATAAAAAATACACACAGTAAATATTATGGGTAGCAATCATTTATCCTAAACATTTTTAATTATAAAATATACTATTTGAGGATATTCTAAGAGCTTTATCACATTATGACATTCCCTGATTAGTAGAGGATTATAAAAGAGCATTGTAAATTACAATTTATTTAGTAAAATTCCAATGTAAAACATTTTTAGAAATTATGATAGATTTCTGGAAATTATTAAATTTTTAGAAGCAAAGCACTGAAAAACCTAATATACAGTTGAAATATTAAGTTTAAAGTTTAAAAGTTTTAAGTACTCAAAAATTGATAAAAAAAAGATAAATCGAAAAATCTTGCGAAGTGATTTAAAAATCTGAATTTAAATAAAAATGTTATTTAACCCTAAAATTGTAAAATAATACAAAACCTATAAAAAATGTAAATTTAATGAAAAATATACTTACAATATATATATATATATATATATATATATATATATATATCACATGACCGTAATATTCATCTCTGTTCTATATTATTTATGATAACTGGTTTACCAATAGACTATTCACGGAGATAGGAGGAGGCAGAGACGGTGAACTATTCTACTTTTTCTTTTTTTTGATAATATAATAATTTCAATCTCA
Organism: Schmidtea mediterranea; assembly: GCA_022537955.1. Classification (NCBI taxonomy): domain Eukaryota; kingdom Metazoa; phylum Platyhelminthes; order Tricladida; family Dugesiidae; genus Schmidtea; species Schmidtea mediterranea. The sequence goes on from CM039679.1 coordinate 129,387,406, forward strand.
TTTCGTCCACCATTCAAAATTAATTCTGTCTACATTTTTCAATATAAAAATAAAACAAAAATTTTGTTTAAATTTATTTATGAATTGATTTATTTATTATGACAAAATAAAAGAATAATCACAATAATAGTTTTAATTAGAGGAAGCCAAGCTGGAATATGACGACTTCAAGGCAATTATGAAACAATATTCCAAAACAAAAGATGAACTGAATGCAATAATTGATGAAGCTTTTCTTGTAAGTTTGATTGAATTAATTAAAACAAATAAAATAAGGAACGACTTATAATTGAGTATTTTATCCATATAATTTGTTATTATTTAATGCAGTAAAAATTATTTCCATATTAAATTCTATAATTTTCATTAACACATTATATAAAAATTGTAAAGAAATTACTTTTTTAAATCTTAATATTATAAAATAACAATGTCATTTTGATCTTCTTTCAGTAGATGCCATCATTGATGATCTAACCAAGGTTTATTCTCGTATTATAACAATCTTTATATGCACATAAAGTGAAATAGTTTGATATATAGTTGGTTAATTTGATATTTACTTCATTAGTAGAGGGCAAAAATGATTACAGGAAACTCCTACGCCTGAAAATTGTTCACAACTACAGGTTCTATTCCTTAAATTCACAGTGTATTCACCCTGAATAAGAAACATATAACTACTCGATTTAACAAATGAAAGCTTTAATTTGGATAGAAAGTGAATAAAATATTATAATTGGGTAAAAAGTTAATAAAAAATTTTAAAATAGGTAGAAGGTGTAATGCCATATATAAATAAGAATTTAATAAATAATTTAAGTAACCATTTTTTTGCCAGGCAGCGTGATTGTTCTTTTTTTCTATGTTTACTAACGTATCTTGCTTTCAAAAATAAAAGAAAAATTCAACATTTTCAAAATCGTTAAAATTTCAACATTTTGATTTATTCGCACGCAAAAATAACCCGAATATTGGCTGTTTTTTCCGTAAATATTGAAATAATATATAGCCAATCGTCACTAAAGGAAACTTCAATTTTGAATGTTTTATTTTATTCAATTTTGATTGTTTTTAAATAAATATTTAATTTTTCAAAATATATAAAAAATATGATATTTCGTTTTTAGACATTTGATAAAAAGGATTGTGGACTTATAGAAGAATCCGAATTAAGAAAAGCTCTGGCAACTTTAGGTGAAATATTAGACGAAACCGAAATCAACGAGTTTATGAAAGATGGGAAAGTTGGAACAGATGGTCGACTTCCTTATGGGGATTTTGCTAAACATCTTGTTGATTCATATCCACGACCTGGAAGTAAAAAGAAAGGTTCGGGTAAAAAAGGAGCATCTGCTGCAAGTAAAAAATCCAAAAAGAAATAAAATTCTATTTCAGATTTTGATTAAAAGGATTTATTTTTGTTAATTATATTTTGTGTAATAATTTGAAAATAAAAAATAATTAGAAATTATTTTATTTAACTATTTATATGAATCAATTATTAAAAAATTTAAAATTTGAATTAGATTTGTATTTAATTTTAAAAAAAGTGATTTTAAATCTCAGGTCTTAAACTCAAAGTCCAACTAGGGCCGTGTGTGAGTAAAAGCATAACCGCAGGGGCCGCACTACTTAAAATACTATTATTATTTATAAAACAAATGAAAAATTTTAATGAATAAATAAACTGTTTTCAATAATATTATTAGAATGACGTAGTGAAGCTTTTATTGAGGTGCAAGCAGACGCAGTCGTTCAAAAATAATTTAAAAGAAAGTTCTAAATTTTAAAGCTAATCATGATTTTAATTTTTATATAAGTTTGGATAAATTACAAAATCCGGATCGCGTGTTTGAGATCCCTGTTCTAGATATAAAAGATTTGTTTTTTGGTTATTTTAACTATATGTTTTTTGTGTAAATCTAAAATAGAAATGCTCAAAACCTGATTAGTGCTTTTCTTCACTTCAATATGCTTAAAATATTACCTTGAATAATTTTTTGTTCAGTTGTCTCTAACTTCATAATGATTTTATATTCGATAGGAATATTTTCAATTGTTTTTTTCTGCATTGACAAAGAATTGTAGATTAAAAATTATTTCATCAGTTTCTTAATTTGAGATGAACCCATTTAACAGGTTGTAAAAATATTTTGTTTGTGTCATTTAAAAATAGCTGTCGAAATGTGTGTCTATTACATTATTACTGTTGAGAAAAAATGAATAAATATGATTGGTTAAAATATTAAAGAAACTTTTATCTTAATGTTGGGTTATTATTATTAAAAGTCGGTTCCCTTTGACTCCTCGTGTCCTTTTCGAATCAAATAAGCAAACCCAACACAGAATAATTTTATTTGCACTTTACCACAGTTACAACTCAATCCGATTTATTTCAATGTTTTGTAATCACAATTTCACTGATTTATTTGCACCATTCAACCACCGTATAAATTTGATTATCTTAAGGTAGGTTATCCAATGGATAATCACCCTTTCTGATAGATAACTTTGACTTTACTTGGGTTTAGATTCTTCTACTGGCCTGACTACACTACTCGTTTGCTTCGACCACTGACCATTTCGTGTTTTTCCCTTTTCCTTTTATACTCCTGCTCAGACTATTTTCCGACGATTGTCAACAACGTTTGCTCCATTACTAAATTACCAATTAGGAAATAATTACCTCCCCATAGATCAGTGGCGCCCATTTAATATTATTTAGGCCAATTTACCCTTTTATATTATTTCGTCTATACGCCGGGTTTCCCATTGCCTCGGACTTCCCATTGACTCGGGCTTCCCATTAGTAATTATTTTTTTAATTAATTTCTTTTTTTGTCTTATATTATTTTCTAGGGACCCCTCACTAAATTTTTATTATTATTTCTGGACTCGTCTCTCAATTTGACGTTCAACCATACCAATTTCCCCGATCAATACTACTTTCGAATTTTTGTAAATTTTTTAATTAATGTTGCACTTTTATCATTTTGGTGTTTTATTGACTTTACTGTGCTTTTTTCGTAATACCCCAACATTAATAAATAATAATGTAATAAATAATAATAATAATTATAATAATAATAATAATAATAATAATAATAATAATAATAATAATAATAATAATAATAATAATAATAATAATAATAATAATAATAATAATAATAATAATTAGAATGTTCAAACTATCACGCCAGTCCTTGTTGGAGCTAGTAGCAGGAGGGGATGAATGAATTTAAACTTTAGAAATATATTTTCCTATAGAGCAAATTGTTCAAATATACTATGAAGCAAATAATGTCTAAATAAAAGTAAAGTTTTCCTGATATATATGGTGCACGGATAATGTTGTCAATCCAATTTTGCTATTACTTTTACGAAGAACGGGCCAGGCGTATAATACTACAAATAAAAACTTTGTCTATAGCAATCATAACTATGGTTTATGTCATCAATTTTTACTTAGAAAAGTTTTTGGAATGAACAGAAAAACTAAAATACTTATTGACAAAATCAAGAATCCACGGTGTTTTAAGTGTTTAAAATTTACCTGTTGATTATTATTCAAGCACAAATGCCTGGATCACATCCTTAATTTTTAATGACGGACTGCTAAAATTGGACAAAAGTATAGATCGCAAAATTGCCGTTAAAGTGGATATTTGCGCTGTAAATCATCAATTAAAAGATTTAAAAGTTATTTTTTTACCAGCCAATACTACTTCGATAATACAGTAATGTGGCCAAGGCATTATAAGGACTTTGAAGGTGTATTACCGAAAACTAATGCGAGCTAGAATTTTGGAAAGCATGGAGAATACGCAAAAAATGAGCGCAAATGATCTAGACAAGAAAACAAATTTACTAAACGTTTTACATCTCATTACAATGTCTTGGAACCAAGTTTCCAAAATAACAATTAAAAATTGTTTTAAATTTGGTGAGTTTTCAGAATATGATATAAAATCTGAAAACCTAAACATTCAGCAACCCGTAATGATGATAAGTGAGTTTGATAAATGGGTGGCAATAGATAACCAAGTAAATTTTGCACAGAACGCGACAGAAAAATACATTTGTGAAAGTGTTACGTTCAAAAGTATAACCACGTCATCAATTGACAATCAAGAGCTAAAGGAAGATGCCGATATACTAACACATCCAACAATCAGCAAAATGAGAAAAGCGCTCGAAGTATTCTAATTTATTAACAGATATTTTTATATTGAGTTATTAATTGTAATTATTTGGCAGGGATTATTTTTCTGACTCCACGTGCTATTTAAATGCCATTGAAGTAACTTAACACATAAATAATTTTATTGGTACAAAATATTTTCACAACAATTCACAATTTCCAATAAATTACCACCGACATGAATTCCAATGGGAAGCCGCCTTTAAAATATACATAACACACTTGAAACACTCGAAATATTCTTGCAATAAGTCTGATTAGCTTCTACTAAATCTCTCTTTGGTTATACATTTTTTTCAATTTCGTAAAAATTTAGTAAAGTTTTCAGTCAATTATTTGTAGTTTATATTGTATCAAAGTTGCTAATTTGAGATTTCCTTATATAGGAAATCTATCCTCGACAACTATTTAAATTTCTTCAGATTTTGATTTGGCTTCTGGTGAATTAATGAACTAACTAGTTTTACCTCACAGCCGCATCAGCCGTTCCCACATAATTAAATTTATTTTTGGAGAATTTCTGCCTAATTTAATTAATTTTTTTTATCATTTTAATCAATTAATAAATTTGTATTTTCTTATTAACTTTTTCTAGTGGTCCCAAATTAATTGTATATCGTTATTTTCGTAATCGTCTCGTCAATTGGCATCAGCACATAGCCATTTCCCCGGAAAATATTGATTTTTTAATTTATTTTTCCAATTTTTTGCCTATTTTTTATATTTTTGTAAATTTGTACAACCCCAACATATATATTTTTATTTAAAATGAAGTTTTGTGATTTTTGGAGTATTGTTATTATCAATCGGTAATGAGATAACATTAAGCGTCGTGCAATGTATATATATATATATATATATATATATATATGTGTGTGTGTGTGTGTGTGTGTTTGATCGGATATCAGTCTGGTCCGAATCAACATCCATTAATTTATTCAGTTCTTCATCATTGCCGACAGCAGATTGCCAATCTCGAGGAATAATACGATCTTTCTTGTTATCTCTTGCAACATCATCAGCCAATTCAAGTAAATCAGCAACTAAGTATTCCAAAACTGCTGCTAAAGCAAACTGTTGCTCCCACTCCAACAAATTCATCAAAATTTCCCTTTCGCAACTTTCTGTGAATTCTACCAACAGGAAAATAACGACCAGCTCTTGAACTACTATTTCTTTTTGGGACTTATTTATTTTTCCAGCTTTACTTTCGGAGACATATTAAACGACTTTAATTCTTGCACTAAAATCAAGGATTTTATAGAACAAACTCGAGAAGCCATATCCAATGCGCTCCTGAACACCTCACCGTTTGACTGGTAGATAGGATACCATAATTCGGTTAAATTATGTTCACAAAACTCCATCAAAGTCGACAATGGCATGATTTTAAAAACATTTTGCAATGATGAGTAAAAATTAGAAATAAGCACGAGCAGAAATTTCGATATAATTTCCGATTCCGTTTCTGTAAGCGATGACATTATTTCGAACGAGTAAAGAATTTTGAAACTATTTAACGCGGCATAGAATAATCCACAATATGCATAAAATAATCCACTTTCAGATAATTCAAGGTTTTCATCACATAAATTTGAACATTACTCAATACCAATTTCATCGTCATTTATATTCAAACTAAATTTGATGAAGTCTTGGAATTCTTTAATATACTTCTCCAATTTATATTAAAAATTATTCAAACTATCAATTGATATTCTTAAATTAAGAGAAAACTAATATTCACATAAAATGATATATTTTTAAAGTTTTCAATCGGTTAGTTTATTATTAAAACAACCTTTATATTTTTTAAACAAACTTAAAGATTGAATAATTCAGTCTTTTTTTAAACAAAACATATTATCAGAAACCGGGGCCAAATTATTGTTTTTCATTTATATGTTTTCATTTATTTGTTTTTCATTTTTAGTGAATTTTAATTGTAAGATTTATTTTAATTTACTTTAACTTAATTTAATTTATGTCGTACATATATATACTTAAATTAGATTTTATTTCTACAATATATTGTTCTAGTGGTGACTATGTTTTTAAGATCTGTTAGCTAATTAAATTTTATCGATTTTGACTTGAAAGTTGTTTAAAAATCAGTTAATTTGACTTGACCTACATAGAATTTACTTGGTTGCCATGGCATAAATTTTTGAATTGACCTACATTTTCCTGGGTGTTTTTTTCTAGCGGTTACCTGTTACAGGGGTGACCATTCCATATACTGACATCGGTTTATATAATGCAGATTTCACGTGTGCTTTATGATGGGTTTAAACAAAACGAATGCACTTTTTCTAAATTGGCAGTTTCGTTGTTTCCAGCTATTTTTGAATTTTTTTTATTAAAGAATTAATTTTAATTTAAATGTATAATTATTTAAATTTTATGTTGTAAAATTAGCTTTTTCAGCAAATTTGATGACTTTGGTTTTTTTTAAAATATTTTTTGATTTTTTTTTGTTTTTATGTTATATTTTCTGTTTGTTATTAACTTTTAACGTTTTTTTATGTATTTTATTTTTGATGTTCATTTGTTATGTTTGATTGGTCATCTTTAATTTTTAATTTGGTTTAATCATTACATGTTCTCGTGTGTTACAGTGCCAAATAAACTATTTACAATTTTGTTTAAAACTGTGATAACAAGGTGAGTGAAAATCTCGATCATAATTAATTTTTGAGATACTCGAGAAAATCTAAAAAGCATACAATAAACCTAAAATTTGAAAAATTTGAAAAATAGTAATAAGTAATCTTCCTTTTTCTGCCATAACTTAAATTGGAATATACATTAATCATAAACATTATGGACATAAAATGAACATAATTTATTATGAATAAAATAGCTAAGCTGGAATTTTTAATTAATCAATTTTTAAAGTCGTCAAAATACATAGCATGAAAACCGCATCAAGCTAAATTAAAATTCATTATCGCACTGGAACACTAGATCACACTAGAACAGTGCTTCTTATAATGTGGGTCGCGAGACTATTGAACGGGGGTAGCAAAGATTTGCTACTTTTGAGTCATAATAAATAAATTTTTAGAATTAGTATACACACTGCGTACAAATATAAATAAAAATCATAAAATACTATTGTAGTTTTATTATAACTATTTTTAAAATAGTCGGCAAATTAATTTTCATGTAAAAACTGTATATGCAAATTAATATAATATCTGATCATAAAATTATAGTTTTACGTTGAAATTAAAATAATGGCATTTCTATGAACTGCAGTGACAAAATATTTATTTTTCTGTTTGTACTTCAGTTTGTACTAAGCTTTGTCTCAGTAGTGACAGGTGTGTATTTACTGCGTAGTTGGGGCTAGTAATTATTACGTTAAAGTTCACTAAAATTCAAATCATATTAAACAACATTTTCTTTAATTATTTGACTAATTAAAAATCAGACTAATAAGTCTGTAACACCATCACAACCAACTTGCAGTACTTTAAATTCGATTTCTAGAAAAACAAAAAAAGAGAATATGACGAATCATGTTTGCAGTATGGCTTCACATGGTCTCCTTACAACAATGAAGAACAACCAGTGTGTTTAATTTGCAAACAACTTTTGAAAACAGAAAGCCTGGTGCTCTAAATCACAACCTTAAATATTATTCAGCTTTGAAATATTTTGTTTTTTCAAGCTCTTATCCCTAGAGAAAGAAGAGCTTCCACCTCTGGAGCATCAAGCTTTAAAGACGGACATGAAATTTATTATATACCTGAAAACTCGATTTTTTTTATTAGATATCTAACTAAACTTTTAGCCACGAAAAAGGCAGAGCATAATAATTCATGGCAACAAGTCAATTCTATTCTAAATAAACTTTTGAATTTGAAATTAATCAATCAAAAGAAATATGAAAGAAGAAAATATACCGAGAAGTTTGTCAGGAACTTTCTTTGGGAATAAATAAATTGTACTTGTATCAACAAAAAGCACTGGAAGATGGGATTCTAACGACTAATGAGATCGAGGAGTCAATACAAATCATCTAGGAAATAAATACCAATATCGACTTGATCAAAGACTCCATTAATAAAATAAATGAAAATAAAAGAACTGAAAAGCAAGTGAAGAAGCAAGCAAAAAAACTGGTAAAGCAATTAAAGGAGGAATACAAGATAAAAATAAATAATATTGGATGACCGAGATTGATCGAGAATAAAGAAGATCTTGTCATTATTTCAATAAAAATAGAAAAAATAAAAACCAAAAATAAAACAAACGAATCAAAACGAAATTTTATCAGAGCCTGGAAAAAGTGGCGGAAGTTTATCTCAAGAATTTCAATACTAATATCATAGCCAATAAGTATATGGAGTTCGTATTGTTAAAAAGAGATAATACGAAACAGCCTCAAGGTGAGATATCCAAGATGATGGGAGTATCCGTATCGAAAATAACGAGAGCAAGGAAGGACCTAAATCTTCGGTCACTTTATCGTTCTAACTCCTCATTTCGTTGTTGCACTCTAAAATAGAAAAAGAAAATAGGAACTAGTGTGAAACCTCCCGTAAATCTTCATGTAAATCATCATGTAAATCCTAGAAACCTTGTGGGAACTGCTTGTAAGTAATTCCAAATCTCTTGCATCTACATTATGCTCCCAGGTATTTAGTTCTGCTAGGAAATATAGAGAGCATAAATGTCCTGATAAATGTTCTGAAAAATGCTGGGATGAATCTAGGGGTGTATCTAGGAAGGATGAATATGCTTCTGGTGCTCGAGAATATTACGGGGAAATAAATAACGGTGAATAACTTATTAAGAGGCTGGATCTGAGAATACTCATTTAAAAGAAAAAATAGATACTGTAGACCCAGATTCTCAATTAATAATGACTTTTTTTTAATAAAGATTCCTCCTTTCGAAAAGGCGGATTAGTGCGGAAACGTTTAACCAAAATATTAGAAGGAGGATAATTTATCGTGGTTAAATAATCCATTTTACGTGTGAGACCATCAATTACTGTTTCTATAAAACTTAAATACTTCGGGGTAATTATTAGATTTGAATCAATCATTTTTATTATTTTATTTCTTCTTTTTGTTCTTGTTTTCTCATTACTCTTCAAAGGTTTTTCTCTTTCTTCTTCTTTTAACTATCAATATTTTGTTATTTATTTTCATGTTCTTTCCTAATTTTTGCATACTCTTCCTTAATTTTATTATGTTCCTTGATACTGCTATATGGCATTTATTCGATAAAACAAAAATCACAACATAATCATTAAACAGTCGTCGAAATGCCCACATACAAGGATACTTATTGTCTTAAACGCTGTAAATATGCACTTAAGCGGAGTACAAATCGAAAACCAATCTTAACTTCTATTCTTATATGCGGAGTATTCTTATATCCGATATTCATTTAGGCGGAGTTCCCACTGCATAAAATTTGCATAAATATCTGGGACACATTAGTTCAGTTCTTATAAGCGGAGTATTCTTATATCCGATATTCTCATACACCGAGTTGACTGTACTTATCGATTAAAAAAAATTAATTAAATTACCTAAGTTTTAAAATTTCTGGGAAAATTTGGTAGAACATTGATAAATTTGATAATACTTGGAATACAAATTTTAACAAAAACATTCAATACATTAGCAAATTCATAAGGAAAAAATTATTTGTGAATGAAAATTAATGTATGTTATCGGTTGCTTTCGGTATTTAATTATATTTGTATGATTTTTCAATAATTAGTAAATCTTTCATTCTTGATTCCTGGAATAATAGTAAATATTCAAATTATTCAGAAAATTAACAATAAAAAAGTAATAATTGGGCAACATAAGAATTTTAAATACTTGTAAATTTTATAAGGACTTTTTATGTTTTTCATTTCTGATTTCTTTATAAATTATATTATATTTTCATTAAAATTTGACTATGAATCAGATTAAGGTATTCACGAATTTTCGACAACCTTTTTCAAGTGATTTCGTTTATCACTTGAAAAAGGCTGTGCCGAAAATTCGTGAATACCTTAAATAAATCTGATTTATCGTCAAATTTTAAGGAAAATATAATAGTAAATTTTAGTTTTTAATTAAATTGAATTACAGATATTTTAATAAAATCAAATAAATACTTCCTTGAATACAAAAAAATGAATCAAACATTTTATTAAAATCAAACTTATAACCTATTTTCCCTATTTTATTCAGACACCAATAATTGCATTAAAATTTACCGAAATCTTATTTTATCGAAATATTCTGATAACCCTTAAATAAATGAGGTAGCAACAAATATCCTTAAAATTAAACTGACTAGATCCCCTAAAATGATCATAAATTACTTTAATAACCAAGCATCTCCCTCTTATATAGTGTTATTCCAACCAACTATATTCCTTAATTTTCATTGAAATTCCACATTTAAATAACAATTAACACCAATATTTAATTAACTCGAAACTCTTAAAAATATCATCAAATTTGCTCTTAATGGATTATTTTTCCTTAAAATAAAATAAAATTTACACTTAACCAATCATTTCCCTTCAAATAACATTTTCCTCCACTGTACTAACTATATTCATTATTTTCATTAAAACCTACGAAGTCGATAATGTTTATTGCTTTAAAAATCTATATTCAACCGAATGAATACCCTTAAAAATCCATCATTCGGATCAAATTTCCCATATGTAAACCAGTTATTCAACCGAATAAATTCCCTTAAAATTATCATGTAAATCTGAATTTTACACTAGAACAGAAACTAAAACTATTGGGGTTTGAGATTTATTACTAAACATAAGTGGTGGCATGTGTACTACCTGGTTCACTTTTTGGTAACCCCTCTTATACTACTTATTAGATAATAAAGAGTGATGTTATATATTTAATTTCTTGACTTAATTAATTTTTATTATTTATATATTTATCCTTTATTTCTTTTTATTTAATTATTTATTTAATTTATTTATTAATTTATTTTTAATTTAATTATTTTTAATTTGATTTAATTTATTAATTATTATTAATTTATTATTAATTTTATTATTATTATTTATAATTTTATTTATTATATTTATTTATTTATTTAAATAATTAGTTATTACTATTATTATCATTATTATTATTATTATTATTTTTATTTATTTTACACATACTTTGTATACCACATTTTTATTGCGAATATAACAATAAATAATTAACATCAGAAACAAATATACATTTATTAAATAGATACAACGATGCTAATCACAGGTATGTCAATGAAAAGTTTGATAAATATGTTGGGTTATTATTATTGAAAGTCGGTTCCCTCTGACTCCTCGTGTCCTTTTTCGATCAAATAAGCAAACCCAACACAGAATGATTTTATTTGCACTTTATCACAATAACAAATCAATCCTTTGGTTCAATATTTGTAATCACAATTTCACTACTTGATTTGCACCTTTTAACCACTGTTTGGCTCGGATTATCTTAGGGTAGGTTGTCCAAGGGAGAACCACCCTGTCTGATAGATAACCTTGACTTTTACTTGGATTTGGATTTCTCTACTAACCTACTACTGCTCGTTCACGTCGATTCACTCTAGTTAATAATATCTGCTCTCTCGTATCTAGTTAATAATAATTGTCCTTTCTTGTCTGGTTGATAATGTCTCTTTTCTTGTCTGAGGAATTCTGGTCCTCTTTTCTTGTCTGATGAGTTGTGGTCCTCTCGTGTTTTTCCCTCTTTCTTTTATACTCCTGCTCAGACTGTTTTCCGACGATTGTCAACAATAGGTTCTGCATTATCAAATTATCATTAATAATTACCTTTCAGACCGACATTTGTCAACAACGTTTGACGTTGTTTAGGCTAATTTATCCTACTATATTATTCCGTCTATGCGCCGGGTTTTCCTTATCTCTCGGGTTTTCCACATCTCTCGGGTTTTCCATTGCCTCGGGCTTCCCATTGACTCGGGCTTCCCATTAGTAATTAATTTTCTTAATTAATTTCCTTTTTTATTTTATATCATTTTCTAGGGACCCCTCACTCAATTTTTATTATTATTTCCGGACTCGTCTCTCAATTTGGCGTTCAACCATACCAATTTCCCCGATCATTATTACTTTCGAATTTTATACATTTTTTTAATTAATATTGCACTTTTATCATTTTTGTGTTTTATCGATTTTACTGTGCTTTTTCGTGATACCCAACATATCTCCCCCCTTTAATGAAGATTCGCCCTCGAATCTGTTCCTTTGAAAAGGTCCAAATTTAAGAATTTGGTTTTTATTCAATATAATAATAATAATGATAATAATAATAACAATAACATAATAATGATAATAACAATAGATTTTAGTAAATCGGAAAAATATTCCGATAATAATAATAATATTAATACTAATGATAATAATAATAATAATAAATGATAATAATAATACTTTTTGTCTCTATCCATCATTGCCTAATTAATTTATTTTCAATAAATATTTATTTTGTACATCATTCATATATTGAATACAAAATTATAACTTAATATTTACAAAAATTGGGTAATTGTAGAAATTTATTTTCATATATTTGTTAGAAATTTTCATATAATTATTATGAAAATAAAAAATTTTACGAGTTATAAAACGATTTGAAAATGACATAAATAATAATAATGATAATAATAATAATAATAATTTAATTAGCCAGAGGCTAAATAATTTATAATAATAATGATAATAATAATAATAATAATAATAATAATTTAATTAGCCATAGGCTAATAAATCAAATTTGAGATGATAATCGCGCTCTACCTGGTAGATAGGAATTGTAATAATAATAATAATAATAATAATATGATAATAATAATAATATAATAAATAATTCAGGTGCTCTGGAATATTATTCCCCTCTCTCCTCACCAGAATGTACATGGCGACATTTTTGCAGTCTTCCATTTGAATTGTCTGCAATGAAAAGTTAGAAACACACAGAAACCTATACAAAGCTGAGATTTATTGTAGTTATTGTGGAAGTGATTGCTGCATTTTCATTGGTCATTGATGCCGACTTGAGCAGGCATGCATACCATGTTAGAAATATTCAAGGAGGGGATAAACATGCTGATAATTCAGACATGTATCTGTTTATAACAACAACGATAACCAACAATAATAACAAAGATAATAATGTTAGTAATTAATTTTGTTCCAGCCTTGTGTCGGCAACAATAATAATGATAATAATAATAATAATTAATTTAATTGGTTGGGAAATTCCCAAACTTAGAAATTTTATCAGATTTTTGTTCAGTATTTAAAGATTTTCGATTTTGATTTTCGATTTTTGTTGAAACATATTTGATTTTAATTTAATTTTGTGGAAACATATTTGATTTTAATTTAATTTTTGTCGAAACATATTGAAAGAAGTAAGTTGATGTAATTATTTTAATTTAAGATTTTTTGGAAACATATTTGATTTGATTTTAATTTAAGATTTTATTGATATTTATTTGGTCATTATCATTCGATTTTATTGATATTTATTTTGATGGTTTTATTCTTCTAAATGATTACGAAAGCAACTCTAAACTTCTCGAACAGATAATAGAACAGAAATAATTGACAGTCATTTGCAGATCTAAAGAAGTCCTATTAGAAGTCAAACAAAAATGCATCAAATATTCTACCCTTTTTTGTTTACAGTTGTTTGATTTGTTTTGGATTTATTATGGTTGTTTGGTCATTTAATAGTTTCCAGTGATATTAATAAATTAGAATTAGAATAAACAGTTTTTTTTAATCACTTGAATTTAATTTAATAATATTTTATTCAGAACTGCTTACCGATTGGAAAATACTTTTATAATATTAATCCGGCTATTTCATGTTTTATTATATTGATGCTTTGTGTTACTGGCTTGATGGTTCAATTCTTTTTCATTGGTGTAATATGGTCTTGTTATCAATATATTATTGCGTCACTGTGTCACATATTACCAACACCACGAAACAATGTGAATCAAAATGGGATTTGGGGTTTTGTTTTCGAGGAATTGCCGAGATATGAAGTAAATTCTATTATTATTTAAAAAACAATAAGGAGATTTACATTTTTTTTTTCATCAAAAACAATAAAACTTATAATACTTATTTGAATTTTTTTTTTTTTTTATTGTGTTTGTAGGCTATATTAAAACATTCCATTCCTCCTGCTGGTTACGCCAGGCTGCAGGCATGGGGAATGGATCTTCTTGTGAGTCTCAGATCCCGAAGTTCGAGATCCGAGGCTTTCGAGAACTGATAATTATAATAATTTGAATAATAATAATGGCAAATTTATTTATTTATTTTTTTTTGTATGGGACGACATAAATCAAAAGACGAGATTTATTAAATTAATATTTTATAAATAATAATATAAATAACATTAATTTATTTCATTTCAAGTTTCAGTGTTTTTGATCCACATTTATAGTGAATGACCGTTTTCTTTTTCTTGTATGTAAGCTGGTTTATTACGATAGTTTCTTCACTATCGACTTCCAATGAATTCAATGGAGTTTTTCTCTTTCTGCTCCTCGGCGAGATACTTGACCAAGGCTCGAATATTGGTTGGATTTGATAAATTGGTTCGTGGATTATCAAACCCAAACTCTCCTCAATTGTTTCGATCGTCTCTTCTATTGCCCATTTTAATTGAATAGTTTGAATTTCACCATCAGTTTCCATATCCTCTGCTGACGTGAGGTCAATTTCTTCTGTGATTTTGGTCATTGATGTTGAAACGGTGTTATGAAGTTTCCGATATTCCTCCAACGAATATTTCTTCGATGGCTGCTTCTTTGGTATTTCAACATCATCAATCCACAGTTTCTCAATGTGCAAATATATTCTTCTTATATTCTTTACATCTTCAAGGGCTGAGTGTATGCCACCTGCATTTGTTCTCCAAACATCTCCTGAACAACAGTTTTTAATTTGAAAAATTCTCCTCTTCTGGAAACTCCAAACTTTCCCAATGCTTGCGCCGTTGCCAAATCTCGAACACCATGCAACTGGTTTACCCAAAGTTTTAAATATTGTAGTTCCGCATGAAGATCGTGGCCAATTAATATCTTCCCAACTACCAAATTTTGGACTTCCTGCATAATTAAATATTGGTCATTTTGATTCCTAATTGCCACTTCCGTTATTCCATGAATTTTTGAATTAAAATGCCACAATTTTCCTCTTGGAGTAAGGTAGACATCTTTTATTGTTTTTCCATAATAATTCATTATCGCAATAGATAGCGGTACCATCTGTTTGGTTTCTGATGTTCCATATTCCGCATCTATAAACAAGATCTTATTTCTTATCTCTTCTTGATCCATTTCTTTTCTTAAAAATGACATTCTTCTTTTTAGCATTTCTTCTGTGATTGCCAACAATTTTTCATCCACAGGTAGTGTTGATATTACCTGCGGTATTTCTTGAGCTTCGTTTTTCGTTCTGGTTTCGAACACAACCAGTGCATTTTCATTTGCTGCTCTCAACCTTTTTGTCAATGCTTCCTTCTGCATTTTCCACGACGATCCTGATGCATTTCCCACC
This sequence comes from Schmidtea mediterranea, assembly GCA_022537955.1. Taxonomy (NCBI): domain Eukaryota; kingdom Metazoa; phylum Platyhelminthes; order Tricladida; family Dugesiidae; genus Schmidtea; species Schmidtea mediterranea. Next base: position 129,403,200 of record CM039679.1, read on the forward strand.
ATATCTTCTGATTGTCTTCGATCATTTCAACATTTCCTTTGATAACGTGGAGCATGAATTCGTCCTTTGTCGTTATATTTATCTCATCTGCAAGTTTAATTCCAGCTTGCCTATTCACTCTGAATATTTGGATCTTCATTTTCCTATCATCTATTCTCAGGTAGTTTGGAATTTGCAAATTTTCTTCGATAATGTATGGATTTCGTCCAACATCGTTCCTATGTAGCTTTAGATAGCTATCATAAATTGTCCTTGCCCATTGAATTTGTTGCATTGCTAAAATATAGTTCGTTAATTTATTTCAATTTTAAAAAATTGACGCTAGAGTCAAGGTAAAGTACCCTAAGGATACTGACTCAACTCGTAGCGGTATAATAATAATATTAATAAAAAATTAATTACCTATTTTAATTTGAATTTTTATACTAATTTTATTTACTTTTTTTTTCTTATATACCCCTTAATAAATTTTCTTTGCCCAAAATTTTTACCTGCGCAAATTTTGTTTCCCCTTCTTTGCTCTCAACAGCCAATCAAACTCATCAATGATCGAAAGGTGCAAATCTTTACATTATTCAAAATAAAAAGTTGATACTTATACTGTACTACTACATTATCATAATTGCATGCAAAATAAATGTATCTCACTACACGATTGTCTCCTCATAGACAATCCAAGGTCTTTGGGCCATGGATTGACGCTCAAGTTGTTGCTTTAGTTTCCGAAGATATACTAGCGATGCGAGAAGAAAAATGATGGAGAATGATATCACACTGATTGTACAGATCGATAAAATTACAATTATGGTTTCATTGTTATCAGATGAAGATGATGTAGTGTTATTCTCACGAATTTGCACATTAGCCATATAGTCGTTGAACGAAGGTAACATTGTTTTTTGTTTTCGAATATTTACATTAGAGATATGAGAATAATTGGTGTTCTTTACGAGTCCCGTTGAATTATATACAACTCGAATGAATCTCGTTTCGACAAAAATGATTTCCCAGGGATTGAAATTTGATATGCGTTTGTAATACTTGATTTTATGATTACCACTTTTGATTTAGATCGTATTTGCTGAAAATTTAACATTTTAAAGGTAAAGTTACTTGTTAACGTGGCTTGAATTTTCTCATGATAATAGATCATAACTTTTCATTCATACCTGAATGCCGTGAAATATTTAGTTTTTGGTCAACTAACTGTAAATGAACTCGATTTGTTTCGTTTTGCAACAAAAGTGATTTCCGACTAAGATAGATCTTGACCCACCGGTCATTACTCTCTGTACCATTATCGTGCAATACTTTTTCGTAGTAATGAACTGCGATATCGTAGGTATGATGCAGTTTTAGATTCGCATAATGCACGAAAGACCTTCTAACATTCAACGTATCGATTGTATAATTCTGAAAATTATTTTCACTTGTTGGAATTTCGGGGTTCCCAATATATATTGATTCCATTCAGCACTGGTTCTATGGAAACGTAGTTATATAATGTTTTTGTCCATATTTCAATCTTAATCAGGTTCATTATTTTATTACCATTTATTTGGGGTTGCACTTGTTTTATTAACCATGGGTATTCATAATTTATTGTTAGTTGACGATCTACATAAGTATTTTTATTAAAATTCAACTTCACTGGTGGTTCAAAATAATTCAGTAAATTACTTATTTCTATTTCTTCGGTCGGTGCACAACGATAGATCCATACCATCTGGGTACATGTGGCATAAATATCAACTTTTTCCATTAACGGGATCCTTTTAATAGCGTAATTTGGAAACGATGGAGTCGCATTCGACCCTAACACATTGATTATCATGAGTGTTGTAACGAACAAAGTTTTGTTGATATATCCCAATGGTGAGCGATTTTTTGCTGTCTTTTGTTTGAGCGCGGTGTGCCTTTCCACGTTTTTGTCTTTAGATCTCAATTGATACTTAGTGTCTTCTGCAACTGGCACCTTTTTACATCGATTAGCATGAACGATAATTGTTCCTGCCTTTTATTATTTTGTGGACGTAATTTTAGATTAGTTTCAGTGGTATCACATACTACGTATGGTCCTTTAAATGGTCTCTGTAATTTTGGTGATAAACCCTTTGCTGGTTCTGGTTTATGTACATATACTAAATCTCCTACCTCAATATTGTGAGCATGTGCTCGTTTATCATAGCACTCTTTATACGCTTCTTGACTATGTCTTATTTTAAGTCCAGCTTGAGTCCATACCGATTGAAGTCTTTCTTGCATAATTACTTTGTAATCAGATATATCCATGTACTGTGAGATAGGTGCTTGAAATTTTAAATCAACCGGCATGTTGTTCCGCCGTAAATACATGAGATAGAAAGGTGTTTCACCGGTACTCTCATTCACTGCATTTCTATACGCAAATAAGCATGGCTTGATAAACAAATCCCAATCTTCTGTTTCTATTTACGTAGGATGATATCATATTGATTAATGTTCCGTTAAATCTTTCAACTAAACCATCCGTTTGTGGATGATAAGGCGATGTACTTAGTTTCAGTATCCCGAATAATTCCGTGATTGAGATAAACAGTTCACTTGGAAATTCGTTCCTTGATCAGTAAGTAATTTCTTCGGTGCTCCATATCGAAAAATAATATTTTCTACAAATATCTTTGCAACTGTTTCCGCTTTTTGATTTTGCATCGCATATGCTTCAGGCCATTTAGTTAGATAATCAAGAACACAATGATATACTTGTTGCCATTAATTGTTTCAGGTAACGGACCAACAATGTCCATTGCAGTAATTTCCATCGGCGCTCCGGCACTGGCATAGGTTTCAAAGGTACTTTTATTTTCTTTCCCGTATTTCGCCTGGTTAAGCACACTTCACAAGTATGACACCATTTTCTGACATCTGATTCAATAGTGTCCAATAATATTTTTGTTTCAATCTTGATAATGTCTTCCGAGCGGATAAATGTCCACCTAGTGCTCCATCATGGTATATTAACATTAACGTTGTTCGATGTTTGGTTGGAACCACAATTAATAAGTTTTCATTTTTAACACATTTTAACAAACCATCATGAATGATATATTTATGTTTTTCGTCAACTACATGTTTCCAGTCACTTTCCTTTTTGATCGTGACTGCATGTTTCCGCAATTGATTTAATTCATTATCCTTTTCCTGATCTTTTTGCAGTTCCTGCAAATTATTAGCGGTTTTGATTGCCATAAATATTGTATTATTATAATTCATTTCATTATTCTTACTCTCATTATTTACAGGGATTCTCGATAGCGTATCCGCATTTCCATTTGATTTACCTGTTCGATATTTAATTTCGAAATCATATTCTTGTAGGGCTATTGACCATCGGATCAGTTTGCTGGCTGAATCCGATGTTTCATCAACCATTGTAACGGATTATGATCAGTAAACACAACAAATTTTCTGCCAACTAAATACTGTCTAAACGTTGCTATACCGTAAACCAATGCCAATGTTTCTTTCTCAATTGTAGAATAATTCTTTTCATGTGGCTTTAACGTTCTACTGGCATATGCTATTACGTGATCTTTCTCACCTTCGACTTGTTGTCCTAATACTGCACCCAATGCAAAATTACTTGCATCTGTCATTAAAATGAATGGTATTCTAAAATTTGGGCATCTCAGTATAGGTTTTTTAATCAAGCTTTCTTTAAGTAATTCGAATGCTTCTTGTTGCGCTTTTCCCCATTTAAATTGAGTCTGCTTTTTAATAATACATTTAAGGTTGTGCTACATGAGAAAAGCTTTTAATAAATTTTCTATAATAACTAGCTAAGCCTAGAAATTGTCGAACTTGGTCTACATTTTCAGGATTGGGTATTCTTTAATTTTTCTCACATTTTCTGGGTTTGGTTGCAATCCATTTCGAGAAATAATATGACCTACATAAACCACTTCCGATTTTCCCCATTCACATTTAGAGGGTTTTATTTTTAGATTAGCCTTTAATAATCTTCTAAATACAGTTTCCACATCTTTCAGATGTTCTTTAAAAGTATTTGAAAATATTATTATGTCATCAATATAGACTAATGCATGTGGGATATCCCGTAAAACAAAATTCATACCTCGCTGGAACGTAGCAGGTGCTCCAGTTAATCCAAACGGTAACACATTAAATTCATACAATCCTTTACCATCAGAAAAAGCCGTTTTTCTTCGATCTTCTTCCTTCACTTTAAATTGATTGTAACCTTTATTAAGATCGATTACTGTGAAAAATTGTACTTCTCCCATTTGATCAAACATTTCTTGTGGAACTGGAATAGGATATGTATCCTTTCGCGTAACTTGATTTAATTTCCGATAATCAACACAAAATCGCAGATCGCCGTCTTTCTTTTTAACAACTACTATTGACGATGAAAATGGTGAAGAACTATCTCGTATTATTTTGAACTCTTTCATTGCTTTTATCTGCCTATCACTTTCCTCTTGATGTATATATGGAATTCTATACGGTTTCAATTTAATCGGAGTTTCATCAAGTAATGGTATCTCATGTTCAATTACTTGGGTGAGTCCAAATCGTACTCGTGTTTTGCAAACACCATTTTATATTTCTTTAATAACTCTGTGAATTCCCATTTTTGTGATTCTGTTAAATCATTACTAATGACTTGTGGCTCTTTGTAAATTTTAATATTTCTCGGTAATTTCGGGATTTTCTCTATTTCAAACTTCGTTAGTTTTCCCAGTTTGGTTTTTGGTTTCATTTGGATGGGTTTCGTGTTTTGATTTACTATTCTCACTGGCACTGTTTGGTCTTTGACCTTTACCACTTCATCACACATTGGAATTTCGTATTTTTCTATTAGCTTCTCATTTGGTTCAAATATGCACTCGTCATCTGACACATCTAACACATCTGCATAATATATTACCTCACTTCTTGCTGGCAATTCTAGCGTCTGATTTAAAAACACCTCTCTCACCTTATGTCCTTTTTCGTCTGTCTGTCCTTTCATTAATCTCCCAGTTTTCAGATCAAGAGAAATTCCCTGTAGTTGTTCCATTACATCCATACCAATTAAACATCCGACAGGACTATTTCTCATCACTGACACATAATGCACTAATTCGTGATCACCAATAATTAATTCAGCTTTTAATTTCCCAATTATACTTAAAACATTGTGCGACATTGACCTTATTACTTTACTTGTTGTTTCATCTTCGATTTCTCTTCAATTGTCAACAAATCATCTGATACTATAGTATTACTGGAACCTGAATCTAACAAAGCTTCCACCTTTCTTCCATTGAACAAAATGTTTATTCGAGCTGTTTGCCTTTATTTCCTAACGTCATCATTGCATAACTACACGGTAATCCGAGCATGTTTCTCCGTTCAATTTCTGCGCTCGTGGGTTCAATGTTATCTAATTCAAATTTAATATGTTCTACCGGTTTCATTTCTTTTAATTTTTCAGTTGGATACTTTGGTGCCGTTGGCGAAAATGTTGGTGTATACCACTTTGAAAGTGTTTCAATTCCGCTAAGTTTTGGCATAGGTTCTAATAAAAATTGTAGCTCTGGCTTTTTTTCACTCTTCATAATTCCTTTTTGAAAATATCTTTGCTCCTTTTTATCATCATTGATGTCATCATTATTATCATTATTGTGATCACTTGCTGCACATAGAGACACTTCACTTTTTTGATCGGTTTTCAGTTGTGCTCTCACACTTGCCATTTCTCTATATTGATGATGAGTAATGAAAAATCTCGCTAAAAATGGAAAACAACCAATAATTATTTTCCATGACCATCCGGATATTACGTATATTCTATGAGCCGATAATATTTGTGACATTATTACCTTTATTGTTATGATTACAACATAGAATCCAATTAAGCCTGCGCATGCTTGTCCTAAAAACATGAATTTCCCCCAGATCTTTTTCATCGTTTTATATGTTGCCTTTCTAAAGTGATCTGGTGTTAGAAGATATTCATAATTGACTTTACTTTCCCCGTTAGGCAAAATTGTATCAATCATTTCTGAGATTACACGTTCCTTTTTTGACGGAAATAACAAGTTTCTTTGAGCTTCTTCGATATCCTCACTTGCATAGAAACCCATTTGTGCCATTTTATTTAGGGATGTGAAATTTACTAGATATTCTAGATTTGTTAATTCTAATTTATCCGGAGTTCTCACTCCTCGGTAATCTGGTAATGCTATCCATGAATCCTGTGCTAAGCGATACAACGGAGCAAGTAATCTATTACATTCAAGAATTTTTGGCTTAGTTTGCTCGTCCAATAATATTCTTGTTATGGGTTCCATAAATCGCATTTTTCCGTTTATACTCACCGGCAATTCATTTGTACATTTTTCGTATTTCATAATTTTCACTGTAACTGCTTTACATTTATAGCTATATAGGGCCTCTCCGAAGATTCTGGCAAATACACCGTTTTCTGATATTAGCATAGGTGCTACTAAGTTTGGATTTGTAATGGCCATTGCCATCCTGTTTCTAAGTATCTCTTTATTCAATTTGCAATCATTTAAAATCATTTCCCGATATATATTCTCCATTATGTTTTGACTAAAATGGTACAAATAATCAATTTTATTGTTAAAGTAGTGAGTGAGTTTAATATCATTTGTGTGTATTTTAGTCTTCGCCTCATGCACCATCATTTTTGATACGTAAACACCTCTGTAATTTGTTGCATAAACCATTTGCCCGCATTTATTGGTAGCCTCCTTTTTTATAAAACGCATACCATCTGTTGGTAATGTCGACATTAATACTGGTGTGGTTTTCCTCGTCCATACTGGAGTTGACCTAATTGTGCCATTCGATTTATAATTTATATTGAAATTATCGGGGCTTTCTCTAAATTGTTCTCCACTTAACTCTTTGAAAGTCATAGTTTTCAAATGTGCTAAATTACATACATCAGTTTTAACATCAAATACTAAAATGGATTCTCCTGTTTGGCAATTACTTTGTCTCATATTACAAAACGGATGCGTTTGAAGTTTTCCTGTTTCATCATCAAAAACTCCTTCAAATTCTCTTAATTCTGTCAAATATTCTTCAATCACCACTGATTGTTTAATAATTTTTTCATTTACTTTATATGGTTCTCCTTCGCACGTTCCATCTTGTTGTATTACTCCCTTTACAACAACTGTCTCTCTTATTCTGTGATTTACTTTTGCTTTTACTTTAATTTCCGGATTAATTTTTAACTCCTCTGTTTGAAACGCAGCTAAGCAGTTTTCTGGCATTACCTCTACTGGTCGTGAATAGCGTGCATTTTTATCAATGATGTGTGGCTCCATTTACCACAGAAAAATACAAAAGTAGTTCGCTTCGCAATACATTCTCTAACTTTGGCTCGCCGTAGATCAGATTCTTGATACACATAATATTTTACATCATTTTCTACTTTCAATTTCTTTGGGTATGCATCCGGACATTCTGCCATGTCCACAACCGAATAAATTTTTCCCATTTCTGTTTGGGAACAATCGTAAGCTGTCATACCTGTAGCTTGTGTAGTTATTGTACAAAAAATAAAGAGCATAACTATTGCCCATGGGAATATCATCTTTTTTCTTAGCTTCGGGCTATCCTTTCCATTTAACGGTTTGTATGGTAATTTTTTTCATCACTTTCATTTACTGTAAGATCATTATTCAACTTCTTCCAACCTCCATTATTTTTGACCCACTTCATAAAATATTCATTTGAGGTTCGTGCTGCTACATCTATCAAATTTTCCAAATTATCCGTTTCTGCTATCACATGAGCTCCAATTTCTAAGACCATATATGTTAAACTAGTTAACATTACTTCTTTGTCAATTCCATTTTTAATCAAATTTTCAATTAGTTTCTTATCACAAAAGTTATCGTTTTCTCCAAATCTTTGCACAACACCTGGAAGTCTGTTTTTCATTTCAGTTACTATATTTCCTAACTCATACTCGACATCCATTTTTATTTCAAACGTCGGATATACTGCTTTAATCAAGCCCATTAAGGTTATTTTTGTTTCATCAACTTCCTGTTCAATTTTCACTAAACTCCGCTTTATCTCATATAAAGTTCTAGGTTTCCTAACGATTATTTCACTATTTATTTCACCTCGGGGTGCCTCAAAAATTTCTTGTTTTTCAAGGTGTTCCACCTGAATTTCCTTATTACTGAAAATTTCATCTACTTTTGTTTTCACGTTATCTTCCTCTATATCTGTATTTGAATTCTCCGAGTTATCCACTGAATCTACTTTCTGTTCCTTTATTGCTACTACACAATTTACTAAATACCCTGCCCTTCCATCAGCATCTAGGTATCCGTTTTCGTCTAATTCCTGTGGCTTAAATCCACAATCATATAAATATTCATCATCATCTAATTCTTCATCTTTGAACATCAATACAATAATTCCATCTTTTCTATTTGGTTTGCAGCTCTTTTTCGTAACTTCTGAACCTTTGTACACCAATGTTCCTCTATATACTCTGTTTTTCCCCAATCTTCATAATCTATTGCTATAATAAATGGTTTTAATTCCATTCTAGTTTCTCTTAATTCTCTACCAAATCTTCGCATCAAACATTTCAATTTTTCTCCATACCTCGATTTATCATATAAATATGGTCGTATTATGTTTACTATTTCTAGTTTAGCATTTTCCTGTAGTTCTATTTTATCAATTAATTTTAATTTCTCCGTAATTTTAACTCCATCCCACTCACTTAAAGCATCTCTTAAGTCTCCTATTAGTTCTTGCGAATCACTTTTTTCCACTACTTCTTCCCTAATCATGCTCGCAACCTGCAATTTATTTTTATTTCCAGGTATAAAACCACAATCTATTAAAAATTCATCGTCTTCTAAATACCTATTCTTAAATTTCACCTTTATTATCTGTCTTCCATTATTCTCTTTTAATCTCTCTTTTAAATCTTTAACATAATCTCCAATTTCACAACGAATACAAATCACGCTATTTCTACTTTCATCTACAACATCAATAAAAATAAAATCTAACCATTTATTTTCTCTGAAAGCTTTCCCAAATATCTTCATCATATTTGTTATTTCATCTCTATCTTTTAAATTTACCTCATAATGATCAGCACATAGTTCAATTACATTTTTCAATTTTTGTACACTCAGTGACATTTGACTCAATTCCAGTAATGATGTCATTATTTTAGACGTTTCCGCTGCTCTTGATTCGATTAATTTATTAAGCTTCGATATAATCATTATTGCCTTTTCGCTTTGCAGATCATCTTTAATCATCATTCTTTTCAGCTCTGTATCTGATGCTTCTGATTGCGACTCATACATCATGTGATTATCTGTCTCTTCATCAGATTCAAACTTGCATATTAAACGATCCAAACGTCGACTCATTTGTTTCACTTCGTCTTCAATTCTATTATTATAATTATCTGGCTGCACAAAAGCAACATTGTCTGCTTGTGATTTATCACTTTGGAATCTAATTTTCTTTAAGATTGGCTTTTGAAATCTCTCATTATTCCTGGGACATGACCTTGCCATATGCCCATAACCTCTACATGAATGACATTGAATTCGGCCTTGTAAATTAACTCTATCTCTTTGAGGTGACGGTGAAGTTGATGGAGATCTTGATCTTGCGAAACAGTTCCGTGATACATGCCCTCTCTTTCCACAATTATAGCACTGTATATTATCATTAATTCGCTGACTATTAGTGCTCATTTTATTAAAACTTTTCCCACCATTGCTTTTCAACCAATTTGGCCACATCCTCTTTGGACTTTGTTGCTCTTCATCTTTAAACCAACATTGACTATTACTATGTCCCTTTCTTTGGCAATGATCACACTGGACAGGACTTGGACTTCTTTGAGTATTATTTTTAAACCAGCATTGATTTATATTATGTCCCAATTTCTGACAATGACTACACTGAACTGGTCTTTCTCTCTCCTCATTTGGACTATTTGTAGATTTCCTTGGCTCAAATTTTACTCTAAATTTTGGTGATGGACTGGTGGATTTCTGGAATAAATTACTTTTGATTGGTGATATTGACCTGTCTCTAGATTCATTAATAGTTGTAAAAGATTCTGCTTTTGGTTGAGTAGTTTTCAAATTCAATTCAATCTTCATAGCCTTTTTAATTAGCTCATCAAAATTGTTGAAATCTACATAGCATAGGGCCTTTTTAATTTCTTTTCTGACTCCTGTTAAAAATTGGTCTTGCAACAATTCCTTCACTTGCTTCGCCACATCAATTTGTTCAGGTTTAATCTCAAAAGCTTTCTCTGCAAGGGTTGTCAAATGATAAGCAAATTCACTTACTGACTCGTCTGGTCTCTGCACTCGATTGTAAAACTTTTGGCGCATTATTCGTTTGATATCACCACCAATTAATTTCGCTGCTAAGGCATCTTTCAACTTGGTCCAATCATTGGCAATGAGTCTTTTATCAATTTGTTGCCAAGCCTCTCTCGCTGCTCCTTTTAAATACAATGGTAACCGTTGCACCATAATCGATTGGCTCCATCCATAAGCAGTGGCATACATGTAGTAATCAGCCATAAAATCAACAAATTCAACCGGATCTCCTCCATATTGCTGAACTGGTAGTTTCTGACAACTTGCATAATCATTACTAAGAGTAGTAGACATATTTGCTTGGATATTAGATACAGGGGTTGTCACAGTAGACACCGGGGTTTGATCATTATTATTGGAATTGCTCGCCATTATTTCTGATTGCTTCTGGTTTCTCAAATTATAAAATCTTTTTTGTACAACTTTTTCTCGTCTGAATTTTAAAATATTACAATTATTAATATTACCTTTTGTTTTAATTTTGGAATTTATTCTATAATAATTTTCTTTATAACTTCTGGCGTACTGAACCACGAAGTTCCTCAATAATTTGAAAGTTTTCTTTTAATTTAATAATTTATTCTCTTTTCAGTTTATTTTTGCTCTGACACTCACGTCGTCTCTTTTTAACAATTCAATTATTTTCAGCACTGTTTTCCGCCGACTTTTTATCACGTCGTCTCTTTTTAACAATTCAATTATTTTCAGCACTGTTTTCCGCCGACTTTTTAATCACGTCGGGCTCACCAAAATGTTGGGTTATTATTATTGAAAGTCGGTTCCCTCTGACTCCTCGTGTCCTTTTTCGATCAAATAAGCAAACCCAACACAGAATGATTTTATTTGCACTTTATCACAATAACAAATCAATCCTTTGGTTCAATATTTGTAATCACAATTTCACTACTTGATTTGCACCTTTTAACCACTGTTTGGCTCGGATTATCTTAGGGTAGGTTGTCCAAGGGAGAACCACCCTGTCTGATAGATAACCTTGACTTTTACTTGGATTTGGATTTCTCTACTAACCTACTACTGCTCGTTCACGTCGATTCACTCTAGTTAATAATATCTGCTCTCTCGTATCTAGTTAATAATAATTGTCCTTTCTTGTCTGGTTGATAATGTCTCTTTTCTTGTCTGAGGAATTCTGGTCCTCTTTTCTTGTCTGATGAGTTGTGGTCCTCTCGTGTTTTTCCCTCTTTCTTTTATACTCCTGCTCAGACTGTTTTCCGACGATTGTCAACAATAGGTTCTGCATTATCAAATTATCATTAATAATTACCTTTCAGACCGACATTTGTCAACAACGTTTGACGTTGTTTAGGCTAATTTATCCTACTATATTATTCCGTCTATGCGCCGGGTTTTCCTTATCTCTCGGGTTTTCCACATCTCTCGGGTTTTCCATTGCCTCGGGCTTCCCATTGACTCGGGCTTCCCATTAGTAATTAATTTTCTTAATTAATTTCCTTTTTTATTTTATATCATTTTCTAGGGACCCCTCACTCAATTTTTATTATTATTTCCGGACTCGTCTCTCAATTTGGCGTTCAACCATACCAATTTCCCCCGATCATTATTACTTTCGAATTTTATACATTTTTTTAATTAATATTGCACTTTTATCATTTTTTGTGTTTTATCGATTTTACTGTGCTTTTTCGTGATACCCCAACAAATATGAGTAATTTGAGTAGCTGATTGATGAGTAGGTCGATGAGTAGTTTGATGATCAGTTCGATGAGTAGTTTGATGATCAGTATGATGAATAGCTTGATGATCAGTTTGATTGGTAGCCTGATGATTGATTTGAAGAGCAAGCCATGTACATTTTAAATATAATTATGTAAATTGATTGACATTCTCTATCATATAATGGCCATATGCCAGACTTTCATTCTTTCCAAAACCAAACCCTTTTATCGTCATTATTTGTAAGTGCAACTTTAGTTGTTTTGAAACTATACAACTGATGGTTGCTGATACCTATTCGAAATTGAGACTTCCTAACCCAGTGGTTCTCAACCTTTTTCAGATAACGGCACCCTACCGTTTTTATAATAATATTTCAGCTATAAAAATAACAACAAGTTTTGTAAGTTCTATATTTAATAAACTAAATCTTTTATAACATATATTAATGTGAAATTTGAACTTGGTGCTTTTTCCATATCTCCTTATTATTAAGTCGCGTATTTGACAAACATATTCTTAACTCATTCTCAATTAAGTTCAGTTTTTGCCTTTTCTTGTTCTTAATATTTACCAAAGTTTAATATTTACCAAAAAATAAATGATATGCGTACCGCTATTTTAAGTAATTCAAAATCTAAGATAGAAGCCTTTTTTAAAACCAACCCTTATTTGAAATTAATAAATTTCCAATAATAAAATTAGCAGAGGTCGCGGAACACTTTTCATATCCCTATGGTACCCTATGGTACCACGGCATCTCGGTAGAGAAACACTGCCCTAAACCAAAAAGTGCGCCAGGTAGCTCACATATCTAAACTAACATATTTATTCATTTTAACGATTTTATAAACTATATTGAAGAATTCTAGAAGCTCAAATTTTGTTAAGTCGCATTAACTAGTGAGACTATATATACTGATCTATTTTTCACAATTTTTAGTCCTACTTTTCAGTCTTACTTGGTAGTAAACCTTTGCTGAATAAAATCTTTGTTAATTTTGTATTGGTAAAAATTCTCAGAGAGCCGTGCTTTTGGACTATTAACACTGGTAGGTGTTTTGTACGAACACTGTAATTCTCGAGAATATGTGGATGAGAGAAATATTCAACTATTGAGTATGGAATATGACGAATAAATTATTATGGATCGAAACTTTTATTGAACTAAAACTTCTATGTAGTACAACTTGTCTTTTTGAGCCTAAAGCCAACACATACCGCAAGCTAGTAAAATATATAAAATTCAAACGTACCGTAGAAAAATACAGTTTATCTACGATGGCTCTGTGCTCGTGAGGAACTGTCTGTGAAGAACAACTGGCTTGAACGTTAAATAATGAATATATAGCAATGAACGGAGGGTTGAAAGTAGGTCTTTAGGCCGATCACACATTTTTCTGACGTTGATAAATTTGACAAAACATTCAAACCACATTCGGCTAAAAATCCATAACATCGGGTAGCTCGGTTAGCACTTACTAACCTATAATATCGACATAAATAGATTCTAAGGATAAAGAAAGGGAAAGGTTAGCAGGAAAATAATGAAATTGTTGCAATAGTTAAAATGAACAACCGTCGATAAAAAATTAATTCAAACGACCAAAAATCTTTAAAATTGAAAAATTTAAATAATATTCAAAATATAGATAAATTGTTTTGAAACAAGAGAAAATAATGGCAGATCGCTGCTCAATTTTTCTGAGATAATTAAGATATTTTAATAAAGTCGAGAAAATTGGGTGGATCCCTGTTCAAAAATTTGTAATATACAAGGATAATGGTAGTAAAGTTAATTCAGAAACAGAAACCACCAATTACTAAATCATATCAGATAATAGACTAAAGAGTAACGTTCCTTTAGAATTACCAACCCTAAAAAAATAATTTTTGTTAACTTATATAGGTTAAACCTTTAAAACAAACTTTAAGGCGGAACCAAATGCCGCAATTACCTATAATTTAAAGGAAAAATTAAAAAAATTGAAATATCATAGATAAAACTTTATAAAACAGACTGAAATAAGTTTTATTTATAACAAACATTCTAAATTACATACCTGCTGAAATCGGGATTGCATGGAATATATTCAACATTCAAGAAAAATCCATTCGAACAGAGCAAGAGAAGCACTCGGCATCCAGCGAATAGGATCACAAAACATTCTTTGTAGCAAAGAGAAATAAAAATCCATTAGAATAGTTCGAAAATATTCGGCATCAGTTGAATTGAGTCAAGGAGTAGGCTGAGCATTATAGAGAAATTCCATTTAATTAGATTGAAGAAGGTATTTTTGAGGATCACTAGCAATCTACTATTCAAAATTTGAACGGATTTTCTTGTATATTTATTCTGCAAATAGATTGTCTATATGCATTGAGATTTTCAAGCCTCTTTCAGTTTGATGACCAAATTATTATTTTTTGCATTTATAGAAAATACCAAATAAGTGACAGAGACGAAATATTAAACTTTTTCATAAGAGATATTTTTAAATATCTACGTTGTTTTCATCATCTACGAAGAAAAAATTCATAATTAGTTTGGAAAATTCTTTGACTGATATATTTGTAGGAATACTGTTGGAACCCTATCTGGCGTTTTAAGTTTTTGATGTCTGTTTTAAACCTTTAGGAATAAATAATTTTTGTAAAAAATGATAATGGTAATAATAAATATATGTAATCATTTATATCAATCATAATAGTAATAATGATAACGATAAAAATACTAATGCAGATAATAAAGTTGAATGATAATAATTATGGCGATAGTAATCCTAATAATAATAATAATAATTGCAGACCTAACGATTGTAACTAGACTATAAAGTTGGGATAGAGGTAAAAAGACAGATAGTTACAATGCTAATAATTTGGAATAAATTAAATTACAAATGTGGATTTTAACAAATGATAACACTGTATGAATAAACATTTGAATGGGATTTGAGGAGGATGGGACTTTAAAATCATAATCAAGCACAGACCTTCTATCAGCAGCTCGTTGGACCCATGAATTTTTCGGACAATTATAGAATTATCAATAGCGCTCCTTTTTGTAGACAATCCACCAACTCTGAGACAGTTTCAACGTAACTTAATAAAGGATGATGAGTGGTAGGCAAAAGTATTTGTATTTTGTCGTCTGGGTAACATCCATATAGTTTCAAAATAACTTAACATCCAGAAACCCACCACTATTGAAATATCGAACACCAAAATAATAAAATTTGAAAAATAGAAAAGATATGATATTGGAAATTAATTTAAAGCAATCGTGGGAATTAAAAATAATGAGCGATACTAGTATATTATGTGTTTTTTGTGTTTGAATAAAATCGTTGCTCAATAACATTTAATTTTTAAACTTTTAATTCAGTAACAAAGCAAAAACATTAGACACCTAGCTGTCCCGCTGCAATTTTCTTACCGGAGACTGCTGGGTTTAACAGTTTTCTTGCACATACAATACATTTAAAGGCAATTGATGAATTTAAAAATATAACACTAGTTACAATCTCTTCAAAAGTCATAATTTATATAACAATTTATTTAATTCAAAAAGTGTCTAATTAATTTTGAATATTAAAACAAAGTTTTTAATATTCATTATTGGACATCACTTTCCTCTTAACTCTTCTTTGTACTTTTTCAGCCATTCGATTCTTCTTGATTTGATTGAGTGTGGAAATTGTAATTCAACTTGTCTTGGCGATAAGAATTTAAAAATTTTGTAAGGTCCTTCATATTGAATTCCCTCCTACTTTCGTCTATAAGGTTCCAATCGTACTAATTTTTTCTCTCTTACCATGAAATCTCGAGTACCTGGTTGTCTAAATCTATATTTTGCATAGTTGTAATTGACTTTACTATATTAGTTTTATTTTCATCCTCAATTTCTTTGCATTTTTTATATGTCCTACTCCCGAATATAAATTAATTTTCCGGTCATATACAATTTCGTAAGGTGATAATTTTGTAGAGTTTTGTATTGTAGCATTCAAACTAAATTCAATCTTTGGTAACAATCTACACCAATTATTCTTTGTTTTAATCTCTGTCAATGATTTGCTCTGTTAAACCATTCGATTAATGTTGGTACGGTGAACTAAATTCTTGTTTTTTACCATATTTATCCATCCAATCACGAAACATTGATCCTTCAAAAATTCCTTTTCTATCTGAAAGAATGCTTTCAGGTCTACCAAAACGATAAATCCAATTATTCAAAATGACATTAAAAATTGTTGCTTCTGATAAACTAAATATTTGCTGCTGATAAACTGACCAATTTAGTAAAACGATCTATTGTCACTATCATGTATTTCTTCCTTTCTTTTGTTTCCATATATTCAATATCCACTACTATCTGTTCTAAAAATCGTTCTCCTGTTCTTGGCTATAAAATTTCTTTTGTTCTTCCTTGATCAATATTTCTACAAGGACAAATGTTGCATTTATTAATACACTCTGTAATAATATGATTCATGGATGGCCAAAAGAAAAAGTCTTCTAAATAAAATTAGGTTTTCTTGATACCCAGATGCCATGGTTCAATATGAAAATAATTTACTAAAATATTTACGTACGAGCCGGTTACAACCACTGCAAGTTTACAGTCTGTATTAATCATCAACAAGTCTACTTCTATCTGTAATATCTTCAAATACTTGAAAATGCTGCTACTGATTGTTTCATAAGATATGTGAGCCTCATTTCGATTAAGATGTGATATGATTTCTGAAGTAACTGTCTTCGTTTTGTTTCTGTTTAATAATTTTCGAAATATTTGAACTTCCTTGTAAACTATTTATGTGCCGAGTTCTATATTTCGCCTCTTTGGCATCTTTGTGTTCCATCTGACAATGAGAGCATATGTTATTATTTAAACGAGACATACCATCAGCATTTCCATGTCCTTCTCACTTTCTATATTGTAAAGCAAAGTCGTATTCGAATGAATTTGCCATCCATGTCTGAAATTGTGGGCTTATTGGTTTTTTTGTTGTATTCATAAATGTCAATGCCTTGTGTTGGGGTTGTCGGTGAATTCGAATAGGAATTATTGTTAATCTGACTCCATGCGTGCTTTTAAACAACAGTAATGAACTCAAAACGACATAAACTTTATTGATTACTACACTTGATCTACACTTTAAAATGACGCATCGAATTATCTATCAACCACAATTAGTGCTTATTACGACCCTTCTGGAAGAATAGCACTTTTTGGATCAATTGGATTTCACAATCACTTGACTACTGCAGTGGGTTTCTGAGATCGGTAACTCTGATTTAGTTGCTTTGCTTTGCTTTGACATTGATTAATTTCTGTTTCAAATTTCTCTTTAATTTCTTTCTGTCTTTGTCTTTTTGCAATTTTTTTTCCTTTGATTCCTATTGCGCTTCCTTTTTATACTCCGTCATCTAATAATACTTACTGATGTCAAATAGAATTTCTGATATTTTTTAACGCTAATTACCTTTGGGCCTCTATAATCACTGACAGCTGTCCAGATAAATCATTTTTAGAGGTGCCCTTTCCCGGATTCTCAAACAAAATTTCTTCCATTATCTTGAAAGAGTTTTGAAATAACGTGCAAATTTCCCTTTTGTTTTTGTTTTCCTAAATTTGCACTTGTTAATTATAAATGACCTTCTTTTATTTAATTGACTGTTTTTATTGATTTTCTCTTATTCCCTTCTCGTTATTCTACCTTTTTTTTCATTCCCTTTTTATTAAGCTTCATAACCACATCTTAATCACTTATCCTTGTTTCCCCCAATCATTTTACATGTTTATTAATTATTTTACTCTATTATTTAGGTATCCTCAACACTTGTGATCCGTTCTGGATACAAATCTTCTACCATATAAATATTTTCTAAAATGTAAAATAAATTCGTGAAGAGCCAACAACTCTTTTCTAGTCACACAATATCCCACTTCATGCTTTGTCAAAGGTCTTGAACCATACGCTATCACTATTTCGGTGCCATCTTTTTTTATGTGAGATAAAACTGCACCTATGGCTCCAAAACTAGCATCCGTATAAATGATAAATAGTCGATCTGCCTTAGATATTCTAATATTGGTGCTTCACATAAGAGTTTCTTTAAATTGATAAATTTTTTCCTACGTTCTTCATTCCAAACAATTATGTTGTCATTACCTGTCGTTGCGACGTACAAAGGTGCTGCTATCATTGAATAATTCTTGATAAATTTGTTAAACCTAGGAATGATCTCAATTCTTTAATACTCTTTGGCTCAGTTGCATTTTCAATTTCTGAAATCTTTCTTTTATCTGTTTGAATTCCCTTTTTACTCACTGTATGACCAATAAAATTTAATACTCTTTTATTGAGCGCACATTTCTCTGGATTGACTTTCAACCCGGAATCTCCAATGCTTGTGAATACTTAAAATTGGAGTTTATCATGAGTTTTCTGATTATCAGCATATATTAAAATATCATCAAGGTACGCAACCACTCCTTTGAAAACTAATCATCTCAATATCTGATGCATCAGTTGCTGAAAAGTGGCAGGAGCTGTTGACAAATCAAATGGTAACCTGTTGAAACAGAACCGTCCGTGAGAAATTTTCCTTCATCTCTACTTGATAATAGGCCTGTTCTAAGTCAATGGAAGAAAATATGTTTGACTTACCTAAGCAATCCAATAATAATTGCATGTCTGACAAAGAGAATGAAAACTTTTCTGTACCGAATTTAATAACCTGAAATCTAGACACATTTTTATAGAGCCACCTGATTTTCAAACTATCACTAATCGTATGTTCCACAGACTTTGACATTTCCTCACAACTCCAGCTTCTAATAAATTCTGTACTAACTCTTCAACTTTGCCTTCTAAATCCATTTGTTGTCTTCTGGGATTTTGTAAAGTTGAATGACTTGAAGTCTTTATTTCATGTTTTTTTTACTTTTGTATGACCTAAGTTAAATCCTGATGCCATAAAAATGTTGCTAAACTGAAATATTAAAGTACCCAACTTTAAATTCTTGTCCAACGTGAGTGTCAATAACGTAATCTTTAACCGATCGGAATCTGTAAATATCTTGTTAACTAACGACGATTCAATATTATTGACTTCCTTAAGCTCCATGCCAAATATTTTCATGGTGACTACTCCTCCTATGAAATCTGGATGAATTTTCCTAACAATAATAACATTCAATTCTCAAAATTTATTGTTCCATTTTGCAACGATTTTAACGCTTCGGAGAGGTTTCTCGTCTTCTTTTGAAAATACTCCACTCAACCCACATTCTGCTATCCATCAATATTGCACTGGCAATAAATCTCCAACATTTGTCATTCATCATACTGATTGAAGCACATCAATCCCATAACATATTTACATGAAATCCATTTATTTCCATCATACTCCACTTTCTGTCATCATCCTTCTTAAACATCACATCCTTATTTTCAACATTTCGTTTTTAAATTCATCTACTGTCTCGACCCTACTGACGAAATTTAAACAAATGGGTCTTCTTGGATTTTTTGTCTCAACATTATGAATGAGTGGTTCTATCAATTCATCTGATCTATCATCGTTTTTGTCATGTATTCAATAAATTCTTCATTCTAATCTTTGTGTATTACATCGTGATTTCACTAACAAATGGCAACTTCTAAATAAATGACCTTTCTTACCGCATATTAAGCATTTGTCCTTCAGTTGGCATTCAAATCGAATATGGTCATTTTGTCCACAACAAAAGCATTGACCAGGATTTAACTTTTCTTCTACTGGTTCTGGTAAACCACAACATATATTATAAATCTTCCGCCAATATGTTTCATTGAAACTAAAGGTGGTGGTCTACGCTCCGTAATTGTCCTCTCCTTATGTTGTTCTGGCACTGGTTTCACTTTATTAAATTGTCTTTCGTTTCTTTCATTTCTATTTTGGTAAGTTATTTCTGTTTAACAATTTGGGTATATTCTGTTATTAAAATATTTTTGAATCCATTGCTTCTGTTTATCTTGAGTAACGTTTGCATAAATCGATTTATTTACTGCTTGGACTTCTTCAAACCGTTCTTTCGTATCGTAACCTGCTCGTGCTTCATAAACCTTTGCTAAATTTCTAATTTCTTCACTTCTAATATTGGCTTTTGTCGATATATTTCTTTCAAACGATCGTTCCGAACTTTATTGCATAAAATCAGTTTGACGATGTTTTCTTTTGAAACTCCACAGTCATAAACTTCGTTAACGAGTTTCTTTACTCAAATTTCAAAAGTAGCATATCTTTCATCGTAATTTTGTTTCCCTGATGGTTCTTTCACAAATTTTATCCATAATAGACTTCTTTTTTGTAAATGTGTCGTTAAACCATTCACGAGCCTTTTCACTAGTCGTAGAGATATCTTTAAATTCATTCCAAATGATAGATGACTCTTCAGATAAAAGTAAGTCAAAAATACTTACTAAATTCAAATCATTAAGGAGCATCCAATCTTCAATGTCCTTGAGCAATTGTTCTGCTTCCGTCATGCTTCGGCCGTCAAATCTTCTGACATTAAAATTTGGGCAAAGATTTCATAATCAGCTTCCGATTCTGAATTCATGAATCGGTTCGATTTTTTCGGTGTGGTCTCCAGTTGCAATTTCTTTAAAAGTCATAATTTATATAACAATTTATTTAATTCAAAAAGTGTCTAACTAATTCTGAATATTAAAACAATGTTTTTTATATTCATTATTGGACATCATTACACTCATATTTACTAATAACAGTCTTTATTATAATTTTTTAAAAATTTTTTTTGTCTATTTTACTGTTAAATACAATTTTCTTAAATATTTCTTTTGCTATTATATTCTTTTTCATAACACCAAGGGCTTCGAATTCGTTTTAATAAAATTATTTTGCATGTTATGTTTCTATTTAATATCTTTTTTAACTTTTATTTGTTTTTATTTTATTTTTTTATATGTTCTTTATATTTTTAATTATGATTCCTTATGATTTTTAGTGTATTGTTTGATTTTATATCATTTTAAGTTTACTTGGTGCGCTTGTTTTTCATGTGGTTTTATCGTGGGTTTAAACAAGTTCTTTCAACCTCTGTTTTTGCTCAACAATAAATATAAATCTTGTGTGAATGTATTGTATTCCAATGTCACAGTTTATCGTGGTTTTCCATAATTTATTAATTTGTTTAAGATTTTATCTAGCTCATTTACATGTTTCATCTGTTAGGTATGTTTTCTTACATAGGTATGCTTTCATATCAAACAGACTCTTTTATATCTTAATTATTTATTTCTTGCGTAATGTTTTTCAATACATATTAGTATATAGTGTTTACATTTAGTAAACACTATAATTTTTTTACATAATATATTTTTTATATAACATTGTTTTATATAATATTTGCTGACGTTATATATTCTTGTTTTAATATAATAATTTTCACGCTTTGCAAATATTTTCAATTTGTTTTAATAACCAATATATTTCATTTATTTCAATATTTAATAACTCTTAATAATATGATAGAAATAACGGTTAATGACCGTTTAGGGAAGAAAGTTAGAGTGAAATGTAATCCATCTGACACTATTGGAGATTTAAAGAAACTTATTGCAGCTCAAACAGGTACTCGCTATGAGAAAATTATTTTAAAAAAGTGGTACACGATTTTTAAGGATCATATTACTCTAGATGACTATGAAATCCACGATGGAATGAATTTGGAGTTATATTATCAGTAATGAATCGAATCAATTATTTTATGTTTATGGTAATATATTGTTTTTATGTTAATTTTTAATAACGTTTAAATTTTGTTAATTTAACATTAATAAATGAATATATCCTTATTGTAACTTACTTTTAGATATGCCATTTATTGAAATACGGTTTTTATGCTTGAATTTGTATTTTTTGCAATTCTATGGTTAATAATTCTTTGTAATGATTTAAATTTTATCTAATAATAATATTTTGTTTTATATTTTAGTATTTGATCTATGATTTTAACGAAATCTAAGTATGATTTGAATGATCCGAAATTTGTAAGAGGTAAAAGTGGATTTTAATTCGTTTCAATGTAAATGGAATCTGTGAATTCGTTGTCTCTATTGATCTTTTCCATTTCATTTATCTGTATTATCATTAAATAATTTGTTTTATATTTACGATAAACATCTGCAATGCTTTTTGTACTTTGATATATTTATCGAACATATGAGATATGTGACTCGTCTACGACATGGCGTGTATGCTATTTATTGAAATATTTTCCTAGATTTGAAGTCGTAAATTAAAATAATAATGATGACAACGTAAAACGCGAATGATAATCGCATTAATTATAAATTATGAAGATCCAAAAGAACTTACCTGGACAATACCAACAAATCAAATATTTATAAATATCATGAGGTAATGATCGAGAAATAGAATCCGCAAATCAATGATTCTTTCTAAAAACGACAGATAATTGAATGTAAAAACAAACAACGTGTTACTGGATACTGCAGCACCCACACAATAAATGGAGCAACAGATATTACGTCTTAACATGTTCATGGAAAAGGCAAACGGCCACTGATTCGTACGTCTTTTATTCATACAATGATGCATTAACTTATCGAGTGTGTTGACAGCACCTTTAGTTACATTATAAAATTCAATCACTTCCAACTTTTGCTTGTTTTCTATACACCAAAGCGCATTTAATTGGAGCTAATGAAACAGCATAATGAATTTTACATAATCAATCAAAAACATAGTCAATAATAAATGTGTTTGTGTCATAGCTAAATTAGAATGTTGGTAGGAGCTACGTCATTAGGTAGGAGCTTATATTATAGGAACGCATAAAAATTTCATAAGAGAAGAAAAATATACTTGCACCCAATCTTGGTTCAGAAAATAAAATACAAGTAAATTAGTCAATAAATTGTCGCTATTTTATACTTTATTTTAAAAATAACGATTTTTTCGAAGATATTTCCATTGTTTCAACGGCAATTGCGTAGTGAGAATTTTCACTCCGATGTCCTTTCCAGTTACATTTCGATTCACTATTGCCTCTTGCTCGGCCGATAGCAATGCTCCGCTTTGAACAAGTCCGGTGCGGATCTCGTCTTTTAATTTTAATTCTTTAAATTCCTTCTATAGCTTCTGGACCTCCTGTTCAGCTTGCCTCAGGGCCTCATCTCTTTTTGCTGGTTTAGTTTTTAGCACCTCTATCTCGTCTTCAACCTGGACACTCCCTCTGGACGGAGCCAGGTTTGATCTAGGTGTCGGCACTTGCGCACCATTGCTTCCGCCCTTTGGCTCTGGATCATCGCCTCGTGGTGGTATTGGGCGACGTCCCTTCTGAATTTTTCTATTAATCGTCGACTAATTGATAATCCCTATCTCTATATATAATTGAATATAAAAATTTTATTTAAAATAAATTTTTAAAATCCATTTATAACTTTACGGTGGTACTTCTTTCAGGGATTTAATTATGCTATCTGGATGAGGGAAGGGTGAGGACACATGCATTTTATAAGGCTTATAAGTTTGGGGAAAGTATCTACAACAGTGCTCATAGACGTGACACCGGCCAACGCAGTAAGAACACTGTTGGGGACACCCTATTTCCTAATTAGGTCACAATATCAAGAATCATAATTATACGGTTGTTAATTGATAAGGATTCGATAATTGCATTCATAATAATAAAATAATAATAATATTAGTCCTAATAATAATAACAATAATAATAATTCTCATAATAATTATAAGTTCAATAATAATAATAATGTTAATAATCCTGATTTTTAAAATATTAAAATTTTTGTTCCCAGTTTCCCCAAAAGAAAAGCGCTATGATCCCTAAAATATTAATTTATTGGTAAAAGAATTAAGATTAATTAATTTAATTAACAATATAGTAAATTATAAAATTTTAATTCATATAATATAAGTATAATCAGTGCAAGTAAGAACTTCTTATTTTATATTATCAGTTCTTATCCTAACCCTTAAAATTCAACGATTTAGAAGATATTTCATTATATGCTATATGTTGGGGTATTACGAAAAAAGCACAGTAAAGTCAATAAAACAACAAATTGATAAAAGTGCAACATTTATTTAAAAATTTACAAAAATTCGAAAGTAGTATTAATCCGGGAAAATTGGTATGGTTGAACGCCAAATTGAGAGACGAGTCCAGAAATAATAATAAAAATTTAGTGAGGGGTCCCTAGAAAATAATATAAGACAAAAAAAGAAATTAATTAAAAAAATAATTACTAATGGGAAGCCAGATTCAATGGGAAGTCCGAGGCAATGGGAATCCCGATTCAATGGGAAGTCCGAGACAATGGGAAACCCGAGAGATGAGGAAAACCCGGCGTGTAGACGAAATAATATAAAAGGGTAAATTGGCCTAAACAATATTAAATGGGCGCCTCTGATCTATGGAGAAGTAATTATTTTCTAATTTGTAATTTAGTAATGGAGCACACGTTGTTGACAAATTTCGGCTAAGGTGGTCTGTGGGAAGTAAATATTTTTAATAATTTAATAATGTAGCAAATGTTATTACAATTGTCTGAAAACAGTCTGAGGAGGAGTATAAAAGGAAAAGGGAAAAGAGAAAAACACAAAATGGTCAGTGGTCGAAGCAAACGAGTAGTCTAGTCAGGTCAGTAAAGGAGTCTAAACCCAAGTAAAGTCAAAGTTATCTATCAGAAAGGATGATTTTACATTGGATAACCTACCTTAAGATAATCAAATTAATTCGGTGGTTGAAGGATGCAAATAAATCACAAATTGTAATTACAAAACATTGAAATAAATTGGATTGAGTTGTAACTGTGTAAAGTGCAAATAAAATTATTCTGTGTTGGGTTTACTTATTTGATTACCCACATCCATAGGATCCCAACAGCAATCAGGTCCACCCGGCCGACTCCAAGCTACTCGTTTACTTCCTAAGAGGTTTGTGAATTAATTTAATGTTGCTTTATTAATTTTTTAATTTCAGGAGTCTCGACTTCAGCTCCAACAATTCCCGCAATTTAGCGAACATTTATCGATGTGGATTATTTTTATTTTTGAAATAATAAATTTTTATCAGTGTGTTTTATTGTTTTTCCTTTTGATTTAATTTTTTTAAAGGTATTAATGATAATATTAATAATGATAATAGTAATATTGTAATAATAAAATTGACAATAAAAATAATGATAATAATAGTGATATAATAATCATAACAACAATAACAATAATAATATCACAAGGATAGTAGTATTAATAACAATAATAATACTAATAACGAAATTAACGATACAAGGATGGCACTCATCTTTAATAACAATAATAATAATAATAATAATATTAGTAATAATAATAGTAATAATAATATTAATAACAATAATGTAAAAACTCAGACAACAAAAAGGATAATAATTTCACTATGGTAATACTCTCAATAAAATAATAATACCAATAACGAATTGATATTGCAATGACAAATGCAGTCAGTAATAATAATAATAATAGCAATAATAATAATAATAATAATAGCAATAATAATAATAATAATAATAATAATAATAATAATACTAATAATAATAATAATAATATTAATAATAATAATAATAATAATAATAATAATAATAATAATAATAATAATAGTAATAATAATATTAATAATGATACTGGTAATAATAACGTAATAACAATAATAATGATAATATTCCGATCAATAATAGTAATAATGATATTAATAAGGATAATAATAATAATAATGAGGATGTTAATAATTTCAAGAGTAACGATCATATTATCTGTGATAATAAAAATGTTAATGCCGTCGATGGTAATAATGGTTCCGAAGGGCTTTATTAAGATAAATTGGGTTGTTAGAATTATATAGAGTATGAATAATAATACAGACTGTGTCAATACTATTAAGGGTGAGTAGGAGATGCTAAAAAATTTAATATCAATGATGATGGTACTGATACTGTTATTAATAGTAATAATTATGATTTTTACTAAAAATTTAATAAATCACTGAGGGTTGGAACGGAATATAGCTCGTATGGCGACTCCCGTTTCAAAATAAATACAAATTTTTAAATTCAACATTTACTAAGCCATTTAGGGTTATAATATCAAAAATTTATAATTACAAAAATAATGATAATAAAAAATTTGAATATGTCTGAACGAACAAGCATTCTAAGTCTTACCTTAAGCTGATCTTTATCAGATATGGTTGTTTGTAGTCAGTCGTGAGGTGCTAATCAGAAATATCTGTTAAAATTCACAATTTTTCGGTTATTCCTCTAACTTAAATTTAAGTAAACTAGTGAGTTGCTTTTTGTTTGTAGTTCACCCTATAGTCGGTTTTGATTTATTTCGTCTAAATGAACTTCTGTATATGTTTTTCATCGTCATGTGTAAGCCTTTTTATTTAGACCATTCCCAGGACCTCAACACTACTCTTTCGAGGGTTGGGCAATGGGATTTAGGAATGGAGAATACTGAGCGGTTCCAGTTACTGCCTTTCCCACGGGTTCCCTGCTAACCACCGGTTCTATCCGGGGTAGCAAAAATCTCATTTTATTCACTTGTATGCGAGTAGGTTATAGTGTGTGGCAAATTTCGGCTTTTAGGTTGGACTTTCATTTTAAACTTCGTGATAGAGGTTCGAAAATAAGGAAATCATGAATAGAATTACCGTAATATAAGGTAAAAAAAAATAATAAAAAAAAATTTTAAGCCAAAATTTATTTTTCAAAATAAACCTTGTTATAAAAAATTAAATAAGATTTCCCAATAAAAAAACAAATAAAAATAATAACATTATAATAATACAAAAATAATTTTACTTTGTTTCCTTTCGTTCAAAAATGCAAAGAATATAAAATGGTTTTCAAATTCATGTAATAAAAAGTAGTTTTCTATAAAGAGAGTAATAAGTAAGTA
The DNA here is from genome assembly GCA_022537955.1 of Schmidtea mediterranea. Classification (NCBI taxonomy): domain Eukaryota; kingdom Metazoa; phylum Platyhelminthes; order Tricladida; family Dugesiidae; genus Schmidtea; species Schmidtea mediterranea. The sequence continues at coordinate 129,430,304 of CM039679.1, forward strand.
ATAAAAAGTAATAATAAGAAGAAGTGAGAAGTAGTTTTTGCTCGACCAGCATCGCCTTATATCACGATTGTTCGAGTGTGTGTTTTGATACGGTAAAACAAGGAATTTTCCAGAATATTCCAAAATTATAATTTATTAATTCCTTTTGATTTAAAATTAAATTTCTATATTTTTGTGTACAAAATTTATATTTAATTTTTATTTTTCTTTACATTTTCCATTTTTTTTCTAAATTTAAGTTTACCGCTCAAAAACACACAGGCGTTACGGTGCTGGTCAAACATATATGGGCTTAATCAGTTTTTGCCCAACATAAAGCACGAAAACCCAGCACCAAGATAACTTAAAATACAACATCAACTAAACACTCTAAAATTTGAGAGAATATAAATAAATATAAAATCATAAAACATAAAAGTAAAATAAATACAAAATGCATCAAGAACCACACGAAATTTACATAAAAATAACATAATAACAAGAAAATTGGACCGAAAAACGACAAGTTATATAAAAGTAAAAAAATTAATGAACTAAATGAGTAAAAAAAAAAATTCATGGTTGAATAAATCCGATTAAAAATTGCCAATTTAAATTAAGATAATAATAAAATCTTATTTTAGATAACACAAATAATTTCAAGGTCAAATTTTTGTTTTATCGCAATAAAAATAACACGCAAGGTTAAGGTCACATTGTAGGTATATATACTGATGTGTTTTGACAAATTAAAAACACTTATTTTGCAGTTTTTACTTTGCAGTCGTATTTTTCTGAATTTTAGTTGGTGTGCGTTACAACTTTGAGCCGTGCATTCAGACAATTAACACTGGTAACTGTTTTGTCTGGACACGACAACTCTCAGTTGGTGTGCATTGACTTATGATTTAAAAATGAAGGTGTACCTGCTATATGAATGACTTCACTATGAACTTATTGATCGATAATGATTAAATGACTTGTGATGATGCAAGTGGACGATGTTTATGCTAATTTATGAACTTCCGATTACTATGTGAGATGCCGAATAAACAATTTTTATGCATCGAACTTTTACCTCACTTATATCGTAATATTTATTTATTTATTTTTCGGCCCACAGCCAAAACATACTGCAAGATAGCAAAAGCGCCGATATATCCGCCAATATCTCGTGCCTGTGAAGATTCTGGCGTGCGTAACAGTGGAATCCAAACGTCAAATCATAAAACTAAATAGCGAAAGAAGGTAGATCGAGGGTGGGTCTTTTGTCTCAACTTTCTTGCACCCAATTTCGATAAAATCGACAAAAACTTTTAAAAAACATTCGACTCAAAATCACTAACACTGAGTAGTCCAGTGGGTACTCATTAAATACAATGTGAACACAAATAGATCATAAGGACAAAGAAAGTCAAAGGGTAGCGGGGAAAATCGTTGCAGCAGTTAAATTGGAAAGCCGTCGGAAAAAGATTAATCAGAAAGACCGAAATCATGAAAAAGGAATATTTTAAATAATATTTAAGAACTAAATAAATTGTTTTGAGTTGAGGTGAAAAATATTGGCGGAACGCTGTGCAAATTTTCCAAAATACTTAAAACACCTTATTAAAAAAAAGTGAATTTGAAGTTTAAAACCTATGTCAGGTAAATGAATAACAAAATAAGCCCTTGCTGTGAAGTAATAATTATATTGTTGAAAAAAATTTCGATTATTCGAAAATTCGTGAATACCTTAAATAAATCTGATTCATAGTCAAATTTTGTAATAAATAATAATAATAATAATAATAATAATAATAATAATAATAATAATAATAATAATAATAATAATAATAATAATAATAATAATAATAATAATAATAATAATAATTATAATAATAATAATAATTGTAACAATTAATAAAGATAACGCATATAATAGTAACGATGATAATACTAGTAACAATAATATGGAACATAGTAGTTATAATAGGGATAAGGGTAAGAGAGATACCATGGATATTTAACATAACGAAGGGTGTATAGGTCATAGTAAAATCAATAATACGGACAACGACAAGGAGGACTATAGGAATAGACATAATGATAAATGATACAACAATATGGATTAACATTTGAAGAAGATAGGAGAACAATGGGACCAAAAACTCGAAATGGAGCACAGGCCTTCTATCGGCAGCTCGTTGGACCCATATATCCTTCGGTCAATTAAAGCATTAGCAATAGCGCTCACTTTTTTCGGACGATCCACTCACTCGAACACAGTTCCAACATTGCTTAGCAACGGGTGCCGAGTGGTAAGCAAAAAATATTTGTATGGGGTTGTCTGGATAACAACCATATTGTTTCAAAATCTCAACACCCAGAAACTCACCAATAGTTCCACGACATTAACTAACTAGCACATAGAAATATATAAGTTTATATTTAAAATTTAATGAAATTATAAAAATCATCATAGAATATCAAATACTAATAAAAAGAATTATAGAAGTTATGAAAGTTGGACTGATTTTTATGAATAAAATCCAAAATATTACCATTGCATTAAGAGATTTTTACACTACGGAGCCTCGAGTGTCGTTCAATAATATACGTTAAAAAAAACAGTTATTAGGACGAGGGTAAAAATAAAATGAGAAATAATACGGAAGAGATAAAATAACCTTCAGAAATATTAATAACAGAAAACTAGATCGAGAAAATATTGGATTATCTAAGAACAAGAGGCATAATGAGGACTAACAAAACAGAAGTTTGAGTGATAAGAAAAATATGAAATGGTTTATGGGGCCGTCTATAAATGACGTCACGCACCAAAGATGGAGGGGCGCTTAAGAACTGTGACATCACATCTTAAATTTTGTATTTTTTCAACATCATTTTTTACTAATTTCAGTTTTCCAGTGCATCCTTTTTAATAAATGTTTTCTCATACGATATTAGAGTGCAGCATTACACTAAATACATACTAAAATGTCAATAAAGTGATTTGAATCATGTTCAATTTTAAATATGAAATACGGTTTTTTAAGGGGCGAAAGATTTGTGATGTCATATATCATATATGAGGGGGTCTAACTTTTTGTGACTACGTGGGACGAAGGGGATGTAGGAGGTAAAAATCGTCGAAAAATAGTGTGACGTCATTTATGCATGGCCCTTAATTTTAATTATAAAATTAAAAATTTTAAAACGATATTACAGAAAATAGTCATGTAAAATATAATTTTAAAGTTTAAACTTAAACGTTCAAATCAGATTTCTGAAATATATTATACCAATAAATTCATTTCAACTAATTTAATACATAAAATAAAATAATATTTAGTTTTATTTTGTAATATACATTATACAAACAATCAATCACAGCGAAACTACCAGAGACAATGCTGAGAAACTGAGTGTTGGTAAGGCTACCTTTACAATGTTTGGATTCCTCATGCTTTACCAGATGCAAACAAGTCGCAAAAAGTTGCTACCTTTTGGAAAATGTTAGGTATGTACTACAAAAGCACATGTCTACATTGTTTAATTACTGTAGATGAATGTTTGGAAAGCAGGGGTAGTCACCATCACAAAGCATGGTATGAAGCCTGGCAATAAAATAAACTATCACCAACAAAAACACATGCTGGAAATATTTTAGGATGTTAAAACACTGACCTTAATGGATGTTCTACCCCCAAATATCTCCCAATATACGAAGATAATGCTAGGTCACATATTTCTTTCATCGCAACAAATAAACTGTAGCTATTGCGTCTGAATATTTTACCCCATTTCTCTAGCTCACCTGACATGAAACCATCAGACATCTATCTCTTTCACCGCACGAAAATGGCATTGTCTGGTAAGAATCTCATGTCTGCTTTCGAAGTACAAAAGCTACTAAAGTTCTTTGAGGGTGGGGTCAAAAACATTCCACAAACATGGGAACATTAAATTGAAAATTGTGGAAATTGCTTTGATTAGTTTGATGAGTCTGACGATGAAACGCTTGTTGTTGTTTATGGCAGTAACTTAGTGGGCAAGCCTGTATGATAGTGGGAAAATATAGAAAATTATAATTATTTAATATGTAAATTATTTTTCATCAGTTTTATAAAGTTTAGAGAATTAAAAACGCATCAAAATAAGATAAATAATTCTGAATAAAGAAATATCAGTAAAAATATTTACCAAATTTTATCTTGATTAATTTCACTCAGATTATTTTCACTTTTTTCATGTTGCTTTGAATTTACAACAAAATCTCAGGAAATGTTGACTTCAAGATTAAGATTTTGAAAATTTCTCTACAAATGTCACTCGAAAATGTGCCTTATTGGTATTTATGTAAAAAGAGAAAATAGCCAAGACACGATAATATACAATACATCATTGTCTGAAAGGACGTGAATAATTTGGATATTTTTTCTCGTTTCCGGTTAATCTCATGAAATGTCGAAGTTTCCAGACTGGCAGTCCCTTCACCAAAAGTTACGTTTATCTCTTTGTGGATATTTACGGTTAGAAAAGGTAATTTTCTGGACTCAACATTTAAAAATGAAAGTTGAGAGAATAAAATTTTAATGATACATACAAAATGACAATTTTTGTCAACAAAATTTCTTTAGCTTCAAAGGTAAACAGAGAAACGTTATATATCAATAGACAAATTGAAGGGCATAACATTTAGTTAATCTCCTCCTTGAATCTTTGAAGATGTTTTTATTTTATTAATGTAAGAAAACCTTCATTGAAACGCATTTTTTTTATTTTCATAATTTTCACTTCTAATACTACTTTAATGAAAAATTCCTCAGTTGAAATAATAAACACAGAAAAGAAAACCGGTAAATACTCACGAAATAAAATGCGAAATTCTAAGAATTTCATTGGTCTATTGTTAAGTAAAAATTCAATTTTTAAAAAATTTTATTTAAAATTAAAAAAATTATAAAAATTAAATTTATTTCATTTAACCAGATTTGAATAGAAGAACAGCCACTTGATTCATGAAGAAATAAATGAAACTATTGCCATTGTGAGTGATATAACTACAAAAAATATTATTATATTAAAACAAAAATATAATAAAATTAAATTTACCTTCCAAAATTTTTCCCAACAATCACATGCCAGCTTGGTTCGTATTTTCTGTCGAATTCCTTTTTAAGATAGGCAGCAATGTCCTTTTCCACGCCATATTCTTTGAGAGCAAAACTTGCTAATTCGACTGCATCATTTTGCATTTCTTCACTCATGTCTGATTTTTTTATTTCAATTTTAGGAGTTTCCATTTTCGAAATTAAATTTAATGGAATTATCTGACGGAAACATTTTTTATACTTATTTTTTATTATTTATAATGCCAAAAGAATTCGTGTGCTTCGGCACGAATTGGAGTTGTGGAAATGCAGGAATCTGATAGATATTACGTCAGACAAGAGATACGATTTTTGGAATTTTTAATGAAATTATTTACATGCACACTTTAATTTCTAAATTTTTTGAAAGTTATTTTTATATATCTAATCAAATTTAATATTAATAATAATAATATAATTATATTCCCGATGACAGATTTTGTTTAGATAGAATTGTCCAAAATATTATGTCTATATCTATTTATTCTACCCTATAATATTTTTATTCCTCTCAAATAATCCTTCTGACGTTTCAATATTCTACAGAAAGAATCAAATTATTTGTTAACGCAGCTTTAATAATTTAAAGTGAAAGAAAATGATTATTCAGGCAATTATAATTTATTAGTCGCACCTGAATGGCTGATTTTAAAACCAAAAAATAACCTATTACAAAACACTTATATATAAGGTGACATGATGTCCCGGATTTGAGTTGTTTGTTCCTCACCGAAAACTGTCTCGGAAAAATTCCCACATTAGGCATCTAACGCTTTTAACATTTTCGTAATTAAATCTTATTTTATCTTTTAACATTTTAACAAATTTTTAGTTTCATATACTTCATATTAAATAGAGTTTTCCTATTAAGCAGCAATAAATGTGGTATTAAATCATTTGTAGTGCAAAAAATATTTTGTTTAATAAAATTACTAGATATAATATTGTTTTCAATTTTTATAATAATTAATGGTTTATATTTTAACGCGTGAAAAAATAATAAAAGTTTTTAAAAATTTTTGATTTGAACATTTCCCACATCCTATAAAAATATCTAGTTACTTTACATTTATATGAAATTCAAATAATAACTAGATGGGAGATCAAGAGTCTTCTTCTGGAGCCCAGGACTCCGGATCAAGTGAAATATTTTTAATATTTAAATATTTATTTTTAGCAATATTTTTAACAATGATAAGAAATGTATTTTATATTCTTTGTATGAATATATTATTTTTGCAATATATTTTTGATTGAATTTTTTCGTTTAAATATCAAAGTGAAAAAAATTATTTTTTATTTATTTCAGGAAAAAAATGTGTTAAAAAAAAATTTCCGACTAAAGACATTAATTAACATCTGTTAGAAATATAATAAAAAATGAAAAGAAAGAAATTTACAACTAATTTGTAACTAAGCTTCTAACAATTAAAGAAATTTTAAAAACAATTGTAAATTTTAATTACAGAAATTTAATTTATATATTTACAGAAATAAGGAAAATTAAAATTTTTTTATTGAAAAAATTTGATTGGACTATTTTATTTAATTTATGACATTGGATTAAAAGTCAAAGACAATTAATCTTTTTGTATATTGGGTAATCCAATACAATCTGTTCGTGAACTCCAATACAGTTGTGTTGTGTAATTTATAACTATTAAGTTAGACTTAAGTTAATGGAGCTGTTTTGAGGCAAATTTAAAAGGGTTCAGAAGTAGATATCCCGTACGGTTCAAGATATCTGATAGTATATGAAAAAGGTATACTATGCAACCAGGAAAAATATATTAACATTGTATAAATATATATTATATTTTATGCAGTATTTATATGTGAGCAAGTTCATAGTTCGAACTGATTTATAAATACGACAAAGAAGCAATAACTCCACATTTTAAGAAATGAATGGCAGAATTTGTTGGAATACGATTTCCAACTGAAATACCGAGGAGTAAAGAACATGCTAATGTGAATATAATATCAAGGATTGCTGGTAGTTTGTTTGCACAATATCAGACATTAGATGTAGAACAGACACCTCATCATACAAGGCATTTTATCATTGCAACATTTCACCATTATAGCAATTCATCATTGCACATTTGAACATTATAGCAATTCATCCTTATAGTATTTCGTCACCATAACATTTCATCATTGCATAAAGTGCATTTATCTATTATCCTACAACAGAATTCATTATAGTAAAACACAAAGACATCTGAAATATCTATAAATAATAAAAACATGTACATGCATTTAAAACAGCAGTATTTAAAGTAATAAGTAAGTATTAAATATATTTAACTTTTACTTTTAAATTAAAAAATAATTGTCTAGATTAATTACTATAACTTATTATTATATAAATTTAGCTTTAATATCACTTTACATGAAAGAGCTTTACAAGAGATGTTGTCAGTTCGACAGTCAGCATAAAATGTGGGCACTGCTCCTGTACACCGAGGGTATATCAAAGCATAATCTGATAAGAAATTTCTTTGTAAGGCCAGTTTTTCTGTGATCTTAAGATCACAGGCATCTTATTGATGAAATGTTATGGTGATGAAATATTATAATGAGGAATTGCTATAATGTTCAAATGTGCAATGATGAATTGCTATAATGATGAAATGTTGCAATGATGAAATGTCTCGTATGATGAGGTGTCAAGGAACCGAACATAAACCAGGAAGATCAAATGTTAGTTATATCAATTTGATCAGAAAAAGACGAAAGCGTCGGAGATTACGAAAAAACCGTATTCTAGGAAGAAAGAAGTTCATAGGAATGAAACCAACATTCAAAGGAAATCGTTTCAAAATAGTTTCCTATTTTCAAATCTAAAGATCGATTAAAGATATCTGATAATATGCTTGTATTGGTAATGGACATAAGATCTATTGGTAATTCCAGAAAGTTATTAATCTGAGTAAGTGATTAAGAGAACCAAAGATTTATCTCATGTTGGAATTAAGAAACTGTTTCACTAAACAGAAGGCAATTTTCTCTTACAGAAAATGCAAGAAACCATTAAAGAGATAGTAAAACGATGAGTCAACAGTACAAAATGGTAAAAAACCAAAGAAAAACCAAAGAAATTTTAGAGAAGATTGTTATAGATGTTGCTGTCATAGAGCTTACGTCAACCGACAAATGGTATGTTATTTTTATTATAGATAGATTTATAAAATTACTAAGTCTAACAGATACGGAAAATAAAGATGAAAAAATTAATGTAAAGACGATAGTGAACAACTTGATTTGCAAATATTGTAATCTATCAAGTATGGTAATAGGAGAGGACAAAATTTTAAAAGCGAATGGTTTAGAAGAACTGTGGAAGAATAAAATGAGAATTCGTTTTGTTTTATCAGTATCAATTGAATGGTTAAGTGGCAACGACTATCAGAATAATGCTGGATTCACTTGGCGCGAATTATTGCCTCAAATGTACACCTGGTTCAGTTCATTAAAAACTCCTATAATAAAATGAAAAAATAAATAATGTTACAATATAGGGACATACATACTTACCCGTGTCTGCATTCAATTTGTTCAACCGAATAAAAACTTATATTATAGGAAGGAAGGAAATTGAAGAATATTTTTTTAACATAAGCATATAATACATAGTAAATAATGCATGCAAACTTTCAAAATGTAGAAATGTTCAGTTAAAAAAAAACTATATAAAACTATTTTTAGTAACTCTTTAGACAATTTTTTTTAAAATTAAAGCCGAAAATTTTTGATAAAAATACCAATAACTCTACTTTGAGTTGTAGAGAAAATTAAGAAATAATTTCGTAAGATTTTTCATGAAATTCAATCAATTTAATATTTTTACAACAGTTCAGATAATTCAAAAATATCCATCGAAACTCTAGGTTTTTGAGGAGATGAAGAAATAACAATGTAACATTTAGCTTGTACTTAAAATAAATTGAGTTTTTACCTCATTTGCAATTTACCAGGAGCAGTGGAACCAGAACCTTCAAATGATGAGTTAAAAAAAACGGAAAACATAAGTTTTCCGATAACTTAAGTTTAAAAATAATATTTTTTATAAAGTATAAAACATCCAAATCATTAATACCATTCAAAATGGGAAAGATTTTTATAAATTTGGGAAATTAACGGAAATTTCCAAAGCCTCATAAAATCAATAATTATAAATCAATAAATATCAAAAATTTGGATTTTTCAAAAGGTAAAGAAGATTTCAGCCAAAACGAATTTCCAAGGAACAGAGAAATAGTTTATTCGAATATAGAAACTTTTTTATAATAAATTTTAGTTTTCAATTAATCGGACTTACATTTATTCTAAAATAATTCCATTAATTTACATAAATTGGCATAAATTCCTAAAAAAACGCAAAGAAAATTAATAAAAGTAAATTTAAAATACACGTTGATGAAAAGTATTATTTAAGAGCTTGAATAATGATTTCATAAATATACGAGATCACAATCCAAGCCTTAAAATATACTTTATTAAAAAATTTACCTGTCAGCCATTTTAAAAATAGCTAATTCATAAAATTAATCATAATCGTAGTTCAATGTTCATTAAAACTTCTATTATAGAAGTTTTTAATGAACTGAATCAAGTGTAAATTGCTACCAAGAAAAGAATATTATATGCTAATTCTATACTTCAGATTTTTTTTCGAAGAGGGATAAGTAAATTTTAAGCAAACAATTCAAAAGATAAGGATTTTAAAGACGATAAAAGAATTAAACAAAATTTTGAAATGTGGAAGAAGATACTAGTACACTGATGAGTACACTGAAAGTATTCAAAGGACCACATACAATAAAATAAAATTATATTCAAATGATGGTCAATATAAAATTCTTAGTTCGTTTCAGATCATTTAGTGAAAAATACAATGAGGCATTGATGAATTGAACCTTTAGATCTCTTTTTCGTCAATCTTTAGAAAGGGAGAGTTACGATATTACGTCAAAGATCAAAGACAGAATATCAATCTATTTTTTGTACATTTTGTAATCCAATACAATTTGTTTGTGATCATGCAAACTCATCTAATAAAAGAACTGTATAATTATCTTATGGAATCAACAAACCTTAAAATGGATTCAAGTGATCTAATTATTCATAAATGTGCGCATTGCATGAATTGTGCGTTGCGTTTTTGGGAGTTATATGTTGCATGCAACAAAATCATTGATACTTTTCAATTGATTCTTTCCAAATCCAACCATTATTATATTATTTTTCTCCTTTTTTATTATTTCTTAAACTTCATCATCCAGTCATATAATTGTCTTGATGCTATTGTATTTTTTTTGTCAAATACAACAATTTGTATTACTTTTTAATAATACAGTAGTATATAAAAAACAATTATGTTTATTAAACAATTTACCAAGCATTTATATCTTTATGAAGAGAGGATAAAATGAAAAATGAACAGTGAGAGTCAGCATATTTTTCTGGCCATTTTCCGAACAAAACATTAAAAAAATTATTTTCAGCAAACCTCTACATCTCACCTTAGGAATTTCTGAAAAGAGATTTTTAATTTGGAACCTCCGATTGTTTTAGAAGACTCATCACTGTGTTCTCCGGGGGAAAATTACATTTGACGCTGAGATTTATTTAAATGCGACATGTATTAAAACAAATAATAATTGATGGGGAAATGCGGAAATTTTATGCATAAGTTGTTTGGAAGTAAAATAAATCAGACTTGTTGAACTCATGTTTACTTATTTATAATTAAAATCACAAACTGTGATCCCAAAACCTTTTTTACTGACCACAAATTTTAATATATATATTTTCACTAAGGTCATTAATAACAATAAAAATTTAGACAATAATCAAATAAAACTCTTTAAATTTTAATTAATGAATTAAATGAAAATTTCATTATTAGAAATGCTTTTTTATTTTTGTTAAAGACTACAAAGACATACAATTGAAAAAGACAATAAAATATTTTTGAAACAAACCTGTCAAGGACTCCTATATATTTTTCTTGGTGTATAAAATTTCATCTGTGACCTCAATTGATATCGCAGTCCGTATTTTTGGAGTCACTTCGCTAATCTTTAGAAGTATCATCTAATAAAACGTTTTTCATAATTTTTATTTCAAACAATTTTTAACGCAAACCGGTCAATTTCATTAATTCTGAAAATAAAATGTTTTTCGATCAAAACAAAGAAACTAAAATTTCTAAATATATAAAAAAATTCTACAAAATAAATAAAAGAATATTTTCATGATGAAACAAAACATGAATTTTAAGATAATTCTGTCTGAAAATTAATTGAATTTATATTATCAAAATGAAATAAAAGATAAAGAGAAAACGTAAATCCTAAAAATTATATTATTTTAAAAATTACATGAAAATTTACGATTACTGAATGTTTCAGGAAAACATTCCAAATCCCTTTTCAATACCAAACAATGCCAAAGTTTATAAGAACATTGAAAAATTAAATGCAAAAATATATCAGAAATGGAAATGAATTTATATTTTTTTATTTAATTATATAACTAAGAATTAAGACCAAAAAATCTATTTCTGACTAGTAGATTATATATATATATATATATATGTGCAATATATTTAATACAAAATAGCTATAAGTTGTTTAGAAAATAAAGCATAAGGTTCAGAGCTATCAAATATCTGATTACAATTACATCACAAATAATTTGTGTTTCACTGCTGAATGTGATACGAGTTTTTTGTCGGTTTTATATGTCTGGAGCATGTTGTGCTTATTTTTATTTTACAATATTATTATTATTATTATAATTAATTATAACTTTTATGTTTTTTAATAAAAATAAATAATCAATTCTCAATTATAATAAATTTACTCTAGAAAATTAACATTATTATAAAATGAAAAATTTTAAAAAATCGATTGGAAATTAAAATATTAAATAAACGGAAAAATCCAAAAAAATATGAAAATTAACAAAAGTAAAGAAGACGGATTAAGTGTGACAAATGAGTGATTATTTATGACTAATTATTAAAAGAGGAGTAACTTATTTTTATGTTGTATAATAATTTCTATATTATTAAATTATTAATTTTAATATTATCATAAAAATTATCTCAAAACATTTTTACAGGAGACTCCATTGGGCTCTACAATTTCTAACATTAAAGATTAACAGATATACTAAATAAATTAACTGATATTATCATAAATTTATTTAGATAAATCTTTTCTGATTACCGCTTTGAAATCTGAACTCTTCTTTTCAAAAGAATCTGACATTGAATATAATCCTAGTATATCTAGGAAGGGACGATCAGCCGCTATACCCAGCTGAACCTCAAGCCTGTGTATAAAACACAATTGATATATAAACCCCTAATATTTTAATAGAAATCACTTTTACTGTACTATAACTTTACTATAAGTGAGGAGGATTAGAAAATAGAAATTGGTGAGAAAGGTTTTCGTCAATTAGGATTCAATTAGATTTAAGAAAAAGTTCCTTCATGTTACCATTAATATTTCAAACAAAATTCTTTCAGTTTTATTAACAAATTTATTCAATTGCATAATTACCGATGCTATCTTTCGGCTGGTGGTTTTTAGACAACTTTATCCTAGTCTCTTCATATCTACTATTAGTCCCATAAAAATATAATATATTTTATATTTCAATAGGTGATACTTCCAAGAAAGTTCTGTGATGACTTAAACAGGAAGTGGTAGGAGGGTACTGATGTCAGGTAAGGTAGCTGTAATAAAGATTTCTAGTCAAAGCTTAAGTTCTTTGGAATCGTTAATCTTGCAGAAAGTGGATTAGTGTTGTCTTGGTTGAAGAAAACTCTCTTCTAATTTTTCTAAAACAAAAAGAGCATCTTGAACAAGAAACGAATCTCAAAAATTTAAATTACATCTCTGATGGTATTACAATTAAGATATTCGGTGGCTGAAAATCATAGCTAGAATTCTCTTTTTTTGTACTTTTCCCTATTTTAGTTACATATGGTCGACAGTTACACACAATTTTGTGCTTTCTATATTTACTATATTATTTTAAGAATAAATATTATTTTCTAAACCTCTTGCGTGCTGTACACTGAGAAGGCTAACTATAAAGAATATTTGTTTGTCGAAAATTTGGAGGATCCAGGTCGTTTCATTTGACTGGGTTTTGGCCATAAGTAAAATGCTTTGAAAATTTCCTATTTACTATTCTTTAAATAGTCCATTCAAATATAAAATAAAATTTGTCATTGAGTATTATGTCGGAAAATTTGTATTTTAATCCGTTAAGAAGGAATAAATTTGGAAGAGAATGATATTTCCTTTGTGGAATTAATTTGCTGCTATTCTTGTAGTTCACTCCTTGTAATAAAATTAATTTATTCAAAAGTAAAATATTCTCAATCAAAAATTGAAAAATAAATAATTACCTAATTGGAGCTAATTTTACTATTTTAATTTTAAGTCTTCTTTAGTTTTTCGGCATTTTATCTTTAACTAAAATGACGATAAAGTAAAATATATATGTAAAAATAAATATTCTGTTAGTTTTTTAGTTAAATTACTGGAGGAAATATATTCAAAAATATAATTCTTTGGAAAATTTATATTTTTTGTAAAATTAAAATATACTTTGTTTGAAAATGTAATATAAACTATTTGAAATTCAAAAATAATTTGATATTTTATAGTAAATTTTTACATTAAATTTTGAATTTATAATGAATATATATATATATATATATATATATATATCACAAAACTGGTAATATATTAACATAAATACATAGAATACGAGATTTTGATACAAATCAGGCATGCTTAACCTAGGGTTGCCAGACGTCATGGTTTTCCGAGATTGTCCAGGATTTTGTTATATTCTGGTGTCCCGAAATAAGTTTCGGGACGCTCAACTGTCCCGGTTTTTCAGAAAAAAATATTGAAAAAACTTGTGACACTTCTGGTTTCTTTTTTCAAATTCTCGATCCAGCTTATATATTTTTTACTGAGTTTCCATTACGGTTTTGTTTTGTTTGTTTATTTATTTCTAAATTATTTGATTGGTAGCTGATTGAAATTTATTGTTAGCTGTTTGTTGGGGTTGTTAAATTTAAAATTATTATAATTTCCTTATAATTTGAAACAGAATGTTGAAAATTAAAAGCCGTAAGGAATCAACAAATTATCGATTTAAAATTTGAGAAACGGCTTAGATGCAGAGGATATTATGGGGAAGATCATGGTGAGAACGGATTTATCAGAATGGGTTCATAAAGGGTCAAAAGGCGAGGAAATGTTTAAAACAGAAAATCGTTAATTAATTAATTAAGGAAAACCCGAGTTAAGTAAACATAAAGAAAAGTAAACAAGTGGATTTTGGAAAACCATTATCATGACAGCATGAATAATGGGGAAACGGAAAAAAGATAATTACAAGGAAGATGCATGGTGGGGCAATTAATTATTTCCATTATCGGAGAAAAGAGTAGGATTTGAGGGATTAAATCAGTTATTAGATTTGGAGCAATAGAAGAATTGAAGGATCTTATTAGGTCAAATACTAATTGAAATGTGGATCGAAGGTGTTTATTGTTATAAAGTGCATAGAACCGAATAACCACAGCGAGACATATCAGATAGTTAAATCAGAGATCTCATTGCGATATTGGAATATTATAATTAGTTGTGTATAACAAATTTGAATTCAAATATACGTTGGGTGTTGTTTATATAATTGGTTTTGATACAACACGTGGAGTCAGTGACACCGACTGTTATTGTTATTATTATCATCTAATTTAAACTCAACATGTTTATAAAATATGTAAGTTGTAATTTTTAATTAATAAATATTTGTTTATTAATTTAGTTTTTATATTAAATTTACTTTATACCTTCAAGAATGCCAAAAAGAAAATGTAAATTTCTAGAAAAAATATACGACAGAATTTCCTTTTAATAAAAAAAGGAAAATTTGACACGAAAGCGTTTTTTAAACATTGTAATTCAAGCTTTAGTATAACTCAGGGTGGTTCATCAGATATTAACGACCACATACAAAGCCAGAATCACAAGTTAGCAGTTTCATCGTCAAGTATGAGCAAACCATATTTTTATTTTAAAGTTCCTTATTTGAGTTATTCATTTTAAGTTATTTTTTAATTATGTACTTAATCTGCTGAAGTAATGGTCTAATTTTTTATTTTTATAATAAATAATTTATTCCTTATAAATCTTTTATTTTTTTGAAAAATTCCTTGTCCCGGTTTGCAGTGGTGGAAATCTGGCAACCCTTTACCGAAATGAAACATTGGGACTACATTACCTAATCACTTTATCAAAATTTTCTTTTAATTTAAACAAAAACTTAATAACTAAAAAGTTTTTTGTTTAGGTCGAAAAAATTATATAATCTGAGAACTTATTGACTTTCAGGAATTTTTAGAAAGAGCCACAAGTTAAGAACGTACAGTATCTGGCTAGAAAGTTACTTAAAATAAAGGATATTTTTGATATCACAAAAGCAAAATAAGATGTATCCAAAGTTTCTGGAATTGGCTTTGTTCCTAATATCTAGACTAAAATGATGGATCTTACGAACGTATAGTAAGCTTCAATAATTCAAAGATTCTAACCTAGGAGGTCACAATATATTTTACATTAAAGTTTTTTATTATATCAGTAAAATTAATTAACGTCTTTTTTACCATTGTTTTTTTTTCATTTATGTTGAGGATACCTAATCAAATAAATTAATCGCTAAAATAAATGAAATAATCTGTGGGAAAAGGTATAAATTGGAGAGAATGTCGTTCCGGAACTCTGAAAACTAAAATTGAGAACAAGAAATTAAAATTGAGAAGAGGAATAAGAAAAGAGGAAAACAAAAACAGCTTGGGAATTAAATTTTCTTATCATTCAAAATAAGAAGTTGATGGGCAGTCGAGAAATGAAAAAGTTGATTTGGTAAAGACGCCGAAAATTGTAAGCAAGCAACAACCTAATTGAATTTTATTATCATTAAAAAAAGAATTAATGGGCTGTCGAAAAATGGAATAGTTAATTATCATAGCATTTGTCAAAGATGCCTAGAAATTGTGGGGTTAGTGGTGTGGATGACCTTCACCCCATTACATACAAAATAGTTTTCGCCCGCCAATGGTTACCCGTTGCTAGGCAAAGTTGGAACTGTAACCACTGGTCACAGGACCTCCAAAGAATAGTTCCGATATCAGAACTGCTAAGGGTTAGTCCTATGTCGGATTCAGCGGACTGCCGTTAGAACGCCTATGCCCGTCTTATCTTTCAGGTCCCTTAATTACTTTCTCTTTACTATTTTCCTTTACTACATTCACTCGCAAATAACAACACAATAAGCTAAAACAATTTTATTTATTATCAACTAAATGGGTTTAGTTTTTCAAAAATATGGATTTGCTAGTTCATTTAGGCACTCCTTGGGCACGACGACGCAACTGTTCAGTTCGACCCGGTCTGGCATGTGAGCGAATTTTCTTGTTGGTTGATTGGGGTTTTTCTTGGTCGCGATAGGCCAATTGTGCCGGTGCGAATACCAGAGGGTAAGTTACTGCACTACCCTCCTGGCACGCTGACAGGGCGACCTCCAATCCTTTGATCTGCGTCCGTTGCGCTTGATTTAATACTCTTTCATCTTTCCAGCCCTGTTGTGCTGCAGTGAGGCGCTGGTATATCTCCTTCATTTTTGCCGGCTCTGCCGAAGTGGCTTTTAGTCTTTGTAACTCCTGGCTTTGTTGGAGGAGCTGACGGTGCATGTGCATGTTTTCCCGTCTGAGTTCTTGCAGTTCCTGGTGGAGTATTCTTGTTGCTTCCATTTCTAAATTAGAATATTTAAACATTTACCATTATCAACATTAATTAAAATTCTTTTTCAGCCCTTTCCTTAATTATCACGATGGTCAAAATGGTCTGTTGTTAATTCCATGAATCTCAGGTATTGTGTATTGTTGACCTGATTCATTTAGTCGAAATTCGCGACTCATTTCACGGTTTTACCTTTTATATTATGAGTTGGTGATTTATTGAAATAGCTAAGGAGATCAAATTATTCATTTATTCTAGTAATGTATTCGTAATAGTCAAAATTAAATAACAAATAAAGCATTAACATTTATTGAAAAATACAAATTAATCACAATCGATTGTCGCGTTCACTTAGACTCACGGATATGAGTATCTTTTCGATTCTTGTTTGCAAAGGTCCATTGGGGATGGCGACTGGCGCAAGTGTGATCTCCAGTTCGGCGGGATCCGAGCCGATTGCGAAGGTCTGGTTGTATTAGCTCCTTTGGTATAACCAACTTGGTTGGGGCTGTCATTTGCAACAGCCTTGGGTCATCCAACTCGAAGGAGACTCCATACGGCGGAGAGAAACTGTCTGTGCTCGGGATGATTCCGTTTGCTATATCCCGGTTGATCTGGGCCAGTCGTTGTCTGGCTAGGACCGCTTTCCGATGGTTTTTGCGCTCCATTTCTTCCATTTTCATGGCCGTGTATTCGGCTCGTTGTTGGACCTCTCTCGCTGGGTTTCTGCCAAGTTCGCGCTTGATAGCGATACTTGGTAACTCTACTTCATCTTCTCTGTCTTCGGATCGTCCAGGCCAGCTTGATTCTCCGTAAGTGGACAAGGGGTATCCGTTGTCACATAGCGCCTGACGATACCGGGTGGCAGAAGTGCTCGAGATTTGGAGTGTTATCCGGGAGTCATCCCTCCATCCTCCTTGAGGATCTCTACGATCTGAATAAGCAAATAGTTTAATTATAAAATTTTATCTACAAACACTATTCATGGGGCAAAAGTAATACGTGATATGAGAATGAATTATGCTAATTACGTGTTTCTACATAGGTTGATTTTAGTGTGAAGTTAATAAGAACGAAATCACGAAAATTACCTCGCTGTTCTTCCCCACTCGACATAAGGGTGTCATTATTTGAGGTGCGTACCTGTCTAGAATCCCTCGTTCGTTTGCAACTATGTTCGGCGTTCATTGATAGAGAATTCATTGTGAAGATTCAGTATGACGCCTAAGATTTTGTTAGTACTTTTATAGATAAGAGCTTGGACTTATGGTGACGTGTTTAATTCAGAAAATTTAGAAAGATAGCTGTTATTTATTTACAATTAATTGTTGATATTTAATTAGTTCGGTTCAGCTCCTTTGAAGCGGTCACCGACGTCGATGATTTCGCATTTTAATTACGATCATGTATCAATTCACTGGTGAGTAAGCAATTTGAGTTTTACTGTTATTTACTTAACATTTGCCGTCTGGTATTGGGTCAATGTTCGTGAGTCATGATTCATGTTCTGCTTACCTGGTCATTAGTTTGATGGATGATCTGTCCACGTTTTGTTTACAGATATCTTCATTGTTAATCATATTTGTTCTTCGTTGATTTTAATGTGGAATTATTCACCAACGTTATATTCAACTCATGGAATGGACTCCTCTACTGCTTCGTCGCTGGATTAATTTTCTCGGTTACGATCAGGGAATTCCGAACTAACGCTATCCGCTTCGGGTTCCGGTGGTTTCGAAAAATATTCCTGACGGGACTATTTGACTATGCATGCTTATCGTGAGGACGATCATTATGCAAGATAGCTCGATATCCATATTTTGACGAAGAATCTACTGGTGGTGTGATGACTTTCAACATTTGGATTTTGATGCAATATGATACTTTGTTGTCGCTTGCAATATTTAATTATTTTCGCTAATTTAATCAGGGTTTTTATTTATCATTTTTATCATTTTGTAAGGTACTTTATTATTTATTATCTGGGTGTAGTATCCGATTTCCATTCGTTGGTCTAGGCTGTTTGGCTAGCAGATTTGTGACAACTAATCCTATTATTACTAGTCGTGACTGCGTTATACTGTGAACTATTTTAAGTTACCTCAATTTGATCCCTAGTCTTATTATGGTGTTCAATTATTATTGACTACCTAATGACAACTAAGTTCTTTTAGGGTACGATTGCATTACGATGTTTGTTATTATTACTCTATTACATTGTCGTAAATTAATCTTGTTATGTTATTTAGTATCGTTACGTCAGGTTCAGTCTATTATTATTATTTTTAGTTACCTTTTACTTATTATCGATGGTCTAATTATATTATTTTAACGAATTTAATCATTAATTCATCCTTTAATCAATCAATTGCATCTTTATCCTTCAACTAGTTAGTAAAAATTATTAATTTCGTTTTCTATTTATCAATTGCCAATGCTTAAACTACCAATCATTTTACGAAAGTTAGTGGATCTCTGTTACATCGATATCTTTAATCTTGGATTTAATTATTTCTGCTCAATCATCGACAATTTGGTTGTCCATCATTTTAGTAAGGTTCAATTTCTTTACACTAATTGTTCGGGTGCTTGTTCATGGGTTTCATTAATCTGAATTGATTAAAGGACGATTTAATTGTGAATCATCTTTGAAATTTAATTTCTTTACATTACATAAGTAGTCTAATCATGGATTTATCATATTTAATCGATTAACTACATTTTAATCATTTTATGAAAATTATTCTTTTTTGTCGCGTCGATATTTTAATTATGCATTTAGTTATTTTGGACAATTCTATCATTTTATTAAAATTAATTACTTTACTTCGCATCGAATTTTAATCGTAATTTTGTGACTTTTGGTCCATTTAATGACTATTTTATCATTGTATTAAAATTGATTACTTTACTTCGCATTGAATTTTAATGACAATTTTGTAATTTTATTAAAATTAATTTCTTTACATCGCCTCGAATTCAAGTCCCCACTTCCCGAGCCTCACTTCAGTCCTAAGGTTCTTATGTTTATATTAGATTTTACGAGTGCCCACTGGACTACTCGGTGTTATCATTTTAACCAATTTGTAGTTTGAAAGTTTAGGTCGATTTTTCGGGAGATGAGTGAAAGAGAGCCAGCCAAAAGACTAGTTCTCAATCATCCCACCGCCCCTATAATGGATAGAATATTTACGTTCGAGATCCGTCGTTACGCACGACAGAGCTCTCACGGGCACACACTATAGGCGGAGAAGCCGCACTTACACAGTGTGACTAGTTGTGTTTTGATTTTAATGTCTTGCATATTGTGTGGCTGTGGGCCAGAAAAATTTCGACTCATTAAATAAATTCATCTCTCGAAATACATATATTGAAGCATTACAGTTAAAATCATAGTTGGCCATTAATTCATTTCATTCCTTCAAAAATCATGCGACAAAGAATTCCCACATGCACGAGCCAGTAGAGCTTACCTGAAGATACTTGCGTTCGTGATGTGGAAATAGTTGCCGAGAGTTGTTTCTATCACTGAAAAGAGTTCTCCTGAATAGTAGTTATTCACTGAGTGAAAAAGTATATCTAGTGATTAAAACTTTGTGAAAATGGATTGGTATTTATACCTGTTCTGTGACCCTAATCTTGCGTGTTAATTTTTATGCGTTAAAACAAAATTTGACCTTGCCATTATGTATCTAATTTATTTCTAATTTTTTATTATTTTTTCGATTTATTTGACAATTTAATCATTAACAAGTAATTTTATCATTTCTGATTAAAATTACTTTATTTTGTTCAATTTATTCATGAACTCTTTTAATGTTTTTCTTAAATTGTCACTTTTTCGGTCAAATTTTTGTTATAGTGCTATTTCTATGTCAATTTCGTGCATATCTTGGTGCATTTGTTACTATTTTAATTTAATTTTATGTTTTCTATTTTATATTTTTAATTATATGTTTTTCTCGCATTTTTAGGTGGTTACTTGATGTTTATGGGTCCGACTTTTGAATTTTGCATGTTATGTTTGCGTGCTGTTTCCAATCTATTTAAACAAAATCTTGTACTGGCCCAAAAAAATTGTCAATAAATAAACAAATGTAAAAGCCAATGACACAAATGGGAAAAAACAACAAATTATTGAAAGAGAATAAGTTTAAAGAGAGACGGGGTAAATAAAGCTAAAGTGAAATCAATTGTGATAAAACTGAATTAAGTGATAAAAAAAGAAAATATGTTGAACCTTTGGAGAAAAACAGTGAAGTGTGAAGATAATACTACAGGGAAGATGAAGAAAACACAGTTAAACTAATCGGTCTAGTGATACGAGTATATCGAAGAGTTTGAATAAAGAACCAGCTTGGAGGTCACCTATTGTGACGTAAAAAGTCCTGATACTTAAATCTTGAGGGTTTAATCTTTCGTGTAATTGTTTAAGAAAACTCGAATTGATTATACTTGTGATAAACAATAAATATTGAGAATATCGAAGATTTTGTCGTTACTGATATTTCAAAACACGATTGGAGTCAGATCGATAATTGATAGTATTTAATTTCACCGACAACCCAAACATTTAGAATTACATTTATCTTTATTTAAATTTCTATAATTCAATGTTCGTTCATTTTTAATATAAATTCTCAACTTTTTAAGTGTTTTTTAATTATAATAATTATGGTATATTTTCAGCAATATATTAATTTAGTTATTTATTAAGACAATATTATTTAAAACAGGTTTGCCCCACTTAAAATATATAGTGGGCTAATTTAAAAATACATAAGCGCCCGCAGAAATAAATCCTGGGGGGGGCAGAACCAAAACAGAGATATAGACATAAAGCTTGATACTTATTTTGTAGTAAAAAGTTGTGTTCTTTTATAGTTAAAATTAAAATAATAAAAATTGGACTGTTTCAACATTTATTTTTATTCATACCAAATATATAATGAGCCATATATATGTACATAGATGACTTATACAGATAAGAAAATACACAGTTTTGTTATACAAATAACTTATTTTATAAAATCTTTGCAAATGGGTATTGATCCTGGATACGCTTTTGCACGCCACTAATTTTTTCCCGCCATTGTCAAGCAACCGCCGTAGGCTTGACCAACCATTTTTTATAGATCAAGGCCATATTTTACAAGATACGAGATAATAGTTTCTGATATATATTCGGCGTCCATACGTTCTAATGGAACAAATCCTAGAAATTCTTCCCGGCAGCAAAATTCATTAGTGGACATTTTATTTATAAATCTTATTCCAATAGATAATTGCTCTATTCCAGATATATTACACGATTCATCTGCAATTATTGAAAGAAATGGGCTTTTCTTTGCATCTTCAATAATATTTTCTCTTAAAACATCATTACAAATTCCTATTAATTCATTTTGTACGCGATGTGAAATGTAAGTAGCGTTTGAAGGACAACTTTGTAAATGATTACTCAAAATAGAATCTTCTGCGTCTATTCTAAACTGCAGTAGGTTATTGAATATTGCAGTTTTATTTGTCTTTCCCCGAAAAGGAATATTTTTATTGCACAAAATACAATTGTTTTTACAATTGGCAACAATTTTTTCCTATTATTTTCTATGGTCTGCTCTAGCACCGAATTCATCATCTCAGCAACATTGCTGCGCTTATTCTGTATAATCTGGCTGAAATTATTGGCTTTATTAATTGATTCGCGATGCCACTTTGATTGTAGATGTAGTTTCGCACACTCATGACATTTTTTATATTTTGTAAATTCTTTTAAAATAAAAGCACCTTGAATTCCTCTATCAACATGAGGTTTAAATAAGACACAAGTGCGACAAACAACACCTTTCAATTTTGCAGAATATGACATTTCTGGATAATCATGCAACCAAGTGTGTCGAAAGGTCCAAGAACTGTCCAAAGAATCGTTCTTGAAATCATAATATGTTTCTGGTGTCCAAGGATGCTTCAACGATTTAAAAACTATATCATCTGGTGTATGTAAATGATTTATAAAATTCCCTATGTCCAATTCGTTGTAAATTTTTGTGGTATTTTCTGGAGTACCCGTAGTAGATGCGAATGGTGTAGAAGTAGAGGCTTTCATTGCATGCGTATCATTATTATCGAGTTTCGTATTATTGTCCGCAATTTTTAAATTTGATTCTTCGAGCCGCTGCTTCTTAAAAAAATTCCGTATATCCATTTACTAATCTAATAAAAAAATGAGGGTGTCAGATCTATTTAATTTAACATTTAAGACAAAAGATGCCAGATTTCACTTGTTTTTTTTCACGGAACAGCATGCTCATAAATTACGGAAGCAAGAATTATTTTTGCAACAATTTTGACATATTTTTTATTGAACAACAACAAAAAAAACAGAAAAGCAAAAACAAATAATGAAAAGTATGGTTTTCTTTGAATGACAGTAGACAAACTCGCAAATAAAAAACAATCTTATTGCCAATATTTTACTTAACTTGTGAGGTAAATATGTATCTACATATAACACTATATAATAAGTGTCCTACCAGTGCTAATATTTGGGGGTTCTTAATACCACTATAATGCCTCCAAACTGTGCAAGTTTCAACCCAATCTGAAATTTACACTTCGAAAGCTTCCCTTGTAAGTTCTACAAAATTTATTTGAACTTTTTCTGTAATGTCTATAGTTAACTCGAAATCAAAAGAATCAAAACATTAATCGAAAGAATGTAGTCACTTTTAAATAATTTTAAAATTTTACTTAAATCCGCAATTCAAAATAATTCTTATAGACATAATTTTTTAGAACCCTTAAATTATATACTGATTAATAGTAAAGTAATTTATTATATTTACCTGGATACCTGGTTCTAGTACTTCAATATGTATAATGTATTTCATTCAAATTAATTAGAGTCTATTTAAATTGAAAATAACACTAAATAAAAACAAAAACGTATGCACTTCTTCAAAAGATGAACAATAAATGATAAATTAAAGAACTTGGTTTTATAAACATGTTTTATTATTAATCTTAGGAAAAATAATTTAACGACTTCATAGAAATTGGCGCGCTTAAGACAATAATTCTATGTGTATGTGTGTGTGGAGAGCAGTGCCGCTTATTGTTATTATATAGAATCATTAATCCCATATACATAGGATCAAATATCTACAAATTTGATAAATTAAGAATAACATTGCAAAGATACAGTGAATCTAAGAAGGACATTAGATTATAAAAAAAATTTTCGATCATCGAAAAAAAAATCTTTTATAGTAGAACTAAGTAGAATTTTCTAATAATATTTTATGACCTTATATTTTATATTTAAATAATCTATTTTTTTTCTTAAAAACCGCGAATTGGTATTTATTTCAAGAAGCCAGGGGGCAGCTGCCCCCCCCCCCTTGCGGGCGCCTATGTATATAATATTTTGTAGCTTTTTGGAACGGGTGGAAATTTAAAACAGAATAAATCATCATTTTACTTTTCAATTATTATTCATAAATTAACAATAGAACTGATAAACATTTATTATTTTAATAATTAAAATCAATCAATAAAACAATTGAATATTTAATCAGTGAGTTATTTGTTTTTCTTTTTTTTCACAAAGCTTTTTTAAGTGGAAATTTTTACATCGTAGTTGATACTGTAGATCTTCATCACGATTGCACTGCAATCAAATTGTAAAAACATCACAAAAGAGTTTTATAAAATTGTGTATAATCTCACGGGTCACATAATAATACGTGGTGGGATACACACAGCTTGAGAGCCATAGTTGGTCACCCATTGTTTAAATGATGCATACTCTCATATTTAAATTAAGAATTGTATTGTAACAATAATTATTTTGATAAAATTTATTTCAATAAAAACTACTAGTTTTTTTTGTTTATAAGCTTAACAAAAGCATGCCCATTGGCCAACATTAAAGAAGTTTATTATATTTGAAGAATATTTAATAATATTTTAAATTTTTTAATTATATTTTTTTAGATTAGTAGAAATTTATAAAGAAAAGTTAAAATTGTAATTCGGCAACAATCCAAAATATAAATAAAAAAACGTAATCTCACTGATCGCAAGGATCAGATAATAAACTTGGAATTTATAAAAAGACATTCAAAATTTAAAAATTCAGTTTATATTTGATTCTTTGTGTTCTTTCGATTGAAACTCCAAACAATATATTTTATATGCAAAATATATACCAACTAAAGCCTTGTGAAAAATCCGTCTAAAAACTATATTTTTCCAGTGATATGTTTTCATTATTTATAATAATGTATTATTTTATATTATTTGTATGTATAATTTTATATTAAAATCCTTACATGTTACATTAATTAAGAAATTATTCAAACAAATTAATAATTTGTTTAAATATTATTATAAAAATAGATATTAAATAGATATTATTTCTTTTTATGGTTTCAGCAACAGCAGAAGCTCGGATACAGATGCTTTTATTCATCATAAAGTAGAAAAGAAAAGAGTGAATTTCGAGTAATGAATACATACAAATTAAACTTCTGTATAACATGAAAACAAATTTTTTTACAATAATTATTTTGATGGCGGGTTTCTCACACTATTCGGGCTTTCTGTTGGCTCGGACTTCCCATTAGCCAATTAATTTCTATTTTTATTAAATATTTCCTTCTGGGGACCCCCAATCGATTTAATTTTATTATATTTGGATTTGTCTCGTCATTTGACATCCGCCCATACCCATTTCCCCGATAAATATTTATTTTAAAATTTTAATTGATTTTTGCCTTTTTAATTATTATTTTGAATATCAATGTTTTTATTGATTTTCCATTTTTTACTTTTGTGGATTTTGTTAACCCCAACAATACATATCTTTTAATATTTAATTTATTGCGACATTCCATAGAAATTCATCAATGAGATGGAATATAAACACCAAGTCGACTATCAATATTGATACCTTGTCCCTGAGTATTTCATAAAGTTCCGGACAGTGTAAACCCTTTATTCTCGTCTTTGAAATTTTCAATGACAGAATCAAGGTTCCTCGAATATAAGGGATGATTTGAGTCATAATTGGAAGTGTGAAGTAAGTGATATCAGGTAAAAGTATATCAAACCTACATTTTTTAAGTTTAAGGAAAAACGAATCGGTGTCTCCAGCAATGATGTTAATTTGGCAGTTGAATTCATCATGATGTTTTTGTAAATCTTCATACCGCAGCTAGTACATCCTAAGTTTAGATAGGTCCAGTACAGACTAGTCAATGTAACTGGGTCTATCCAAACACACCGAATCCTCATTTAACAAAACGGCAATCAAGTCATTATCAATTTTTAATGTTTTCTTAAATATTGGTTTTGAAGTGTATGTGATCAGTTTAGAGACTGTATTTTACAGCCTTAAATTTATACGGTTTTTATGGTTCTCTAAGCTTTTACCGTAAAGACTATTATTTAATAATTTTTATCCAAAGCATTGCTTGACTCTACCCTGAGTCGGGTATTTGTATCGATGTAATCCTTAAAAATATTATCCTGTCAAAATTGAATAGGTCTGTGAACATGCGTTAATTTTACACCAAGAGAAAGACAAAGCTTGAGAAGTCTTCAATGAAGAACATAGTTCTTCTTTGGGTAATGTGTGAGCATTAACCTCTCAACTTTTGAATCCGGAGGACAAATATTTTTAGTGGAAACTGGGAAATCGTTTAGTTTGTCGTGAATTGATTCGGGAATTTCATGATCAACCTCACTGGTATGGAATTCCCTCAATAAGGAAGTTTTTGTCTAAGAGCCACCAATATAAATTATTTATATCAATATATAAAAGCTCAGTAGTGTCGGAGTATACTACATGGTGCTTGTTTACAAAAGTTAACCCATCACGGATCCAACATTTGAAAAGGTTATACATCTCAATATCTTGGAGCAACTCTATATGAGATTTTAAAGTCATTAAAGCCGTATTCCAAAACATACTTGGAATTACCAAAACGTTAAGCTGTTCAAGCCTATTGTGTGCTATTGATTTTAACCTAAACTGCTGAAAAACGTCGGCAAGCA
Organism: Schmidtea mediterranea; assembly: GCA_022537955.1. Classification (NCBI taxonomy): domain Eukaryota; kingdom Metazoa; phylum Platyhelminthes; order Tricladida; family Dugesiidae; genus Schmidtea; species Schmidtea mediterranea. The sequence goes on from CM039679.1 coordinate 129,457,326, forward strand.
AGAAAACATTTAACTTTAAATAGATTAACATGTAATTTAGTAAGGTTACACAATTTGTTTCATCTCAAATGGCTATTGACTTATTAAACTCATCTTCTGTGACACCCTCCAAAATTGTTAGTAACAAATAAGTTGTTTCTACAACCTTTAAAAAAGTCGCAAAATTATATGGAAATATACCCTTGGAATCAATAACAATTCCTCGAAATTATGATGAAGTCAATGGTAAATAAGTCAAGGTTTCTACAGCACTTTTCAAAATTGAATTTACAAATTGACAAGAGTCAAAAAATATTTAATAAAAACTCTGGCTGATAATGTTAAAATCTTTTCACTGGTGGTGAGAATGCAACCGATACGCCAATTATCGCATTTACTTAACTCATATTTAAGAATATGGTGCAAATCATAACCACGTAAATTGTAGAAAACAACAAGCAAATTATATCTTATTTGTCTTAAAAAGTTACATTTGGAACAGGCCGCACCTAAATATTCGCCATCGTAATGGTTATGATCTTTAGCTGGTACCTTTATAGATTTATTGCAAAGGTAACCAATTTTTGCCGAACGAAACCATTGTAACTGAGCTGGTTTAAGGGGATTAATATCTTTCTTTGAATTATTTTTAAAATAAGGCAAGACTATATTAATCGCAATTTCATTAATTTCTGTCAAAAATTCTTCAACACAGTTTAATCCATAAAAATATTTATATGTTTTTTCCTCGGTAAAATTATTTATTAATAACAAACCAGCAGAAATAGGTAGATGGCGCTGGAAGTATTTATCATCCTTAGGTCTAACAGCCTCAAAATCTGCATACACTGTAAAAGGAGGTTTAACAGTCTTAACCAGTCCTAAAAAACTAATTTCTTATCTGAATGTAAGGTATATAAAGTTGTTTCTAACTGGTTTTTGACACATAATGCACAATGTTTTTCAAAAGCATCATCTAATTGAAATTCATTCAAACAGCGATGACACAATCTGTTTTGAACCCTAACTTAATTAATTATTTAATTATTTAAAAATATTTAAATCAATAAATTTGTTTAAATTAACGGTTTTCATAAGTTTTTATAAGTATTTAAAAACATAGCCAAATTTCTGAAAACTTTTATATAGAGCAATTCGAATTTTTTATACGGAAATACATAAAGGAAATTATAAAATTGTTGGGTTATTATTATTGAAAGTCAGTTCCCTCTGACTCATCGTGTGATTTTCGAAACAAATAAGTAAACCCAACATAAATTAATTTTATTTGCCCTTTACCACAGTTACAACTCAATCCAATTTATTTCAATGTTTTGTAATTACAATTTGTGATTTATTTGCACACTTCAACCACCGAATAAATTTGATTACCTTAAGGAAGTTATCCAATGTATAATCACTTTTTCTGATAGATAAAGTTTGACTTTACTTGGGTTTAGACTCCTTTACTGACCTGACTAGACTACTCGTTTGCTTCGAACACTGGCCATTTCGTGTTTTTTCCTTTTCCTTTTATACTCCTGCTCAGACTGTTTTCAGACAATTGTCAACAACATTTACTGCCATACTAAATTATTAAAAATAATTACTTCCCACAGACCACCTTAGCCGACATTTGTAAACAACGTTTCCTACATTACTAATATAAATTAGGAAATAATTACCTCCTCATAGATCAGAGGCGCCCATTTAATATTGTTTAGGCCATACTACCCTTGTCTATTATTCCGTCTACACGCTGGGTTTCTCATTGCCTCGGACTTCCCATTGACTCGGGCTTCCTATGAGTAATTAATTTTTTAAAATTAATTGGAATTTTGTCTTACATTATTTTCTAGGGACCCCTCACTAATTTTTTATTATTATTTCTGGACTCGTCTCTCAATTTAGCGTTCAACCATACGAGTTTTCCCGGATCAATACTACTTTCGAATTTTTGTAAATTTTTTAATTAATGTTGTACTTTTATCATTTTGGTGTTTTATTGATTTTACCGTGCTTTTTCGTACTACCGCAACAAAATTTATAGAGTATTTTAGAGTCTTAATTATTTAAAAAGTTTTTAAGAAACTTTAAGTAAACAACATTACTACTGATAATGGGATATTATTACATTTCAACATTACCATGGGAAAAATATCCCAACTCAAAAATATCCCAAAAATTTAAAATCCTTAAAAACCTCTTCCCAGCTCAAATTTCCCAAAATTTATTTTCTCTAAAAAATATTTCACAACTCAAAACTTTCCCTAATTTTCAAATTAAAAAAAATTCTTTCAAATCATTCCGAATAGACATTCTAAGAATACAAGATTATTTTGATTCTATATTTGTTTGATGATATTACATCAACAAATAAACTTTGATTTATACATTAAGTGCTATCATTCAACTACTTTTACATTGGAAACATATCCCAACCACAAATATCATAAATTTAAAACCCCTAAAAATTTTTGCCATCTCAAAAATACATTAAAAGTTAAAATCCCTAAAAACTAATTTCCCAACTCGAAATATCCCAAATTTTTCCAAGTGTAAAACTTGTAAATTTTTATAAAAATTATTCACAAGTCTTGAACATTATTTGATTATACATTGACAAATACCATGTACATTTATTATGATTCTAGAAATTTATATTTTGAATATTTCAATTTGTAATCATCAAAAACAAGATTTATAAAGTATAAATTAATTCCTTCTTCACCCGCCCGCTGATCCGCAGCGTTCAAAGACCGCCAGCCTGCCCACCATCCGCCAGCCCCCACAGAAGCTGATGTCTTAGTTTGTAAATTGAAACTATAAAATAATAATAACTGAATAATTCAACATATTTTATCAAAAACAACATTGAGGATATACTATATATATAAACCTTTCATTTGGGAAAAAATCCCAACTCAAATTTACCAAAATTAGATATCACTAGAAAAAGTTTCCAAACTCAAAAGTTTACCACAAATCAAAATACCTTGAAAAACATTCTCAAATCTTAATTTTTTTTTACAAATTTTTAAATACTTATAAACATTTTGTCAAATATTTATATATAGAAAATAATGACAATAATACATATCAAAATATATACAACTTTTCAAACAAATATTTTATACGTGGAAAATTTTATATTATTATTAACATTACATGTATTTTAAAGAGGATTATCGACGAATATAGAGGAATTTGATACTAGTTAATGTCAATAGTTATGAGAATCTTTTATCAACAAACACTAAACTAGAAAAATCTTTCTCATAGGAAAAATATCCCAACTCAATTTTCCCAAAACACGAAATCCTTAGAAAAAAGTTTCCCAATCCAAAACTTAAATTTTATTTTTACAAGTTTTTAAATACTTAGAAAAATTTTGTCAAATATTTATATATATATTAATAGAAAATAATAATACACACATTTAAAAATACATAAAAAATTTTTTATAAATATTCTATTCGTGGAAAATGTTATATTTTTATTATTATTAACTGTATTTTAAACATGTATTTTATTACATGTATTTTAAAGATGATTATTGATGAATATAGAGGATTTTGATGCTGGTAAATGTCAATATTCACAGGATTCTTTATCAACCACAACTAAACATGAGGATATACAAGGATAATATCATGATATAACTTTCCAATAGGAAAAATACTCCAAAAAACTCCAAATCCCTAGAAAAAAGTTCCCCAACTGAAAAAATTCCCCAAAACTCGAAATCTATTGAAAAATTTCCTAACCCAAAATTTCCCAAAAATTAATTTATATTTTTACAAGCTTTTAAATACTTAGAAACATTTTGTCAAATATTTATTTATAGAAAATAATGACAATACAAATATTTTATACATGGAAAATTTTATATTATTATTAATAATACATATATTTTATGAGGAATATCGATAAATATAGAGAAATTCTATACAAGTTAATGTCAATATTCATGAGATATTGTAGTAAGTCTACAATAAAGTATATAACAAAGACTAAAGTTACTGAAAAGAAATCAATTTCAATCGAAAATGTATATAAGATTATTCAAACTTCAAGTGATTGTAGGAAAGTCGAGCAATTTGAATAATCTCTATGTGTTCACTCACGGCATGCACCATTATATGTTTCTTTCGTTTCAATTGAAAAGGCAAAAAGATTAGGTTTTTCAAAATTAATAACCAAAATCGAAACAGTCGGTCATAAATTTCCAGTTGCAAATGTAACAACAGCTTAAAACAAACAAATCGATATAACTATAATACGATAAAAGGAAGAAATTTAATTTAACATTTAAAGATTATTTGTATATAACTGAAATAGATCAATTACAATCTTATATGATACACAGCTGTTCATAGCACTTCGAATCTTTTGAACTAACGAAAGATATAAAATTTCAATTTAAAATAAAAGATACAATAGAAAGTATTCAGTTCGACAATAATTTGAAAACAACATTGGGATTACCTCAAAATAAATACATCAAAGAAGGTAACTCTAATGAAGATATAGTATTACCGAAAATAATTAAGCTTCATCTATAATAATTTTATTGAACTATAATTGTTGCTGATTCCAGTGTTCCACTATTGCAGTCAGTATGGATTGAGAAACAGGAACAAGATGAGATTATACAGATAACAGTGGGAAATCCAATGAATTTACCTCTTTTAAAATCATGTCTATACAATATAGATATAAATATACGTATTGATAGTGGACAACTTATTGATTTTGCAAAAGATTCAAAAACACATTAACAAAAAGGTGGCGATTTACTGTATTTTTTTAAAGTAACCCGTACATCATGTTGGTTGAGAACAATTATGTGAACGAATCGGTAGTTTTAGTATGAAAACTGCTAAAGATGTGATTATGAAAGACCAGAAGATATTACCGTCTCTGAAAACAAATGCTTTTTTCAGAACTCAGTAAAGTTTTACTTGGTGTTACAAAACATGTACCAACTCCTTCTCCAAAACGTAAACAACATCAGTCGTCACGTATAAACAAACAAATGAAAGGACATAGAACTATATTTGAAAAATGACTTGTGGTAAATCTGAATTGTACATATTCGATCGACCATCACTGTTAGTTCTCATTTGAATGCGCTATCAGGTTGTAATCGACGGCGCCCAATTGGTCTATATCATCATGGAAATATTTAGCTTTTAGTTCTACATTTTCATCTGTTCATATGCATCATAAGAGTAATCCAATTTCAAAGAAAGATTCGAATATAGTAGGATTGGATCCATTTGGCCAACAATTTGTTTGCTATTCCCCTGAACCTATACGGATTCAATTCATGGCTTTTATTTGAATCTTTAATAGCTGCATTTGGACAGAGTAGTTTAACATAGCAACTTGGTCTTTTAGCATAGAGCATTTCATAAATAGGGTTAAGCCTAATTGCTTCGGTTAGGAAAGTAAAAGCATCAGCATAATCTACCTCTCGAAATGAATCTATTGCTTCGTTCTTTTTCTCATCAGCTGCATCCTGCATCTCTTCAGTAACTTCAATAGAATCATCCGCCATAAATTGATCTTCTGACACAATGTCACCTTCAATAAGTAATTGTAAAATAGATGGCTGGATTTGACAAAGATCAAAAAATTCTTCCAATAATTCTATTTGTTCGTTATCCATTTTAGTAAGTATTTAATTACCTTTCAAAATCAGTTTGAAAATAAAAATAACGAATTTCAAATTTAATCTTTTAATTAACAAAATCCAAATTACAATCTTTTCAAAATTTCTTCACAATCATAAACAACTCTAGTTCGGATAAACAAACATAAAAACTAAACATTTTTACATAAAAATAAAAAATGAACTTTTATTTTCAAGATTCAACAATCACCTTAAGCAGTAATTGAATATGGGCTTTTGAAGAAATATTTCCCATGAATTAATACTAATAATACTTAATAATAATCTTGATAATTATACTGATTATAGAATTGATTTTGAATTTTACATTAATGTTCTCAAACTGAATACTTAGATTTGAACGATACTTTATAAACTGTTCAAATCAGTTGTAGATTAAAATAAAAAAGTTTTGTTTGAAGCTGTAGATGTAATACCAAACAAATTTTTGTTTCATACGTTTTAAGGATTATCAATATCAAGATTGAAGGTTGTAATAATAAATATATTAACAAGGCAATAATTGAAACTATTTTAAATTATAATTACGATACTAAAAATATAAGTGTTACTCTTATGAGTTATGGTAGCGACAAAGATAGGAAAATGTGGAGTCTCAAAACTATTTAACTGGATTTTATGGATTTGAAAAGATCTGATTTTGCTCTGTCTTTACCTTCTGTAGGTGGAAAACCAAAATGACAAATTGTTGATGCAAAATTATTTTTAAGACGAGTTCGAGTATTAACCGGTCAGTGTATTAACCGGTCATCAACTTAGACTTAATTCTAAACATGCAATTTATCCGTTAAAAGTAAAGAAAATTGTTTCCTTTGCAATAAGTCAAGGTGCATCATGTTTTTATAAGGAACAAAAAAAAAGAATGTCAAATTTCATACTATACAGCTTCAAGTTCAATATTTTGATTGTGGGATGAGGCAATAGATTTTTGTAAAAGTAAATTTTCTTGGTGGTTAGGGTAGTAGGCTGTTTGAGAGTATTATATTTCGTGGGTTATGTTCTGTAATTTACTGGTGCCGTTGAGTATTGATAATGTTATTTGTATCCCTTAGTACTTGTATATATTGTTAGGCGTTGTTAAAAAGCGTCCATAAAAGTTTGGAGAGTATTTTAGTTCATTTAAGTAGTGGGATGTATCACATCCGGCACAGTACCACCTCCCCCCCCCCAGCTGAGAGAAAATGTATCTAAGTCCAAAAGTACAAAAAACTTTTAAGACAAAGACAATGACTCATTCAAGGTCATTGAAACAAAGACCATGACTCATTCAAGGTCATTGGGTGACTCATCATATTTTTTCAAGGTCATTTAAACAAAGACCATGACTCATTCAAGGTCATTGGATGACTCGTCATATTTTTTCAAGAGTATTCAAAATTTCTCAAGGTCATATTATTTTTAAAAAATTTTTAATTTTAATTTACTACTTATTTATTTATTTTTTTTATAAGTAGAATATTTTTTCTAAATTTATTTTCTTATTATTATTTTATAAATATTATTATGATTTGTTTTAATCAAGTCAATAATATTTTTTATTTTTAAATTATATTATTATTAAATTAAATTGTTTATTTTAATCAAGTCAATTATTTTATTATTATTATTATTATTACTTATTATTATTATTATTATTAATATTATTATTTTTATTATTATTATTATTTTTATTATTATTATTTTTATTATTATTACATGTTTTAATTTTTATTACAAGTTTTATTTATTTATTTATTTATTTTTTATTAATATTATTATTATTATTAATATTATTATTGTATGTTTTAATTTTATTACAAGTTTTATTTATTATTAATATTATTTTTTTATTATTATTATTATTATTATTATTATTATTATTATTATTAAATGTTTTAATTTTTATTACAAGTTTTATTTATTAAGATTATAATTTTTATTATTATTTTTTTTATTAATATTATTATTACATGTTTTAATTTTTATTACAAGTTTTATTTATTAAGATTATAATTTTTATTATTATTTTTTTTATTAATATTATTATTACATGTTTTAATTTTTATTACAAGTTTTATTTATTATTCTTTTTATTATTATTATTTTTATTTATTATTATTATAAATATTATTATCATTATTTTTATTACTTTTTATTAATAATACACACATATATATATAATAAAACAAATACATAAAAACAACTTTATAAAAAACATATATATAAAAAAAACTATATATAAAAACAACTATATATAAAAAAAAACAACTTCATAAAAAATAAATCAATTATTAATAATACAATTAAACAAATATAAAGTTTTATTTCACGTTTCTTCACGCTTGGCATTTGATTATGAAAATATTATAAATAAATAAAAATAAATAAAAAACAAATAAATTAAATCAAATGAAAATACCAAAGAGAAATTTTCACAATTTTTATTTTTATATACAAATTTGTTAATAAATATCAATAACATTGTCAACTATCTCATCAAATTGCTGATTGCGAACTGCTGGATCGGTTTCAGGCATTATTATATTACCGCCAACATCAAGGACATCAACCCCTCTATAATGACCAAATGCAAAACTCCAGTTTTTCCCTACCCAAGCTCTCTTATCGTCATGATTATTTAATGCTATTTTAGAATTTTTAAAAGTGAACAGCTGGTGATTTCGGGTTTCTATCCTAGTTTGAGGTACCGACATAATAGTATTGTTATTATAACAATTGAAATATGATTGGTGTTTAATGTCGGTACCCGGTAATTTTACACCTTTAGCTCGCATTGTTGATTTATTTCCTAGCAAGCTATAACATTTAGGGCGCAAGAAAACCCACTCGCTTTATTCTAACCCTTTACTCTCATCCTTGAACTTGCCAATAACCGAGTCAAGTCGTCTAGAATATAAAGGATGAGAAGGATCATAATTTGATGTATCTAACAGATCATCCAAAATCATCGCTTTTAATAAAATTTCTAATTTTAAATTTTTTATCTCCAAAAAGAAGCTATCTGTATCACCCGCTACTAGATTGATATCACAATTATAAATATCACGATATTTTTGTAACTCAACATACTGTAACTGGTACATCCGTAGTTTGGATAAATCTAGAACTGATTGAATGATATAACTAGGTCTATCCAAACATATTGAGTCCTTATTAAGATGAGCGGCAAAAAGATCATCAGTAATCTCTATTTTTTTTCTAAATGCCGGTTTTGACGAATATGTAATTAACTTTTCAGCTGAATTACATAATCGCAAATTCATCCTCTTTTTAAGGTTCTCAACTGATTTACCATACAGACTGTTGTTATATAATTTAAATAAATCTCTATATAATTCACTAATTGCATTTGCACGCAAGTTAGTGTTTTTATCGATATAATGTTTAAAAATAGGAGCTTGCTTGTATTTAATAGCTCTATGTATATGTGTAACCTTAGACTCGAGAGAAACATAAAGCCTGAGAAGCCTCCAATGAAGAACATAGTTCTTCTTAGGATAATGCGTTAGCATTAACTTCTCAACTTTTAAATTTGGTGGGCACGTCTTTTCCTGTCCAATCGGAAAGTCATTTAAAAAATCATGTAAATTATCTGGAATCTCGATATCAACTTCCATAGTATATCCATATGGAAGGATTTCAATATCCACAACATTCGCACATTCATTCAAAACCTCATCCAAATCATCATACACCCAAGTAAAATCAGCGTAAGGAAGACTTTGGCTGAGAGCCCAACCATACAGATTATTTATATTTATGTACAATAATTAGGTATCCTCCGAAGCAGCAATGTAATGTTTGTTAACAAATGTTAACCCACTCCGTATTCCACCTTCGTAAAAATTGAACATTTCCATGTCCTGTAAAAGTTCAATGGGTTCCGTTAATGTCGTAAGCACTGAAGCCCATGACATACCCGGAATGCAATAAAAGTTTAGAGGTTCAAGACCATTGTAAACAATAGCCTTGGCACTAAATTGTTGAAAATAGTCCGCAAGGAGGAATACATCAAGTTTAAGGTAAATTAACATATAATCACGCAAAGTCCTACAGTTTTGCTGCGTCCAGATTAGTTGTGCCCTATCGTACTCATCTTCACTTACCCCCTCCCAAATTGGAGGCAACTCATAAGTAGTCTCAAGAACTTCCTCAGAAAAAGCAAAATTATACGGAAAAATACCTTTATAGTCGACTATAGAAACTTGAAAGACAGATGAAATCAATGGAAGAGAAGTTAGTGTTTTCACAGCCTTAGCTAACGAACAATTAACAAATTGCATACTATCGATAAAGCGAACAGTCAATTTGTTAATGTGAACAGTTAACGAAATAAATTTTTCTGTAGAGGTCGGTATGATATCTAAATTCCATGAAGGAAAGCGATCGAGACCATATTTAAAAATATGGTGAAGGTCATACCCTCTGTAATTATGAAAGACTATAGGTAGTAACCGATAAATCCTACGAGCTATATTACATTTTCAGCAAGCTGCCCCTAGATAATTACCAGTAAAATGGCAATGATTTTTAACCGGATTTACAATCGGGTTTTACATAAATAACAGGTTCGACAAGATTTAAACTGTCGAACCTCACTGAAAGACATAGGCCCTATCAATTTATCACCTTCCGAATCATAGTACGGAATAACAGTTTCAGTTGCAATTTCCTCAATTTTCTTAAGAAAATCAGGAATGCAATCAAGACCATAAAATTAATAATATGATTTTGTGTTAGTATAATTATTAATTAATAAAAGGCCTTCTGCAATAGTCATATGAATTTGATGATGTCTATCGTCAGGAGGTAAAACCGATTCAAAATCGGCATAAATCACAAAAGGTGGGGTGATGTGTTTAGAATAATTTAAGAATTCTAAATTTTTATTTTCGGGTGATGTAAAAAGGGTTGTGCCAGTCTGATTTTTGGCGCATAATGCAACATGTGTATTGAATGCATTATCTAATCTAAACCCATTAAGGCAATGTGGACACCAACGACATCTAATTTGAATGTTACAGTCAGGGTTTTGATGGCAATTCATTAACCAGTTGATATTGGTCACTGCGGTATAATGATATCTATCCTTATTTTCAAGTATTAATAAATAAATAGGGTTTCCGTCAGCGACTTTGCTTCTATGGATCAAACTTAAATGAGGATGATGAAAGACATAATTATCTGGAACCTCATCAATTATAACAGTTGGTGTGTATGAAAACGCATTTATTGCTAATTTTAAAGTCGAATTTTTCTTTTCGAACTTTGGGATGTTTATTAATTTCATGGGACAATTCGTGATCTCATCGTACTCTAATTCGTCTAAAAACTCTGTATATTTAAAGACTCTTTGGGGGTTTTCACCAATTATATCTTTCTTTAATAAATAAAGAATAGAGTAAAGGAAGCACTTGTCGTCATTGTTTTTTATATTTACTATAGCTCCTTTATTTTTAAATGCAGAAGGGGTTTTAATATATTTATGTCCCGACAGACGATTAATAGGAGCATATTTTGTTAAAATAAAGTGAATTTCCATAATATTAATAACACGCCATCGACTGCCTAAATGGGTGAATTGTTTTATTTTTTCATTAAGCTTATTAACCCCTTCGCTTAAAAAGTTATCTGAAAATGTCTCCGCATTATTCGAAAAATAATTGTCACGGATCTCGCCATCTTTTTCAAATTTAATTAATATCGCGAATTGAATTTTAACGCTCCCCATTTTATTTATCTCAAAAATTAATTTATTACTGATTCTCTCAGTTAAAGTTACTGTAATTAGTTGCGCGTTAGATATATCAAAACGTAAAGTTTTGATAGCGCCATTTAAATTTACTGAAATGTCCGGCTCATTCTCTAATACAGAACCTCCGAATTGTATAATATAATTTATAATAGGTATATTACTTATAATATTATCATTATTTATAGTAGGTAAAGTATTTTCATTAATTATAATAGGTATATTATTTATAATATTTTTCATTATTTATAGTATTTTCATTATTTATAATATTTTCATTATTTATATTATTTATAATATTAGAGTCATCATCATCACTGATTTCGATGACTTCTTTTTTATTTATTTTATTTGGGATATTAATTTTAATAGGTGCAGCAGGTCTTTTATTCTTTTTATTTGATGTTTTTTTATTTTGTAGTATATTCAAAATATCGACGTTATTTTTATTAATTTTCTTAAACATATTTATTTTACTCGACTTGAAAGAATTTAAACGAACCGCATGTTCCCTATAAAATTCTTTATATTTAATGCTCTGGGATGTTTTGCAAATGGCGCAGATAAAAAAGTTGATGCCATTAAATCTATGGCGGTAATGTTTTTTCATTTCTTCATGGCAACTTTCATTATGTTGCAATGATGAGATGCAATATCTCGGATAAAAAGTGCCTAATAAAAATAATAAATTAAAAACCTATATAAAGTAACTAATAATTCTAACTATGATATAAAATATCTAATAATTCTAACAAATAAACCTATATAAAGTATCTAATAATATTTGCATGCTCACTGCAAACTATTTAATAAAATATCTAATAATTCTAATAAATAAAACCTTAAATACAATAATATTTGCATGCTCACTGCAAACTATTAAATATGATATAAAATATCTATTAAAATAATTCCTATATAATTCATATATAATTCAATTACGTAAGATCTATAATAAAAAATGCCTATATAATTCAAAAAACTATTTGTTCAACTATATTTGTTTATAATTTATTATGTTAATATATGTTTCAGTAATAATACTTTTTTTTTAAATATATTATGATATTATGATATTTGAAGTATTATTAAAATAATACTTTAAATTTCATCAATTTAAAAATATATTTATCATAAAATATTTGAAATAAATAGATCCTTATTATAAATTTATTATAAATTATTATAAATTATTATAAATTATTATAAATTATTATAAATTATTGATATTTGATGTATTATTTTAATAATACTTCAAATATCATTAACTTAATTTCGATAAATAAAAATAAATAAAAATAAAAAACTAACATTTGTCTCCTGATTCCGACGAATCATCATCCTCTATAGAAGAGAGGTCCTCCATATCTTCCCCAGTAACGGGGGCATCTCCAGAAACGGTGGCATTATGATGAGCATTTTCTTCCCCAGAAATGGGGCATCTCCAGAAACGAGGGCATTATGATGAGAATTGTCTTCCTCAGAAACGAGGGCATTATGATGAGCTTTTTTGTTTTGTTTTTTTAAATATATAATAAAATTAAATTAAAATTTACCATCTTCGATAATATCGTCTTCGCTATCGCTGATAACAATTGTATCTTCGATTAAAATAACTTCTAAAATAATTTATAAATAAAACATATAAAATTAAAATTTACCATCATCTTCGATAATAATAACATCATTTTTACGATCTAACTGATCTTGTATTTCTGTTAATGTATACCAATCTAGAAAAATATAATAATAAAATTAAAAATAAATAAAAAAATCCTTACCAGTTTCATTCTCGAGAATACTTCTTAAAATATTATTGTTCATTTTTTGAAAATTTTTGAAAATAGCGCTTCAGAAATTTTTGAAATAGTTGTGACAAATTCTACATTTGTCAATGTTTATAAAGAGAATAATATTTTCAGGATTTAGCCAATCACATTTTAGCAATACACACATAAAGGTGAGAGATTTTTACGCATGCAATCTATACCGTGTAGGCATGCTTTCTTTGTAAAACACATGCAGTCTACACTGTGACTGCATGCGTTCTTTGTAAATCACATACATACTTTTGTTTGTATGTGTTTTCTTTATTCAGTCTTCAGTGTGTATGCATGCACTTATCATGGGATGATCATGCATTAGCTTATCTTTAATTAAACACATAATAATAATATTTATAATAAAAATAATATTAATAAAAAATAAAAATAATAATAATAATAATAATAATAATAATGATATTAATAAAACATAGCAATAAAACATAACAATATCAATAAAACATTTATTAAACATCAAATCGTTTGGATAATAACCAAGCTAAACAATGTTGACCACATGTTAAGGTCCATGGTTTTTGATACATAGTTTTATTATACACAATAGGTTTACTCATTGTTTGAAGTTTCGAAACCATTAAAGCCGGATATTAAAAACCCATAGGATCAAATACAAATATCTTGCTAGGTTTTATATGTATTACTAACCAATGTTCTCCACGATTATGGCTTGATTATTACGTAAATATGGAATTTTATCAAGAGGAAATATCCCTAAAAATTCATGTACTAGTATTTGTTTTCCAATTCGATAGACCTGAACAGAACTACATCAATAATAATAATAATACATTTAAAAACTTACTCCATGACAAATTATCATAAATTATCTATACATTTATACCACTCAAACCAACATTTTCAAACTAATAATGTTCGTTCAAACCAATAATGTTTGAACTCTGTTCAAACCAATACTGTTCTGTTTGCAGTTATTTGAACCTCATTTTCAAATACGCCATATATTACAACATGTACCGGTTCAGTTGTAGCTTTAGCAAACTTTATATCTAATCGTAAATTTCCATTTTGAGGTAATTGACTCTGATTTAAATCAAAATCGGGTGCCAAAACAAATGTGAAGAATGGATATTTGCTTTTAAAATCTTCAAGAGTTATACCACAATTAAGGTTTTTATCCAAATAACCCATATTTCTCACTATACTCTCCATATATGTAGCACAATAATTATCATTATCGAAATCTTGAATATATGTTTCTCTGTAATCACTATTTTTCGATAAAGTTAGCGATGTTACACCAAAGTTTTTGAAAATTGAGCTCGATGTTAAGTATGATCCATTATATTGAGATTCACTTTGAAATGTTACCAATATAAAGTTGGACATTCTTCTATCTCCAAATATTTGTTCCTTATAGAAAGAAGCTGAACCTTTAGCAATTGCAAATTGAACAATTTTCTTTGTTTTCAATGGATATATTGCATGCTTAGAATTAAGCCCCAGTTGATGACCGGCTAATACAGAAGGCTCAACACGAACTCTTCTTACCAATAATTTTGCATCAACTAATTGAAGAATTGGAGCTGTGGTGGCACTTTTTAGTGATAATGCCGAATCAGATCTTTTCAATCTAATGTGTACATTAACACCTGGGAGTAAAGATTTCGGTTGATCCATAAAATCGAGTTGTAATGATGAGCACATTGTAAATAATTTAGATCCTTTAATCCACTTTTTCCTATCATCATCACTACCATAACCCATAGGAGTTAAACATGTATTTTTAGTATCGCTATTGTAATTTATAATGGTTTCTATTAGAGCTTTGTGAATATATGTACTGTTACCACCCTCAATCTTGATATTATTAAATCCGAGAACTGCATCTTTAAAAAGCGTATGAAACAAGAAATTGTTTGGTATTACATCACTAGGTTCACCCAACGGTTTTCTATCTTTATCTACAACTTTGATCTGAACAGTTAACAATGTATCATTCAAATCTAAATATTCAGTTTGGGAACCGTTAATATAAAATTCAATATCAGTTCTACTATCCATAATAGAATTCATCGGGAATACATCTTCAAAGGCCCCCATTTCAATTACTGCTTGGGGAGACGGTCTATCAAATAAACACAATTCAGATTTACCGCAAATCATTTTTGAAATATAGTTCCATGTCCTTTCATTCGTTTGTTTATATGTTTATGAGGTCTTTTACGTTTTTGAGCTGGTGCTGGTGCTTCGGGTTTTTCAAACATACCCGGTAGAACTTTCCCTAACTCGGATAATGCATTTGATTTCAGCGATGGTAATATTTTCTGCTCATTCATTATCACATCTTTAGCAGTTTTCATTCCAAAACTACCAAGGCGTTTAAGAATAGGAAGTGCAAATCTACCAATTGTTCTCAACCATCCTGATCCATACTGTTTACCAATAAAATATGGTAATTCGCCACCACTTTGGCTTCCACTATACATACTAATAATATCGTTATTGGCCATCTAATTTACGAAAATGTAATGTCAAATGAGTTTTTGTATTTTTACTAAATTCAATAAATTTACCGCTATCATCACGAATATTTATTTCCATATTGTTTATATATGATGTTGATACCGGTAAGTACATGTGATTATCGATATTTATATTGACAACTTCATCCTGATCATGTTTATCAACCCAAACAGATTTCAATAGAGGAACCAAAGAATCACCAACAATTATAGGATCGATGATGTTAGTATATATGAACATTTGCCTATGAAGTTTTATTATTTTTGGTTTGCGTACACCAAAAGCACTTGCCCTATACGTTTGCTTATCTAATCCCAATGTATTAGCCAAATTGTTATCAAATGTAACTTCACAAATGTTATTATTCAGACTGAATTTGCATATTCCATCTTTAAGAAATTCAATAGTTTTAAATATATGTAAACAATTGAATGAAATATATTTATGTAATTCTTCAAGTGTTTCAATATATAAATCATTAGTAAATGTAAATGTCTCTTCAACCTCATTAATATATGATACTGATATTTTGATGTTTTCGATTGTTACACTTTTCTCATCAAATTTTTTGAAACGTATTAGGTATTCAGTATCAGGAACAACAATGCTAAGCTTATCACAACCCATTCGCTTGGCATCCTCAATACTTTCAAACTTTATTGTAAATGGATTATAATCACAACTAACATTCAATCCATCTTTGAAAAACATACCACAATTTTCATCTAAAATTTGATTCGGAATATGACAATATCGTTCAAAATTATTGATTGAGAAAATACCACTACAGGTTTAGGGTACACGTTTCTTGTAACTTATTTTACAATGACTATAAAATGGGAATGTATTGTACACAAATATAAAGTCTTGCAAAGCAACTTCCCAATTTCCATGTAAATAAATGGGATTTTGAAGATCAACCATAAATTTAATCGCTTGATTTTCCGGATGGATTAGTGGGCAACTATTGCTCGGTAAAATCGTATAGAAACTCATTTTACTAGGACTTTTGATGATATCCATGAGGGTTTTTGATATCCATGCCATTTGACATAGTATTGTTTATCCTTACCAACCTTTTTAGTTTTCAATATTTTCTGAATTCTGAACACTGTAGGTTTGGAAATAACTTGTAATTCCTGTTCATAGAATTTCCCTTGTATTACATTATTATCACTATCCTTAATAACATACATTACAGGACTCTGTTTAGTATTATTTTAATAATTTGAAATACCTCATCACTCCAATTACTATCGAAATTTTTGATGAAAGGTGAAGCAGATATTTTACTAATTCTAACGTGATCACCAACTTTATATTTTGGTTTTGTAATAGCAACTGTTTTAGACCGTACTGATTTAGCTAATGTTTTCGAGCTGATATCTATGGGTCTCAAACCATTCAGACCTCGATGTGATGAATTATTATAACTAGCAAGTATTTTCGGTAATACATTTATTCATATTTTATTACCTTGATGCACGAAATATTTCTTCAATCTTTCCCTCAATGTCCGGTTAAATCTTTCAACATGTGCGGCTTTGTATTGAGAATGTACAGAATAATGATTTATTTTCAGACGATCCAGGATTTGCTTAACTTTACTATTGTAAAACTCCTTGCCTATAATAATAATAATAATAATAATAATAATAATAATAATAATAATAATAATAATAATAATAATACCTAAATCGGTTTGCAAATTGTCTGGATGCCCATTTTTAAACATTGAGTTAATTGCTTTAGATATTTCCTCTGCAGATTTTGTCTTTGTGGTACACCGTGAGCAAAACGACTGAAAACATCAATACACGTTAAAATATATTTATAACCCTTGTTAATCTTCGAATACGGGATCATCTCCATCAAATCCATTTGCCACAAATCATTAATACCGAATGTCTTATAAGCTCTTGTTGGAAATCTTTTCCGCATTGGTTTGTTTAAACTGTATGCAAGCTGATCTGACAACCACTTTTGCGTTTCCTTTTTCGACTTTGGAACTCTTTTCTTTAACTTTGCCACTCCACCTAAACCTGCTTCGTCTTCTGGGTTCGTCCATATCTTCTCGATTACAACAAGATGATTTAAATTTTAATTTAACATTAGGTAAGTATTGCCCCATCGTTTATTGTGATAATAATGATAATGCTAATGGTAACATTGCTCCGATAAATCCACCTTGTTGTTTATATATGATTTTTCTCATTTGCTGACGATTTTTATTATTTACTAGTGATAACAAAGGCTTACGATGTTTATTCAATACTAGTTTTTTAGAATTACTGATTTTAATTTTACCTCTGACTACTTTTAATAGAATTTTGAGTAAATCATCGACAACAAAAGTTGGAAATGATTGTAAAATAGACATTCTTTTCATGCTCGAAGCCTTTAACAATTCATTAAAATATGGGAAACTCCTATGATTTTTTACAATTTTAACTTTTTTCTTACTCTTTTTAATAATGTTTTTCGAAATAAGATTCATTGCAGGGTAATTCTCGGTTATTAGTTTTTTAGATGGTGTATAACTGGTTTTTGGTGGAACTTTGTTTTTCTTTTTAATACTTTGTCTAAGTTTTCGGATATTTTTAAGCCTGGATTTCATAAACATTTTTACATGTTAAAGTTTTCAACCTTGTTTATATACCATGGCACCTTCTTTATTGAAAATATCGGTTTTTACCCGTAAATCATCATTGCATTGTTGTGTGAAATCAAGAAATATATATCCATGTGGTGATTTTGTAGCATCTTGAAATGCACTGATGAGAAAATTACGATTATTAGGGTATGCTTGTCGAGCAAGAAAATCAATAACTGTTGCATCTCTAGGATTCTTGAAAATAACTAAATATTGAACATTTAAATTCCTTGTTCGATGTGCGCCACCCTGATGAAATAGATTTTGAGTAATAAAGATCACAGTAACACCAACATGTCTACTGATTTTTGTGAATAAATTATTAAAATCCTTTTCTTTATTAGCTTCCTGATACAAATCATCAATAATGATGACATCACCTTTCCCTAAACGACTTGACCAGTTTTTATCGAAACTCTACTATTTTCATGTTTTTCAATTTACAGAAATTATCTTGAGTTAATCCATGTTCTTCATCTGCACCCCTATGCCAATAAATCTTGTTGACTTTTGTTTGAAATAAATTAGATTTCAGTAATTTACACACAGACATAGTTTTACCACTACCACTTGGGCCGACGATTTGATATACCGCATCATTTCTTAATTCCATTATTAATTTGTATAATTATAGGTTTTTGTTTATATTATATGATTTAATGAACTCTTTCTAAAAATCATATATATAGCTTAATATTTCTTTATTGTTTAATTATGTTATCAAATATAAATTATAAAGGAACTTTTGATGTATCAAAAATGATATTTCCAAATGGTAAACCCCAGCAAATTGTAGATAGGAGTGGAAAATATCCTATAATATTTTTCAAATCCGGCAAATGCAGAATCATGGGATGCAAGAAACCTTTAGATGTCAATAAATTACAATATAGAATAAAGGATATTAAAATACAGTCAATTACAGTTACCATGGATATAGGACAATCTATCAATCTATACAACATGTCAACAAAATGTTTTTGTATGTTCGAGCCAGAATTATTTCCTGCACTGAGGCTTTTAAAATACAACCCAATGTGGATTAACGTGTTTGCTAGTGGCAAAATAGTCATATTAGGGGTGCGAAATCTAGAATACAAAAATATTGTTTGTGACATACAAAATGAAATCACCGGATTGGTCGATATCTGATTGGCTAATGATTGATTAAAACAACTTGCTTATTCATTTGATTTCATTTTTAAAATATTATACCATTATGCCAAAGAAAAATATCGTTGAATACGGTAAATTTATCATTTTTATTTCATTTTTTATATTTTATTTAGACAAATATACCCCAATGATAATCGATCGTATTATTTATTATTATCCTCAAATAAAGGAGATTTTGAAGAATCAAGAGCCGTCAATGCATCAACAGCTAATATTCAATGAAACAAGAATCGAGATTTCCGATCTGATTAAGCAAGCTCTTTGGGATAACAAAATCAACCGCACGGTCAAGGAAATGGAAACAGAATACCCCTGTATTCTGGGTTGCAGCTGCTGTGATTTCCAGTACCAGCGCTATGTGGAATGGAATATTACAAATTCAATAAGAAATTTGCAAAAAATGAGACTTTTAAGAAAATAAATGTTTTGTATTTTATTTTTGTTTGTTTTGTTTTGATAGTTTTATTTTAGTGTTGGTAATAATAATAAATGTTTTTGTATTTTATTTTTGTTTTGGTAGTTTTATTTTGGTGGTGGTAATAATAATAAATGTTTTTGTATTTTATTTTGGTATTTTTATTTTGGTGGTGGTAACAATAATAATAATGATAATAATTTTAGTAGTATAGTAATAATAATAATAATAATAATAATATTAATAATAAAAATAATAATAATAATAATAATAATAATAATAATAATAATAATAATAATACATTTTATATAGATGATATGTGTAAAATCATATACAAACTCAATGGGTTAATTCACATACAGTTTTATATATTTTTCCAGTCACGCACTTATCTTGCAATTATCATGCACTTATCATGCATTGTCTTTGTGATCATCCATGATTCTGATTGGTTAATCATTATCTGTCAATGGTATAAAAGTGCGTCACCACCTTATAAAGATCATAAATCAAACATGACCAAGAAAATAAGTGTCCAACCAGTTCAGATGTTCCACAATTATAAAATGTATTTTTTAAAGGAGCCTATCAATATGCAATTGACAAATCCAGTCAAACTCAATAAAACTCAATTTCAATCTCTTGCTGGGACTCTCTCAATGTTAGATATCAAGGATATTGATAATACATTCAAAAATATTAATTCCAATTTAAGATGCAATGAAAATGCTTTCTTTACCAGTCAATATACCAGATATTATGATGCATTTACAGAAATAGGATTCAAAGAACAGGAAAACTGGTATATAACAATAACAATCCAAGGGTATAAAGCTGATCAAAATGATGTGCTTTCTCCAATCTGGAAAATTGTTACTGCTAGACTTTCACAATTATTTTAATGTATAGTGTTTAATAAATGTATTAATGTTTTCTTTGTTATTCTATAAACAAAATTATAAGTAGTTTTAAAATAGTTTTAAAATGATGTCTGAAAAATGTAAAATATAAAAAATATAAAATAATTAATTAATTTCGTTTAGAATATTTAATAAACTTTTTGTTTGATAAACTCAAAGAAATAACCGGTGTAAAAATTAGAGATATATTGACTCTAGTTGAAGCATTGAGTAAAGAAGATTCATGTTCAGAATGTCAGAGTGATTCTGGATGTCAGAGTGATGATACTGAAATTGTTAATGATGGAGAAATTAATACTGAAATTATTAATGATTCTGAAGAAATTATTGATGATACACTTATTAATGTTGAAGAAGAAGATACCGAAATTATTAAAGATGAGCTTACCGAATTTAAGAATTGTATTGATCATGTTATAGAAAATATTATGATAGAATCTTGTGGTGATGAAGAATGTACATGTAATAATCAATAAATCTTTAAAAATGTAGTTTTTTATTAATAATAATAACAAAAAAATATTTATTAAAATCTACGATAAACTTTGTTACATAAATATAAAACAGATGCTCCAGTGAATAGTTTTAATAAAACTTTGCAATTTTCGATATAAATATCAGAGCGTTTGGCTTCTGCTGCAACTTGAATAATCGCTGTCCATCCACCGTTTGTTTTTACCCACGGATCAATTTTTGTTTCTATCACCTAAATAATGATAAATTAATAACAATATAAAGTAATATACCTCTATAGACCATTGGAAATAATTTTCATAGTCGAATCCAGATTTTAATATCATGTGTTTCATATACATTAATCCTACTATTATTCGCATCCATTTATTATTTTCATCGAACATGTAACTAAATAATGATTGGAATGTCTTCTTTCTCTCCAATGGTGGCAAATTGAGAATTTTCTTCAACGATTTTCTCGGTACGGTTTACCATGAATTTCATGTTTTTAATGATTTCATCTTCTTCACTATTATTAGAGACCAGCTCATTCAATAAAGTTATAAAAGATTTAGTTTCTGGCATTTTATAAAAATATTTGAAAGTGTAAGCGTATTTATACTATATTCGACCAATCAGAATCATGCAATACTAAGAAAATATGTAAAAATATATAATGGAAATGGCAATGATGATTTGTTGGCACTGTTAACTTCTTTTAAGTTGTTGCCATCACTGTTAACTGGGTGTTGTAATTTCATTATACGATTGAACTGATCAGTTGTTTTATTAGAATAAAATTTTATACTATATTGAACTTGATTCATCATTTTTTCATTAATTTTGCGATTTTCTTTCAATTCTAATATTGATTTTCTTAATTCATTTTGGATAATACCAATGGTCTTATTTAGATATATAATATCATCATATAATTCGTTTTTAGCTCTTTTTAAAGTCTCATATGTATGTTCAAATCGGAATTCTAAATTACTCATTCTTTCAGATAATCTTTTGACTGGAGTTTTCAAATATCTAGGCCTATCTATCATATACAAAATATCCATCAATACTGCTGTATCAGGAAATACACATCTTGTTGAATTTTTACCTTGAACGGTTACAACAATTGAGTTGACCATATTAAAAACTAATAATATTATTAAAATTTCTTTAATCATTTTCAAATCTATATAAATTAATATTTATTGTTTATAGCTAAAGATTTGTATGTGTGTGTGTGTGTTCTCATTGGTCTAAGTTAGTATAAAAGTAATTGTTATTTCAATTTTATCATTAAAATGGTTGTACCGAGCGCAGTTCAAGCTATGAATGAAATTAAACATTATGGTAATTTATTGTTACTATTATTATTATTACTTGTTTTTAGATGATTATTTTAAAGTTATTAAAGAACGTCTAGAATTCTATTATCAAGAAATACATGAAATCATGGATAAGCCGGCATCAATAATTCCAGACTTGATATTCAATCATACATCAATATGGATATTTACTGTAATCGATGAGTTTCTATGGGATATCGAACAAAACAATTTGTCAAAAGATATGGAACCCGAATACCCCTGTGGTGATGGATGTCATTGCTGCGCTGCCCGATATCGAAAGTATGTGGAATGGGCTTTGAATAAAGCTCTTCGACAATACTACTATAGTAGAATTATCTCTTTATAATAAATTTGTTGTATATGTCTTGGTTTTTTATTATATAATATTAATAATAATATTTATTAAATAATAATAAAAATAATAATAATATTTATAAAATAATAATAAAAATAAATAAATTTACAAAATATATTCTACTTATAAAAAAAAATAAAATAAGTAGTAAATTAAAATTAAAAAATGTTTAAAAATACTATGACCTTGAGAAATTTTGAATGACCTTGAAAAAATATGATGAGTCTTGCGCTTTGTTTAAATGACCTTGAAAAAATATGGTGAGTCATCCAATGACCTTGAATGAGTCATGTTCTTTGTTTCAATGACCTTGAATGAGTCATTGTCTTTGTCTTAAAAATTTTTGTACTTTTGTACTTAGAAAAATTTTCTCTCAGTGTGGGGGGGTACTGTGCTGGATGTGACATGTGCTGGATGTGACACATCCGCACTTACACAGTTCTATAAGGTGTTTGATTTTACTGCCTTCCAATATGTTTTGGCTGTGGGCCGAAAAATAAATAAATCAATGTTACCATATAAGTTGGATAAAAGCTTCGAATGCATAAAATTGTTTATTCGGCATGTCATATATCACATAATTGTCGGAAGTTCATAAATAAACATTGTCGATTCGCAGCATCACAAATCATTTAATCGATATCAATAAATTCATGGTGAAGTCATTCATATAGCAGGTACACGGAAATCAGATTAATAAACACCATTAAAAATTGCATAACTACTTACATTAAAATAGAATTTATGGAATTGTGAAAAACTCCGTTAAATGATATATACATATATATATCAAAAATTTGGACAATTGTCAACCAACATGAAAAATAGCAGCAAACAATGAGCTTCGGAAATATTAAATAAGTTATTAGACTTGTTTAGGAAAACTTTACCGTGAAAATAGAATTATTTGGCTATTCATTTGTTATATAATAATTTTTAATTAAAAATTGATATAACCTACTATATATCGTAATAAATCCAAATTAAAAATTTCCAGAAATTTCTCAAAAACATTATAATAAAATATAAATGAAATTGTAGAATTAAAGTAATATTTTAGAGCTTTAATAATAATTTTATATCCTTATGAAATTAAAATACTTAAATTAAAGACTTAAAAATTACTTTTGTTAAAAAATCTTAGCACCACCTTAAAAATGGATGAAATTCACATTATTTATGAAAATAAATGACTCGTCTAGTTGAATTTTCCATCTTATAATTAAGAAAATGTATACTTTTATAATTTGGTGTTTTATATTTACTGAGTTCAGATACTGTTCCTTTATTTTAAATGGCGGATTGAAACTGATGGCCAATGATTGCAACTATGTTATGGAAATAAGTTTGTGTTGTAATTTTCGGTGGCCCTGTGCATAAAATTTTGTATATTTAATTAAATAAATTGTAATTTTCACTTTATGAGTTAAATTTACGTAAATGAATTTTTGTCTCTGTTTTTTCTTTCAATTCGTTGTTTAATTTTGCTATTGGAGGAGTTTTTGTAGTGTCGTTAATATTTGGGGTCCCAGTCTAATTGCTCTTGTTGCACATGCAGTCGTACTTATATTATGTTAAATGAAATTTTAGTTTTTTAATTAAAAATTTAACTTTAATTTTTTTATTAAATTAAATCATTTCGATAATTAACTTTAATTAATTACTTCAAATTTTATTTCCATACAAAAGAATTTCTAATTTCGATAAAATCTCTTCATTATAACTGACATTGCAAATTAAAACATCCTCAAAAAAATTTGTTTCTTTTCAAAATATTACCGTTTTAATTCTTTTCCTTTTAAATTATTTTATAAATAAATAACTAGAAAATATTTAAAAGATTAATATGAAAATTTTCTTTTAGTCGATAAATCTTTCTTAAATTTACTTGCTTCAATCAATCAATAGAAAGTTAATTTTCATGATTTGATTAATCAATTAATTTATTAATTTAAATATATCAAATTTATTTGATAAAGTTCTGTTAAAAATATTATTATCAAATACATTGTCAAGGATAAGTAAAGAACCTTAAAATAATTAATCGAATAATGTTCATAAATATTCTATATATTTCGTAATCTCGTTATAGACAGCACAATTTATGTGACTCAAATAATTTCAGTCTCATCAATTGTGGTGTCTATAACGAAATTACGGACCATTTTTCCCCGGTCACGTTAATGGTTTCATGTATGGTTACCGAAGCAATACCGAAATAAATGAGCTCATTTATGGATCGATCCCAGGCGTGCTCGAAAGACTTGTGGCAGTTATTGGTGATATTAAATATTTATTCGTCGATCAATAGGTCTCTCGATCCGACTCCTCGTGTTCAATAATCAATAAGACAAAATCCCAACAAAGAAATCTTTATTGACAAATATTCACCACAGTAAACAATAATTTATTTCTCGTACACACCCTAAAGGTATCACGATGTAAGTCCAACTGCAATCTGATTAACTTTATCGATTTACTGCTCTTCACTCGTTTCATTCAACTCGTTAAGTTCTCTCTTCGACCAACTGGCAACTTATTTTGTTGTCAGTTGCTTTTAAAGTTTTTGGGTTCTCAATCTAGGATCTAATCTGGATTACTGCTGGAAAAGCAATTTTCCATTTCGGACAATTTATTGCCCGTTTCACAAATGCCGATAAACATATTAAGCTGACGTTCAGCTCGATGGGACTTGATTAATGGGTTCGTCGGTAAATAATTTAATTAATTAATTAATTTGTTTTTGGGCTCCCGACCCTTCGATATACCTTATCTCAGTCTAATAGTATTTTATTCTTCTTCACAATCAAATTTGCCACCGGTTACCACTTTTTCCCCTTAAAAATATTGATTTTTACGTTTTTCAAAATTTTAATTAATTTTAATTGATTTTGATAATTTTATTATTTTTATTCATGTTTTCTTATAACCCCAACATATCTCCCCCTTTAATTAGAATTCGTCCTCGAATTCAGATATTTTATTTTTAGAGGACTGTTAATAAACGCCTTAATGAGCGATTTAATTTAATTTAATTTAGTTTTAAAGTTAACAATAATAAATTAAATAAAAATGAGTTTTTTTTATTTTATCATAACAGTTTTTAATGAACTGGAATAGGTGACTTTATTTTTTAACATATATAGTCCTTTTAAACGGCAAAATATCCTAAAATAAATAATTGTCATTTGAAATGTGGCAATAATTAAAATAAATACTATAATAATTATAATAATAATAAAATGAATCTTTTCTTTTAATTTAAATTCTTTGCTAAAATTTTCCTATAAATTGTTTTAATTATAATTGTATGTTATTGACATTTTTTTAATTGTAATATTTTAAAGAAATAATCGTAAAGATGAAAAAATAATTATGACTACTTTTGTTTTAAATTGAAGTTATTTTTCGCATTAGATTTATTCACAATTTGTTTTTCTGTTTGGTTCGTCCATTAATTATTTTGTCTTACCACAGAAATTAAATTATTATAAATTTTAAATTTTTCCCCTTTATGGGGTAATAAATTATTTTAGTTTCCTATAATTGGAGTTTGATTGCCGCTTTAATGAGCAATTTATCTTAAGCCGGACTGCCAGAAAAAAGTTTTGTTTTTATCAAATCTCTGGGATTTTAATCGGCCAGAAATTATTCCTTCTCCCATGCAATGCACACCGACTCTGCAATGCAATGGGAAATAGAAATCCAGCCAATGAAATCAAGGGAGAGTATATTTAAGGTTTTTACACACATACGTGTGACCAGAATTCAAAAGAAAGAGAGAAGGAATTGTTATCTCTATTTCTTATTTAACTGGTTTTAAGTTGTTTCATTGGTCTCCAGTTGGCATGCATTTCTTTCTGGGGATAATTTATACGAAATATTGGAATTTATATTACAAAATTCAGACATAGAATAATTTTAACATTTACCTATTGGTTTTAAATGATTTATTACACAGTAAGTACTTTGTTTATTTAATTAAAGGTTATATAATGTTTATCTAACTTCGAAATAAGTTGTTTATTTTTATTAATTTAATTATTTTCCTATTTTCAGTGAGTTTGGAAATATTACTTCTGTTGTTCCTTTGTTGCTCAAATAAATAAGATGTTCATTTAGGAAAATTGGAAGTATATTTCTGTCCCGTATTCGGCATCGATGAATAAATTTCTTTGACGTTTTTCGTCGAGGGTCATGTCTTTTCTCAGAAATGAGTGTTTCTGTCGCAGAATTTCCTCGTTGATTGATAAAAATCCTGGTTCATCGGTTATGGGTTCATTTTTTGGAACCTCGTTTATTGCATTCGGAATACTCACTTCTACTGCTATTGTGGCTTTGTCGTATGCTGCTCTAATTCTCATCTGCCGCAGTTCCTCTGAAATTGTCCACGATGTAAATCTTTGTGCTTCATTCCATATTTTCCATCTTTCATCTAAGATCTCGATTTTCCCGTTGATAATGTGCATCCGGTATTCGTTTTCAGCTTTTCTTTCGATCTCTTCAGCTAATTTTAGTCCGGAATTCCTCTGAACAATGAATAAGAATATCTTCATTTTCTGTCATCCGTGTGTAACCATTTTGAAATAAATAAGTTGTTTTCGATTGAAAATCTTTTTGGCTCCATGTTTTTCCTTCAACCGATGAAAATAGTCGTACGTCATCTTTGTGCTGTTTTCCCATCGCTCCATTTTCTCTAAAGACATTAGAAATTAATTGTTGAATTTTATATTTTTGTGTGATCGGAGACCGTTGGTAAGCACCCGAAGGGTTCCCTCTTTCGATCCTGATATAAATAATAATATTTAATAATAAGTTCTTACCGTTTTAAATTATTTAAATTATACTAATTTATTTTTATTTCACTTTTAAATTTATACCCTTTACTCTTATTCAAACACATTTTATTTTCTATCCCCTTAACCCCGTTATCCAATCAGATCGCACTTGACTTTTACATACAAAGGATACCCTATAATAAAAGATTCACATCAATCAGAATATATATATGAAAGATATAATGTCAATATAAAATAGGCATGCAATAATCAATTGTATCTCACTAGATGAATGTTTCCTCGTACACGACCCACGCAGGTCTTGGTCGGTTGATACGATCGCGATGTTTATTTGTTTGAACTAATTTTGAAAATGATATCATGTATATGACAAGAATGATAATAGTTATTGTCATGATCACAATTATGAAGAATGTTCTTTAGATTGGCTTTTCACAGTCTTTTAAATACTACTTCGACGTCTATTAGATGTTCGTCGAAACACGTTGAAAATACGATAATATTGTCAATATATACCAGTGCGTGTGGAAGTCTCGTAGAATGAAATTCATACCTCGCTGGTGTAGCTGGTGCTCCCGTTAACCCAAATGGTAATACGTTAAATTCATAGAGTCCTTTGCCATCTGAAAAAGCAGTTTTTCGTTTATCTTCCTTTCAATTTAAATTGATTGTACCCTTTATTTAAATCAATAACCGTAAACAAATTTGCCTCTCCCATTTGATCGAACATCTCCTGCGCGACTGGTATTGGGTACGTATCTTTTCTTGTTACCTGATTTAACTTTCTATAATCCACACAAAATCGCAATTCACCATCTTTCTTTTTAACGACCACAATCGATGATGAAAACGGTGATGAACTATCTCGTATCAATCCAAAATCTTTCATTGCCTTAATTTGCCTGTTACTCTCCTCTTGATGTACATATGGTATTCTGTGTGGTCTCAACTTTATTGGTGTTTCGTCCAGTAAAGGAATTTCGTGCTCAATGATTTGAGTTAAATCCAAATCGTATTCGTGCCTTGCAAATACTTCTCGATATTTATGCAATAATTCCATAAATCTTAGTCTTTGACTTTCCGTTAAATCGGTACTGTTGACTCGCGGTTCTTTATAGATCTTTATATTTCTAGGTAATTTTCGCCTTTCTTTGTTTTTCATTTTCAATACCTTTCCCAATTTTGTCTTTGAGTTTATCTGAACTGGTTTGTTATCACAATTGACTATTTTCACTGGGATTAATTGGTCCTGTACTTTTACTACTTTATCACACATTAGTGTATTGTATTTCTTTATTAATGTTTGACTCGGTTTGAATATATATTCCTCATCTGGCACACTCGCCACATTGGCATAATAAATCACCTCTGAATTTGCAGGAACTTCTAAAGTATGATTTAAAAATATTCCGGTTTTGTGCACAATTTCATTTGTACTACTGTTAGTTAGATTCCCTGTAGCTAAATCTAACGAGACTCCTTCTAATTGTTCCATCACATCCATACCGATTAGTAATTTTATTGGGCAATATTTCATAACCAGCACATGGTGAGTTATTTCTCTATTGCCAATCAATATTTTACATTCAAGTTTACCCAATATTTTTAACTGATTCCCCAACATTGATGTTACCATTTCATCAGTATCTTTTATTCTCATTCTCTCTCTGATTGTTAATACCTTGGTGCATATGATTGTATGGCTAGAGCCTGAGTCTAGTAGAGCCTCCACTTTACGCTTATTTAATTGCACAAATATGCGGGGTTGTTTTCCAACTTTGGATATTGTCATAAGCGCATAATTACATGGTAAACCTAGCATGTTTTTTCGTTCAATCTCAGCACTCGACGGTGAAAATTTTAACGTTAACGGTTCGGCAGGTGATTTCGCTAACCTTTTTGCAGGGATGTCAATTTAGTGATAAAATACTTACAAATATAATCAGACAAATAAAAATAAAATCGGAATTAAAACTTGTCCCTACCCGGAAAATTGTGATATTATTGTTGAAGAAATATACTAGAATAGAGTTTCAGAAGACGAAAGAAAATGTCCCTTACGAAATTACCGGAGATAATGTATTTGAGTAGTCAAGGGAAAAATATCTATAAAATACAGTAATGTTGAGTGAACTTGAGTCTGAAATAATTAGTGAAGTATGCCTGAAAAACAAATTAGGTGGCAAAAATTGTGTTTACATACAAACAAAATAAAAGAGAAAATATGAGAAAATTCTTCGGGTATAAATACTTAAATGGTTAAGAATCATTTTTTATTAATATGTATTTCTATTAATTTTGATATAATACTATGTTGAAATTTTCTTTTATATATTTGTACAAAAAAAAAATATATCATTGTTTTTTTAGTCCTGCCCACCTGGGTTATCCCGGGGCTCTAAAATTTGACAGTCCGCTACTGCCATGCTGTAACACAAAAAATAGAAATGTATATCTAAATTTATGATATTAGGAAAAAATTAATGTGTAAAATATTATTTTTTACAATATAATTTATCAAAAAACCATCAATAATCAATCTAGATTTAAGTAAACTGAGCAAATATTATTAAAACCAAATATTAATGACTAATAGGTAAGTAATAATTAATGTGTAATTAATATGTATTATGTTGATATTTTTATCTTTAACTTCAACTTTATTTTAACTTTATTTTAAGTGTGAATTACATGAATTTTTAAAACATTTTTTAAAAATTAATAATTATAATTTAATTATCAATAATTGCTTTTCTTTTTGTTGACTGACATTAATATTTTGGCGTTATGTTAACAATAAAAAATTCCATAAAATCTTGAAAAAAATGAAAATATTTTCCAACCAAAAGAAAGAGAAATTAAAATATACAAATGGTAATTATATATTTTTAAAAATTGGAAATTGAAACATAGAATTTTGTTTTATTGAAAGAAAAATATATTATTTGTTTAAAATAAAAAATTATAAATTTAATTTATTATTTTTTAAATATTTTATTAAATAATCTCTTGAATTCAACATGAAAGTTTTCATTCAACCAGCCATATAAGATCGGATTTACACAAGCAGATGTTAGAACAAATAACAAACAAATTGACTGAATTATTAGAGCAAATTTTCCAGTGAATGATCTTCCCTTTTCCCGTCCGTTTGAGATGAAAGCCGATTTCCTCTGAACAAGATTCATATCCATTATCATGTTGCTCAGATTCAGCGGCAACCAACTTATAGCAAACAATATTGCTATACATAACAGTAAAATATTCGTTTTCTTTTGTCGTCGAATATTGCATCGGTGCTTGGCATTTAACGCAAAAGAAGGATAACTATCCTTAGCTAAAATCACATTATTACTTTGTTCGGATGATATCAACATTTTGATTTTCAACCTTTCCTTCAGTTTCAAAAATATTCTTATATATGTCAAACTTACAATTGACATTGGTAATAAATATAAAATTATTAAAGCTAATATTGAATAGGAAAGCTTCAAAGTTCTGATTTTAGGTATTGTCGTATACTCCGTACATTTGCTTAATGACCCAAAAGGAGTTGGAGCAGATTCAACTTTTAAAAAGGCTAGCAATGGGCTTGCTAAAATAATTGAAACAATCCAAATTAAAAACATTATTTTAATTGCTCCTCGAATGTTTAAAGATGGCTTAGTTGGATGCAAAATGACCTGAATTAATAATAATAATAATAATTTGTTAGAGACATAGACGTACACAAATTTATTCTGGCAACAAATCTCAAACACACTATAATATAACTCTGCGTTTCCTAACACCTAAAATGGTAGTTTATTGGTTTACTATTTACTGATACATAATACCTACAGACATACAAACATAATTCCATATGGTTCTTGATAACGGTAATCCATCTAATATTTCCTCGCTTTACTAATGCAGGTTCTAAGTCAGTTAAGGCCATATATTGCTTTAGTCAAAGTTAAGGAATTATATTTATTCCACTTCTAACAAAGCCTAATCCAAATTTTACTTGAACACCCTGCATTACATGTAAGTTCGTACAAATAAGTTCATATGAAGTTCGTATAAATAGTGGATATGTTAGCATTAAAGATTTGTTCTTATAATAGCTTTAGTTCGCATTATACAAAGCAATTATTAACAAAATATTTAGAGACAATATTTTCTACAAAATTTGACTATGAATCAGATTTATTTAAGGTATTCCCGAATTTTTGGGCACAGCCTTTTTTAAGTGATTTCCGGTGCCGAAATTTCGTGATACCTTAAATAAATCTGATTCATAGTCAAATTTTGTAGAAAATATTGTGACTTATAAAGAAATCAGAGGTGAAAAACATAAAAAAGTCCTTATAAAATATTTAGTAATTATTTTAAGTGTTTAAATCATTAATTAATTGTTTAATTTGTTTAATCTTCAAATCTTCATTTAATCTTCATAATTCTTCATAGTTAAACAATTTTCAGCATTAAGTTAATATTTAAATAATAATCATTAACAAATTAATTACTTAATAAATTTAATAATTTATCCCAAAATTAAAATGCAAAGTTTAAATTTTAAATGCATTTTTCAAAATATTTTCCAGTACAGATTGTATGTTGGGAATTATAACAAAAATTTACTAAATTTTATTTATAAAAAACAATATTTTGTTTTTTCTTAAGTATTAATACAAGGATAAAAATAAATATGACTATAAATAAATAATAAAATAAATAATAAATAAATAAATAATAAACACATTATTAAAAACATAACATATTAATATTATCAATATTCTAATTAATCAGTGAAAAATACCAAAGTAAAACAATAAAAAATTTTATTATGTAAATGACAAAATTATTCAATTTATAAATTAATAATTTAATGCAAAAAATACAATTATCATAAATGGATTATTATAAAAAATTTGTAAAACCTTTTTTAAAAATGATCATTCTTTAATTGAAATTTTGCAGACTCGTGGGTTTCTGAATTCAGGAAGGTTCATAATTTGTTTTAATCATCCATTTCTCGACATCATCAAATAATATTCTCATTTCGTTATTAAGGGGAAATTAAATTTTTAAATTTAAATTTTTAAAAGATTAACAAATTATTTTGTGTTTTTCAGCATTAGGCTAATTAATAATCCTTTTTCAATCATTTTGCTACTTATCCGGTACAACTGTTATTTGATATTTAGGTTTCAGTGTAATTTGTACGCACTTTAAATTTAAATTGTTTAGTATTATTTAACTCGCTTTCATACTGACCTCTGTAATTCAAATATAGATACACTTTGCCTCGGTCGCAATCAAAACCTGTGAAATAATACATAATAAAGAAACTTTTGATGAATTATAGTGTGCCCAGGGCCGGCCCTAGACTTTTTGCTGCTACAGGCAAGATTTTTTTTGGCTGCCCCTAACACGAGTAGAATTAAGTAAAACAACAAAAAACACAAATTTGCAAATTATTCATTTGTAAATATAACACAAAAAAGCCAATTTGTTATAAAAAAAATTACCTCAAACAGTAATCATAATTAAATAAAAAAATAAGGAATAATAATAGTATCAACAACTTTAAATTTTGTGGGTTTGTTTTAAATCGATGGCCATCAAACAAACAGTAAAAGAACTTTAATTTTCTTTATTCACTTATGCAAAATAAATTGTGACCGGAACATTCATAAATAATACAGTTATCCAATATAGTTTATCAATTAGCTATATCGTACTGTGAGCGTTTAACAAATCCCTTTTTTCCCGTCCATACCAAATAAGCGCCAACAAGCCTCCTCTAGTCCTCTTTTATGTTCTGAGATCATTCTTTTTATTATTTTTTCACACGATATTTTTTTTAAAATTCAAATATTGTTTTACAATTTTTAAATGCAAGTATTAAAATTACGATGGACATATTCGGCTAAACTCATAAAACGGTCGTTACAGGCGGCCACCTGCTCTGCCTGTGCGTAAAGCCGGCTCTTAGTGTGCCTTTGTATTAGGAAAAAAGTGATACAGTTTAATGATCAGCTATGTAAACTGATTTAAAGAATTCAACAAAGTAAAAAGTTTTCAATTCATATTTTTTGCAACTTCTGGCCGGATAAAAATGTACGTGATATATTGCTTTGAAGATGATTTTGTTGGGGAGTATTTGTAAAATGTAAAATGATTTTTAATACTAATGTGTGTAGTGACTTGACTGCTCCACTTACTGAAGGATTGAATGAACATTTTGTAAGTACAGCCTGACACCTCAAATATAATGTATACTCATTTTATGATACATAAGGAGGCATCAATGATTAAAAAAATATCCCATGATGTAGATAAAGTTTCAAAAGAAGCTGTGACTGTTATAAACTTTAGGTCAAGCACTGAATTTATTCCCTTTATTCCCAAATCTGCAACGATTCATATTATGAAAGACTTCATTACAGAACGCTGTGAAGAGTAATGCAATTGAAGGTGATATTAACATTTTTTAAACGATACAAAAAATCATGTTATGGACACACTACATAAATAAATGATACTATAATAAATCATTTTGACGACGTTATGAGACCAGCGCTTTGAAAATCGAGCCACATCTTAGTCTGATTTACTCAAATAATGAAGCCCCCTTCCAAATCTCATTGAGTTTACTCGCCTGACATATTATAATTTACAGCACGATGTATCGATTTATATTAAATTTTTTATTTAACTTTTTCTTGATTTTAGAAAATATAATAGTTATAAATTTTGCATTTGTACTTCCGGTTTCATATTTATTTAATTTTTTTCATAGAAATCTAGTAGTGATATGCGGAAATAGTTCAAATGAAAACATGAGTTACCTGTGACGTAGCCAGGATTTCAGCTTTGGAAGGGGCAAAGTTTACCAATGTTAAAGTTCACACGGAAAAATAGAAAAAAATATTTTACACTAGTAAATGTGTACACCTGATTCAGTTCATTAAAAACTCCTATAATAAAACGAAAAATCAATAAAGTTATAATATATGAACATACATACTTACCCGTGTCTGCATGTAATTTGTTCAACTGAATAAAAACTTATATTATAGGAAGGAAGGAATTAGAAGAAAATTTTTTTTTAACCTAAAAACATAATATATAATAAGTAATGCATGCAAACTTTCAAAATGTAGAAATGTTCAGTTCAATAAAAACTCTATATAAAACTATTTTTAGTAACTTTTTAGACAAGTTTTTTTTTAAATTAAAGCCGAAAATTTTTGAAAAAAATACCAATAACTATACTTTGAGTTGTCGAGAAAATTAAGAAATAATTTCGTAAGATTTTTCATGAAATTCAATCAATTTAATATTTTTACAACTTTTCAGATATTTCAAAAATATATATCGAAACTATAGGTTTTTGAGTTTTTACCTCATTATCAATTTACCAGGAGCAGTGGAACCAGAACCTTCAAATGAGGAGTTTAAAAAATACGGAAAACATAAGTTTTCCGATAACTTAAGTTTAAAAAAATTTTTATAAAGTATAAAAATCCAAATCATTAATAACATTCAAAATGAGGAAGATTTTTATAAATTTGGGAAATTAACAGAAATTTCCAAAGCCTCATAAAATCAAAAATTATCAAAAATTTGGATTTGTCAAAAGGTAAAAAAGATGGCAGCCAAAACAAATTTCCAAGGAACAGAGGAATAGTTTATTCGAATATAGAAACTTTTTAACAATAAATTTTATTTTAATAAATTTTAGTTTTCAATTAATCGGACTTACATTTATTCGAAAATAATTCCATTAATTTACATAAATTGGCATAATCTCCTAAAAAAAACCTAAAAAAATTAATTAAAACTAAATTTATAATAAATGAGGATTAAAAGTATTATTTAAGAGCTTGAATAATGATCTCATAAATATACGAGATCACAATCCAAGCCTTAAAATACACTTTATTAAAAAATTTACTTGTCAGTCATTCTAAAAATGGCTAATTCATAAACTTAACCATAATTGTACTTGGTTGTTCATTAAAACTTCTGTTATAGAAGTTTTTAATGAACTGAATCAGGTGTAAAATACTTTTATTTGGGGGGAAGATGCACCCGATACCCTTCTTAGCTACGTCCATGTGGGTTAAAGACGATAAAATTTCAAAATGTAAATGAAGGCAAAAGAAATTAAATAAACATATTTTTTGTAAAAATGATTTCAAAAAATATGTTTATTTGATGTCCTGTCTTTTTACTTTTAAAGATTTCGATTATTATTTTGTTTATTAAGTAACAGGAATTGTAGGAGCCACAGATGTTGTTAAATGCTAAAATGTCTTCAATTAATTTATCAGACTATAAATACTATAAGAAAATAATTATTTTTAAAAGACTAATTGAAATAAATAATAAAATATAAGTATCTTTGTATATCTTTATTTATTTTTATTTATTTAAAATGAAAATTTTGTTGAAGTCTCTCAGAGTTGAGTAATAATTTATTTTACTCAGTTCATTAAATTTGTAATTACTATTAATTAACAACAAATTAATTTTCAACAAGTTACATTTTTAAACTTTATTTCCAATTACCGATAAAAAAAAATCAGTCAGACTGAGAAAATTTTAATTTTACACGTTTGTTTACTTTATTCATATTTTAACAATTTTTTTATTTCTATTCATTATATAATGTTTAAGTATTGTGGTTTAGCTCCCATAAAATATGTTATAAATTCATATAATATTTGACCTAAACATTTGAGAACATAGGCACTCCATATTATTATTATTATTATTACTATTACATTTTTGGTCATCCAAAAAATAATTAGATTAGAAGATATGATGATGGAAAACCCAAACTTTTATCGAATGAGACTTCGTCGTATGTTT
Source organism: Schmidtea mediterranea (assembly GCA_022537955.1). NCBI lineage: Eukaryota > Metazoa > Platyhelminthes > Tricladida > Dugesiidae > Schmidtea > Schmidtea mediterranea. The sequence goes on from CM039679.1 coordinate 129,494,071, forward strand.
CTTAAAATCGAAAGAATTTCAATAATTTTGTTGAATAAAACTGGCATTCTTATACATTGCTCAACATTGAATTCATTGATATTTGCTGAACTTGTCGCAATTTCCGATTTGTTTGGCATATTATTTTCCAAACCCACAAAATATTCAAGTTACTTTGAGAAATTTCGAATTTGAAATTTTGAACGAATTCTAGAAAGTTAAATAAAATAAGTTTTCCTCTGCGCTATTTTGGCAGTTCTGATTGGCTGGTTAAAATTGCTTGTAAACAAATTTGTGTGGGTGTAGGACAAATCGATGTGCGCGCCAATAGCTGAACTAAAGTTTCTTTAAGATTTCTATTATTTTTTAAAATTACAAAATAATTTTTGATTTCGTCTCAGCTGTACCATATATCATAAATTATGCTCAACAAATATTATGGGCAGATGTTGTAAGTTAAAAGTTATATATTTCATTAAATTTAATTATTTATCATGAATTTAATTTTAATTTATTTAAATAAAGTTTTTTATTAATGTTTTCAAAAACATATTTTCGGGAATTTTTTTTACGTGATTGTAGTAATTTTCTTCCTATTTCGTATCTTCGATTTTAAACTTTTCTATCAATTTCTGAATACACGCACATATATATATATATATATATATATATATATATATAACTTTAAATTTAATATTCCATTCATAAATTCTACTTTTCAATGCCTTTCTTCAACATTTTTCATAATTTTCGGTAATCCCCGTCGTCGTTTATTGAAATTTTAAACTGGAATATTACATCGTTTCGCTTTGCATCACTCACCTATCAGGGAAAGATGAAACGTGATAAAACTCTTGGTATATCATCAAATCATATAATTTTATAATTAAAAAGACCACTAAAAATTATTACTGGCCATATTTTTTATCCCCAATGTTTATCATATTACAACATTGTTGAGTCTAGTGTAGGTTCGTTTGTATTCATTTTTCTTATCCAAATTATATTTCTGCTTTTCAATAGTAAATTCACTTAATTTAAGTTGGTGTGTATAATTATTTATCCTTGTTTCAAGTAAGTGTTTCTAATTTTATCTACGTATAAATGGATAATTCATTATAATAGACCATGATAACTGGTGTATTAATTCTTGGACAGTTCACTGAATGTTCTTTGTAAGACAGCATTTTACACGATTTTGAAATAGCACGGTTTAAATCAAAAGAATAAATACATATTTTTACTATATACTTTGCTTGAATTATTTATTCTGTTATTTTAAAATGACGTCAAAGCGGCTTCGTGCCAAAACGTTTAAATTAAACATGATAATTTATTAATTATTGTTCAATTTGATCAATAATGAAAATTTAGCTAAGATGTCTGACAAACATATTTCTATACTCAATATTAGCCCATCTAAAATCTCAATTCTCAACGAGATTTAACAAGGAAAATGTAGGAGGTACATCAGTGAGATCGAAAAAATCCCTCTGAGAACTTTAAGTGACTGGTGAAATAAGAGCACGAAATATATGAATCGGCTGTCAATAGACCAAGTACAGTACGGATAATTAAAAAATCGGCATATAATGAAATCGATATACAACTTCTTGACTGGTTTTCAGTTCAAAGATCAAAACAAATACTGATTGATGTGCTTATTTTAACCCTTTCACTGCGCAATATGTTTTGAGATTTCGTGTTCGATGTGCGCAAATCTTTCGATTATTGTACGTACAGATGCACAAAATTTCGATTTTACTATGCTAAAAGTGAAACATCATCTTATCATTTTTGTACCTGACTTGTTTGAGTACTCTGTGTGAATAGTTGTGTTGAACCGAGAAGAATTCGGAGCGTATGGGTCATTCATATTGTGCGAGTATATACGGCTTGAGCAGTGAAAGTATTAATGTATAAGGCAAATGAAATAGCTGAAAAAATGGAATGATTGACTTTTCGTGTTTATCAAGTTGGATAGAAAGATTTAAGAATCTTTATTCTATATCTTACAGAAGTATTATTGGGGAAACTAAATCGGTAAACTGTGATGATGTTGATGAATGAATTTCCAATGCATGGAGTAAGCATACTAAAACATACCAAGGAAAAAGTCTCTTCGGCGTAGATGAGACTGGACTAGATTTTAAATGTCTTCCAAACAAGGCTTGTAGATTTAAAGGAGAGAAATATACATGGTGGAAGAATGAACAGGGAACAGACAACGATTTTGTTATGCACTAGTATGACTGGTGAAAAAAAGGCTCCTCTTGTAATCGGAAAATACGCGAATCTGAGATGTTTCAAGAATCAATACTTAATTGGATTTAAGCATCGTACCAAAATAATATTTCAACGATGAAAATTAAAAATCGGAGAATGAAATGATAATAGAGGATGAAAATAAATTTTCGAATCAGGAAAATTTCGAAGAAATTAATTAAGAAATTGCAGGCCTTGAAGATTTTAGACGACTTCCTTTATTCGAAAAATTTTTATGATTCACTATCATTAAAGAATGCAATAATTCATTTAAAAGACAAAATGAAAAATGAAATGATGAATTCGAAAAAAATACAGACTACTCTTGACCAATTCAAATTCACGGCTCGAGAGAAATAAACTTTACTTCTTTCCGTTATAACCGGTGTTTGCAGTATATATATAATAATTTAAATTTAATCTACCTAAAAAATTTCTATCTATTAATAATTATTTATCATCATCTAAAAAAAGAAATATTTATCTTCGGTCAGTAGCAAATGTAGTGCATGAGACATTAAAATTCAATATCTTTAAAAAATTTAATAATTAAAATTATAAATATACTGAATGAAAATAAAATAAATTTTGTTTGATTATTCACCGACAATTTTTAAATTTCACTGTTTAACTCAAACTAATGTAATCAAGTTCTAACAACAACTTAAGATAAATTATGTCAAAAAATAATCAAGTTACCTTATTTCAAAACCTCGAAATGACTGTATCAACTTCATAGTTATCAGTTACAGGTATTGTACGAATTTTCTCGTCTGGTTATACCGTAACTACTACTAGAAGATTGAAGTTAATTGAATCTTATTTGTAATTCGTGTATGTTTGTGTTCTCAAAACATTCACTCTCCACGTTTTCTTACTTGGATTTATCTCATGCGTGACATCATTTGTTCTACCCTTATACTAAAGAGCTCAATTCAATCATCAGGATAAAAAATGACTTCACTGGAATACGTCCTTCAAATTCTTTTATATTTATTCAATATATCATACATGATTCACTTTTTTTGCAATTTTTCGATGTTCTAGAGTCAACAACTAAAATCAGATTATAGAAATTACTTATAAAATATATTATTAGTTAGAAAAAATGCAGTTTGGTTATTCGAAAAAATTAAAAATGTTATTTTTATTTATTGCAAAATTGAATTAAATAGGTTCAAATAAATATTTCATTCATTTTGGTGAAATTAAAGGTTTTTGCCAAAATTAGAGTTTGATTAAACCTGAATAATAATTTCAATCAAGTCGTACCTCAATTAGAGCTAAACATAATATGTTTGCAAGCTCCACGCAGAAAGCAAAGGTTCAGTCGAGCCAGGACGCCATAAGCGAAGTTATGTTGCGGGTGACACACCAAGAACTTAATATTTGTATTGTATTTTAACAAGTCTACTCATAATAATTTACGCATATAGGAAATAAAACTTTTACTACATCGTATTGTTTGCAGGACCTAAGACAAGGAGCCACCGGGGCAATTTAGCCCCAGGCCTTATTTGATAAAGGGCCTCAGAATTACGGAATTATTTATTGAGATGCAGAATAACGGAATTAAGATGTTATGCATTGAAATGTAGCGCTACACGGTGGATATATCACATGAGCTCATCGAAGAAATGATTTTTCTCATAAAAATACACAACATAAATTTCAAGCTTCCTCTTTCACTAAAAAATCTACTACGAGAAATTATGACTCAAAATCTTGTCGATCTGTTTCCAAATGTGTTTATTTCCTTGAGAATTTTTATGATGCTACCTATATCTGCTGCAGATGCAGAGAGATAATCTGTAATCAAAAAAGAAGTAAGAACTACTTCCGTTCCACGATGGTTCAGGAGCGTCTGGATGGATTGGCTATGTTAAGCATTAATTCTGAGATCGCTAGAACTTTAAATTATCAAAGCGTTATTGAAAAATTTGTCGCTTTGAAGAAACGAAGGATGATTTGAAACTTTCCATTAAGCGTTTGAAAGATATTTCCTTAACTAAATTCGGTTTATTAAATTTAAAAATAAAATACAAATATATCAAAAAATTGATTATTATTAATTGAAAAAAACTTTTAAAATAAGTTGTGTCCCTGGACCTCAAAATCCTGTCCTAGGCCCTGATTGTATGCATATGTATTGCATTCTACTCACTATTGTCAGTTGCAACTGGTGAATGATCTTTTTCAAAATAAAAATTAATTAAGTTATAGTTGAGATCAACTATTTCTCATGGTAAAAAATTAATTTATCAAAATTACTATTTATTATTTAAATATTTTTATTACTCTTGTATAAGTACATATTATAATGTGTACTTAAACATAAATAGTAATATATTATAATGATAATTATAACCACTCAAGTATTTTCTTATCAACCATTTTATATTTTCTAATGAAAATTTGTTCTGAAAATAAATTCAAAAAGGCACCGAAACCATCTTTGCACCAGCTAACACAAAGAAGATAGCACACAGGTCGGCACTGGATAAAAATATATGCTATTTTATTGTACTTAAATACGACATTTTGCAAAGAAACTCGTTGGAAGTAGATAAACGTGTCAGTTGATAATAATTCATGAAAGCATTATGAAATTCATATAAATAAATACCAATGCTAAACCGCGATCAACTATCAAGCAGCGCATTTCATTTTTCAACTTCCTAATATGAAGCCAACATTCTTAGAGGAAGAAAAGAAAAGTTTTGCTCGCAGAGTAGAATGTAGGTACTGAGAGAATTCTCAACAAAGCAACATCAGATATGTCACTTACGCTGACTCAAGGAAACTAATCTCGATACAAATCTAAAAAGAAAAAAAAGACTAATCCAAATATGAGAAAGGATAAACATCAAAAGGCGAACTACAATCTGATAAGAGTTGTTGAAGCAATTGAAGTTAATTATGAAATGATGTCGATAGAGTATTCAGATGTAGACGAAGAAAAATATGAGGATATTCAGCTTCAAAAACTACACTCTTTGACATGAGTGGTAATGATCGGAGCAATTTACTTGGTAACTTTGATATAGATGTAAATATTGGTCATAATAATTAGAGTAATGTAAAGGTGTAAATAAATGTCATTTTTTTTATTTTTAATGAGCATGCAACAAAATCAAGGGCTTTAGAAAGCATTTGGAAACAATAGTGAGAAAATAATCTAGACTGAAGTTTGTGAAAAAACTTTCAAAGAAATGAAAATAACTTTGCATACATCCCCAATTCTGGTATTCCCAGATTTCAAGAAAGAATTTTTATTAGATACATACCCATGCTTTGATAGACGTGATGCTGTTTTATCATAAAAGAATGAAAAGAGAAATGAACACGTTATTACATATGGATCCCATCCAATGATTACCCATGAAAGAGGATATTGTATCATAGAGAAGGTCATGTTGGATATATAATATTTCTGTCGTTACTTCAAACATTACTTATATGATAAATGGCTTGTTATACGCACTGATCATAAAACAATAAATTATATGCTTAACGACAAAGAAGCACATAGGTACCTAGTTTCAGAGATGGATAAATGATTTGAGCAATTTGAACATAAAGATATAATTTAGAAAAGATACTGTACATACGAACGCAGATATGCTGTCTAGAAACACGTAATAAAATGTGTACAATGTTTGAAGGACCACGAAAATTCCAAATCCGCACGATTAAAAACTGAATTGTGAACCTTGATGACGGAAAATAATCTGTAGGCACGGCAGGGAAATAATGAAAAGATACAAGAAATCAAAATTCAGTTAATTAAAAAGAAAAGAAACAAATATTTATGTTTAAAGGAAATATTATCCACATAAATCAACAACAAAATATGTATTGAAGAAACAAAAATACTAGAAATGATAGAGGAAATCAGTGGTGTAGCCAGGAATTTATGAAAGGGGGGGGGTTGGAGTTCAGAAATATTTATTAATATTATGGTAAATCATTTCAAACGTGGACGAATGAGGGTGCCGAAGGCACGGAATAATGACGTCATTTGCTGACTCCATAAACTATGGAGATAACGTATTGGAAATCAGAAAAAATAACCAAAATAAAAATCACAATGCACTGAAAGTACAGACTACAGAGTACAGACAGATGTCACAGTATTACATTTACAGTAAATAAAATTAAAAAAACTGTCTTTTGACTTTTCTTATTTAGGTGGATGATCTTTTAGGCACTTGACATCGAAAAATATTTGTACATGAAAAATCCAAGGGGGATTTAACCCATTAACCCTCCTGGCTACGCAACTGGAGGAAATACATTTTTTATTATTCAATGCACTTATAGATAAAAAAATGAAACTAAATAAGAACAATTTTGATGTGTAGGATTTGCTAAATGAAGTAAAAACAAATATTTCAATATGTAAAGCATGTCATAAAAGCATATTTATAACGATAAAGTCAAGAAAAAACTCAATTGTTTCAAGTTTCAGAACATATGAAGATATTTGCCGTTCATTATGAGAAATGTTTAGAAATGTTAACGATATTTGCCTAATGATATTTTTCACTTACTGTTATTAGTAATCAGGATGATGATACAATAAATAAAGTTTTGTTAAATAATTTAATATCTAAATTTGGAGCACCTAAAGAACAACATGTGTATTGCGGAAATCATTTTGAAGCCAATAGTACTAAAGAACTACCAAAAGCAGTAAGGTTGAGTTGATATTTTCAAGTCCATACTATCATACTTCCAATTATTTAGTTGAAAGACAATTTCGGACTAAAATTAAGTGTTTTACTGCGCCACTCAAAGATGTAATAAAAAAAGTGACAAAATTAAAATCTGTTATAAAACACGTTTTAAACCTGACAGTCCAGAAAAATACAAAAAAAACTACCTATTAATAGACAAAAAATAGCAAGAAATATTAAAAAGATTTTAAAGAGGAGAATGTATTAAATTCTAAAATATAGTTTATGTTTTGAGTCTGATCAGTTAGTTGAAATAAATGCTTATATTAAAATCTATTTTATTTTTTGTAAAATATTATATTTTATATTAAATTAGATTTTTGTACCTTAGATTTTAGTAAGCACAGTTGAAACCAGTAGTAGCATCAATATCAATAATTTCCACGCCGCAACTTGTTTTAATATTCAGAGATAAACAAATCAACTCAAAATTGTAATTTAAAAAATAAAAGTTTGAAGAAAATATGAATTTAATAGCGTCTTAATAATGTTATTCAGAAAATAATCCAGAAATTAAGTAAAATGTTTAATTCACTGCTAAATAATATATCAAGAGAAAGCAATTTTTAATTCTTATTATTGCAATGTTACAAATGACAATTTCCGAAACCCTAAATTGGTAACAAATGTCAATTTTTTACTTAATAAATAAAATTTTAAAAAGAAACGGTGATGAATGCACGGAAGACACGTTAATTAAATATAGCATTTAAGCATTTAGACACAAAATTTTTGTAAACTAAATAAATTATATATTTTAAATGAATTAATTTAACTATGGAATTAACATTTATTGTTTCGGTAGTATTTGTCATTTCTGTAGAATCCATGCTAAACATCTCAATCACTTCTAAAATTGTTCAATTTAAAAAAACTGCGCTAACACCATGTTGTTTGTTATAGAGATCTGAATTCTCCAACTTTCTAACACCAAATCCAATCTACTATACGCAGAAACAATTTGCCACATGCACACAAACTTATTAGTGCACAGCATCAAAATTTACAAGACACCTATGAAATGCATTCTTTCATCCAATCAAAATTACAAATATATAATTTTAAGTCAAAAGGTTGAGTTTGCAGAAAGGTTAGCAAGAACTAATATTAAGATTTTTTTTGGAAAACAATTCTCATAAGCGCATGATACAACCAAGGCAAATAAATAAAAATGCAAAACAAAAGTTTTAAAATGGCTAGTGCACAATCATATGCGCGGTAAAATATATTTGATCCCGGTAAGGTGTAAGACGAGCCTAGGCTCGAGGTCCAGTTTAAGGCTCGATTGTTTTGAGCCACAATGCAGCAATTTACATAAATTTTAATGTAAAGCATTATCGATAAATGATTGATGATATTCAACAATTGCTGATAAATTTTGAAAAATATTTAAACAAAATTTTATATTTGTTATTTTTAATAACGCATTTGTAATTTACTTTTAAATAATTAAAATTTAGTAAAATTAGTTAAAACTTAAATGTTTCAGGCACCACAGTCACAATTGAAGATAAATATCTACATAATGTTTTCATAAAATCAGTTAATTACATCAGTTTATTTCTATTTAATATTTAATTTTTAAAATTATGCGAATTAAATTCTTAGAAATGCAGAAAAAAGATTTAATGTTAAACTTAATTTAAACAACTTTCAAGGTTCGTTTAAATTAAGTTTTCTACAAAAAGGTTGGTTTTATCTTTAATTTTTTTTGTTTATTTTAATAGATTTAAAAAAAATCTGTAGAAAGGTAATATTTTGGCTTAAGATTCGAACTATAATCAACATTACAAAATGGTCATTTACGATTCACATACAAAACTCTATGCAGTACAACGCATAAAACCCGTTCATATGTTTTTAATCATGTTCAATTCCATACAAGTGTAGAACAAACTAACATTACTAAACATATATGAATGTAAGTCGTGTAACTCATAAAGCAAAGATTGTATAACTTTTTATGTGTTGCACGAAGTGGCAAAGAATTACAGAATGACACTTCTGCATTCTATGACACTAAATTATCTGAACAAGAAAGTGAGATGAGCCGAACTCTTCATAAAAACATTGATTATTTTATTCTTAAAGGTATCGGCAAATTTACAGAAAAACTTAAAGCGATTGCTAGATGCCATCATTACAATTAAAACAACATCTATTGCTTAGTAAAGAGCATTTCCAGTGGCAAATCTTTCTTGTACCAAGATCAGGTCAGGACAATTATGCAAATCATTGCACGCCCTCTCTTTCTTAAAATATTTTTTATATTAATAGGAATATTTGAATAAATTATCAAAAATTATTTATTTTGTGTACTTATACATAAAATAGGCATACCTGATAGCGATCTATCGCAATGGCTGTGATACTGATTGTGCTAACACATACGTTTGTGCCGGTAATCAATCCGACCAATTTGCACATTAAAGATCCAAATATCCATTCTTTATGATATGATAACAATCGAAAAATGTTGAATGGTTGAGTGAAAGTACACAAAACCAAGTCGGTGATTGCCAAATTAAGAATAAACATATTTCTTGCCGTTCTCAAACTCTTATTTTTCATGATAGCGAAAATGACAAAGCTGCTTCCCATTATTCCAATTATGATCATCACAATATAACATATGAGGAGAAAAATAAGAAATCCCTTGGGAAATTTACCCATGTCTTGACCTTTTATCATATGTTCCCGAATAACCTTTAGATAAACCCCTCTTGAACTTTCGTTGACGCATTTGTTGACATAAATAAAAATCAGTTGATATGATTTTGGGAATTTGTCACAAATATTCATTAGAATATCTGAATTATTAGAGGAATTTTTGTTTTAAATAGTTTATATTCATTTCGACCAATCAGAATTAATATCTAAATGTTTTTTTAAAAATGTCTATGTTACTAAAAATAAAAATAATAATAATAATAATAATAATAATAATAATAATAATAATAATAATAATAATAATAATAATAATAATAATAATAATAATAACAATGATAATAATAATAACGCTAAATACATCATTACACATAGCTCAAGGATTCAAATTTTTTTATTTATATATATTAATGACATTTAATATTGTGGCAGTTATTTTTCATGTAATATGAGGCCTGATTCATACAAATTTCAAACATAACATACATATTTCAAAACATTTGCAATAATTATTATTCAATTACATTTGCTGTAAGTAATATAATAAAAAAATTGGAATAAAAAACTAATTTTAAGAAAAAGTTGAACGTTCATTAATTGTAAATTTTTTGATAAATTATATATTTATTAAAGCAAGATTATTTAAATTAAAAATTATATCCCCAGAAAAGATTTATAAATAGATTTACTAAACTCTTAATATTAAAATTGAGCTCTATTCAATTTAAGAAAATAATTTGAACATGAAAGTGATGTGCATTAGTAATTGATAATTAATTCTTTTAATAATTCGTCATTTTAATAAATTTTTCAGCAAATAATTTCCAAAAGAAGTTTTCTTTTTATTTTATTTTTCTAGTTTGGAAAAATATATTTTACGAATTAAGAAAATATCCATTTGTATATGTTTCTTGTCTTATTTATAGTTAAAAATATCTAACATACTAAATAAAAATTTTAATTAAATAATGATTGTAAATAATAATTTATTGGTGTCAATTTTTCATTAAAAAATTTTATTTTATTTTATCAAATGCTTATAATATAACAAAATTATTTTAAAACGTTCTGAACATTTAATTAAATTAAATGAAAAACGTTTTTATAATATAATGAAATAATTTATTTATTTTTAATTTTCTATTTTTTGAATTTTAGATGAAGTACGTAAGTACTCTAATTAAAAAAATTTTTTGCACACATGAAGAAAATGATTAACGAAACATTTTTAATTATTATATACATTTAGAAAGTTAAAGATTGCTTTTTTCATTAACTATTTGAGTCCTGAATTTTTTTCCAATCAAAGTAAATTTATTTGGAAGAATACTTCATGATAATCATTTTAAACGTTTAAAAAATTTGAAAAATGTTTTGGTTTAGAATAAAATTATGTTTTAAAAATTTTATAAAAATTCGAAAGTAGTTGAATATTTTGGTTGAATATGATTGATATAATATTAGTAAAACTAGATTTGTATTATAAGATTTGAAACAAGTGGAATGCACAAACCAATATCACATTATTCACATTTTGACCTCATTTCCTGCTTTTGAACAAACAACACATCTTTTTCTTTGCCTTCTTGAACCACCAGCATAGTCAGGAAAGTGTCTTTTTACCACTCTTGCAGGATTAGGCTGAGCTGTCAGTCTACTAACAACTGAAGAATTAGTTTTATATTTTTCCAGCATTTGTCAAACAAGTTCTTTTTTGAAATTATATAGTGACATGATTGATTTTGTGTTATGTACGAGTCGATTGCAGCACTATCCATCCGGTGAAAAAATAATTTTCTATACCACTTTACAGTTTTTTGTACTCATTCTGTAGTTTGACAAAAATCACTTTGATAGAATATTGAGAAAGCACTGAATCAGAATACACTTATTACAAATTAAAAAAACATTTATTTATTGATAATGACTAATACAATTTTAGATAACAAATGATTTATTGATGGCTATTTATATCAAATTATTTTTCCTAGAACATTTTCTAGGAGAATCTGGAATTTTATATGATGATCTGTAATTTTTTAATGATTCGTGAACTTATTAGATTTTCTAGGAAAGTTCGAAAAGCTAAATTTTGTATTTTTCATCTTGTAAAGATGTAATACCGTGGACGTTTTCAAATTTGATTTAGAGATTTTTAAATTATTCAAATTTATAAGGAAAAAATTCAAAGTTTTTCAAAAGTAGGTTTTACTGTTTTGTAAAATGCTCAGGTTATTCTTAGATTTTCTATGTAGATTTTATTCCCATATATGATCGATAGTTATTCTATCAAAAATTTATGTTTCATGAATTTTTTCATTCAACTTCAATGTTTTATTTCACGTTGAAAAGGCTAATTTTCAAAATTGTAACTCAATTATCAAACGATCAGAATATTATACATTTTTTTATATCTCAAAATGTTCGTTATTATAAGTTCTAAATAATGATGTAAAGACCTTTGATCTGTGCCTTAAACTTTTGAAGAAAATAGCTTTGAACCAATAGATCACGCCGATATCCAAAGGGCTAAAGTTATATTTAATTTAAAATATAATAATTCTAATTATTATATACGTTTTTCAATGCTTTTTTCTACATTTTCCACGTTTCTGATAATCCATCACCAATTTCCAAATTTCTAAAAATAATCTTAATAGAAATTTTATTGAATAAATTATAATTTAAATTGCTTTTTGTTTTTGTCTTACTCGGGGGAAATGGGTGTTGATGAAGTGTTTAAAATATTTCTCAAATAACACACACACACACACACATATATATATATATATATATAGTCTTACGTGATACGAAATAGACATATGGATTATATATCTTAAATTGAGGTCCTTTGAAGTGAAATAATTGGAATTATTATTTACATGTAAATGATATAGTATTTCAAAATTATTTTGTAAAATTATTTGAAAAATTATGCAAATTTTATTTATCTGTAAACATGATATGCTTTATATAATAAAGGAAAATATATGTAAATAATTTTACTTAATATTTGTCAAAATGTTAAAACTCTGCCGATAGAAAATAAAATTCCTAAATATAAAATTTTTTAATTTCAATTGTTTTAATTAACTCGATATAAGTTTTTTGCTCTTTCTTTGTAAATTTATAGTAACTTACAATTAAAAATACTTTATTTCTTTATTAGTAAAAGTAACATAACAAAATATTTAGCATACCACTTTTATTCAAATTATTTTTTCGAAATATTTTTGAGATTTATTATACAAAAAATATGAAATTCAAAAGAAATTTATGAATAAATTGATAGGTTTTATGAATTTTATGAGAATTATAGTTTATTTTGTTTTTATATTATGATATTAAAATAGACTAGGTCGTGAAGAATATAGAACTAATATTTAATCAAATTTTGAAAATTTTTGAGCGCCAATAAATGAAAAAAACAGTTAGAAAATTTCTTTTAATTACCAACTTAAAATCTAAAGTTCTTATGTTTTAAGCGTGCATTTAAGTTCCAAATATATATATATATATATATATATATATATATATATATATATATATATATATGTGTGTGTGTATTTTAATTAATACAGCTCCAAAAAAATAAAAATAGTCCTAACACACAAAAAAACCCGACAAACCAATATTAAAACTACGCTTCCTTTTCTTGAACAATAAGACATGTTATGTAATCACATCTTTCATTCACAACACAGATTTACCTATACATATTCCTCCAACCTTCACCACTGCAGCACCTTTGAAATCACAACTTCGAAAACCTCAAAAAGCCCAAACATCAGACCTTTATCATCTAGATTGTCTGTACCATTCGTCTACCAAATGTTTTTGCTTTTCTAAAAACATAATATACCAAATCACTTGCATGAAATGCGACGACATATATACATAGGAGAAATGCATAGAACATTTCAATCACGGCTCAATGAACATATTAAAAGCAAAGCCAGTAATTATAACCAACACTGGGAAAAAGTACTCAAATCAGAGCCACTAATAAACGAAACAAAATGCCAAATACTACAAGACGTGTTCAAAAACACATTACAAAGACAAGCCGCAGAAACTTTTTTTTATCAAAAAACACAAACCAACCATCAGTATTCAATTAATGTAATTTGAAAATTTCTTTGTTTATGGTGGAGGAGATAATTTAAAATAAATTTAAAACTCAATATTAATTAACATTAAATTTAACATATAAAATCAATATAAAATATATAAATTTTTCTCCTATTTTTTTTAATAAATAAGTAATGATCGAAATCACTAGAAAAAGACTGTGCCAAAAATTCGTGAATACCTTAAATAAATCTGATTCATAGTCAAATTTTGTTGAAAATATTATGTCACTTATAAAGAAATCAGAGGTGAAAAACAAAAAAAGTCCTTATAATAATCTTATTTTACTTAAAAATACTCTAATTGATTTATATGAAAAAATATTTAATTAAATAAATATTAAATAAACATGACATTGATTTAAATACAAGAATCTTCATTCATTTTACAATATATTTCAACATATTTTCTGTCATTATCAGGTATAAAACCAACTAAAATAAAATGGATTTTAATTTATATATTCAAATTTAATTATTAATTTTTTAACATTTTAATCTTTTGTTTTACAAACATTTTAAATCTTTTAAACTAACTATTATGAAATGTATTTCATTTGCATGTAGCGCACAAAAAGGCCAATATTAGAATCATTATTATCAATTGATGAGGTGTCCTTAGGCAATGTTATTACAAAAATACTAACTAATTATTAAATTAATTAAAATATTGTTTATGACATTAACTATTTCAGTAGGAAAACCAAATTCGACAACTTGATAGTCACGAAATCGGCATCTGATCCTTAATTTAGGATGACCAGATAATGTTTGCTAAAAATGAGAACATGTAAAATAAAACTTCAAGGCAATTTCACTTTTGGCTTTAAATTAATTTACCAAGAATCCATCTGTTTGCCAATTTACCTTTCTGTTTTGTTCAAAGTGATAAAACATTCTTGGGGATGCAAAATAAAACGGTATTATGATTATATGTGTGATTTATTATCTATCCGCTTTATTACTCTTTTCACCTCATTATTACCGGCATCCTTATGTGATTGCTCGTGTAACCTATTTTCATGATTAAAATAGCCAAAAGAGAACTTTTCTACTGCATTTGTTTCACTCCAGAATTTACTGAAAAAAGGAACTGCCAACGGGTCGAGTGAAACGTCAGAAATATCGACAATGCAAATGTCATACACAGGAACTCAAATTTAATGACCTAATAAAAACGATTTTTAAGGGTTTCTGTTGAATGTATCATTTTTAAATACTTTCAATAATTATTAATTACATTTTAGTAATTAATTAATTAAATTAATTAATCTTTAGAATCTCCACGTAATGAGCTTTACTAATGTAAAATAAGTATATTAAATTCTCAATAATAGTAAAACAAAAATATCCATTATCTTACTTGTTAAATTTATTATATTTAATATTAAAAAGGAAAGGCTTGAGTAAATATATTCATGAACTTTGTCGGAAATTTTATTCGCAAATCATCAAACCATGCAGCTTCCAGTTACCATGTATTTGTTGCAGTACTCGTTTTGCGTACATTTTCTGTTGAGAAAATCTCATTCAAAGAAAAATATAAAAATAACATTTAATTAGTTGTTTTAACTATATTACGAAGCAAACTTTCACTAACAAGATTATATTTTTATATTGCGAAAACTAGTATTAGATAAAAGGAATTTTGAGCGTTCAAATTGCTTGATAACTAATAACATTTTGTCTATGAGA
Organism: Schmidtea mediterranea; assembly: GCA_022537955.1. Classification (NCBI taxonomy): domain Eukaryota; kingdom Metazoa; phylum Platyhelminthes; order Tricladida; family Dugesiidae; genus Schmidtea; species Schmidtea mediterranea. The sequence goes on from CM039679.1 coordinate 129,509,546, forward strand.
TGAAATATATAACGACCTTTTACGGAGTACTTAAAAATTGTTTTAAATTGTTTTCCTAATTTAATTAAACACTTATTAGTCTACTAACTGGTTTTTGAAAGCTCGTTTCTGTGTGCTTAATTAACTTCATTCGATGTATGCATGTAAGCGACATTAGACAAATAACTTTTAAAAATGACAGTTATATGTGACATAAACCATTAACAGGTTAATCGAGTTTTCTTATTGTTAAAATAAACTCCTAATCCTTAATATTGTGATTGTTAATTATCTAGATAATTGTGTTTGTAGCAAATTTACACTATGATGACATGTAAGGTTAAAAAACAAAACATCGTTTTGATCTTTTTGGACCTTTTAGTGATCATGAGACAACAAATATTGAAATAAAAACGATAATATAAATTATATCAATGCTTTCCTTAAATCCACTTTCTCCTTTGTCAATACTTTTCTAAAATTATATTGAGCTTTTAACATTTTCTTTGAAAGTGAGTTAACCACCTGACAGATTTTTTTTTGCGCGAGTTGGAATCGGGAACTGGAATGAGATTTGAATGAACTTACCCGAATATTCTGGGGCCAAAAAAGTTTACGCGTATGTAAACTCATGTTTGGGGGAAATTCACAACTTTGTTTACCAGAGTGAGATATTTACGAAGGTGAAAATATAAATTGGCAGGCTCAAGTATTTAGATGTCTTGTGTTAGAGAAAAGGGCTAATGAAAAAGCTAAATTAATTTTCATCTAACTGTACAAATAATAAACCAAATTATTTACCTGTTTTGTACTGTTCATGAACTTTGTTAAAATTTCAATAAATTTTGCTTATTAAAATATCATTTTACTCATTTTTTTGTTTTAATCAAAAATTCTTAATATCGATTTTTCTTTAAAAAATCCTAACATCGACGAAATTTTACATATTATTACTTAATTAATATTAAAATTTATAGCTATAAAATGTGCGCGGTCTTTGGCGTTTTTTGGCAGGTTGAAGGAAATGTAATTAATGCAGTAAAATAATTAGTGTAATAACGAAATATTTTTGTTTCTTTTTTACAAATTACAATAGCTAAATATGGTAAATAAATATTTATTTATTACAGAATAGTATTAAAGTTCCAAAGTACAAAGGTCAGTATTGTTTGGGTATGCCGGTGAAATATATATTAACAACTGTTATTATGACTTCAAAGCGTGGCTTGATTAATAACATAACAAATTCGAAACAATAGCATCGACACAATCTAGTTTCCACTTTACTAATTACAACTACATATAATGGTTAACTAAATTTACAGTTTTTGAGAGATTATTTCTACGATACTTGATGGAATGCTACTAAAATGCATCTTCAATAGTCACTAAGAATTTACAATCATCTAACCCTGGAGAAATCTAACCTTTAGAGAAAAGGAGCCAAAACCGCAAAACAAAATATTTTCTTATTAAGAGCCACTTATATTTTTTGAACTATGCAGTGAAATATAAATATATGGTTCACATGCTTTTTCAATAGAGGAACGAAGCCTTTGTATTTTCCCTTCATACTTGATGCTCCATAGTTAGAAATAGAAACCAATTTATTACAACCAATTTACTTTTCTTTCATTTTATATATCTGCACCTGTGATTTGTCCTTCAGCGATAACAAAGCTAGCAATTTTTTTGGATTCATCAAATGATACATATCTTCAGATCAGACATATTTTGGCAGTATCCTTTATTTCACTGGACTAATCTATAGCAATAGAACCGCTGATTTTAATTTCAATATCTCGGTACAATTGATCTTATTTCTTTCTTTACCGTGACTTTAAATAATTGATCTGAAAAATTCTTCGGTTGTAAATTTTCTAAAAATGTTTATCCATTTTCACTTTCTAACTTTTCTTTAATAATCATATGCGTCCATCGGGTTATTTTGATTCTGAGTTAAAGATTTGTTTTACACCAAGGAAATAACCAAGAACAATAAAACGATTTCTTCTCCATGTCAGTTGGCGTTTTTTTCATCATTTTATATTTAAAAATTTCTGATTTCAATATAACATACATCTAGGACCTAGATTCTAGATAATGAAAGAAAGTTTTCAATATAAAAACAAATAATAATATTTGTTATAAGGAGATATAGATGTACAATATTTATTCCTACGACAAAAAACTATTTTATAGCTCTTCGTTGCGTAACATCTAAAAGAGAGTTTATTGGTTTTCAATATTTACTGCCTTTTTAATATTTTTTCACATTTCTTGAATTGTACATTTATATGTTGACGCTTAGGGTTAATGGAAACTGAATTTGTTTTAGATAAGAGTCCGCATTTCCGCCAACCCATTTTTGTATCATAAAACCTTCCGAATACTTATCAATTAAATTTTTATTCTGTGGGTCAATATCATTTTAATTGATTAATTCAAAACTCATTATTTGAGGCACTTTTTCTTGCAATTTAATATTAGAATAGTTCATCATTTCTACTCCAGCAAAACCTAATAATTTGTTTCAGTTCAGTTAGTCGTAAGTTTAATGTTATATTCCTATGTTTCCAAATTTTCTCTGACCTCCAATAGAGTTGTTTCTATTATTATATTTACCTTCATTGTTCATCTATCCATTTCTCAAAAACTGGCTGCATTCGACACTTGGAGCCAATGATTGCTCAATGGATCATCTTTTCCGGATCTTCGCCATTTTGATAATGACTTCTTTAGCTTTTACCATTGATTTAACTTCACTCAATTTTAATTCTTTCTTTGTTTCTAATTATTCAATTGTATGTTATATTAGAAGCATCACTAACGCAGGTCTGTTAACTTCTGTCACAAAATATTCTCAACAAGTTTTTCTATCTTTCCACAAAAATTTCGGTGCACCTGCCATTTCATTTTCTAAAACGCAACACGGCATCCAAAGCGATGGTCAAATTCTTCTTTGGTTCAAATGCTTTATGAAGACAACCTTCGTACCCATTATAATCTTACAATCATCTCTTTATATTTTGGGATCAATTCCAATGACAAAAAGGCTTTTTTTTAACTCAAGAATAAATAATTCCAAATCTCCGCTCGCCTCCAATTTCCTTGGTAGTTTGATAAAATTCTGGAGGCCTAGAGTGGTCCCCATGTTAAAACGCCATAGATGTAAAAAATTTATTCCGACGACAAATCTCAAACCAAATCTCTTCATTGTTTAATTTATATAGGGAGTTTATTTGTTTACTTCAGACACATAAACATACCAACTCATAAACACAATCCTCAAACATAATAAATAACTTTTGATCGGGAAACTACAATTTTGATATATTACATCTTAATAGGTTAATTTAATTAATTATGCAATATCCATTTATTATCCTTCCTTACAATATTACTCATAATTTTAATGAAATTTCTTATTATAATAACTATAATAATAAAATTATTTTTTATCGAAATACAGATCATCAAAAGTATTTAAAAACCTCTCAATAATTTATAATACAATCAATTAAGCGATAAAAGAAACTCTTCAAAGATAACATAAAAAATGAAGTCTAATTAATACCGTCATGAAAATAACTGTAATGGGAAATTAGTGAAAATTAAAAAACTAATAAAATTATCATTAGTTAATTTATAAAAATTTTTTGTTTATATTATAACAATATTAATAATAAAATAATAATATAATAATATAATAAATAAAAATAATAATAGGATTTTTAAAGCTAAAATATTAATGATAAATCTTTATAAAACTTCGCATTTTTTAATTTTGCCGCTGAGAGCTCTTTTAGAGTATCCATTCTATTACACTTCACTGTTCAGATAGATGATGCATTCAGAACCAACTTTTGGTCAACATAAATCCCATCACAGTACGATTTCTTGTACTGTGATACATTATCCGGTTTTTGACTCACACTACTTATAATATTTTACAATAAAACCAACCCTTTTGGATGGATATCGTGGCATGATACTTCCATTAGACTCATCCAAGGATAAACTTTTTCAGGTGTTATGTTCAAATTTATAATAAAAGCGATGAGATTTATCAATCACTTTCATATTTCTGAAATGCAAAACCCCAGTTAATTTTGTAAATCTTCATAAAGACATTAATTTAATAAATATTTGCGTCTCGGGTACACTTCATTTTGAAAATAGAACTCTTCAAATTTTTTACTTTTGTCATTGTAATTTTGTCTATATTAGTATCTCTCCAACTCTTCTCCAATTATTTAAACTCGTGAGTTCCCCCCCCCCATTATCTGATTGGCAAAATGATTAGTTTCCGTTATTATAATTTCCCCAAACATTAACATTTCCCGTCAATATTGCATTCACAATTCCTAATGGTGTGACATGCTTGTCGAATTTTTCTAGGATCGTATCATTTACCCTTGAAATTCTCGTATTTGAATACACTTTTTTATTATTTTCCTCCGCCTTCCAAATCCATTCTTCATGGAATAGTTCATTTTTCACAGAAATATTTCCACTGGTATATATGAAGACATTGAAATAATGAATTCAAATACAAAAGATCCAGGGATACACAAAAAATTTTTATCTGAATATTCTATTCACCTTATAATAAAAAATTTGATTATAAAATATCGGCAGAAATTATTAGAGTGCTTAATTCAAACAAAAAATCTGAAAATTGAAAAAGAAAAATGATGAAAAAATTAATCTGGGAAGTTTAAAACCACCAAAATATAAAAATAAAAAGGCATAGTTATCTGGAAAACTTTTAAAAGATTATTTTATTTTCAACATTCAAGATAATTAATAGGCAGCTAAGGGAGAATGTGTAAAGATTTTCATTGCAATTTATCTCTAAAACCCGTGTAATTACCAGACTGTAATTATTTCAGTTTTATTTTCTATTAAAAATGAGTTGTGCTAATAGGGAATCCGAAAAATAACTGATTTATTGCAAATAGTAAACATTTGGATAGAGATAAATTCAACGTATTCCTTTGTGACTCTTCAGACACCACAGATAATCAGTCATAATCCTACGACCCCCTGGCACCTATACCTTTGTACCACAGTTACAGCTTTGTGTTTAAAATATTCACTCCATATTTCGAGAAATTTGTGATGAAATCTTCTAAATAGATATGAAATAATTTTTATATAAATTATCATATATGTTTCATTACGAAACCCTTTTAGTAGTGTAATATGCCTAGCCGGCTGGAGTCTATTTTTTATTGTGTGAAAAGAAAGATTTTGCGACTTTTTAATACAGTTTTACTTTTTTAAATTTACTTATATAAGACATACAAATATGCATATATCATATTATTATTTATAAAAAAAGTCTTTGGTAGTTTTTAATATTAAACTTTCTATGTATAACTTATTCGCTGCTTCTTTTTCAAATTTAGTTTAATTAAATTAATTAGTTTATAGTAATTAATTAATTAGTTTGTATTTCTTAATTAACTTTATCCAGGGATTTACTATAAAATTTCAATCTGATAATATTTGTTTCCATGAAAAATATCGAATTTTAATAAATTATTTTTTTGTAAAATTTTGATTTTTAATTGCGGTTTTCCAGTAATTATTTGTGCAACATTCGCTACAAACTCAGAAAATTTGATGACCTATAATACATTTTATATTATGTTCTTTCTGAAAATTATTTAAAATATTATTTCAATAAGAATATTGTTAATCCAACTTTTTCTGGTAATATTTCTTCTTGAAAAAATATTTTATAAAAACCATTAAACAATTTTCAAAAAATATATTACTGACAAATTAACAGCAATGCAACTTATGCAATTTATAATTAAATTTTAAATTATAATGTTCAAATTTAAAAATAATTAAAATTGGTGCAAATGAAAAATCTCCACGAAAATTATTCCACAAGATCAAATACAGTAAAACAATTAATCGTTGATGAATTGCTGCTCATATCCAAAACATTAGATTTTCGGATTTAATTGTTCTCACGGGTACCGAATAATTATTCTTGCCCATATTTATTAATCACGAACCGGGAATTTTATGGAGATAAGTTCAGTCAAGATTTTGGCAGATTTTCAGTTCATTTTTATAATTTGAAATTTATTTTCTTATTAGAATTTTGAAATTTCCTCTCAAGCTCATAGATAAAAACGGCAATGAAATCTTTTGTGATTTATGATAAATTAATAATGGAATTGTTTTACAAATTAATCCATTTTTTAGTTATTTCCATTATTCATTATATTCGATTAAAATAATATTTTAGTTCAAAAAATAATAATAAGAATAAAATAATAATAATAATAATAATAATAATATTAATAATAATAATAATAATATTAATAATAATAATAATAATAATAATAATATTAATAATAATAATAATAATAATATTAATAATAATAATAATAATAATAATAATAATAATAATAATAATAATAATAATAATAATAATAATAATAATAATAATAATAATAATAATAATAATAATAATAGTTAAAAGATAACACCAATAAAAAACTCTTCTTACGATATATTTCGACAGCATAACTCTCATCTTCAGGTACACAAAACCAACAAAAATAAAAATTGATTAATTTGAGGAAAATATTTAGGATTTTTAAATTTAGTGTGGAGAATACTGTGATAAATTTGAGTAAAATAGTTTTGACTTATGAAGAAGAGCGTGTTTTAAAATTTGGTCCAAATCACTGTATTAAGAATTGCTTGGATGAAACAAAATTGTGTGCAAAAATTGAAAGTTTATATTTTCATTTATCCCGATCGATGAAAGGCATTAATGGTAATTATGTGAAGAGCTCGTTAAGTGCAAGTACGATGGAGTATATCGATAAAAACAAAAAGCAGAATATTATGGATTTTATGACTTTAAAAAACGTAGATAAAAAAATATAAATATTTGTAAGTTTGACAAAGTAAATGGGATAGTTATTCTTGACCATGATGTGTATGTAAATAAGTTGAATGACTTGTTAAATTCTCCTCAATTTGCAAAATTACCAAAGGGTCAGAAGAATGGAAAATTGCCTCCTCTTAAGGATGAAGAGTTTGTACAAAAAATGTTAAATGGTTGTTTTGAGAAGAAGCTTATTAATGAAGAGGTAAGTAAGTCTATTTGTTCAACAGAATCGCAGCCAGCAAAACTATAGGGGCTTCCAAAAGTCCATAAAGAAGGAGTACCTATGAGACCAGTTTTGTCGATGGTTGGTACTGCCCAGTATAAAATAGCAAAGTTTTTAGATGGATTATTAAAACCGTTAATACGATCGGAGTTTAAATTTAAGGATAGCTTTGAGTTTGTGTCTTGTATTGCACAGTTACAAAAACGAAGTATGAATGATGTTATGGTTTTGTTTGATGTTTGCAGTTTGTTTACGAATGTACCATTGGTTGATATAATTGACTTATGCTGTGCGTTGTGGGATGAAAATGATTCTGAACATCACATTTTGGATAGAAGGGCATTTCGTAGAATTCTTGAATTTGCTACATCAAATGTCAATTTTCTTTATAATAATAAATGGTATCAACAAATAGATGGAGTCGCAATGGGTTCCTCTTTTGCACCAACGATGGCATCAATATCTTTGGCTAGTTTGGAAAAGAAAATTGCCTCCTTCCAATTTGAGAAATCCATTGTTTATAAAAGATATGTGGATGATATTTTTCTTGTATTTGAAAATCAGAAACATATAGAACCGTTTTTGCATTTTATGAACCGTATACATAAGAACATTGTATTCACATATGAAACAGAGAGAAAGTCATCGAGTGCGTTTTTAGATTTGTTAATTCAACGCAAAGATAAACATTATGTGACAGAGATTTATATAGAAACCAACTGATACTAGTCTTTATACTTCTCCAGAAAGCTTTTGTGAATTTTAGTATAAGAGAAATATGGTGAAGGGATTGATTTATCGTTCATAGTCTTTATCTTCTACCTTTGGTAATTCGGCAAAAGTGTTGATTTATTGGTTGAGTTGTTGATAAAGAATGAGTATTCTAAATCATTTTTATTGTTGATGATAAAAGAGACTGTTGACAAACTGATTAAAAATCCTAAGGATCCATGTTTTGGAAAGTCTGAGTGTAATTTGACAAATGAGTGTGAATTGAGTGTTGATTTAAATAATAGTAAAAATTGATATAAAAAGATTGAGCCTAAATTTGTGTTAGTATTGCCGTACTCTGAAGGTTTTACAAACTATAAAAGGAAGTTAAGTAAACAGATTGGAAATTTAGAGTATAAGATCGTCTCTAATTTGCGTAAGGTACGCAATATGTCTATTAATAAATCAAAAACTCCAGTTGGATTGTGTTCTGATCTCGTTGATCAATTTACATGTAATTGGTGTAATGCCACATACATTAGAGAGACTTCCCGTCATCTCTGTACGCGAGTTCTAGAGCATTGACGATTGAAGGGTTTGATCAATATTAGTGAGCACATTAGAGGCTGTAAAAGTGAAATAGGAATGTCTGATTAATTTTGTTGAAAAGTTTTAATAATTATTTGGAACGCGTGATATGTGAAGCATTGCTGATAAGGCCATTGGATCCAAAGATTAATGTGCAAAGTGCTGTGACTACGAATGTTTTGAATGTTTTAAAATAGTTTAAGTATGTTTAATCATGTTTATGTATTGTTTTTTAAAAAAAAACTTTTTTAATATTATTAAAATAATTTAATTTATAAATTAAATTATTTTTAAAATTATAATATAGATAAAAAATTATAATATTTATATAAATAACATTTTAAAATTAGTTAAGAGTAATTGAATATTTTTTAATTATTTATTTATTACAAAATTAAATTAATATAGAAAAAATAATTTTTTTTAATTTTAAGTTAATTCATAATATTTTTAGTTGGTTTTGTGTACCTGAAGATGAAAGTTATGCTGTGGAAATATATCGTATGAAGAGTTTTTTATTGGTGTTATCTTTTAATTAAATCGTTGCCAAATTTATTTAATTATTTAATAATAATAATAATAATAATAATAATAATAATAATAATAATAATAATAATAATAATAATAATAATAATAATAATAATAATAATAATAATAATAATAATAATAATAATAATAATAATAATAATAATAATAATAATAATAATAATAATAATAATAATAATAATAATAATAATAATAAATAATAATAATAATAATAATAATAATAATAATAATAATAATAATAATAATAATAATAATAATAATAATAATAATAATAATAATAATAATAATAATAATAATAATAATAATAATAATAATAATAATAATAATAATAATAATAATAATAATAATAATAATAATATAAACATAAAAATTACAATAATGAATATAATGATAATCTCAACTAGAAATTTAGAATTATTGTTTAATTTGTTTTATTTACTAAGAAAATATTCGAGATAATTTGAACATAGTTTCTGGGAGATTTAAAACGAGTTTGTTTAATTATATGAAACGAAAGATTTTTGAGTTTTGAATTTAGATTTATCATTAATTTTTCTTTTAATATTTTGTAATTTTTTTGTGTTTTTTCACCAGTTTTTTACTCGTGTCAATTAATGAAGCATTGTCTTTTCACAAAAATTCAGACGGGAGAAATAAGGAAATTAATTAAGAGTTTTTAACAATTCGTTAAAAATTAGAAAATCGATATTTTCAGGTGTTTTTCAATAATATTTATTTGCTAATTTAAATAAGACCAATAATTGATTATACATATTTTTAAAATAAATGTTTATTAAAATTGAAGAGACTAATACACTTAGATATAAAAATGTTTTAAGTTTGTTATATTGGCCACCGAATCTAGATAACGGCCAACAGAAAGGTAAAAATGGGTAAGGCTTTTGAAAAATATTGGGAAAACTGACAAAAATATTCAAAAAATAAAATGAAAAATAACTACTATTTCATACATGGGATGATAAAGCGATATAATATGATTGAGGTAATCAAGATTTACAATTTTTTTAAGAAATTATACTAGGAGAATCATACTAGAAAAACGTGAAAATTTAAAAGGAATTACAATAAAAAAATCACAGTTAGAACCTATAAGGAATTCAATTAAAAACCAAATAACTATGATGCACGAGATTCAGTATGGAATATAATTAACTAAGTCAACTTAGGACAATATTCGGGAAATAAAAAGGATAATAACTTTTTAAAATATTCATAATGGACTTGTATACATCAACACAACATGAATTCGAAGGAGAATCATTTAATTCGGTACTCCTCCACTAGTGGCTCTTGGGACATGATATATCCCTTTGCCACCTCGCTACGCCAGTGAAATGATAATAATACTGTTTGTGTTGCACAATTTTAAAAAATTTAAATAATTAGGCACAAAATCTGAAAATAAAATAGTTAATTAAATAATTAATTTGGGGCCATTAGAAAAAGTTATTAAGAAAATACAAATTAGGAAATTAAATTAGGAAGTAGTTCTCTGAAAATGAATGTTAATCCATTTAATTCGTCATGTCTGACTCCATGATTCAGTAGATATGTGATCAAAAATACCGAAGCATCTATAATTAACTTTTATAAAATTGATGTAAAACTACAAACTTTGACAAAAGTTTATTATGTAGATAGTGTAATTATTTAAAAGAATTTTGTTTGAATAATAGGAAGAATGAAATTGTCAGATTTTGAAATATAAATAAATATTTAACAGTTTTTTTTTCTTGGTTATTTCCCTGAGAAAATACATATAGATAAAAAGTTAAATAGTTTGTAAAATTTAAAATCGCCACTTAAATAATTATTTAAATAAGTTTATAATGTAATTAATTTGGAATTTAAAGGTTTTTTAATAAAGATGTTAAATAACAAACTTTTAATTTTACTTACTCCAATTATAAAATATAAAATATTTACCCTCAACCCAGAAAAGTAATAGTAATTCCCTATTACGATGTCATTCCTCAAGCAAATAAATTATAAAGTACGATCTTAAAAAATCACATGCGAGTGTTAAAATGTATGTGAAAACTTTAAATATGAACAAGTTAATAGTTTCCAATCAATTAATAAATTTATTAAATTCTATTATATCAGAAATGTGTAATGTGAAGATCCAATTCTGTATTGACGTTAAATTTGAAAAAAAAGGTGAATATCAATCTTTTATTATTTCCAATATTGCTAAACCTATGAGTTATATCTTTTTAGATGATGGATTTGCTCTTAAATGAGAAAATTATTAAAATCTCGAGCACTGCAGTAATTTTATAATAAATAAAATTAAAGAAAATAGTTTTAAAATAACTAAATGTTTAGCTATATGAAGGTTGAGCTATCCCATCTGGCGCACTTTTTGGTACCCCCCTAACAAAAACAAAATAAACTAAAATATAATGTAAACACAAAAAATTACAAAAGTAATGAATAAGAACAAGAAAGTATATAGGTATATATTTATTAATTCAATGAACAGTTGGCTGAGCCGTTGGATGATCTGTTTGATAGGCTGTTGGATTTGCAGTTGGATGTGCTGTTGGATAATCATGTGGGAAATTATTATCTTTATTCATTGTCAGTCTCAATCATATAAAGACCGTATGCCAGACTTGCATTCTTTTCTACCCAAACCCTTTTATCCTCTTTGTTAGTGCAATCTTTGAAGTTTTAAAACTATAAAGTTGGTGATTGTTTGTACCAATACGAAATTGAGGTACAGAAAAGGTGGAGTTTTTCTCGTAACAGTCCTTATAAGATTTATGAGTTAACGTTGTGTCCTTCAATGTGATTCACTTAGCTTTTAGGCATTTTGATTTTCCTAGTAAACTATAGAATTTGATTCTAAGGAATACCCATTCGTCATAACCTTCTCCCTTGCTTTCATCCTTAAATTTTCCAATGACCGAATCAAGTTTTTAGAATAAAGTGGATGAGTAGATGGATAATTAGATATATCCAAAAGATTATTCTTACCCATTTCAGACAAAAGAATATCTAGTTTACAATTTTTAATCTCCAAGAAGAAAGAGTCCGTATCTCCAGCAACTATATTAATCTCACAATTAAATTGTCTTCAATATTTTTCCAAGTCCTTATACTGTAGCTCGTACATTCAAAGTTTGGACAAATCAAGTACCGATTGTCCTATATAACTCAGTCGATCAAAGCATACCGAGTCAGGATTTAACAAAGCAGCAATTAGATCATCACCAATTTTGATACTTCTTTGAACAGTTGGTTTAGAAACATATGTAATCATCTTCTTTTCCGTATTACATAATCTTAAATTCATTCTTTATTTCAGGTTTTCGACAGTTTTACCATACAAACTATTGTTTAGGAGCTTATAATAATTTTTATCTACCATGTTTGCACTTTTTTGCTTTTAACTCTGTATTGGTATCAATGTAGTTTTTAAAAATAGGAGACTGTTTGAATCTTACAGCTCGATTCACGTGAGTAACCTTAAAACCAAGAGACAAGTATAATTTTAATAATTGCCAATGAATCACATAATTCTTTTTTGGGTAATGAGTCAATAACAATTTTTCAATCTTAGATCCCTCAGGTTTCATTTTCTCAGCAGCAATAGGAAAGTCATCTAACTTATCATGAAGTTCAGAAGGAATCTCATGATCAACTTCAAGAGTATAACCACACGACAAAGATTCAAGATTTAAAGAAAAACAATCATACAATATTGAATCAAAACCATCAAGTATCCAACTGAATTTGCCACAAGGTAAAGGTTGACTTAAAACCCAACCGTATAAATTATTAATATATATATATATATATATATATATATATATATATATATATATATATATATATATATAAAGTAACTCAATGGTTTCATTAGTTTTTACAAAGTGTTTATTAACAAAAGTAAAACCTCCACGAATACCAGCCTCATAGAAATTATAAATTTCCATGTCTTGCAGTAGTTCAATAGGTTTATCTAAAGTTATTAACGCAGAACTCCAAAACATTCCAGGAATACCGAAATAACTTAAAGGCTCTAAAATATTATGAGCTATAGATTTCGCCCGAAACTGTTGGAAAAAGTCAGCTAAAAGAAACCAATCGAGTTTCAAGTATACCATCATATAGTCAAGTAAATTTACACATTTAGTTTCAGTCCAAATTAATTGAGCTTTCTCATATTCAACTTCGCTCACCCTTTCCCAGATTGGATGCAGTTCATAAGTATTTTCAAGGACCTCTAAACTAGTGGCAAAGTTATACGGAAAATACCTTTTTCATTAACAATGGTACCAGTAAAAACAGATTTTGTTAAAAGCAAACTAGTTAAAGTTTTCACAGGCCTCACTAATGAGTCATTAAAAAACTGGTAAGAGTCGATAAAACGTATTCTAAGCTTACCAACATATACCATAAGGGATAAAAACTTTTTACTACTAATTGGAATACATGATAAGTTCCAATTGGGAAATTGATTTATTCCATACTTAAGGATATGATGTAAGTCATACCCACGTAAATTATGAAAAACTACAGGTAATAATTCTTTGATGCTCCTATTAGCATTACAACTTTTACATGCTGGACCAATATATTTTCCTGTAAAATGGTCATGGTCTCTAACCTTATCTACAATGTTCTTATTACACAAATGACAATATTCACAATTATCAAATGAATATTCTTCGTCAAAAGTAAGTGGTAAGATTAGCTTTTTCTCATTTTCTTTATAATATGGTAGCACAATGTTTGTTCCTATATCTAAAACCTTCTTCAAAAATTCATAAACGCAGTTTTGACCAATGAAATGATGGTAACTTATCATATGAGTGAAGTTGTTGATTAATAAGGGTCCAGCAAAAATTGGCAAATGTTTTTGAAAATAAATGTCATCCTTTGGTAAAATAGATTCAAAATCTGCATAGATAACGAAAGGAGGTGTTATCGTTTTTGACCAGTTTTTGCACTCGAAATATTTATCTTTATCTTTTGGTAATGTATATAGCGTAGTACCCAACTGATTTTTCTTACATAAATCTTGGTGTTTTTCAAAGGATTTTGGCTTACAAAATCCATTTAAACAATTTTCATACAATTTGCATCGAATTCGAACATTACAATCATTGTTTTTATGACAATTCATCAAGGATTGTAAATTAGTTACTGCTGTATAATGATATTTTTCACCCTCCTTTATTAATAATAAATAAATTGGATCCACTCCAGTTACTTTTGTTAGGTGAATTATATTTAAATATGGATTCTTCATTTATACGTTCTTCTCTATCCTCAAAATTTTCGTTATTATAAATCATTACATTAATTGCTAAACCAGGATTTTTCTTCTCAAAAGTTGGAATATCACACAGTTTCATTGGCATATCGTTAGGATCGTATACCAAGTCATTCATATACAGTAAATATTTTCTTGGCCTATCTCTATCTTTCTTGATTTATCAGATTTCAATACAGCCAAAATACTATATATGAAACATAAATTATCGGTATTTTGTACGTTAACTATTGCCCTTTTACCTATTAGAGCTTTAGGTGTTGGAATATAACTATGTCTAGATAACCTAGATATATTCGAAACTTTGGTTACGTTGAAATTTACTTCTGTTATTCGGTTTATTTTCCAACTACTTCCTAATTCTGTTCATTCAACAATCTTTTCATTTATTTTCTTTATACCCTCATCAAGAAAAGTCGTAGTCACTGAAGCAGCGCGATTTGATATACTAATTATTTTGAGTTCCCCATGTTTTTCAAATTCTATTTGGACTCCAAATTGAACTTTTGAATGTTTCATTTCATTTAATGTAATTTTTAATTTTTCCAAAAGAGAAGATGGAAGAACTATTTCCTTAACATTATACCGTCCGATGTTCACTTTTATAATTCGATGTGAGCGTAGTAAATCATATTTAATTTCTGGTTCAACAATAATGTCACTTTAACATTAGTTCAATTTGTAAATCATCTTTAATAAATATTTTTTCAAGTATTTCAGATTTTATGGTGCTCTTTTGTGTCAAACTGTGTTTAAACAATGATTTTTTATCCGTATAAAATTGAGTCAAGAATAATTAATAATTTAAATAAAAGTAAAATATTACCATTTTTATATTTATTTCTTTCATTACTCGATCTTGAATCTTGAATATTAAAAGTATTTAACAATTAATAATTTAAAAATCATTAAAAATTATCAAAAGATTACTTGTATCATATTTATCAATATGCAAAGTGTCTTGAAGGGTTGTCCTCTATAACAATACTAAAAAAGATTTAAAGTTAGTTATATTATACTTTTGGCAACTATACTACTTTTCGATTCTCCGAATTGTCTGAGGTGATGCCCGTGTTGTTGTAAAAACATTGACCATCTACCAGATATTATGGTGAGACATCCTGGACTCACATAACCAGGAAACCAACATCATTTATCTTGAAATATGATGATGTAACAAGTTCACAGTAGTGAACATCTTTGTGACTGATAGCTACGCAAAATTTATATGTATTGCAATAATTCACTAAAAACAAATAGTAAATTAAATATACATAAAAAGTAAACTTATTTATGATGATATTTTAATAATAATTTAATTAATAATTGATTGTTTATAACTCAAAATCATTCGTTTATACTAATTAAAATCTATTTTTTTATACTAAAAATTACATCCAAATTGAAATTTTTAATCAATTTAAATTGAATAAATTATAAATATGATGTTTGAAAACCAAATTTAATAACATAGGTTGCTATAGTTGCATGAAAATCATTAATATCAAGATTGAGAAAAGTACAAAATGAAAAAATACTTATTGCTTTATATCACATCGATTAATTTTTCAAAAAAAATATATGTTTATGCAATAAATTATTAGTTGATTCCCCACAGAGAAATAAGGTAAATAAAATATAACTAGGTTTGAAAACCAAATTTTTAAAATCAAATTTAATAACACAGGTTGCTATAGTTACATGGAAAAGATTAATATCAAGATAAATCAATGATATATGATGATCAAATCGGGAAATTAACTTTTTAATAAATTGTTTTGAGTCAAGTACAAAATGAAAATACTTATTGAATTATTTCTCATCGATTAATTTTTCAAAAATACATACTTATGCAAAAAGTTATTTGTTGATTCCCTACAAACAAATAAATTGAATAAAATGTAACTAGAATATTTGAAAACTAAATTGTTAAAATCAAATTTAATAACATAAGTTGCTATAGTTACGTGGAAGAGATTCATATCAAGTTAAATCAATAAAATATGATAGTCACATCAGAAAAGTTATTTTTTTAAAAAGTAAATTAGTTTGAGTAAATTACAAAATGAAAAATATAATTATTGTCTATTAATTTTGTGTAAAGAATTTATAATTTATATTTAAATAAGTATTATATTGATAAGATAAATTGAAATTTTCTTTGAAAAATAATAATAATTAAAAATTGTGTTACAAAGAAGCTAAAAGTAAAATAAACAATTATCATTTGGAAGTTTAATTACTATATTATTATAAAAAGAATTAATAATTAAATCCTGTCAAATAACTATATTTGATATTTCAATTTATAATGAAAATAATTTTGAATAATTACCTTATTTCAAAATAATCTTATTATTCACAGAATAAAATTCAAAAGTACAAGTACTAATGTAAATATATTACTTACGTAATTGCTTATAAAAATTTTTTAATTTGAAAAAGCTCTTCATTGACAATAAAATAAGATGAATTCAACTGATTGAAATAAATAAATCGCTTATGTACAACTGCGAGAATTCTAATTTTCAATCATATACAATAATTACTTTAATTGTAAATTTTAGGTAATTTTATTAAGAATCTTAACAGAATTATTTAAGTTAAACACTGGTTCATTGTGTAGAATTATGTTTACATGAAAATGTCTGTTTAATTTTAATCTGATACATTCATTCACGGTGTCAATCAAATTTCTTAATTTTGCCCTATAATTCATGTATTTGTTCACTTAATGGCTTCAATAAGTAATAATAATAATTTACGACTTAAGTAAATCAGATTTATATTTGCTGACTCTATATCTATTACCTAATTTTTAATACTTAAAACTCTGATAAAAATCTTTAATTTAGAAGTCATTGATTTAATTTCATTTTCAAAAGTTATTATTTAATTGTTAAGACTTAAAAATCTACTTTAAAACAACGTTTCCCGTGTTAAACGTCTGTCAAATTTTAATAAATCTGTTCTAAAATAAAATTATATGAAGAACTAATTTTAATTTTAAAAATAAATTGTTATTTACAAATTATCAAAAATGTCAACTTAAAAAATTTAATTTATAGTTCACGAAATATTTCTCAATCAATTCTTAGAATAAGTTCCAAAGTTTTCTATTAAAAACAATGTTAAAATCAAATTTTTCGTTGGATTATTATTATTTAACAAGTCAGTTAATTTCTGGCTCCTCGTGGTTCGCTGTAATAAATAAAGGTACAAACGGGATGAAATTTATTAATTTTCAACACAAAACTCAATCTATTTACAGTTTTTTCTCGTTAACTAATTATTTGATTGGGGTAAGTAACTCAGAGAGAAATTGCCTTTTCCGAACTCAAATACTTTTATTTTAATATGTATGTTCTTTTCTTTTTATTATGACCAACCTTTAGATTGTTTGTTATTTGACTGATAGTCGTTAACGTTTTTTTGGCCCAATGAAAATTATCTTCTGCATAGCTCAGTTTTTATATCATCTTGAAAAAAATTATTTCAATTAGTTTACACCAATGATCCCAAGGTTCTGATGTAATCAATTCCAAAATAAAACAATTGTTCAGCATCGTACTCGACACTTATCGAAAATTTAAATAAATTCATTTTAATATTTTCCTGGGCTTCCCATACAACTCGATTGTCTACATGCCTCAGATTCCACATTCATCCAAATAAATTAGAGTTTTTTTCGATTTTTTATTATTATATCGGTGTTAGTCTTAAGATTTATTGTTGAATCATATACGTTTTCCTTGGAAATAATTTTATATTTTGATCAAGTTTCAATAACTTTACAATTCTATTATGTTTTTGTTTTGTTTTGTTTTTCATTAGTTTTACTAGTTTTATTGTTTCTTTTATTGATTTCATTTCGAATTATGTCAAGCTCTAATACTGTTAGATTATTCAAATTTTAAAATGTATTGCTTAAATTAATTCAAATTTCGCATTTGACGAACTTTTGTTTGATTGAGTTTATAAAATTTAATTTTAAATTTATTCAGTGTAAATTTATTTCTGAAAAATTTTCTTTCATTTTTATCTTTTCATAATTTAGTTAAAAAAAATTACATTTAAATTTCAAAGAAAATAAATATACAGATATAAAATAAACTGATGAGTAGGTAGTTAGAAGCACGGTCATTATATGATTGAGACTGACAATGAATAAAGATAATAATTATCCACATGATTATCCAACAATACATTCAACAGCACATTCAACAGCCTATCAAACAGATTATTCAATAGCTCAGCCAACTGTTCATTGAATTAATAAATGTATACCTATATACGTTCTTGTTCTTATTCATTATTTTTGTAATTTTTTGTGTTTACATTATATTTTAGTTTGTTTTGTTTTTGTTAGGAGGGTACCAAAAAGTGCGCCAGATGGGATACATCGTCCTACTATATAAGTATGGGCTATATTAAAATATAATGATGTAAGATGTTGATGTGAATCATATGAATAGAGTATCTATTTATAATCCACCAGACCTTGTTATTAGCCTTTCTGATTTCTTCATGCGTATTGACAATATTTTCAATTATGAAACGCAAAATCTTTGATGCCTATAAATATCCTTTCATACGATGAAGGAATTGTAACTGATATCTACAATAAGGATAAAGTAATAAAACGTCTTTATGTAGATATCATATTCAGTTCAAAGGTTACAGAGTACCTCAATTAACTTAAGTTTGCTTGAAGATGATGACTCTTTATAATCTTGACAGGACCTTAAATTGAAAAACTCGTTCTGCTACCAGTGTTAGGGTTCAAAATACACAGTTTCATCGCTGTTTCAATTGTTTTGATTAGATGATGTTATTGAGAAACATTAGCCATTTTCGCCAAAAACCAGTTACGAACAACTTCATATACTTTACTTTTATATAAGAAATTAGTATTTAATGACAGATCTAAAACTATAACACCTTCTTTCCTAGTAAATGATGGTGTTGAGGCTAATTTACCTAGGGATAATATATATTTCCAGCACCATATACTTTTTTCCACTGGTTTGTTATTATTGAAAATTTTATGGGGAAAAAACGTACAAAAGCCTTTACAGCTTAAACTGCATTGAACAATTTTAGACAGAAATTAATGAACTTGGTGTGAATACTGTTTACATTATTTTAATAAGAAATCCTAAAAGATAATAAACCCTCTAACGTCTGTGCAAATACAATATTATTTTTGGAAACTAGTTCTTAGATTTGTAATAATTTAAGTGGTTATGACTTGCATCACATTCTTAAATATAGGTTAAGTATAAATTGCATTCCTACTACCGGCGAAATGCTTTTAACATTATCGGCCAGAGTTGATGACTTAATTAGCCTAATTATTAAATTTATTGAATCTTGCCAATTTGTAAATTCAAGTTTGAAAAATACTGAAGAAACTTTGACTTCATTGTATTATTGATTCTGGGAGGACATTTCCATACAATTTGAGACTTTTAAGGAAGTTTTAGAAATAAACTTATTCGTTACCAACAATTTTGAAGTGCGTCACAGAGAATGAGTATAATAAGGCAATAGCCATTGTAAACCATTACTAGATTATATGTTAAAATAAGACCTATACTTGCTTGTTGACGTTTTTCAGCATTTTAGATTAAAATCAATTGCAGGCAAATCAATGCTTGAACCGCTTGATTTTTTGATAATTGCAGGTATGTCTAGGACATTTGCTTTAATCATATACATGGAGATGTATAACCTTTCAAAGGGAATCCTTAGTATGTTAAATTTGTTAACAAGCTTCATAAATTATGATCTGACACTACTGAGCTTTTATAAATAAATATAAATAGATTATATGGATGGGCTTTATAAAGACTTTGTTTTCTGTTACGACTAGAGATAAGTTAAATAAAACCAATATTTTCGTGTATATGATTTTTGAAATTAATTTCTGTTGGTTATACCGCATGGATTGATATTGAAATTCCTGATTCAATTTACAACAAACTTGACTATATCCTAGTTACCACTGAATCATAAGTTGAGAAGTTAATGTTCACACATTATCCCAAGAAGAACTATGTACTACATTGGAGACTTCTCAAGCTTTTACTTTCTCTTGAGGTAAAATTAGTGGATGTTCACAGTGTAATTAAATTTTTACATGGCAATATTTTTAAGGATTACATCGAAATCAATACCCGACTTAGGACAGAATCAAAATTATTAAATTATAGTTTTTACTGTAAAAACGTCAAGAATTTTAAAAAACGTATACATTTAAAGTTGAGTAATACAGCTTCTAAGCTGATGACATACATTTTAAAACCGACATTAAAAAAACCTTTATAATCGATAATGAAATGATTGCAATCTTACTTTATAATACATTTGTGTGTTTGATTAGACCTTGCAAAATTGGTCAATCTGTACTGGATCATAGAATGTATCAGGTGCAGTATAAAGAGTTACAATTGCAAAATTAACATAATTGCTGGAGATACTGTAATTCACTTTTCTTTGAAGTAACAAGTTGTAGGCTTGATATATTGTTTCGTGCTATGATAAGAGATAACTTACTTGACACTTCCAATTATGACCCGAATCATCCCTTGTATTCGAGTAACCTTGATACTGTCATTGAAAGGCTTTAATACAAAAGTGGGAGTTTCTTAGACCAAAATTTTATAGTTTTGGGTAATAAAGAAAATATGAATGCAACGGATGTAACATTAAAGGATACTGACATAAAACATCAATCATACTTAAAGTTTTATAAAAATGGCCAAATATTTACCTTTCCTCAATCAAATAAAAATCACCAGTTGTTCACCATTAACAATAATAAAACTGATGAAAAATGAAACTGGGAAGAGCCCAATAAAATCTTTGTATATGGGCACAATTTGGAGGTGACTCGATTCTGGATCCATCAGAAAGTACTAGTCAAATTATCAATTTATTACCTTATTTCAAAACCTCGAAATGTCTGTATCAACCTCAAAGTTATCAGTTTCAAGTATTAGATAGATTTTCTCGCCTGCTTATACCAAAATTACAACAAGATTGAGGTTAATTGACTTTTATTTGCAATTCGTCAATTGTTGTATTGTTCAAATGTTCACTTTCCACGTCTTTTTATCTGGGTTTTTCTCATTCGTGGTATTATTCATTTTACCGTCATACTTAAGAACTAAATTCGATGATCAAGATAAAAGTGATTTCAATGGAAAACGTCATTCAAATTCTTTTATGTTTAATAGAATATATCATATATGATTCGCATTTTATTTTGTTATTTTTCGATTTCCTACAATAATCGCTAATGAAAAAATTGAAAAAATTGTATTATTTTAGATTTATTCTTGTGAAAAACAAATTCATATATTTAAAAAATTTTTTAATATGAATTTATTTATTAAAAATTATCTTTAATTATTATTGAACGGGAACTTTAAAGTAAAATTACCTAAAGCCTACAAAAAGATTTTGCTGTACCTGGTCGGGATCATGCACTTTTCAAAGAAAACATATAAAGTCAGTTTATCAATTAGATTAAATTCATATTAATCAACATGCAATTTAATTACATTCTTTATTTTTTTTCTGGTCAATCTTTTAATATTTTTATAGTCTTGACTAAATTATATCTTTGCCTCCCACTTTCTTACTCTTGAACTAAGACACTAAGCCTCTGTAATTTGAAAATCTTTATTCATTTTGTCAGCACCATTTTATTCTTTTCATTTATACTGTGAATTTTGTCAGCAAATAGTTATGCTACTCCACGAATTCAAAATCTGATATGGAAATCATTGAACCTTTTGTCCAAAGTGATAATTTTGTAAAATTTTAGCGACACAAACTAAACGGACAAGACTCATTCAGGGTTTCACTCAGAATTCAATCAAAAATAATTATTCAACTCCTTAGATTCCAGCACTGATATTAGTTTATTGAACATGCTAGTTTATTTTTGAACCGGCATTTATTAACCCTTTCGCGGACACACTTTTTAAGTTGCTGTTCCCAGAACCCAGTAGTATGACTTGTATACACGTCATTGTGCATTAAAGGGTTAACACAGTGCATCATCTTGGAATTTGTCACAATGAACCACTTTCGCCATTTCATTATTTTCGATAAATGCTTCAAGTCTAAGCTCACTTGATTTCTTTTAAAACTCCCTTTGAGAATTGATCTTGCAAAACTAGTTTGATTTATTTTCTTACACAAGCTTTTGCTGCCAATGTGGTTCAAAAATAAGCAAATTCTTTTGTAATCTGTTATGAAGCCTTTGTTTCTTAAGATTTTTATATAACTTCCAATTAATTTTCATACAATTTAGCATTGAAATTTGTCCAATCGTTCCTGTAGTGCTTGAAACATTTAATTTTTACATAATTTTACTAAATTTTATTTATTCAAAATAAAATTACATATGCTTTATAACTAAATTACAAATATTTAATTTTTGTTTAAATATATTCCCCTTTTTCAACTTGATTTCCACATTGTTATATACAGAAAAAGATGTATCAAAAGCTATTAAATATCATCATTTATTCTTTGAAAATGTTCGACATCAAAATTCAACTATCGAAATTGCTGTTCTGTTTAATGCTAGTTTCCATATATTCATGTCAGCTTGAAACAAAGCCAATTCCTTTGAAATCGAAACTGTGTTTATTGTATCAGATATATTCATTACTATACTCTCCTAGAAATGTTGGAAAATGAAAGAAATATCATTGATATACTTCGGGAACACAACAATGTCATCATTGCTAGAGGTCCAGAATTTTACTTGAAGAATGTTCAATTGATACATGTTGGAATGTTTGTTTGCCGATCAAGCAAAAAACAAGGATTTGGATTTATCTCTGGAGAAAAGCGGACCATAACTGAACAAGATCAAGTAATCGTGGAACAAGAAAACATTCCTTCAATGTCATTTCTCAAATCAATAAAACGCAATACACTAACACAGCGTTTCCCAAAGTGGGTTCCGCGGAACCCTAGGGTTCCGCAAACTGATAGCAGGGGTTCCGCGAACTTTTTGTAAATATATTTCAAAAAAATCTTTATAAATAATTTTCGATTCCATACGAATCCAATTTAAAATTCTTTTTCGATTCCATTTGATATTGCCTCAAAAAACATATATCCATTCTATTTTATATGTCCCAATTCCATTTTATTCAGCATCATCAGTACAAAGTATTGTTATAAAACCTAGA
The DNA here is from genome assembly GCA_022537955.1 of Schmidtea mediterranea. NCBI lineage: Eukaryota > Metazoa > Platyhelminthes > Tricladida > Dugesiidae > Schmidtea > Schmidtea mediterranea. The sequence goes on from CM039679.1 coordinate 129,533,044, forward strand.
TCTGGCAACATTTACATTGTGCAAACAATATTTTTATTCCCGTTTTAGATTTTTAAGTCAATAAAAAAAAGGGAAACCACAGTTTTTAATTATATTGTTTTAAAATACGCATTAAAATTACGAATTTAAAATTTCATTTAATAATATTTGATAAAAAGGTAAGTAATTTTTTCAAATTTTGAAAATAATCGTATGAGTATTTTTTGATTATCGATAAATTTTGTGAATATAGTTATCCCAAATTTTTGTGATTATGGATCGTTGGTTAAAAGAAGGGACTTTGAAAAAGAAAAACAGTTCAATAAGTGCACCTACTGCTGAAAAGACTGCCGAAGATATTTCTGAAGAACAGCAGCCTACCACTTCTACAAAAAGTGATCATTCTCAATTAAAAAGACCAAGAAATGATTCAATCTTGTGTATAAAAAAACAAAAATATGACATCAGTTATTTGTCGTATGGATTTACAAGTATAGGAAATGAAGACACACCCAAAGCGCAGTGTGTCATTTGCAATAAAATATTGTCGAACGCTTCTCTTGCACCAACTAAACTTAAAAGACATCTGGCAACGAATCATCCCGACCATACAAACAAACCATTAGATTTTTTTAAACGAAAACTTGAGGAATTGCAAAATACCAAGTTATCCATGGTAAAAATTGTAAAAACAAACAACCAAAAAGCAAATGAAGCTTCGTACAAAGTAAGCTACCGAATAGCGCTCGCTGGTAAACCACACACCATAGCAGAAACACTTATTATGCCCTGTGTGAAAGATATTGTATTGTGCATGTTTGATGATGAAAAATCTGTTGAAAAGATTGATATGGATTTGCCAGGAAAAGAAGCAACAACACTGTCCACACTAATAACTTACTCATTGATAAGTTTATTTTATTTTTGATATGTGATTGATCAACAATCAAATGAATTTATTAATTTAATTTTTTGTATTATTGTTTTTTTGTTTTAATAAATACTATAATTTTCTATAATAATATATAGCTCATATTAATATTTAAAATTAAAATTCGAATATATTAGTATATAAGGGTTCCGTCAAAAATTTGAAATCAAAAAGGGTGCCGCGGTGAAAAAACTTTGGGAAACGCTGCACTAACAGACTTGAAGAAACAGAATATCTCGACATTGAGATAAGAGTTCAGCGACGAATTGGTCAAGGAATCAATCCGATGCTCAATGGATCAAATCTAGTAAACTTTGTAAATACATAATAAACATTATTATATATTTGCCGTCCCCAATGAATTTCTTGTCAATCAGATTAATTTAAATTACTTTTATAGTATTTACCGCTGAATAAAACGATAGGCTAATGCTTATTCTGCTTGACATTTTATTTGTTTGATTAATTAATTAAATTAATATCCATTATTTAAAATTCATAATTATTTCAAATAATTTACATTACAATACATTATCAAAAATTCTACATTTATTTTTAATACAAAATAATTTATTTAAATTTTCTAACTGTAAGAAATATCGGTTAAATTATATTTGCGATCAAATTTTGAAATGTCATCATTTATCAGGAGAGAATTTTAACAATTTATAAATAAAAAATCAAATATTTCTTTAAAAACTTAAAAAAAAATTAATTATTAAAATCATTTTGTTTAAAAAAAGATTGCAAATATAAAAAATATAAAGAAATGTTTTCATCACAATAACTTTGATGAGAGATAAACTAACTGAAATGAAATTATAAACTTGAAGTAAATATTGATCATAATCTGAATTATTTATGTCAACAACTTTGATATTTTTAGTTTAATATTATTTATTCTCTATCAACAATTTAAAATACTCAAGTCTTAATAAATATAAAATAATAATAATTACAGTATCAAATTCTGGTTTTCAAAAGGTGCCTTTTGTACCGTTATATATAAATCTGACCCTCAGCTAACTATAACTTAAATTGATTTTGATAATGTCATGTCGGTTTTTTCAACGATATAAATTTCACAGTGACTACAACTAAATGATTAAAGCACAGTGTAAAATGTCGCTGGAAGATTTATGACAGAAATTTGACGTTTATGAATATTTAATAAAAATGACTCGATTTAATGGATCAAAAGCTACTGACAAATACTTGCCACATTTAATAAGGACGACCTGCCATATTATTTGAATAAATAATAACAATAATTCTTTGCAAAATAATTTACTGATAATTATAAGTGGATTATGTAGTAAAATTGAATTCTATCGCATATATGACAGAAAGACCTTGGGTATTATTTGAATAAAAGTAATAAAAACATTGTTGGGATATTTAGTTGTTTTTCGATGGAATTAAAACTCGATCCGATTCCTCTTGTTCGTCAATCAAAGTAACAAAATCAAATTCCAACATCATTTTTTTCCAAAAGAATTAAATTATTGTTCATCAGGGTAGATGCCTTATAGGTATCACCGTCAATAAAATCAAAACACAATCCATTCTGCTATCTAATTTACTCCTCGTTTCTTTTTTAATAAATCGTTTATTTTGTAAATGTAGCTTCAACCTTCTGATGCTCCATGTCTGCTGCTCTTCGCTTTTATGATATTTGTCGACATAAATTATGCTGCCCAAGAACCCAAATTTGATGTACACCTTTTCTCATATGTTGATGTGCCAATGACAATAAGACATTTAGAGCGAGGTATATAAAGCTGTTAATAACCGGTTTTTGGATCAAAATGACAATATATAGAGAAATAGTATACAAAATGTGTAGTTATTATTTTTCAATTATTAAAACTTTGCATTCTTATTTTAATTAATTATTAATTAAATTATTAAACAAAAATAAAATTAAATTTAAAAATTTGAGTAGAACATGAATGAAAGTATAATACAAAAAATAAAAAGAATTTTAATTTAAACAGATTCATGAAAAAATAATGAACGCATTTCTTAGTATATGAGAGAACTAAATATTATTTTGCATTAATATTTTATGATTTCACTCAAGCAATACCAGTATTTCTAAAAATACTTTCCGGGTAAATTTAGGGATTGTGATGATTTCATTATTTCCGGTATTGCAATATCTAATATCTGTGGTATCGTCATAATGAATATTTGAAATTATTTTATGGATAAATTAATATATTATTATTTTATTTATTATATGTTGATAGATGTGCAGTATTGAAGACTCTCATTTTCACAGAAATCATGCGACATTAAAATTGTTAATAAAATATATAAACAAAATGATTATTAAATTACAAATACGAATAAAAAAAATCAAATTATTATTTATTTATTTTTTGAAATTTATTAATTTCTGCTGAATCACATTAATGCAAAGAGAAGAAATGTAAAGAAAAGTGACAAACAAAGTGTCAAAATATCGTCCCAATCTAGTCTAGTCTGTTTTTATTCTAGATTATTTATAAAATACACATTTTAAATATAAATTTAAAAATTATATGTACTTTTTGATTTAATTTAATTACGCGGTTCAATCAATTATAATTATATTCATAAAACTTTTTAATTATCGATTTGCATTGTAATTTATTGAGTTCTTTAGCTTATTCAATAAATAGACAGTTTGTATTCATTTTCGGTAAGCAGAAAAATATGTTCAGCACTCGAGGCATGCACACATACACGATTGCACACCAAATTTCAATGCTACGCTCGATTTTATTCTTTGAAAACAATCTATAATTTAACAATAAAATCTATAATATAAAAATAAAAGTTTATATATTATAGAACCATACAAACTTACTTGTGTGTTGAATTTTAATTTTGAAATGAAAGTGATTGAAAAAAAATAAACTGAGCACATGTAAACATCTTCCAATCAAATATACATGTGAACTTTATATGTGTGGAATGTTGCATAAATAAACTCATTTTTTATACCACGGCATAAAGGTTTTGATAAGAAACTAAATTTTTCATTGTTTTAACTTGCGAACCGGTATTATAAATGAGAATATTTATTAGCAATGGAGGTATGACAACTCAACACATGACTTTCCTGAATAAAGCACAAGTGAGCCAGTAAGAAGTAAAGAAAATAATCAAATGAATAAAGTGGTTCAAAGATATCAAGTAAAGCAAGATAGGATAAAATATTTTCGTAAGACGGTTTACCGTGAATTAAATGATTAGGAGAAGTCATTTTGATTCTGTAAATAATTTTATTAAAATCATTTAATATATAAAAAATTTGCATGTAATTTTTAAATCTATCTCTCTCTCTCTCTCTTTATATATAAAACACGTTTACTGAAATATTCAATGTTATTTAAATACAGTTCTTAAGTCTAAATAAGGGGCCCAAATAAGTGATCCACTTGGTTCAGATTGTGTCGGCGAAAATCATATAAATCAAAGATCATGAACCCTTAATATTAACTGAATGATGTTAAATAAAAAAGAATTTAAATTTTTAACAATATTTTCAAAATCGTGACTCATATTTAACCAATACTTTCCGTATTCAAGAGATTATTTCAGAGCTTTGGATAATCTTAACTTTAATTATAAATTAAAAAATTAAATAAATAAATTCAAATCATTTTGTAATTTTCTCTTTCTAATTATAAATGTGATTTGTCAAATAATTTAAAATCATTCAAACTAATTTTTAATAAAATTCGTTTTTTCTAAAGATATTTAAATTGAAAATATAAATATAAATTAAAATAATTCTAATTTTTAGGAATTTCCATTAAAATAAATTTTGTAATATATTCAATTATTTAAAATAAATATTTAGCATTGAAACTAGTCTGTCATTCGAATATCACATAACACTTTATTATTTCTTACATTTTACCAATTTAAACAAAATATGATGGAAATTTATCTGTCATTAATTAGTACCGATTTCTATGACTTTTCTTAATGACCATAAATGCAAACATCTGCTGTTTCTCAGTTCAAATATAACATTCCTATTGTATCAATTATTTTGTACAACGATCATTCTCTGACTGGGAGTTTATACTGTATTCAGTATATATAATTGAGCTAATCCTCTTCATAAAAAAATAAAGAAAAGAAATATTAAATATTTACGAGGGTTTATACTTATCTGTCCAAAACTGAAAACACTAGTGATAGTAGGCGTCATCTCACCCATTCATCGTAATCTTTGACGGTATACGTACTTAGAAGTATTTGAAAACGGACATTATTGCTTACAGTGAAATTTTATCCCAGTCAAAAAAATTGTCCAAAATCGGTAATTGTGCAAGAAACTTCGATACTTTTTATGAACTAATGATGATGATGTTATATATACATATACATAATTTAAAAACATAGTTTACCCCAGAGTTATGTACTAAATACGTTAATCACAAGCATTCACGTAACTATGGATTGAAAGAAAACTTTCAAAAGGCTTTGGAATTTTTTCCTTTCGTCAAGCATTCAAACATTTTATGGTCATTTTCCTTGGTGTGTACTTATGTTGGTACTTAGACCTTCAAGGGTCCAACCATGCTGAATCAGAACCTTCAGAAAGTCAAAAACCTTGACTTTTCTCAAACATGATTTAAGATATTGGTACCACCATGGCAAATATGATGAATCATACCTTCAAAACTTTTACAAAGACCAAAGATAAAGTCAAAAACCTTTAATATTTAAATTATAAAAACTTAATAAAATATTTCTACTTTGACGTAATGAAATTTACATTGATAAAGGATGCAAATATTTATCAAACGCCATATAATTTGATATATTCTCAATTAAAAATCATAAAAGTTTTCGTGACATAAAAATACTAGGAACATTTAATATTATTTTCATCAGCATTGAGAAGTCTTCTAGATGGGATATAACAATTTACTGGTAGTCAATGTTAATATACTGTCCTAATCTAAACCTTTATCTATCTTTTGAGATCTTTTCCGACTTCCAGCACTAAGGACTCATAAGCCGAAACTGGCATTTAAAATTTATATATTTTGTAAAATAATTAAAATTAAATATAAAATTTTAGGTGGTTGGAAAAATTTAATTTTTTCAATTATTATTTGTATAATAAATGTAATTAATTGTTGATGTCAAAATAAAAGTAAAATAAATAAAATATTACAAGTTCTATTATAATTTTAAGTGACTTATTTGATTTATTTTTATAATTTTAATTCCATTTTAATGATCCAAGTTTATAAAGAAAATAATTTTCTCTAATAATTGATCAAAATTAATTAAAACAAATTGTTAGTTCCTATAAAATGCAATATCTTTCAATATAAAATTTCATTTCTTATTTAACTGAAAACAATAAAATAAAAAATCAAGTTAATTTCAAATAAAATTAATAAAAATTATTTTATCTAATTAAAACAAAGTTGCTTGATTGAATCAAAAATTATTAATTATTTCTCCTTATCAATTCTTCATTATCAAAATTAATTGAAATTTTATAATTACTTTGTATTATTTTTGAACATCGGTTGAATTAATTCTGTAAAGATTCGAACACAATTCAAACAAAACACAATTATTAGTAAATTAAATTATCATTGTGAAGAATAATCATTTATTTCTTTTCAGCTGCAACTTTTCTCTTTTTAATCTAAAAAATAAATAAATATTTAATATTTCAATTTAATATTAATTTCAGGTAAATTATATTATCTAAAATAATTTGAAAATAAAATGTTAACAATAATTAATTTATTAGATTAATAATTTGTTTATCATCCATGATTGAAGATAAAAAGAAATTTTTCGGTTGTTGGTTGATAATTGATAAAATAAAATTATTAAGTATATATATATATATATATATATATATATATATATATATATATATATATATGTATAAATATTAGATGTTTGTTTCAAAGAAATGTTAATAATATAATAAATATTTTAATAATTTAATCATTATTAGATGGAACGAACTCTAAATCTGTTTTCTATTTTTATACAAACTTAAAATATGATTATCAAGGACAAATGGTAGAAGATAATTTACATTTTTAAAAAGTTTTTTTAATATTTTAAAATTTTTAATAATAATATTATTTTTTTTTAAATTGAACTTTCTTAGTTACTACAAATTTTAGGTAATTTATGATTGATTTACCAAAACTAAATTTTAATGAAATACAAAGCTTTTCTAATAAGTTTCTATTCATTAATTATTTCAGGAAAATTTGTAGAAATTTTGTACCCATTCCGTGACTTCTACCAATCTATTTTTCACAAGTTTCTGTAAACTTAAAAATAATTAACTCCAAATTCAATTTTTCAGTTATAAATTACGTCTTTTGATGTTTTACCTATATATTTTCCATAATTTTCGGTAATTTTTCATGATTTTCCAAATTTTAAAAAATTCTGAATTAGTAAAATAAATTATGTAAAATAAAAAATTTACATTGCTCCATTTATGAAATGTGGAATGTGATGAAACGCTTGATATATTTCTAAAATTTATATTTTTATAATTAAAAATTGAAAGAGGCTGTCCATAATTTTTGTTCCCCTGTAATTTTTATTTAATGTTTGTTTTGTGAATTGTATTCGTGTTTGTGATTTTTTTCTCAGGAAAAATATTTTTTTAATTTTCCATAGTTGATTCACTTAACTCATACGAGTACTGTAATTTATGTGACCAATATTAAAACAATTTAGACAAACATAATTTTAGTATTATTGAAAATCATTTATTTTATGTATTAACTTTAATTTTAATAAGAAAATTTGTTAATAAGCGAAGATATGTAAAAAATTAAAATCAATTAAACTTATAAAAAATATTAAATGAAAATTCAAACCATAAACCACCCACCTAATTTTCGTATTAAGCGTGCAAAAATATTCAAACGGTAATTTTATTCAACTACATCCTTGAAGCGTTAATTGAGTATTCACCATAGTATTAAAAGTTTTATATTATATATTAAATGTATGCTAATTGATGTTAATTGATTTTTAATTATGTACATATCTTCGCTTATGAACAGAAAATTTTACTTAATTTATAAAATAATTTTGAAACTATTCGAATAATTAATTATTCGTTATATTGTTTTATCTTTAACATCCTCAAGCCCTGTGCACATTACAATGAACATAATTTCTTTCCTTTTTTGAAGCCGTTTTCGATCTTTTTTTAGTAGGGAACTTATATACATCGTACTGTATAAAGTCTATTATTGCGTTTATTTTTTTGCGAGTTATTTTGGTTTTGTTTTAATTTTGTTTTTTTAATTAAAAATAAAAAGTCAGGATTGAGGAGGTTAAAATACTTCTCTTCTATAAAGACATCACTTTCTTTATTGGAATTTAAATCTTATTTCATATTTAACCTTCAAACGGGCGCGCAGCCGTAAAATTTACGGCGAATCTATTAATCAAATGAGCGCCCGCTCAAAGGTTAAGCTCAAATACATTTTTTTAAATTATTAATAATTACCAAACTCTTATCATAAAATAATGAATATTTAATGCAAACTGTATGACGTAAAGTTTACGGCGCGCGCCCACTCAAAGGTTAATAACATTTTCACTAAAAAAATATTTATTTTATTTTTCTGATGTTATTTTATTTGTCACTCCCATTGCCCGTCATTGTCAAAATTCGATTATTAATTTTGGCATCTGTATAATTTTAATTTCACTGTGATCATTGTTTAACATCTATTCTAGATAAAGCATCAGAATTTGAAAGTAATTTATTTTTCCGATATTCTAACTTCATAATGAGGCTACGCAAGAAATCGATTCAACTTTGAAATTGGGCTGTAATTGGTTATTTTGTTGTCATCATAAATGTTATAACTTTATGATCAGAATGTTTTGAATGATAATATAAAATGAAATACTGGTAATAATTCCTTTCATGTTATACAATAACACAAAGGTTGCGTAAACTAGGGGCGGGCCACGGATTGGGGCACGTGATAATAATTTTGGGGTGCAGAAAATTTTAAAATGTAATAATTCTTTGTTTCCAGAAAATTTTAAAATTGTTAGATTTTACAAACGAAGTATGAGTTTTTCGTTGAATATTTATTATTGTTGTTTGCTAAAGCATTAGAAATGTTATTTTCATAATATTTAATTTGTTCAATTTACAAGAAATAGAAAAATATACTTTGTTTACTTGATTTACGTCTTTTTTATTGTGGCATTATGATTTTTATTGAGTCTGGTGAGCCAAAATAAATATGTTAAAAATGGGGGCTCAACTTAAAAAGTTTGCGGAATCCTACATTAACCAATCTCGTGGATATTTAAACTTTGACACCCTTGTACTATAACGATTTCATAATTGTAGTAATTTTTTTAATATAACACAATAAATATATTTTTATTCTTCCGACAATTGAATCTTATTGAGTTTTCTAAAAAGTGAAAAATGCTTGAATTTCACTAATTATTATAAATTTTCAATAATAATTAATTAATCTTAGAAATAATAACCAAGATTCTTTTTCTTTGGAGTCTTCATGTTCCATCATATATTGTATGGTTTTTGGGTTTCTTTTGAATGGGACTCTGAAGTTACAACATATAGATCACCCTTTGAAGAGTTAATTTTTTCAGGATCAATTCTTTATTTTGTCATAATCACTTCTATTACTCTTTCTTTATTGCATGAACCATTTAAAATCTTATTCAATAGTTTTTTGTTTTGTGCTAGAATTTCAAAACATATTCTATAATTATTCAATAATTATCATTCTGGTGTGGAACCTTTTTTACTTGATGGTTTACTCAATGAAAGTCTTTTTCTTGGCTGAGGGTGTTTAGGTCTTTTGCACATCTAAAGTTTCATATAAATATCATTAAGTTTCTCACAATCTTTGGATGCAAGATTGTCAAACGACCATTCCTTTCTCGACATGTATAGTTATATAAAATTGTATGAATCTTTCAATCAAACTTGGCTTGTGCAATAATTCCTTTAAACATAACAACCTGTCAAAAAAACTATAAATAAAACCTTTATTTATCATAACATGATGAAAAACAATGAAGAAGTTAAGAAATTAAAATTAAAAAAACCGAATGAAAGTCCATGACAATGACGTTTGATTATTCGGACAACAATAATGCTCATTAGGACGACGATACTTCACTTTTGTAATGAAAATTCTGAAAAAACCTTTTGAATTCATGTCGAAAATTATCATTGAGCCATCCGTAAAGAATGGGATTCGTACAAGCCGATGTCAGAACCATTAGCAGGCATATAGATTGAATCCGTAACGACATCGGACCAACAGTTGACTCGTTGTACATCAAGTACAGATCCATTATCATGTTGATGAGGTTCAACGGCAGCCAGCTAATGGCAAACACAATTGTTATACTCAACAGCAGAATATTTGCTCGCCTCTGTCGTTGAATGTCGTACTTTTGTTTATCCGTTAACAATTCCATTTTATGAGAGTTTGGCAAAGAATTCGATGATTCCAGATCCTTTTTATGAAGATTATTCATTCTCTGTTTGATGATTCGATATATTTTCATGTAAGTTATCGTAACTATTGACAATGGGATCACATATAACAATACTAATGTTGCTATTGAATATCCAACTTTCAATTTTCTCATGTAAATCTCTACCGTATGTTCCGTACATCTCGTATGATTCGCTTTCAACATGTTGACGGTTTCGACCCCCGAAAAAAGCACCAGAGGACTGGCAATGATCAACGATAAAATCCAGATCCCAAGCATGACTTTGATAGCCCCAATTAGTTGTAGTGAATTTCTTGTTGGACACAAAATTACCTTAGAAATTGAGATTATTAGTATTGTAAATTTATATTAATTAAAACAAATATTAAATATTGCATTTAAACAAAACTACATTTACGATATATTGAAAAATAATCATTAGTTGTTTTAAAAATCAAAAGAGTCGTCAGTTTTTATTAGAAATGAAATGAAGAAAACATCGGGAAAAATTCATTATGTGACTAGGACTTGTCTGAAAATAAATTTAGCATTAATCTCAGAAATATCTTGAAACAGAATGGAATCTATTTGTAATTTTCTCTAGAGCAGAGAAAAAATTTTCTCAAGTAAGAAAATAAAAATAAAAAATAAAAATTCTTTTAAAATATTTGTTAAGATTGAAATTATTTATCATATAAAATATTTTTAAAATAATAAGAATTATAATTAGACATTTTTATTAGGTTTATTGAATAAATGTTTTTAATATTTTTAATAATGTTTTAAATTATATTTTATAAAATATGTTAATATTTAAAAAAATTGTGGTTGAAAGCATATGTAATAACAGGCATAGAAAATTCAAATAATTAGTTTTGATTGGAATTATATAAAATATTTTTAATTGAAAAATAAATAAAATTAGAATGGCATGTTAAATTATGAATAATAAAACACAAAATAAGTATGTAAAATAAATTTTAATAGTTCATATTAATTAGCATGTGAATGATTGAAGTAAGTTGACATCTATCAGAATATAAAAATACATGATTGTATTCTCTAAGTTTTATTCAAAGATTTGTTTTAATGATAAATATTTTAAAATTTGTTTAATTACCTTAAAGCTGCTATCATTTATTATTTAATTTATTAATATTATTTTCTGATATTACAATGAATAAATTTATTTATAATACAGGTTGATGTGTAAACCTACGTGGGCGTTCAATAAATACAGGAGCTACACTATAGATTATCTACCGTTAAAAACATCGTTTGTTTTAGTATGTACTTGTTTAGCAGGTATTAGATCAAATTTTTAATTTATTTATCAAATCGTGCAACATCCTGTTGAGTATTTTATTATGATTAAATTCTTTGTTTTGTACACTGTTAATAATCTGTTAATATTGAATTAGTTGCAGATAATTTATGAAAATTTATTCAACTCTTGTAAAAAAATTCAAACACTGTCACCTGTTTGGTGATGATTAAGTCGGTCGTCCTTCCAAATTATGAAGGAAGACCTCCGAATAACTAGCAAAGATATCTCACAGCAGTTGAAAGTGAGAACCGGAGATGTGCTTGACGTTCTGAATAAATTTAGCTTATATGAAAAAACAATTACACGGTAAAATCTACTAAAACAATACAGATTTGCAGCAGTATTTGGGATTTATATTAAAACTCGATATTCTTCAAAAATAACGTTTTGGATCTCTTGCATTACACGAGGAAATGTGTAGACAACAATGGATCTTAGATTGAAAAATCTGCATTACATATTCTTTTTCTTGATAAAGAAATACAGTTTATGCTGGTTTCCTTTAGCAGCTAGTCCAGGGACCCATTGAACGAACCACGCATTTATAAATCATAACTTGTTAGCAATTAATTTTTTCAATTTATTAATTTGAAAATATTTGATTTTTTTTGATTTTAATAATTTTTTTAATGTTTTTATATTTTACAAATTTTCATTTTATTTATTTTTGTTTTATATTTAGAATTTTAATTTAGTTCTTTATTTTTCCAAATTTTTAAATTATAAAAATAAATGATTTGTTTTTATCTTTTTTTAACTTTCACTTTACTTTCTCGAGAACTTCATTGAGAAATTGAAATCAGTAAAGTTTTTGGCATTAAAGTTTACTGTCATTGTTTCTTCAAACATCTAAATGTGCACAACCTTAAAAGTAAAATTAAATTTTGAAATAAAATAGTAGGATCAAATCTGGATACAGAAAACATGCAATACAAATGCAAAATTTGATTGGTTGTCATGAAATATTAAAATCAGGTTAAAATTCGTCCATAAAAAATACTCTTATTTAATAAAACATAAATAACATTTATGTTTTAAATATTTTTTTTATTATTTTTTAAATAATAACATTTATTTGAAGAAAACTCTAAAAACTTATTTTCAACAAACACTTAAGGAAAGTTAATTTTATGCGATTCAACGTAGACTGTTTGCCTTTTTAATAAAGGCCTAAATTAAATTAAAACAAATATTAACATCAGTTTAATTGAACCGCTCTTTTATTCGATTTTAAAGAGATCAAAAATGATGAAAAAAATTTAGGAAATAATTGCTTTATTTTTCTAAATTGATGAAGGTGCCGAGACAATGAAGCATTCGACAGAATATTATATTACATGTAAAAGGTTTAATAATAATAATAATAAAAATAATAATAATAATAATAATAATAATAATAATAATAATAATAATACGGATAAATAATTAATAATAAATAAAACTTGTAAATTTTAACCAATTTTATTCATAAGAAATAAACGAAAAATTAATTATTTCTATTTTTTATGCTTCCTTAGCAACTTAATAATTTTAAAAAGTGGTATTAAATATTAATGTTAATGTCTAAAAAAATCAAATATTTGTATTTATTCAGCTTTTTTCCAGTAAAAAATTAGTGAGCCTCTTATTGGGATATATCTAAATAATGAAAAATAAAATAACAAATTAAAAAATTAAAACAATAGAAATTATAACTAATTAACATAAAAAATTGGCCTATCAAGAAATTGTAAAATATAATAAACAAACTGCATTTGAATTCAACAATTATCATTCGAAACAAATTAAAACACGTAATAATCACATCCGAATATCGTGGAAATAATGAAAAATTTGACATCTGTTTCAATGAATTCTTTTATTATTGTTTTGCTATGTACTGCGTCTTTTAGAATTATAAAATCAAATTAAGAAATAATATTGTTTCTACACAAAATCTAATTAGTTTTTCAGTAATTTCTTCTTTTTCGTCAAAAATAAGCAATATTTATATATTTTTGTGAAGAGTTTTCTTAATAATTTATTATATTAATTATTTTCTTAATAAAAATAATAATGATAATAAACATAATAATAATAATAATAATAATAATAATAATAATAATAATAATAATAATAATAATAATAATAATAATAATAATAATAATAATAATAATAATAATAATCACTGTTATTATTACAAATACTTAAATTAAAATGCAATGAGTTAATTAAAAGTAAGCACAATTCCAATGCTCGTTTCACGATATATTTTGACAGATTCACTGTCATCATCTCGTAAAAACCTAAAATTTTTATTTATATTTTTGAACAAATTATTACTTTTAGAATATTTTAATGTTTATATTGTTTTGTATTGAAATCTTTACATTAATTTAGAATTTATATTTCACTCAAAATACAATTTAATACTAAAAAGTCTAAATTAATATTAAAAATTTAAATTAATATCATTCAATATTAATTATTTTCCTTGAAATAAATTACACATTATAAAAATAATTTTAAAAAATAAAATTTTAAAATCAGACATGTTTATTTTACTCATACAGCCCTATTGTGCTGAATAATATTAGTCAATCTTTTCAATTGATAATGCTCGAGTACAGAGATGACGTGAATAAATTTCCAATAGTAAAAGCTATGTTGGAATATTTCTGCTGAATCAAGGCTTGATTCTTCATTAAAGTTTGGCAGCCTCTGACACCAATATTATATGACATATTATGAAACAATGAAGTCATAGTTTAAACTTTTTTATATAATTTACAATTCAAATATTTAAACAAATTAATTGTTTTTTTAGAGTTAAACTTATTATGAAATCAAATTAAATAATTTCATAATAATTTAACTCAACAATAAGCATTTGGAAATTACTAAGGGAAATCCAGTTAATATTAACCCTAAGCGTCAACCTATACATGTAGGGGAAAATATCTAAGAAATGTTAAAAAATATGATAAAAACAGGCATTATAATATTTAATTATAATATGAAATTTTAACATTAATTTAGAATTTTTATAATATTAAAGTATATTTTGAATGAAATATAAACTTTTAAATTAATCTAAAATTTTCAAACAAAAAAGAATAATTTGTTAAAATATATAAACAAAATCGATAATAAACAAATATCGAAATATGTCGTAAAAGGCGTGTTTGAATTCCGCTATCTTACATATTATTATTATTATTATTATTATTATTATTATTATTATTATTATTATTATTATTATTATTATTATTATTATTATTATTATTATTATTATTATTATTATTATCATTATTATTATCATTAATAATAATTATGAAGTTTTTAAAATTTTAACAAAATCTATTAATAAAAAATTATCGAAAAATTATTTGATTTCTGTCACAAATTTTAATGTTTCTTGAGCAATTTAATAATTTCTAAAAGTGGTATTAAATTATCATAGGATTGATAATTCACTGTCAACTTGATGGTTTTTGTTTTAATTTTTGAAAATAATGTTGTCGTTTTAACTGATGAAATGTGTGATTGAGGAGATTCAATTAGTGGGTTTTAATTTATTGATAAAATGAATTTAAATTTATGATTTATTAATGACATATTTTAATAAAATTATGCTTATCTGCATTAAATTATTATTTAATGTCGACAATAATTACCAAATTATAATAATATTTTTAACTTGCGCCATCAATTTATTAAATGATTATATTTGTATAAAACTGTAAATTTGCAGCCTTAGCTAAACAAATATATTCCAATTTTTGAATATATATTAAAGTTATCAAATACCTTAGAAATCTGTGCGGATAAAAATGTGGTGAATTTGTAATTGTTTAAATATTAATGTTTATTCAAGTTTACAGTTTATATAAATTTATAAAAACTTAATTTATATTCAGTTATAAATTAAAACTGCTACAAATTGGTCGACAAATGCGATAATTACTATCCTGGGAGGCCGTAAATTCAATTAAGAACATGTTATAGAAATAATTTATATATCAATTATAATACGATTTGCAGTTGGGTCTTCCCCTAGGGTCCATACTCGAACAAGCAAAACCTTACCGTTATGTTCTGTGAAATAAATAAAAAATATCTTTAATAACCATCAAAAATGCGACATTCGGTTATGGCTGTTTGTCCTCAGCATATCTTCAATTTTTAGGCTTATACAAGAAGATGTGCAAATAAAAATTAAGTGTACAAGAATTATATGTAGCACATAAAAACAATAACAAAAAGTAGCAAACTATAATTTAAGTTAAAAATTAATTAAAAATATTTAAAATTAATAATTTTCGAATGATGCTAAAGCTGGTAGCAAATGATACGATGAATTTGAATATAATGATTTTATATAGATTAGAGATCTCTAGTTAATGTTTTTGAAAAAAATACGACTTAATATATTAATAAACAAAATATCCAAACTTGACAGTCATGGTGGTAGTTTTTGTTAGATGTCGTTAAAACCACTCGTTTAATTCAGAATCATTAATCGTTTTTTTACAAAAAAGTGTGTAGTTCAATAAAATTTATGTTTCTCTATTTAAAGTATCAAAACAAATTAAAAACAGAACTTTCTTTTTTTAATTAAATTTCCTTTAATATTCAATAAATTATTTTGAAAATTAAAAACTTTTGAAATGTTAAAATAATTATTTACTTTATTTTATGGCATATTAATTCATACTTATTTTACAATAAACGTTAAAATCAAAACATTTGAAATTTAAAACTAATTATTTAACTTAGTTAAACTTTGTTAAATTTAAACAAATTTTAAAATATACCTTAAAATATTTTATTTTAAGTCCGTCGAAAATTATGCTTAAATATTCTCATAGTTTTATTTCAGAGTTTTCAGTTTCTTGTGAGAGGTTTATTTTAATTGCGAATAAGGGATGTAGAGAGATGAAAAAATCAAAAATCATAATCAACGGGAAGAATAAAGGAGAAAAACAATATTTATAAATGCATTTTCTTAAGAGGCTAAACCAAATTTATTCAGCTTGAGACGGTTTCCGTTAAATTTACCTGTTCTTAGTATCAGGTGAAAGTCGTTTGTTTGCTGTTGAAAATAATAACTTATGTAATTTCGTAGTAAAAATTAAACTTCTGTTTTTTTGAGTTTCTTATTCTGGTTAAGAACACTAAAATTTGGATTATAATCTCAATCGTAATCAAAACGTAATATTAACTCAACATAGTATATATATTTGTTAACAAGATGACAACATCTATCCTCTTAGTTCACTTAAAAAAACCAGTGCTGGTGCTTCGTTAATCAGTTCAATCAAATTTTAATAAAAACCAGATTTTCATTCAAACTGAGTAATATGTAATTCGAAACGTAATAAAATGAATAAATAATGTCTTTTTGAATTGTGCAAATGCAACAAAAAGTGAATAAAACTAAAAAATATATTCTGCAAAAAAGAAAGACCTCAAGTAGTTTACCTTATAAAACCTTCCTAGTTTATTTACTTAAGAAAAGATTTATTAAATAATGTTGGAGATTATTGAAATGAGTACCCTTTGATACCATTTGCCGAGTTGTGGCGACCCAAACAATAAAATTAATAGGTTGCTCCTCAGTCACTGCATTATATTTTTGACTTCTAAATATTTGATTTTAATTATATTTTATAATTTATACTATAAAGTCAGAGTAGGAATATCTCTTAAATTTAATATGATAGTAACAAACGAGCGGTAATTTTGGAATTTGCTATGCTTTTTCTTATATGATCTTTATTATTATTATATTTAACAAGCGCATGTATACTTCTAATTAACAGAATTGCTTAGTTTTAATATATTGTGGAGCAACATAACCCTAGTATTTTCATCATGCAACTATATTTCTAAAAGCAATTAATATAAAGGTTTTTCGTTTTTAATGTATTAATTAGTCATGTTTTTGTTAAATAGGCATTTGTATTGCAATGTCTTTGTTAATCTTCCACTTGTTTTGAAACATCATTTTATCCATGCATTTTAGAAATTTGCTATAAAGTCTAAAAATATGTTGAAATTTAAAGTGTGAAAACTGAAGAATTATAATTGATATTATTAATTCTGTGTTTATCAAATCCATTTATAAAAAGATATATTTTATAAGTAATACAACAAATGTAAAATAAAAATCTGTAACATTCAACAAATTTCTATTAATATTATTAATTAATACTATTATTATTATTATTTTTATAATACTGTAACTTTTTATTATTATCACCATTTCATTAACATTATTTTCGTCTATTATAATTTTATTATCAACCATTTTGCCATCATTTGTATCATCAACATTTCTATTTAAAGATCTAAAATTTATAACTGAAGAATATTAAAATGTTTACCATTAAATTATCAAAACTGGATAACATAAACTAATTAATGATAATATTAAGTTAATTTATAAAGTTTTTACTAAAATTTGAACTCAAATATATTTTATAAGCTAATTTAATGATCAAAGCCATATTAGACCAAAATTTAGATATTTTTATGATGGAATAATACCAGTTTGGGTTCTAACGATCAATGTAGATATGTTTTCTAATCAAGTATTTCTAAAACAAGTTGGATAGTCATACATATTTTTGTTACAAATTTAAAAATTTTATCATAATTCATTCAAATATTTAAGTAAAACAATATAAAAAAGCTTTTTGTAAATTGTTACAATGTTGTATCAACTTAATATTGAGTCAAAGTGATGAACCATCAAAATTTATTTAAATATTACCATCAAATAATAAATTATTTAATAATAATAATACATAATCACACAAAATTAACAAAAGAACTAAATTGAAGAGAACACCAATCCAAAATATATATTCAGCTGCAATATATTTCGACTGATTAACAGTCATCGTCAGGTACTTCACCTTGAACTGTAAACCACTAAGAATAAATCATTATTACTTAAACAAATTTCTTCTTTTAAATTCTCAAAACATTTTATCAAAAATTAAAAAATTTTTCCTTTTTTTTTAAAATCACAAATTTTAAAAACTTTAATTTTCCAAACTACTCTTTATCTCCGTTTTCAAGTTCTTGATAACTGTCGACGAAAAGAATAAATTAATGTCAGTGAATACAATTGCTGTCTGAATTTTGTGTTTATCAGTGGATTTCAAATTCTACTTAGATTTTGTTCGGATCTTGGTTTTCAATTTATATGTCATGGGTGTAATACCACATACATTGGAATGACTGCCCATCATTTCCTCTCTCAAGGTTTTGATCACAGTTGACTGATGGAATTGACTGATATTAGTAAGCGCAATGTTTTGATACAGGATGAAACTAAGTGTAAAATAGTTTTGGTAAATTTTTTTTAAATATTTCGTTGAAAATTTTATTTAAATTTTGTTAAAGTCTCTGTTTTGTAAGACATGGAAAATTAAAGTTTTTTAAATTTTGTAAAATTTGTGATTATAAAAAGCAAAAGTTTTAATTTTTGATAAAATGTTTTGAGAATTTAAAAGCAGAAATTTCTTTGATTAATAATAATTAGTTCTAAATAGTTCAAGACAAAGTACCTGAAGATGACTATTAAACAGTCGAAATATATTGTAGCTGAATATATATTTTGGATTGGTGTTCTCTTTAATAACAATAATAAAAGAATCTACGATACATTAAGTGATATCTAGTGCATTTCCCAATAGTATACTAGTTTCGAGCTAATGTTTCTCATCAGTACTATGCCGGGAGGCGCTCAGAGACATCTGAGCGCCAGGTAAGTGTAAAAACAGTGTCAAATTAACACTGTTATACACTTATCCTGATGCACTGGTCATCAAATAAGTTTGCAAAGTTTGGTTTTAAGGCAAAACAATAAGACGAATCTTTATCTTGAATGTATCATATATTCTTTGAATATAATCAGAAATAGTGATCAACGAAACTAAGTTTTTCAAGTAATTTTGGTAGTCTGATAGCTTGTTACCAGTTTTTGTGTTGAACTTGTAGTCCACAGAGGTATGATGGTATCTACCATGGTTTCAAGTGAAAGGAGGTTCAAGATAAAGAATCGTCTTATTGTCTTGCCTTAAAACTAAACTTTGCAAACTTATTTGATGTCCAGTGCATCAGGATAAGTGTATAACAGTGTTAATTTGACACTGTTTTTACACTTACCTAGTTCTCAGAGAAATCTGAGCGCCTCTCAGCATAGTACTGATGAGAACCATTAGCTCGAAACTAATATACTATTGGGAAATGTACTAGATATCAGTTAATGTATCGTAAATTCTTTGAATATAATCAGACATAGTGATCAATTATAATAATAATCATAATACTTATATTTATATTAATAATCATTAATTTTAATAATTTGACAGATAAAAAAAGTTCTGATACTGGATGCTAACTAAATATTAACAAAATATTTTAATTGGGATACATAACTTGGCTACTTTATTTAATATTCAGATGGATGAATAAGTTTTGTTAATAATATACGATTCACGGTGTTTTATATAAAAATACTTGAAAATGAGTCAATTATCATCAAATTAATACTGTCCAATAAAGATATCATAGCTTCTTTTAAATATCTGATTCAATAGAATTTCCATTGATTTGTCGTAGATTTTGAATTTATTTACCAAGAAACATACATTCAAAGATGTACTCACTGTTCGATGAAGGGTTATACATCATTGTGGTATTAAATAAATTGGGAAAAAATTGCTTTAAAGGGTTGATAAAGGTATGGATACAAAGTTGACATATAATCACATACAAAGTTGACAAAACTACAATCAAATGATGTACCATTTACATCCCGTAACATTCATACACCTACCAATCAAAATCATGCATTATTATTACATTTGGGTCGCAGATGAGTAATAAAATCAATCTAATAACAGAAATGTGCAAATAACATATGAAAACACGATAATCATACATTGAGGTTATAAATTTAAAATTCTCATAAAAAACTAACCTATTTAATAAAATTTAATAGTCTTAATATGTTTGTTATGAAAACATGGGTATATTTGGGGTGTCTCATTGAAATATATCAGTCATTGTTGAGAATTATTTTAAGTTAAATATAAACTATTAAAATTTTTATTTTAGAATTATTGGAAGTTGAACTTTATTTTATAAAACTGTGGTAACTTCCATCAAATTAAATTGGCAAAACCGAAAAATATATTTTTACTACATTAGATATATACAAAATATATATATATTTCAATATTTAGATCACAAATTTCACATTTACGAGTAGTGGTTTTGAAACAGGAGGAACAAATAATTAGATGTCCATAAGGTAAATATATGATGGATACTATGTTAATATGGCAAATTGAACATGTCAGAAACTCTTTTCTTGCATCGGACAGATTTCAGATTATTTGTATTTTTATATTATCGACATTATCCATGAAAGAGCGAATAAGGTTGTGATATTCTCCAAATCTAAAATCCATGCATGACCAGAAAACACTGAGTATATTAAATTCCGTAGGATCAATATCATTTAAAAAAATTATCCAGATCGATAATTTCATCAGTGATTTGCGTGCTTTATTTGATATGAGATTTTACACAATTTCTTCTTCTTTTTGTCTTGAATTAAGAGCTTCAGTTAAAACTTTCCTTAGTCGAATTTTGAATGTTGCAAATTTCTCAATTATTTGATTTTGTCAGTCAGTGATTTTGTAATTTTGAATGTATTTAAGAACCACGTTTTGGATTTGGCATCTGTTGTTTCTGATTCTCTGTCGTTTTCCCAACAATACTTTAGCTGCTGCTACTAATAATACATCCATTTGTCAACAATCATTCTTTTATATCTCTGATCCATTCTTCGGCTTCTTTCGATCCTCGTTCATCATAAAGTCTTTATTTTTAATGTAAGCATATCTTGATATGATTTTGACGGATTTTGTTGTTTTTAAAACCACGTTAATATTCTTATTTTCAGCTTGGTCGCCAGAGACATCCAACTCATTTTTTAACGAATTAATTTCCATCAAGATTTATTTCATAAAGGTTTCAAAATAATCAATTATTTAAACACAAGATAATTATATATCTTAACTATATAAATTTTTAAAAAATGTCATTTTTCTAGAATCCACAGAAAGGTTTTAATTTTATAAATTTAATTTTAAAATATTCCTACGAATTGAATTGTTTTAAATTATATATATTAATTATTATTTTCTGAAACTAAACTCGTTCATATGTAATGATATTATTTCATCCTCCACCATTATTATCTTCAGATGGTATAAGTTCCTTTCTATTGCAATTTTACCGTGGGCTGGAAAATCTAGTAATTGAGCACAAGCAACTGTTTTGCGACGTTGTCTTTGGCGGCCCGAAACGAAGCACATGGATTTTGTAATTTAACCAAACTTATCAGGATTATGTGTTTTAATTACTCACACAAAGTCCACATTAGACTTTGAGTTTGAGACCCCTGGTGTATATGGTTGAACATGATGCAAGTAAAGGCCAAATTAGCTCAAATTTAGTTGTACATTAGAAATTACATAAAATATCACATTTAACATAAAATTTCAATGTTGATTAATGTTGTCAAATAGTTTATTTTAGTATTTAAGCTACAATAACAATTGTTATAACTAAAAATAAACTATTATTGACAAAAATAATTTGTACCTGTATCCAGCAAAAATCAAAATTCTATGAAATAAAATTTTAAATCGAATTTTAATCTATTATAATAGAAAATTAATTTTTTAAAAATTGAAAATTATTTTGAAAAATTAATTTTTCATCGACTCCGCTCAAACAATATTTGATCTGTATCTGGTTGAAAGCGAACACCAAACAAGAAACTGTATTCCATCAATTATTTAAAAGTTCAATTAATTCAGAAAAATTAAATTTTTTTTTAATAATTAATAAACATTTAACGAAAATTAGCATTTTAAAAAATGTAATTGGAAGTAATTGGAAGTCTAATTAGCCAAATATTTTCAATTATTAAAAATAATTATATTTTAAAAATGAAAATAAATTTTCTTGATTTTTAAATTTTAATTGAAATTTAATTTGTTTTTTGTAAAGTTTGAAATTAATTTTCCATTCGTTTACTTTTATATTTAGGTTTTAATTGTTTATTTATTAATTTAATTCATCATTTTACCTACATTTTAATTTATGCAAAATTCATATTTACAGATTGCCTAGAAGAATTTTATGTATTTTGATTAAATTTTAAACTGAAATATGAAATTCTTATTTTCAAGGCCTAAAATTAAAAAAAAATAGTGTTTAATGATTATACACCTGGTTTTACTGAATAACGACATTTTATAATACATTGAAAAGTTGCATAAGCTTATATTATAGACACAGACAAATTATTTCATTTAACAACATTACTTAAAATGATAATTGAGAAAGTGATATAAAAAATAAATTAAACACAGTTACAGCATATTTTAAAATGTGCATGGAAATTTTCAATATCTTTAACCATTATATAGAAAAATAAAATGACAGAAAAATTTGAATCGAAGACTATATTGAATTAAATTTGACAATCATCTGAGTTTTATAGAAAAAGACGAGGACTACTTTTACATTGAAAGGTTATTAGGAATACCCAAAAGTTCAGTTCTATGTACGATTTACAAATTTTGGTGATAAATTGTAAAATCAAATTTAAGAATATTGAAAATTAATAGGTACGATGAATTCTTTTTCTAAGTGGTAGATACGTTCCTCAGAAAACCGCAGAAAACAGACCCGACTTACGTTGTATAAATAGAGATACGTTCAATAGTTTTCGGAAAGCACATAAAACCAAAAAATATTAAGAGTTGGGGGAGAAATTGAAAAACCATAAAATTATATAATAATAAAGATCAAGTTTAATAACTTTTTTTACTTTTAATATTTTGAAAATCGCATAAAAAAATAATTGACTTTTCATAAATTCTGTAAAATATTGAAATATTTGTAGAATAGTAAAATACGAGTAAATTTAAAATTGTGATTTATCCAAAATTATATCATAAATTCAAATTTTAAGGAAAATAATTTCTAAAAATTAATGAATTATTAAGTTGGTTTACACATCAACCTCTGTTATAGATGAAGTTATTCAACAAAACCGGATGTACGCATAATCAGATCTACTCACTAATTAGTTAATTTTGTGTTTTTATTATTTACAAAATGAATAACGTGAAGAAAAAATATGGATACTTTATATAGTAATTAGAATTCTAAAAACAATACATGGCGCACATTGTTGTTTTTGAAATTTATTTATCGTATTATTATTTAAACAAAATTCAATCGGGGCAATTATTAGCCACAATTAGTCTAACTACTTTTACAAAAACTTTGCCATATACATTTAATTAATCATTATGAATATTGGGTTTTATTTATTAATATTTGTACAATTTGCGAAACTGTATTAAAATATCATATTTGTATCTCGCAGCAACAAAAGCTACATTGTTTTAACTGATTGATTTTAACTTTGAGTTGTCAGGAAAATTCGCTCTGCTTTTTAAATAAAATTCATTGCTGATATATGCTAACCTCATTAAACTATCGCATCTTGTTTCATAACATTTCACCATCTTCCAAATAATTCTAACATTTTATAATTTTTCAGGTTTATCAACGAAAATCGCTTTGACATGAATCTTACGTCATCCTTATTTTCAAAAATTTTGCGATTTTGTAAAGATCTTAATTCTGAACGTTTTGCTTAAATTGCTGCTTTTTTCGATTATTTGTAAGAATCACCTTTTCCAAATTTATGGAGTCTATAAGATATTTTCGAATCTCACAAAATCATGACTTTCATTTGACAGATACTGACATCTTTTGTTAGCGTTTGTCTCAGAAATGGAATAATTTAGTTGCGTTTGTTTATCTGTTATTGTCTGACAATTTCGTCTTTGCTTTAATAGAAAAGCACTAAATGCATAAAATATACCTTCCATTTTAAAGAGTATACAAAATTTACACTAATCAATTTTTTCAAACAGTTTTTTAACAATACTTACATTATTACTAAATACATGTTTTTAATAACATTGACATATTCTACTAACAACTTATTCTGAAAGGATGTGTTATGTACGTTGACTGCTATCTGTGCCAAATATCGATATGATTTACTTAATACGCTCTGATTTTTGCTAATTTTGGAATTCTATCAAAAGGTTTTATATTAAATAGTGCCAGACTTAATTCACACCTAAAATTATTGTGAATATGCTCATAGTAATTAATAGCCATTGTGAGTTGTTTAAAATATTCACAATATTTACAGACAAATCAAAAAATTAATTTACTTATTCATTAATTACAATAAAATCATCGAAAAATTAAAAATATTAAATCGTTTTCTTGTTTTTTCTGCTAAAACCTCTTTTTTTAGATAGTGAATTAATATAATTTTTAATATTTAACACAAATTTTTACTACCGCTTTTTTTAAGTGCTTCAACATTTGCTATAAGCAGTGCTGAAGATTTGCGTTAAATAAAAATTTTAAAAATTGATCGATAAGGAAAAAATAAATGAAGAAACTTGGAATTAAAAATAATATTTTAAATTATAAATTAATTATATAAAAAATTTAAGTAGATGTTATCTCAATCATATTTATTGCCACTAACTTAATTAGCTGGAAAAATAAATATTTTCTACTTGCAAAAAATAATTTCAACAAAGTAAAATTCTCAAATCCCACGACAATTTTCAACCATATTTAGCAATGTTTATTTAATTTTTTTAATCAAAATAATAAAAATCTGTTCACCTGATACCGATCAAGAGCAATTGCCGTAATACTGATGGTGCTGACACAGACGTTTGTCCCAGTGAACAGTCCGACTAATTTACATACCCATTCTCCAAATATCCATTCTTTGTGAAATGAAAGCAAACGAATAATGTTAAAAGGTTGGGAAAATGCGCATAATATCAAATCTGTTATGGCTAGATTCAAAATGAACATATTTCGGGGGGTTCTCAGAGTTTTGCTGCGCAATACGACATAAATGACCAAGCTGCTTCCCAGAGTCCCTATTACTATCATCGCTATGTAAGATAAAACTAGAGGAATCAAAAAGCTAAGCGAAAATTTCCCCATATTTCTGCCACGAATCATTTCATCCTGGAGAATTTCTAGATAGGCTTGGCGAAAAGACTCATTCAAACATTTATTTACAAATGAAACAATCAACTGATATGATTTTGGATTATCCTTACACAAATCCATCCTGAAATTATCAATTTATAATTATCATACATATAATTTAATGTTTTATATATCCCATCGAATTACATTTTTAAAGTGATTTCATTGGATGAAAAGGATATCAAAATGTTTTATTTATATTTTATTATTTTTAATGATTTAATTTGAAAACTGAAAATAAACGAATTTTAGTAGTATATAGTGAGAACTCCGACGCACTTTGACCTAAATAACCCTTTAGAGCCATAAAAAGTATACAAGGTCTTCAAATATAGACGAACTAAAGCGTTTGTTTAATTTAATAAGCTTGAGTTTATCATTATATTATTGATATTATTATTAATAAATAATTAAATAAATTTTTCAACGATTTTAAAAAAATATAACGCTAATAAAAATTCTTCTTACGCTATATTTCGACAGCATAACTGTCATCTTTAAGTACAAAATCCCAACTAAAAATATTATGACTTAACTTATAAATAAACAAATTATTTTTTTTATTATAAATTTAATTTTCTAATAAATAAACACTTAAAAATATTTAAATACTTTTAACTATTTTTAAAATGTTATTTATATAAATATTATAATTTTAAAAATAATGTAATATTTCATAAATTAAATTATTTTAATAATATTAAATTTAAAATACACAAACATGATTTAATATACTTAAACTATTTAAAAACATTCAAAACATTCGTAGTCATAGCATTTTGTACATTAATCTTTCGATCCAATGACCTTATCAACAATGCTTCACATATCATGCGTTCCCAATAATTATTAAAACTTTTCAACAAAATTCTAAAATCAGACTTTCCTATTTCACTTTTACAGCCTCTATTGTGCTCACTAATATTGGTCAAACCCTTCAATTTTAATGCTCTAGAATTCGAGTACAGAGATGACGGGAAGTCTCTCTAATGTATGTGGCATTACACCCATTACATGTAAATTGATCAACGACATCAGAACACAATTCAACCGGAAGTTTTGATTTATTAATAAACATATTGTGTACATTACACGAATTAGAGACGATCTTATACTCAAAATTTTCCATCTGTTTACTTAACTTCTTTTTATAATTTGTAAAACCTTCAGAGTACGGCAATACTAACACATATTTAGGCTCAATTTTTTTTATATCCATTTTTACTATTATTTAAATCAACACTCAATTCACACTCATTTGACAAAATACACTCAGACTTTCCCAAACATGGATCCTTAGGATTTTTAATCAATTTTTCAACAGTCTCTTTTATCATCAACAATAAAAATGATTAGAAAACTCATTCTTTATCAACAACTCAACCAATTTATTAACACTTTTTCCCGAATTAGCAAAGTAAGAAGATAAAGACCATGAACGATAAATCAATCCCTTCACCATATTTCTCTTATACTTAAATTCACAAAAACTTTCTGGAGAAGTATAAAGACCAGTATTAGTTGGTTTTCTATAAATCTCAGTCTCATAATGTTTATTTTTGCGTTTCACATGTGAATACAATGTTCTTATGTAAACTGTTCAATAAATGCAAAAACGGTTTGACATGTTTCTGGTTTTCAAATACAGGAAAAATATTATCCACATACTGTTATTAGATGATGGGTTTCTCAAATTGGAAGGAAGCAATTTTCTTTTCCAAACTAGCCAAAAATATTGATGCAAAAGAGGAACCCATAGCGATTCCATCTATTTGTTGATACCATTCATTATTGAAAAGAAAATTAACATTTGAAGTAGCAAATTCAAGAAGTTTACGAAATGACCTTCTATTCAAAATGTGATGTTCAGAATCATTTTCATCCCACAATGAACAGCATATTTCAATTATATTAACCAGTAGTACATTCGTAAACAAACTGGAAACATCAAAAGAAACCATAACATCATTCCTACTTCGTTTTTGTAACTGTGTAATACAAGGTATAAACTCAAAACTATCCTTACATTCACACTCTGATCGCATTAACGGTTTTAATAATACTGAGCAGTACCAACCATCGACAAAACTGGTCTCATAGGTACACCTTCTTTTATGGATTTTTGGAAGCCCCTATAGTTTTCTGGCTGTGATTCTATTGGGCGAATAGACTTACCTACCTCTTCATTAATAAGTTTTTATAAGAATATTGAAAATTAATAGTTACAATGAATTCTTTTTCTATGCGGTAGATACGTTCCTCAGAAAACCGCATAAAAAAGACCTGACTTACGTTGTATAAATAGAGATACGTTCCATGATTTATTAAGAGTTGGAGGAGAAATTGAAAAACTATAAAATTATGTAATAATAAAGATAAAGTTTCTGCCTCAGCATTATTATTATTATATTTTTTTATTAGATCGGCTAAGGACATCCATTGATTTTAAAAATTTTATTATAAAACACCGCATTATTAATAAAATTATTTATTAATTAGATATTTAATATTCCTTTTCTTTTAAATTGTTTCAGTCAATTTTTTATCTCTAATCTCATATTTTGTCTCAATACTTTCTTTTATTTCAGCTTTTATTTTAGAATATTGTATCAACTAGAGTTGGTTAAATTGTTTATTGCGTTAGTTAGTATAAATTCTGTCCCTAGTAATAATTTGACTAAATCTCGCTACTCTATATCTATGATTATTATCTTTATATAGTTTCTTATTGTTCGAAATTGGCTATGAAATTATTTATTAGCTGAAATAATAAAAAATGTCGGTGTTAAAATATTTAAAAAAATATTCATTTCAAACACTTTGACTCTCTCAACATTTATGATTTGAGGACCACCGTACTTTAAGAACAGCAGCTTCTCAACTCCTTAAAAAACATCTTCTTAAAACATCTCGTTGTTTCTCAATTTCTAGAATCCAAACCTTGTGCATATAGATGATTAGCTTCAAATTCATTGGAAAAGTAAGTAAAAAGATTGAAGTGTTGCAACTTGAAATGTTTATTTTATCTTATTGTATTTGATTCTGTAAATTTATATTTCATAGAATCTTTGGTATCATAATCAATATCAAATAACAAGGTTTGGTATTTATTTTGTTCGAACATTAAATATTTTTTGATTCCACATAGTTTCCAGGAGTATCAAAGTCGTTATCTGAATCATAGAGATCAATATTGGTTAAGTCTCTATTTTGTCGAATAATTTGAATTTCATAATCTTCACCAAATTTATATTTTGCTGAATTAATTTTAAGAGCTGGAATATTATTATTTGATATATGAAATGATTTACAGTAGAACTTCGATGATCCGCACTGATTATGATGAAGTTTGTCCATATAAAAAAAATCTGGATAATCGAAAAAACTTATAATTGACAATGTGAAAGACATCTACATGTAGTATGAATAACTTAAATATTAAATTTTTTTATTAAGAAATCAAATTACCGAAGCTGCTTAATCGCGAATACTTTTAAGACATATGAGGTGTCCTGAGTTACTCTTATTGGCTATCAAACCACTTCATGGTGACATTTAAATACTGAAAAGCTTCAGAATGTGTAGGACCTATATCTCTTCACAAATCTCTTCTTATCTTTTCGATCTTGTTCATTTGAGGCAGATAATTATTTTTTAATCGTTCAACATTTGAAATCCAAGATCATTTAGATCGCAATTCAACCACTTGGTTAAATCTTCTTCGTCACATTTAGCAAATATTGAAATTTGCGAAATTGCTTTTGTTGTGTTATTATTATTGGAAGTCGGTTCCCTCTGACTCCTAGAATCCTTTTCAAATCAAATAAGCAAACCAAACACAGAATAATTTTATTTGCACTTTACCACAGTTACAACTCAATTCGATTTATTTCAACGTTTGTCATTACAATTTGTGATTTATTTGAACCCTTCAACCACCGAATAAATTTGATTACCTTAAGGTAGGTTATCCAATGGATAATCACCTTTTCTGATACATAACTTTTGACTTTACTTGGGTATAGACTCTTTTACTGACCTGACTTGACCACTTGTTTGCTTCGACCACTGGCCATTTCGTGTTTTTCCTTTTATACTCCTGCTCAGACTGTTTTCAAACAATTGTCAACAACATTTGCTGCCATAATAAATTATTAAAAATAATTACTTCCCACAGACCACCTTAGCCGACATTTGTCATCAACGTTTGCTACATTACTAAATTACAAATTAGGAAATAATTACCTCCCATAGATCAGTGGCGCCCATTTAATATTGTTTAGGCCAATTTACCTTTTTCTATTATTCCGTCTACACGCCGGGTTTCCCATTGCCTCGGGCTTC
This sequence comes from Schmidtea mediterranea, assembly GCA_022537955.1. Taxonomy (NCBI): domain Eukaryota; kingdom Metazoa; phylum Platyhelminthes; order Tricladida; family Dugesiidae; genus Schmidtea; species Schmidtea mediterranea. Next base: position 129,563,328 of record CM039679.1, read on the forward strand.
CCATGAGTAATTAATTTTTTTAAAATAATTTGTTTTTTGTCTTATATTATTTTCTAGGGACCCCTCAGTAAATTTGTAATATTATTTCTGGACTCGTCTCTCAATTTGGCGTTCAACTATTCCAATTTACTCCTATCAATACTACTTTCGAATTTTTGTAAATTTTTAAATAAATGTTGCACTTTTATCATTCTGGTGTTTTATCGATTTTACTGTGCTTTTTCGTAATACACCAACCCTTTCTACCGTGTTGTTTAAATTTATTAATGGTCATTTTTAAAATTTTGTTTCCATGATTTTCTCAAAGTTGATATATCTATAAAATTCTAACTCTCTGATATCCATAACGAGCGGTTCGTATAACAAGGCATATCATATCACCACAAAGTATTCAGAACATTAGTGCCATATTGTAGAATTGCCTTGAAACAACATCAGTTTTTTTCCTTTATACGTTTTATAGTATACGTTTTACGCTTCGATAATTTTCAAAATATTATTATCAGTTTTAAAATTTGGATTTGTTGAGCATCTAGACTGAAGTATCTTTATTTCTTTACCGTCTTTCTGCTATTTATCATTTATAATCATAACATTGTGTTGCTTTTGGAAATTCTTATTCCTCAAAAAATTCTAAGTGACGAAAAGGTGGTAATCTGTTGGGAAATATCAGGGGAGTAAGGTGGGTTAGTTAATATTTCGTACCTTAGACCAGTTAATTTTTGAAGCATGGAGTTTGGCGTTGTCATGAAATAATATTGAATCATGTATGTTTTTTGAGTGCTGGCTTTTTTTTGCACAACTTATCATGTATTATATTAATTTCTCGACAGTACGATTCTATTGTTATTGCGGTCCTGGTTGTACGAAAGAATAATGAATAATACCCTTTATTCCGCACCAGACAGTAATTATTGTATTTTGTGGGTATAATGGTGTCTCCGACATGTGCTCTAAACGTTCATCCAGTATTTTTTCTGTTGTCTTAAAACGCCCATTTTTCATCACAAGTAAAGATTCGATTTAAAAAATGCATCATATTATTCCTAAAAATTAAGGAAGAGCAAATTTCAAAACGATTCATTTTTTGCTTTTCATTCAATTCATTTGGAATCCATTTATCTTCCAAGTTGTTAATAGTTCAATTGCAAAATAACGGACTGAGTGTTGTGGATTATTTTCAACAATGCTTCGTAAATTTTCATCACAAAACACAAATCCTGGTTTTTCCATAGGCAAATTATCCAGATCCATATTTCCTGATCGAAACCTATCACACCGCCTCTTGAAAATTCTAATATTTGTGCTATCTTCTCCAAAAGCTAAATTTTTATTGTTAGTAGCATCTGCTCCGATATGTCCTAATTTAAATTCATATAGAAAAAATAATCTTAAATTCTTAGAATTCAACATAAATAAATATCTTGCAATATTAAACAGCCGTATAATATGAAATATTATTGGAACTAAACACCTTGTTGAAAAATTATATGATACTTAGATAATTAGATTTTAAATACCTTAAACAAAACGACATTTCATATGAAACAATCTAATAAATAATAAATAGCAAAAAGACAGTAAAGAAATAAAATACTAAATCTAGCTGCTCAATAAATCCAAATTTTAAAATCGATAATAATATTTTGAAAATTATCGAACGTAAAACTTAATAAATCCTCTAACATAAAAATCTTAGTTTGGACAACTGGGTGCTTGTTATGTTTTAGTTATTTATTTGTAAGCTACAATTATTTTATATAAAAATTAGTAATTAAATTAATAAAGAACAGTTATTATACAATCACAAAAAAATCAATATTTAATTGGCCAATTATAAAAATATTTCTTATTCACAAAGTTCAATAAATTATATATTAGTAATCTTTGTAGTTATCCTAGTATTCTACTTTTGTTTTTTTATTTATTTTTTCTAATCTCCGAAATATTTGTAGTGGCTTCTGGAGTTAAATGACTCGTGATCGCATTATATTAGATCGAGAATACGCTCACAAAGTTTTCGGAAAAAGGGAAAAGTTTTTAAAAATGATTTTACCTTGATATGACGTGTTTGACAGACTGTAGAATAAAGACCATGAATCATAACAGAGAGAGTGACACATCACCTTGTAGCCATACTCGATTGAGCTCATATTCAAAATATATTGATTTAAAAATATAAATAATAATTACAAATATATGTAAGTTGAAACTCTACCAATATGAAAATAATCAAACAACTGTATTTTGAGAATTCTAGATTAATAATTAAATTATTTAAAATAAATATTTCATTAATTAATTTTTAATATTTAACTTTACAATTATTGTTGTTATTATGCTTATTTTTATCATCACTAACACTACTATTAATGTTATTATTATTGTTGATTGGTTTTTTTGTGTTGAAACAACATATCAAATACAAAGATAATAATAATAATAATAATTTTGGAGCAATTAATAGAAAATTGAATGACCCGTTGAAAAATCACTTGTAATCTATTAACTCGAGCGACTTCTGGCATTAGTAATCATTCTTGATTTAATTACAAATTATTACAGTTATTTATTGTCTTTCAAAACTTTACAAAATTAAAGAGAAAAATAGTTCTGTCATACGAACGATTAGAATTGTTAAATTAAATTAATAATGCCGGAAATTGTTTATGTTGACAACATAATTGAAAAAGAAATAAAAATTTAAATAAAAAATATGCAATTAAATTCAATTTTAAAAACCCAAATAAATTCCAATGTAATCTGTCTGCTAAATATAAAGCTGCTATTGAAAAAATGTGAATTATTTTCGTTCATATTCTATTTTATAAATTAAATGAATATTTATACGTTTATATATTGGTCAAACATAATTTTATATTAGCTTATCATTTTCTATGAAAAATCTATGGAAAAGTAAAATTTAATTCTATTTGATATTTAATTTCAAATTATTTTTGACTCTAGAGAAAAACAAAAATATTTGAAAATGATTTTCTTATTTATTTTAATATTGTTTTTAAAAAATGTTAACAAAGAGTATGAAATAAATAGACACAACAATAAAAAGCTTCAGTTGAATTGATCGGTATTTTAATTAATTTGTCAGTATATGATTGGTCAGTAATTATATTGAATTTTATTTAATAAAAATGATTGGAATAGTAAAATAAATGAATTATTAGTAATTAATTGAGCACTTGTCAGTTTAATTATTATTTATCAATAAATAATATATATAAAACCCTTAATATTTTTTTAAATTATTCCAAAAGACAACAAATATGAAAATAACGAAGAGAAAATATAAACAATGTTTCCCAAAGTTCGGTATCGCAAACTGTTCCATGATGTGTCGCGGAACTGTACTTTATTTATTTACTTTTGATAATTCAAAATTAATTCATAAACAATATCTAGTAGGCCAAAATTTTGTAACGTTGGTGATTTCAAATTTTTCAAAAAAAATATGCGGTTTCCCACAAATTTTTTTTGTTATTTATAAGGCATCGTTATTGTTATAAGGTTACATACTAAATTTGCAAAAAAAATTTGTGTTTAAAATATTTTGGTTTTAAAAAAATTTTGTAATAAAATTTATTATTCAAAAGTTACTATTAATACATTTTGTATCATCATTTCTAATTGGGTGAGTACTATTGAATGATATAATTGCTGTTTGTTATTTATAAATTCAATTATATAGCCGTAAGAATTGATGAATAAATTTATTATTCGAAAAAGATCAGCAAATGAAAAAGAAGCCATTATCAAAAAATGTAAAACCTGATGCAGTTAATTCCAATATCTCAACAGTAATAGTTGAAACAGCTACAAAAACTAATTTAAACTTGAAAACGACACAGACACTGTTGCAAAAAAAACTAAATTAGTATAATATTACATATTTAAATATGGGATTTTAATTGGTCGGAGATGATACATCTTCAATTCCAATTTGTATTGTTTGTGAAGAAAAACTACCCAATGAGTCAAAGTTACCTAACAACCTTGAACGATATTTTAAATCAAAACATCCAAGTTTATCTACTGAAACAGCAGATTATTTTCAAAGACTTTAGAACTCAAAAAAATTGCAACAACATAGATTTTCGAAATCGGTAAAAGTATCTGAGAACGCTCAAGAAGCTAGTTATCATATTGCTGAGCTAGTTGCAAAGAAAAGAAAGTCACACCTAATAGCTGAAAGCTTTATTTTACCTGCTTGTCGAATAATTGTATGAACCATGTTAGGAGATGAAGCTGAAAAGAAATTATCAAATTATCACTTTCTAACAACACTTTTAGTAGAAGAATCTTGAATATGTCAGAGGATATCGAATAACAGGTAATTGAAGTCATCACATACGAGAAAATGTTTGCTCTACAATTAGATGAGTCAAGCGACATTGGTGGAAAAGCTAAGTTGTTAGATTTTATAAGGTTTCTTTGGAAGAAAATATAGTTAGTCAATTTTTTGCTGCAAAGAGCTAACTGAAACTACCAATGGTCGAGATGATTTGAATATAATTAATAATCAAATGGAAAAATATAATATTTCCTGGAACATTTGCAATAGCATTTGCTCCGTCTATGACTGGCTCAATAAAAGGATTTGTAACTATTGCTAAGGAACAAAACCCTGCCATTATGACTACTCATTGCTTTTCACATCCGAAGCGTTGTTTTCAAAATGCATTGTTAGTGATTTAAAGATTATACTTGATCAAGTAGTGAAAATAGTAAAATATATCAAGAGTAAACTAAAAAGTATGCGATTATTTTCAAAATTATGCAAATCCATGGAAGCTGATCATTTGACATTGATAATTCACACAGCGGTAAGATGGCTGTCGAAAGGAAAGGTTCTTTCCAGATTTTATGAATTGCGTGATTCTAAACTATTTACTATTGAAATGAGCAAATATTGTGACTTGTTGAGTGATGAAATTTGGTGCTCAAACATTTCGTTCCTGACAGATAATGTTGCTCATTTTAATCAATTAAACTCCAGTATCAAGGAGAAAATGAAAGTATTCTTAGTTCTACTGATAAGTTACATGCTTTTAAGAAATGTTTCCATCAAGAGCAAATACATCATTTAATAATGAATTTTGAAAACTTATTGCTGATACGTTAAATGTTTTTGATGAGAAAATAGAGTTTTATTTTACGAAATGCAAAATGATCGAACATTAAGAATAAAATTCAATACCGACGAATTAAGTAACTTTTGAATGAGTATATCAACTGAATATCCAGTTTTATCATAAAAACCTCTAACGATGTTATTGCCCTTTCCCACTTCTTATTTGTGTGAATTAGCTTTTTCTGCACTCAACGAAATAAAGTGTAAAAAGCGAGAAAGATTGCTATCTGTTGAAGACGAATTAAAAGTGGCTTTGTCAAAAATTCAACCACGTATAAAAAAATTATGTTCAGAACATCAGGCTCATACTTTACATTATCTTTTTAGTTTTTAGAAAATTTTTTAATTCTGTAAGCAAATTTTATAAATAAAATGAACATGTATTAGTTTTTAATTAAAATATCTTTTTCTTATAAAATATGGACATTATTGTTAGCTGTGTCCAGGCCCGACAAGAAGGGGGTTGACGGGGAAATACCTGGGGCCCCGGAGAAAAAATGTAGCCCAACGCTAAGGTTAGTGAATTTAAATATTTTTAATATTGTGGGTTTGTTGTGCGCAATTAACCAATCCTGTGATGTTTTAAACAGTAATTGGTTTATTCTTAATTCAATCCGTTTCAATATTTACATCGACAATCTTAAACTCTTAATTCAATCTGTTTCAATCTTTACATAAATCTTAAAATCTTAAATCGTGTGGATCGCGTGACAGACTGTGTCGCATGATTACCTTAAACTGTGTCGCTACACATGAAATAATAGAGTAGAGATGAGATTGTAATAAGTCCAAAGAACATTTTAAGAACGTCTTTAATGTAATTTTAGAAAATACCATAGCATCTCTTCAAGAGCTATTTCAACAACTGAATGAATTTCACCAAACTTGGGGAATTTTATATAATCTGAAGAAATTACATGCCGACAATGACTATCTTAAATTTTGCAAAGATCTGCATTTGAAATTAAAAAGGAAAATAATTGCGATATTGATGGCGCAGAATTATTTGACGAATTGAAATCTGCATCCACCTTTTTGCCTCAAGATATTCTTGGACCTCTAAATGTCTTGAATTTTATAAAATCCAATGGATTGCAAAATGTGGTTCCAGATATTTGGATTTTATTAAGAATAATGCTTACCATACCAATTACTGTTGCAAGTGGTGAGAGAAGTTTAGCAAATTGAAGCTAATAAAAAACTATTTACTATTACTATGAGTGACGAACGATTGAATAACTTAGCGATATTATCCATCGAAAAGGAAATAGCAACACAATTAGACATAAACGAAATAATTAATAACTTTGCTGATTTAAAGCTAAAAAAATTAACTTCAGTATTGTATTAAGTTTAATATTGGTTCCTGTTTAATTTTATAAATAAATGATTTGTATTTGGACCTTAATTTCCTTAGTTAATTAATCCTCTTTTTAAACGACAAAACGTTGATATTTTTTTTACACATTAGATTTTATTAATAACTACCAAGTTAGTTACAAATAAACTGTATAATTCATAAAGGGCGCAATTTAAATCCTTGCTATGGGCGCTAGAATTCCTTGGGCCGGCCCTGATTGGGAAACACTCATATAGAGAGACAGCAAATGGAAAATAAATGCAATTCTTCAAAATAAACAAGAATATGTAAGGTTTATGATGATTATATTTTAAATACGGACCAAATAATTTTAAAGACTGTGACAAAACATTTTAAACGCATTAAAAACAATAAAAAAGATTATATATTTTAATAAAATATTTAAATGTGCAAAATCAGTTGGAATTCAATAGTTACAAAAGAATAATTAGAGTGCAAAAATTAAAAATAAATTTTAATTTTTTAAAAAATAAAAATATTTAATTAAAAATTTAATTATTCGAGAAAAAGATAAGAATTGGTGGCAAATAAAAGTTTTAAAATAACGTATAAATTAATAAAAACTATTAAATTAAAATTTTATGATGAAATTTATGATTTTTTTAGTAAACAATGGCCGAGATGAACTGTAGCTGAAAGGTAATTTTTTGTGTTGATTTAAGGATTTTGTTGACGAAGATCAGGGAAAATAGCCGCTACGACTCGTTGACGCGGTTGAATTATGTCAGAGAAACCTATATTAAACCATGAAAATCCTTAAAATACGAAATTATTCGAGTATTTTTAAAGGATAATTTGTCAGGAATGTAAATTGAGCTAAACATTTACTTATTAAATAAGATTGGAATTTGAGTCAGATTATTTAGAATTTGTGTTTTTGATTAATTTCATAAATAAAAAAGGCTCGGAATCAGTCGAGAACTTTAGTTCTATCGAAATTGTTCACAAACCCAAACGATAATAATAAATTTAGTACAATTATTATTATATAAACTAATTAAGATTTGCATAACGTACGATATTCAACAAAGTCTTCCAAATTTTGCAAAAATTTTCAACAAAGAAAAGCTATGATGAGTTTATTGGAATATTTTGATTCTTTCACGAAATTAGAAAGTTTACAAGGTTTCACAGTTTTGAAGAAAATCATCTAGGTCTATCTTTTAGAGTTTTTTTAATCTGAAGATAAAAAATTTTTAATTAAAATTGAAAACAAATAAATTTCATTTAGGAAACCTAATTTTATAAAATGTCAGTCATCCGATATTTCAAGTAAATTGGTTAATAATAATCGGATTCTCTTGGCAGACAGTTTAGGTATTATAACTCATTTTATAAGTGCGCAAAGGTAAATATTTTTTAGATACGCCACGTTCACAAATTTATATATTTTTATACAAATAAAAAAAAACAAATGTGATATCCAGTGTACCAGGAAAAATATGCGATGAAGTTGATTCAAATCTGTTATATACTTATCTGGGGAGAAGAGAAATCTTCGCTCCCCTTGCATATTGTAAATACCATTGGGTGTCACTAAGCTTGGTTTGATTTTTTTGTTATTATTATTATTAAAAAATATAAATTTTGTTTTTCTCTAAATTAATAGCATTATAAAATATATTGTTAAAATGATAGTTTAAAAAATGTTGCTTTAAGTTAAACTAATAATAACTGTTGAATCTTTATTTTGAATTTTATTTTAGTTTATATAAAATTATTTGTTTTTGGATTTGTTTTATCGAGATATTTTTATTTAGTTGTATTATGAAAGGTTTAAAAATAAAGTTGTAATATAATAATAAAGTTTTAGAATTTTAAAGAGTTATTTGATTTTTTTTAACTGAATAAATGTGATTTAGTAATCTTAAAATTGATATTGGTCAATCCGAATTGAACGATTTTCCTTTTAATAAGAGTTATATCAATGGATGTTATCCATAACTGCTGACGTTGAAGTATTTCAAGCATGTGGATCAAATGTTATGATCACATTAAATCTTTATCGTAAGATGAAAAGAAAGCATTTCTTCAAGTAGTTAAAACAGCCTCAAAAGAAGAAATGATGAAGTTGATTTATTTGGATTTGTTGATGAAGTTGACGAAGAAGTTGAGTGCATCAAACATGAAAGATTAGCTGTATATGCGGTCAAAAAGTCAACTAAAACAAATGAAATTGCCAAATATTCCATTAACTAAATAGAATTATCCGAAATCTTCCAGAAGATTTGGTAGTTCCGAAAAGATTTGTATGTGTCTATGGTGAAAAATATGTTACATTTTTCGAAACTAATGCTGTGGAATATCATTTATCAAACGAACAACTAAGAGTAAACCAAAATCAAGCTTCTGGAGCTCAATGATAAAATTGAACTGATATGGTTTTATTACCATCAATCGGAAGTTTAGTTTTTCCTGGTTTAGGATTAATGCAATTGAACAAAAGTGGAAATGAAAGATGAAATGATAAATTCAACAATAACTATATCAAATTCAAAGAAAAAAGAAAAGTATCGAATAATTTGGTCCATCAACAATTCAATTTAAGTCTGGATAAATTTTTTAGAAGAATATCAACCTCAAATAAATGTAAAACAAATAATATTTTTAAAAGCAATTTGAAATAGTTCTATTAATCTTGGCTATCAGATTTTAGACTCTGGTACTTTAAAGAGCTTTAGAGTGTATCTTCGGTTATAGAATATTTTATTTAAAAATAATTCACAATCAACAATAAGATAAATAAAAAATGTAATCAAAAATATCAATTAAATCTAAAAACATAAATGGAATGTGATTTGATTTATTCATTAAATACATCAATTAAACATTTAGAAACACACGCTTGGTGATTATTAACAAGCCATTTATTACGTAATTTGTTCAAAATACAAATGACTGCTATTTCAAGTAACCTTACTATTTGAAATGACTATAGTATTTAATGGTATTCATTAAAAGACATTGCAAAAATAACTTACCTTTTTATAAATAAAGTCAGACAACCAAAATTTAGGAAAATCGAAATTTTAAAAATATGTAAACATGTTAAAATCCCTCAATATTGTTTTTAAAATCAGTAATTACATATTTTTAAAGGAAATATATCATCAAATTTCATGATATTTTGAATTTTACTAATTATGAATTGAAGTCTTACCCGTGCTGAATTTAGATAAAAATCCAGACAATGGATGTTTTTGAAATAAATATTTATGAAAGTGTTTTTATTTTATAGGCAATCATGCGTTTACGTTACTTTTCTATTTTTCATAATTAAACTTTTTCGTTTGTTATTAAAAATAGATAAAAGGAGAGTTCAGACGAAATTCTGTGTCCAACTGTCCTAAACAATTGATGAGATTCAAAATAATTTGGAACATAATGTTATGATATTATTTAATATAAATAATTATAATTTAATGATATTTTATTTTTATATATTAAATATGAGAAAGTGATAGTAAAGTTAAATTTTAAACAATAGATAGTTCTAACCTCCTAAGTAAACACATAATAATTAAATACACTAATTAATAATTAATTTTAAAAAAATTTTAAGTTTAGACCTAAGGCGTCAATAATAATTTCCAAAAACAGAAACAATAACAACAATAATTATAAAAATATTAATAATTAACGCGAGAAGTTATTAAGTGCGCGAAAAAGATACTTTAAGTGTCAATAAAAACAAAAGAGATTACTTTATAAATTGAAAGAATTCTCAGTCAAATCAACCTAAGGTTTTGTAAACTAAGAAGATTTGCAAATTCAGAAATTGATATTGTGACAAAAATTAGAGCATACTAAAATCGCATAGCCAACTTCAAGCAAACGCAAATAAAGAAAACACAGTAAGCCAAAAAAAGATAATGAGGGTAATTGTTAAAAGTTAGCGAACGTAAACATTATTTTTATTGTATTTAATAAAATTTTTTGAACCAGTGTTAGTGTTCTTATTTATATAACACTTCAAGTTGAGATTCAGGGAATCACATCATGTTTATATAAACACGAGAAAACCAAATAAACGAAATATATTTGTGGGAAAGAATATTAAAAGAGTCTTTGGTGATTAAATCACAATCCCCTAAAATAAACTTTCAATCATCAACAAATTGATTGAGATTATTTATTCAATCAATAAATCATAACGTTTACATCATTAGCGTTTCCGTTTATGTCATTGACAAGGATCATGATGGCTGACTGATGATGAGGATAATTTTCATGAAATAATTTCTTTTATTTGGCTTTATTGGAAATATTTTAATTATGAGCTATATTTCTTTGATCTATATATATATATATATATATATATATATATATATATATATATATATATATATATATATATATATATATTAAAAATATTAGTATTTCTCATTCATTGGTTCAGAAAAATTATAAAAATGTAGTCTTATCTTTGTAAAGTAATTTTAAACCATATATTAGAAATTGTAATCATAAAATTGATTTATTATTTTCATGTCCATTTTACTATTCAATTGCTGGGTAAGTCGAGTGACAATAAATACAAATTAAAAAAGAATTAGGATGATTTATTACCAGAATAAATGAAATCAAAGTACGACTGGGAAAAGTCCAGCAAAAACGTTGTTTGATTTTTTAATTACAAGATAATGACAAGATTTTGATTAGTAGCAGTTTTAAGCATCTTTAATGTAATATTTTAGGATAATTTTTATATATTTGGAATATTACAAATATAATTTTGTTTATATTTGTTAAATGTGATAAAATATTGATTTTCAGATTGTTAGCTCAAATTTTAATTAATAATTTATTTAATTATTATATTTCATGGATAGCACAAATAATATTACAATTATTCTATGAGAATTTGAATGTATTTTGTTTTGTGGAATTATTACTATTCAATTTTTCGATGTTAAATATTCAAATTTGAATAATCTTTTACCTTCACGTCGGTGTTTATCAATACGAATACACCAAACTGTAATGAGAGATATTCTCTATAATATAAATTTATAGTAGCTAATATATTTTTAAATAAAGATGGTTTCCGTTATTTTTGAGAAGGCTACTAAGTTATATTTTAAGTGATTTGTAAGACTCTAATTATGTTTTCATAAGGAAACGAGATCATTATTCAATCTCTTAAATATATATATATATATATATTAATTTTCCATGAATATTCAGGAAATTATATGTTTTATTTTTGGAGTAATAAAAAAGAAAATTTAATCTTCATAAATATGTTTTCAAACATCTCGGGAAAAAAATATTTTATCAAATTCCTATAATCTGTTTCCTTAGCTCACTATCAAGTGGTTTCTTCGGAACATTGAATCCAGATCGGAAAGGTACGGAAGTGAATTCACGTGTTCTTGGTCTTCAAAGTGTTGAATTAGATTGATAAATAATCGATTTGAATAAATAAATTGATTATAACTTTTAAATAAATATTACAAAAAATCACTGAAAATGAAAGGGTTTTAAACAGAAGTGTCTGAAATTCTTAAATATTAAATTAATTTTAACTTAGAATAAATCTTACAGTGATATCTTCTTATTTACAAGAAAGCTTGAAGTATAATTATGAAAGTTTAAAATTAATTTTTTGCACCATTTTATTCTTTAAAAATGTCTGTATAAGTGTAGCTCAACACAGCATTTTTAAATATAAAATGTTTGAATGGATTTTTTATTATGTGTTGTGTTTGTGTGCATTATTTAATTTTTATACTACTTTTCCAATTTCTATAGTGTTTAGTTTATTTATTTACTCTTCCAATGAACAGAATCAAACTGAGTTTGTATGTATCTATATTATAAAGTTATTGATTATTTTTATATTATAGGTGTATCTATAATATAGTCGACAACCTGTTTACTTCCCGACTAAATAACCAGCCTTTACATTTGATTCAGTTAGAAAACTAGGCAAGTAAACCCAAAAATTGTTTAGAATAATAAATAGTAATTAATACGATTTTAAAATGACACATTTATATTCAAAAATAGATTTGTGTACTATCGAATAAAACAAATAAATTATATGGAACTAAATTAACGTTTACTAACTAGCAAGCAAAATATAATTTATCCATTAACTAAAAAGAATTCATTAAAATGTTTTTTTGAATCAATGTCTTTTCTTCATTTAATAAGGAAGTTGAAAGATAATGAAGAAAATACTGAAATTTCCAAAACTAGTCCAGACTGCTAAATATTTTTTTATGGAAATTAAAATTTGTAGAACATTAAAACAATAATTTAAAGTAATTTTAGATTTCTCTGTAGAAAAGACTAAGTTAATATTAAAATATTTGAAATGAAATTTATTAATCATTGTTTTTAAAAGGATATTCAATGCTATTTCTAATGCAAACTAGTTTTAAACTTTTTTGACTGTCATTGGTAACTCGATTTTATCAGAAATCGATCCAGGAAACATTACAGACAAAACCGAAAATCTGATAATTTCATAACTTGGCTGAATGTGTTATCATAATTCTTTTTTATACGGTATTTATCTTACAATCTAGGAATATAAAAGGTTCAAAACAGATATAAGCACAGTTAAAGTTTGTAAAGACATTTGATGGCGGTTATGTGAGAGTTAATTGTGTTTGAAATTTGCTAACAATTAGAAATAACATTAAATGACACTTTAAAAATATTCTTATTTAATAAGTTATCTGAAAAAAACACTTTAGTTTTGTTTTGAATTATTGATTAACACACATTTAAAATGTGCTTAATCACTATGCTTAATCACTATGTGAATAATCACTATGCAAATTACAGAATCATTTATTTTTTGTTCATATTGATTTGCTTTAACTCTTAAAAATTGTATTTATCTTCTGTAGTTGACAGTAAATAATAGATGTTCTAAATTATATAATATGTATGCATGTGTGTATGTAGAAGTTGTATGACTGGATATTATGTAATGTATGTCTTAATGACAAAGGTGGAATTTATATGATTTATGTAGATATGTGTGTATCTTGTTTAAGATACTTACAATATACAGTTCTCCACCAGGGAGCTACTCACTTGTTTTAGAAAATAATTCTTATGTCTCTAAAGTCTTCTAACATCTTCTTTTCGACTATAAGATGTTTATTCATATTTAATATGAAATCTTGTCGAAATGATACTTTTGTTAAATAATAAAAGCTTTTAACATTGTAAAAGGAAAGTTTTATTGGAAAAGATATTTTCTAACTAAATTAATAAAAGATTATTTTTAAAATATTAAATGGACAATTAAAAATATTGAACATTTGCTCAAATTTTTCTAGGTGAGCAAATCTTTTTTCAAATTCTCAAGCAAATCTTTAATATTATGCGATTATTCGGAAATGGGTTTATTTTCCATTTCGAAATCATTTAAGTGAGTGAAATGGGTGGCATTATTATATTTCAGTTGATTTTGAAAATATTTTAATTTAGCAATGAATGTCTTTATGTCTTGATAGCAATTCGTAATTAATTTATTTTCTCCTTGAAGATCTGGTTTAATTCATTTAATTTAGTTGTGATATCTATCAAGAAACACAAATTCAACAACCATCTTTCATCGTATAATTGTGGAACGTCTTCGCCGTTCTCATTCATGAAAATTCATGAGACTTCAAGTTAGCTTTCAGTAAGTATAATTTGGATTTGCGTTCATCACCAGAAAGTACAGAAAGTTCCGTATGTTTTTCATAATGTCTTCGTATGTTATAAGTTTTAGCAGTAATCGTTTCACGACAAACTAAGCACACAGTATTATTTTTTACTTTTATGAAAAAGTAGTCATTTATTATTATTAAATTGTCTGTATTCATCTTTTAATTTTCTTTTATTCTTATCCGACATTGCACGTCAATATTATGGGCAATTTTATTTATTCTGGAATAATTAAATAAACGAATAAATGTTTGTAGGACTGCAAATTAAAATACTTTTATTTTCACAACCTTTTAAAACAATAAATTTATACATTTAAAATTTTTTACTTTAAAACAAGAAAGCGCTTCATTTAACAGTGGCTTAAACAAGACTAAACTAAACTACATAATCATAATCACGCGTCTGACTTTTATTCTACACGTGCAAACTCGCGCACGCTCTCCCGCTCTCCTGCTTTCTTCTTTGTGTACATACCAACATACATATAAGATTCCATCTTTATATATTAAGATATAGGAGTTTTATAAAACGTCATTCGACCACGTAATAAAAATTATTTGTATTATCGATTATTATAATTTAAATATTAATTTGTGTGATTTCCTTTTTTTGTTATCGGGCTGCACAAAAATCGCAATCGGGCCGCACGTTGGACATGGCTGCATTAGATCAAGAATTTATTGAAAACAATATTTTAATGGAAAACTTTAAAATTTATTTTTAAATATTTTAATTAATAGAATGATATTTTTTCTAAAATTAATTAATTAAAATATATAAAATAAATAAGATTAAATTTCTTTTTTTATTTTTACCAATCTTTTTCAATAAATAAAAAGGGATGGATATAATTATTGAAAATATAATAAGTTGTTTAAATATTCTGATTCTAATTAAACAGAATTCAAAAATGGCTAGAAGGTTGGCTAGAGGAATACTATAAGCTCAGTTATAATTTCTTTTATTGCTGAAGGAAGAAGTTAATATTCTATGAAAATATCACAAAAATAAAGGCATAACTGATGATGACATGAAAAGCTGGTTCATGGATACTTTTACGTAACAGAAATCAATTGTGGATAAAATTTATGGATTAACTCATGTGAAACAAAAACAAAATAAAAGTTTCGCAACTTTTTAAATAAAAGTTAAAAAGATGCTAGACGATGTACTTAATAGTGTAATTTTAAGGGAGAAATATCTTGAATCCAATTGTGTTCACAATGATTGAAAAAAAAATATTTTTTCAAAGACCGAAATATCAAGAAAATAAAGGAGCATTGCTATATTGTTTTAATGTTGTTCAAATTAAAAGCTTCAAATGGGTATTTTATTTCGCCAAGGAAGGTTTTCACGCAAAATAACAAATAGTTTAATTTTTCTGTTGTGGTGAAAATGACCCTTTACATTTCTAATAATCACTGAAAGATAAATGTTGCAAAAAATGAACGAAGAAATAGGTCATTTAAATTGATTATTTAAAATCAAGAAGACCCTGTTGCATAAATTTCTTCAGTTTGTTCAAGACAATAAGCAATTTTCAAAAACGAAATGTTGTTGAAGAAGAATTGTTGTATATTAATTAACAAAGTAGTTATTAAGACGTTGTGGACACTGGGGATTCGATTAGTTTAGGAAGTGATTGCTGTTAAAGTGCAATATGTTAGTAAGTAGATGTTTGCAAATGGCGTATTTTTAATCCTTCTTCTTAGTTTACATCAAAACTAAAATATTACATAAACACAAAAATTACAATAATAATGAATAACAACAAAAACATATATAGGTATACATTTATTAATTCAATGAACAATTGGATGAAATTTAGGACGTGCTATTAGATAAACATGTAATAAATTATTCTGTTTATTCATTACTATTCTTTATACCAGACTTACATTTTTTCGTACTCAAACTCTTTTATCATCTTTATTTGTAAGGGCAACTTTTTAAGTTTTAAAACTATTGAATTGGTGATTGTTGATACGTAATTGAGGTACAGAAAAGGTAGTGTTTTATCGTAACAGCCATATGATTTATGGGTTGTTTTTGTGTCTTGAAATTTTCATAGAAACTTTTACATTTAGATCTTTAAAAAATCCATTAGTCTTATCCTTTACCTTTGCTCTCATTTTGGAATTTCCCTATGTTAGAGTAAAGTTTTTGTGAAAATGATGATAATCAATCGGATAATTAGAAATATACAAAAGATCATCTCTAACCATTTCATTCTAAAGAATATCCAATTAAGAATGCTTTATTTCTATGAAGAAAGAATGGGTATCCCAAGCGATAATATTTAATAATGCAATTAAACCTAGTACAATATTTTTTAAATTTCTATACTGAAGCTCATACATTGTTAATTTAGATAAATCAAAGACCTTCTGACTAATATAACTAGGTCTATCTAAACATATCGAGTCAACATTTAATAAAACAGCAATTAAATCATCGGCAAGCATATGTAATAATCTTCTTTTCTTTATTACATAATCTTAAATTCATTCTTTTTTCAGGGTTTCGACTGTTTTATAGTACAAGCTATTTTTTAGGAACTTATAATAATTTTTATCTAGTGTATTTGTAGTTTTTGCTTTTAAGTCATTGTTTATGCTTATTTTAAAGATATGAGTCAGTTTAAATTTTATAGCTTTATTTACATGTGTTACCTCAAAACAAAGTCTCAAGTACAACTTCAACAACCTCCAATAAATAACATAATTCTTTTTTGGGTAATGTGTCAACAATAGCATTGTCACATTTGAACCTATAGGTTTCATTTTTTCAGAAGCATTTGGGAAATCATCCAATTTATCGTTAAGTTCAGAATAAATTTCTAGCTGAAGTAGTTAATAATGACTTAAAATTAAAGTTTTACTGATATAAAAATATAAATTAAAACAAAAAAATTTAAATAAGACTTACTTTGAAGAGGTTACTAACTATTCTTGATAAACGTAAGATGGAAAATTAAAGCATCAAACTTTGTCTAAAAGTACAAAAGAATGAAAATATTTCATTTATTCTTTTATTAGTTCCAATAAGGAATGTAAATTTTCATTGGGTCATGTAGCTGAATGAATTTTCTAACCTAATTAAATTATGCAAACCTTTTGCAAGTCCTTTGAAAATAACCATCTTTCCAGAGAATAATGATTAGCGATAATGATTAAATAACTACCACTTGTAAAAGTTCCTAAAGTCATTTATGAATTCCTTTTTTCTAATTAACGTTTGAACTAAATTGTAAATCTTTGTTAATATTTTTAAAAACAATTTTATTAATTAAAACAATTTATTTTCTCAAAAATGTCAAAGACATTTTTTGGAAACAAATTTTAAAATTTTTTTTATTAAAATGGATTAAAAATAGAATTTTTATTATAAAACAAACAGAAAATTCAATTTGGGAAACTTTCTCATAATGTAAGAATGAAATGGAGATAAATTTATTTTAGACAACAAACCAAAAATAAAATTAATTTATTTGTGTTTTCTCGGTAGAATTTTGGAATAATTAATTAATTAAATTCATTCGAAACAAAACAAAGCTGGTGTGGGGTGAAATTTAAATACTGAAAACGTAAATTAACTATTTCTGAGTTTCTGCTTTTAAATTATTAGCTTAATTTTTTAGCTTTTGACTCCACCAAACCTTGTTTCGTTTTATGCGTTCGTAATATATTTTCTATTAAAGCAAGAAGATTAATAATTTTAATTAATATTAGGTTATGAGGCGTTAGTACTAATGGTTAATGATTATGGTAGACAAATAAAAATTTGAATCAAAATTAAAAATGCTATTTTTTAACACTATAACTACCAAGCCCGTCAAAATGATGGTTTTTATATGGTAGAACTAGGTGTATCAAATATGCTGGTAAATTTAGTGTTAATATTCATTTTATATTATTCATCTACCAGGCATCTGTAAGCAAAATAATTTTTATTTAAATATATTTTCTGTTTACCAAATTGTTGAAATCCATAAATGTTCAATAATCAAAATTATTTTTCTAAAATTATTAGCTTTTAAATATAATGGAAAATAATTAAATAAAAGTGAATATTTTAAACAATTTCTAATTTATGTTAATTAAGTTAATTTTTTTAGTTAGTTAAGATACATTAATTTTAAGTTAGTTTAGCAAATTGAAGCTAATTTAAAACTTTGACATAAAGTTAATTTAGATTATCTTCATTTATAATTTTGACTTAAAGTAGAATGTGTGTAAATTTTAATTCACATCAGGTCGGCAATGTTGTGTACATTAGTGTCGAGTGGGTCAAGGGGATCTTGATATGTTATGTATAATTTAAATCATTGTGCTTTTTTATTTATAAGCGACAAATTAAAATTCACACAAGCATATACTACAGAATACCTAATAAATGTGATTTATTACAGGGTAATTCCGAATTACATATAAATTATTCCGATATATATATATATATATATATATATATATAACTTATTCAGAAATATATATAACTTATTCCGAAATATATATAAATTATTCTGAAATATGTATAATTTTTTCTCAAAAAATATATATAACACGAATTGTTTTTAATTGAATAATTTGAAAATTAGGTTTTAGAAAACTATTGTATCTATGCAATCGAAATTTTTATTAATCCATATTTATGTGTGTGACATAAATATTATTTTGTTTTTTATTTCATATGAGAAGTTGCCAAAGTGAACAATTTTAACTAAAAATTGTTGTAATTATTTAATACAAAGGTTTATTTATATCATAAGTTTTTATAAAATTGTGCCATTTTACTACTATTGTAGGTTTTAAGTGTATTAAGTGTACTATTTGTATTAAAATGCACTAAGTGTACGCGTACCACCGATTATAAACCTCTGCACTAGATCTTTTAATTTTTAATGAAATGAGTAAAATTATCATTTTATTACAAAGTGTTAATGAGACATTTTTTAAAGGTTTTAATTTATATTTATTTTCGTGTATAATAAATCTAATAAATTTTAACATGTTTTAAATGACTGGGGGTCCATTTTGTCTTTCATCCAATTTCGACTATTAAAATAAGACTAAAATTGTTCAATTAAAAAAATATAGTAAAAAAATAGTAAAAATGAAATAACAATATTATTAATTTGTCTATTTTAATTAAATACATTTTAAACGAATCAAATTAAACTATTTTATCAGCTGTTTCTATAACATATTGGAAAAGCATTTTTGACTGTTATTTCAGCTTTACGTAACATTTGGGATTTTGTGAAACTTATTTTACATTTTATCGCGATTTTTTAATATCAAATTTATTCAAAATTATCCAAATAATTTGCTTTGATTTTATATGTTATAATCAAATAGTTATCAACGGTTTACAGTTAACAGCTCACTTTTTCCAAAGGACCCAAGTTAAACTTTCTCACGAAAATTTCCATGAGTATTACTACTATATCAAAAAATCTTTCAGAAAATATTTAATTAAACACGAAAATTTTGGTGAATTTATTTTTAAAAAATAAGTTTACATTAAAGGATTTAATTAATTCAAGATTGTTTTAATATTCCTTTAAAAATGAATTTTTGAATTTATTTACTTTTCACAGAAAATTATATTCAGTAAAAACTTATATTAGAAAACGAAAATTCTCTTAATTATTACATATTAGTTTGGGCTACTCCTATGGTAGTGACTGAACACAAAATAAGGCTCGAAGACGGAGTCGGGTAATTACCTTATGGTATTCTTCGCACTATATTTTTTTAAACTCAAGATTTTATTATTTCACATCCAATTATTCAATTTTCAAAATCTATTCTTAGTCATCAGTTCCCGTGAGTAAACGGATAACTCGACCCTTATTCATGCACTCATACAACGTGCACTTCTTAACCCGTTATATCCCACCACATGGAAAACCTATGCTTTGTGCGCTTTGAACTTATATTTCGAGGTAGTATGAGCTCTCATCAATGAAAATGGTGCCTGTTTTTTGCTAGCTGTTGTATACTACTCGCAGAAGACTGTCCCATATAAAGTACATTGGGAAACGGTATGCACATAAATTATGTATTTATGATACAAGTCAAAATAAGGACAATTTAATCAGCTACATTATGAACGAATATAGTTAATGTGTTTGTAATAGACATTTCTATTACTGAGAGTATGAAATATACGTGTCTTTTTACAAAGAGTTTTAAGCTGCGAAAAAGTCAATGCATAATGTAATGTTACATTTTGCGATAAATTTCAAAAGGTTTGGCTGAACAATTATACCCTTGACAACATTGCTGTTTGCTTCGTTTAACTGGCCAGTGACCAACTGAATCATAACGTACACCATGGGGACAGAGGTTGCATTACGTCGCTTCCTTTGATGATCTCCTGAGTTGAGATACGAAAGAGCCAAACTTCGACGCTAATCAAGCCGATGGAAAATCTGTATCCAAGCGTTAACCACAGAGGTGTCGATTAAATTGGTCATGATAGACCAATATCATTTACGAGAACAAATGCCAATTTTATATAGATTAACATACCAATTCAGTTGATCAAAACCTACCATACCTTTATTGTAATACTTTACAACGTCAGTGATACCCACATGAAAAAAATTTGTAGACCTCATTATTTTGTAATCGAACATTTGCTTGTCTTACATGAAGTGAAATTTCACATGAAAGTAACTGGTCAATTGTCACGACATTTATAGACTAGTATTTCATTAAAATTTCCTTGTCACATATGAAAATACTACTTTATTGTCAAAGATCTGTTCATACTCATGCTATCCATAACGGCCTTACAGCCAAGATCTTCTTGTGTTGACCAATAATGCTGTTGACGAGGAACACAGTTATATCCACTTAAAATGAGAATGCCAAATAAATATCGAATTTCATCTATGGTAACTTGAAAACCTTGATTATTTTTTTGATGCACATAGTTAATAATTTCTTTTCAATCATTAAATTTTAAAGAAACAATACTAAATCCATGACAAGCTCACGTTGGCACTGTACACAACAGTCGAAAAGCCTTCAAGCAGGTGTGCACTACCGGACATTCCGACATTCATTGGTAAAATCATTTCATCTACATTACTAGTTCATACTCTCTGAAGAACCGCAATCACTCTCGTTCACTAACCTGTATTATACACTCAGTTTCGAGTGTCAATCATCCACTTTAATTCATTATCCACCAAACTCCAAAAAGGAAACCAAACGATTTATTAAATCAACAAAACAAACGTCACAAACATAAATGAATCATTTGGTCAACAGTGAAATTAGTTTTGGAAATACATTTTTCTACAGATAACTCAGCCACTCCACCATCACTATTCGTTGATGTCGGTGGGGAAAAAGTTTCATTTGAGCCACCTTATCTTCGTATTCCCAACTTGTGTGACGTTTTTTGTTACTTCATCGACAAATTCATTTACCCAGATTACGTTGGGGGTGACAGGTGGATGGGCCTCGATCGCAACTGCATCTTTGGTAGAAGGGTATCGGTTGTCTTGCCCATATATGTATTTGGATATTCATGATTTCATCGGCACATTGGGACAGGGAAAGAGGGATTGCAAAATTCATATCTCCAGGCAAAACATTTGAAATGGTCGGTACTTGATTTGATAACGACGCTCTCGATTTGGTAACATTCGCCACGAGAGCTACCTTCTCTGCACGCTGTTGCTCCTTGCATCGATAATTCTTGCTTGGTTGGAGTTTGTGGGATGTTATGACCCTTAACTTTATCGATCTTACCTCATTTATCCTCTAACTAGTGCGGTCGACGTGGTGATCTGGCATTCGAGTCCTGCCTTCGAGATTATTGCAAACAATGACCTAACGTGATGAAAGTCTCGCACCACCGGTACATACCGATTCTCAAAATCAACTGAAAATATCGAGTACGCCATGGACCGCTCTCACATGCTATTAAAATGATTGATATGATAAGTATTTTAAGTGGGATCTGACAGTAGATTTAATAATATATACGGCCATCCAGAGATAATTGAAAAAGATATAACATTAAAAGTATTTATTCATAATGTTTCAGTCTGCATCTGTAGGCTTTAATTTTATTTTATTGTATTTGTTTGAAATTATTTTTGTTGTCTTTTAATTTGTATTAATTGAGGTTTTATTTGATTTTTAATATTCGATTGTGGTGCGTGTGTATGTTCTGACAGTCATATTCACGGTCTTTTGATCAACTTTAATTATTTTGTAAATAAATTTATTTTTTGTTTAAATTGTGGCTTATAGCATAACATATTAATAATAATAATAATTACTATTATTATTATTATTATTATTATTTTTATTATTATTATTACTTTTTTTATATTTCTTCTTCTTATTATTATTAGTAGTAGTATAAAACCGTGATTCCTAGGTAGCAGCATAAATTAATATAAAAGATAAGTGAATAACAAAATAAGCCTTTGATGCGAAGAAAGAATTGTTGAAAAAAGTTTCGATTATTAAATAATCTTCAGTTTCTTACAGAATTCTTATCATCAATGAGAAAGTACCAAAATACGTCCTGATTTTCAAACTACACTGTCAAATTAACTTCCTCTGTCATTGCAAAGAAACAAATATCTACCCTAAAACAATTGACAATATTCATATACCTCAAATATCTAGCCAAGATCATAATATAAAAAGAAATAGAAATATCAAAGCATTTATCATTTCGAATTTAATCCGAAGCTTGTAGTGAGAAAGTCAAACGCGTTTAGTTAACCAGTCAAGACAATTGGTCTACCAAGTATAAAGAAATGCTTTTACCAATAAGAGGCACATTATTCCTTACGATTTAACAATAGAATTAAACATCTTTGAGGGGAAATGAGTTAAGAGCAGACATCAATACGAGCGCACAAACACAAACTTTGAATGAAAACGAAGACATTGCAATGAGCAAACAAGACAATGAAAGAAATGAATTAGTAACAGATCTCACAAATTGTCTATCTGATGAGGATAAAAAAGTGATGTCACTGGGACCAAAATTCAGTCTAAACAGAAAATTTGATGACACAACCTTGCTCGATTTTATAAGGGCTCTTTGCAATATTGCATACTAAAATTAAATGGGACAACACTATCCCGCAAGCAAATATCCAAAACCAAATTGATATACTCCCAATGTATACAAACACTGACAAACTGTACCTTCCAAATCCTGATCCAGAATTAAATTCAACACTTTCAAAGGTTTGTCTAAAGATTATGGATGTTATTGAAAAAAAAGGGAAAAGGAAACCTTATAAATCAAACCTGCCAAACAATGAACAAGACGTATTGAAATCTTTTGAAACTAAACCATATATATACTTACCACTATGCGTTAAAACAATATTTGATATGTTTATATTGGGATATGTTGAGAGCCCACAAAACAGATTATGTGAAGAAATTGGTCAGGAAAATCAACACTTCATTGGCAGGAATTCCGGGGTACTAACCTCAGTTTTGCAGCTTTTGGATGTTTAACTAAACAAACCTTTTAAAGACAAGTTAAGAAACATGTTGACTGACTGGGTGATTTCTGGGACAGGTGAATCAACAAAAGGTGGGAATTTGAAGAAGCCAGGCATTGATTTGGTTGACCAGTGGGTAAAGACCATGGGGGCACAATTCCACTTGAAATGATCAAAAGTCATTTCAGAAGTGCTTTGGATGGCACTGAAGATGATTTCATTTTCGATTCAGACAATGAACTTGATGATGATGAAGGGCAATGTTCAGAAGACTCAGAAATGGAAATTTACGATGACATTTTACCAATAAACGAATGAAAAAATGTCTGTTTTTGTCAAATAAAACACTTTGCTATTTATTCTCTACTGAAAAATAATTTTGCCATGTTAAATTGCTATGGTTCTTAGTGAATTACGTAAGTTGAAATAAATTATATATTATTCGAAAATTAATTTTTAATAGGTCGGCTTATATGAGGGTCATCTATTTTGGACATGTTTTAAACCCAATTTGGGGTCGGCTTATATGCGGGTAGGCTTATATGTGAGTATATACGGTATTTAAAATATTATTTATTTTTTGAGAATTAAATTTGGTATATTCAAGCTTTTTTAAAATTATGTGAATGAATGTCTTGGATTTCTGATTTTATTACGGAGTTTTTTGTTTTTCTTTTCTTAAATAGTTTAAAATTTTTCACAATTTAATTTATATATATTCTCAATATATTGTTTAATTTCAATTTGATCAAATCCAAATTAATTTAAATTAATTTAAAAAGTTTTCTAAATTAAAATATTTTAACATTTTTAAAATTTTATTTTTTTCTGCTGGAAATAAACATTTCATCAATTTAAACAATATATTCTTTAATGGACTACCGAAAATTTGTTCTTTTCTTGTAAAACAATTTCAATTATTGAACATTGAACTGATTAATGGTTGAGATTCATATCCCATTCAGAAATGGTCTAAAGCTTCATTAGATCACAAATTTCTATTAAATCACTGTAAAATCATGAGACAAAAGACATGAAATGTTAATAAATATATGTTTGGGACATTTGTAAATTCCTTTCTCTTTCGTGTGTTCTATGTTAAAGAAGAAAGAAAAATAGAAAATGATAAATACTGAAAATAGTCATTTGAAATATTAATTGCGGTTTAAAATTTAATCTCTACAGCCTTTATATGTTAGTAGAAACACGTTTCGAATTTTAATTATTTGCTATTACTTCTCCTTGATTTCCAGCAAAGGAAATTGGAAAAAATAATCCTTGATTGCTCAATTTATTTAAGATTTTAAAAAAATAGATTCGACATTCTTGTAGTTAAAATTTCATGCAAAAAGGGGAAATTTTTTCAATATCTGCATTAAGTGACAACACCGAAACGTGTCATTTGTACTTTTTACTTTAAACTTATCGTAATACATAATAATTATAATAATTATAATAATTATACTTTTCTATTCTCAATATTAGGAGAAATATACTTTGTAAATGAGCGTGATAATAGTTGGTCTATACATAGGATATAAGAATAATTAAAATATAATTAAAATATAATAATATTAAAATAATTAAAATATAATTTATACTTTAATTAATATGTAATTAATTAATTACATATATATTAAAATTAGGAAATAAAATAAGGTTATGAAAAATCAAAAATTGAATAAAAAATCATTAAGAATTATTAAAGTATAAAAATTTATTAAAAATTAATAAAATTAATATTGATTGGGGGAAACGGGTATGGCTAAACTCCAAATCTAGAGACAAACTCAAATATAATAATAGAGGTTTATTTAGAAGTTCGTAAGGAAAGTTATAAGCAAAAAACAAACTAATAATAATTAATTATGGATTTCTTTGTGAAAAAATGTCTCAGATTTCTGATTTTATTATCGAGGTTTTTTTCT
This sequence comes from Schmidtea mediterranea, assembly GCA_022537955.1. Taxonomy (NCBI): domain Eukaryota; kingdom Metazoa; phylum Platyhelminthes; order Tricladida; family Dugesiidae; genus Schmidtea; species Schmidtea mediterranea. The sequence goes on from CM039679.1 coordinate 129,588,962, forward strand.
TATTTTCTTAATTCCTAGAAAATATTTTCACAATTTAATTTATATTAATCTCAATATATTGGTCAATTTCATAAAATCCAAATTAATTTAAAGATTTTTCTAAATGATCTCATATTCGTTTTTGAGTAAAAATCATTTCTTCGTGGTTTTTTGCTTCTTTGTGTTTACATATAACTTCTTTACAAGGTGATTTTTACTATTAAAAAGAAGTGCATAAAAGATCGTAAAGTTAAGTCCCAAATTAAGACAAGATAAAATGAATTTATATATAGAAAAATATACATGACATAGAAAGTTTATGGGTGACTGGTAAAAGTTTACTATTGAAACAGAAAAGCAATGTTTGTGAGAAAAATAAATTAGAAACACACAACAATATTATAATAAACATACACACATATGGACAAAATTTGTGAGTACGCTCATTTATTACGGGCACTTTCAATTATAACAAAATGCATTATGAGGATATTTTAAACGCTTTTTAACATTAATACTTTCCATTAAAATAGAACCAATGAGGACCAATGTTATGATTTATTTGGAAATTTGAGAATGTAGACAAAGAACGTAATTTTTAATTGAAATATTAAATTTAAAATTATATAGTTTTAGGTATTCACAAAGGGATGGAAATGATTAATAAAAGTAACGGAACTGTGATAAACTTATTGCAAGTACATAAAAATTTTAAAAAATAAGTATTTTTATGTTAGTTTCAAAAGTATGTATTAATTTACAATTTTAATAATTCATAAATTTTTGAATATAAATCAAATATGTCCTGTATCGGTAATTAAATACAATAGCTTTATTTCATAAAAATAATATTAACATTTTAAAATGCCTTAACCTCTTAAGTGGTTTATTTCGTCAAACAAAATGCGCTCCTTAGCGATGAGTTTTGTTATCCGCTAGCGTATATATACGTCTTGGGCATAAAAACATATATTTATACGTATAATATACGCAAGCGAATATATTCGTTTTATGCATAGTGGTATACACAATTTAACTTTATGCCAATATATTCATCTTATGCGTTTTGTAATGCATATGTTGATGACGTATATGTCTGCCATATTCACTTAAGTTAATACGTAAATTTAATGAAAAATAAAAATTTTATTTTCTTATCCGTCAATAAAATTTCTAACATTTGCATATGCGTTGACATTTTATAAATTAATTTCATTGATCTCTTTTTAATACTCACTAATTTTTAATATCATTAGTGAGATTCATAGTCAAAAAATAAATTCCTAATGTCATTAGAAAATGAAAAGAAATCAGAGGTGAAAACCAAAATAAATTCTTAATTTATTTTTACTTTTCTCTACTTGAGCTCAAGTTTTGTACAAAGATTTCAGACTTTAATATATCTTTGTGAAAAATATGATCATTTTTACATTTTTCAAGAGACTCAATGGGATTTTGTCATTCTATTTTAAGGATATCTTTAAAATTTAAACTATAATCCCAATATTTATTTAAATGAAAATTTCCACCCAAAGAGGTTTATGTCTTTTATAATGGAATTCATTCAATTAATCTTTCGAGATGAGGCAAAATTATGATTTTGAAAAAACCGCCAAACTACAGTGCATTGAGTGGAATTTTACGCATGGCTGAATTTCGATTTCCTAGAAATATTTAAATAAAATTAGCGTTCATATAAACAGTTAAATTAAATTTTCCAGTCGGAGATTCCTTTTTAGATTTCATAATATATTTTCATAAATCGTAACTGTTGAATATTTTCTCGACAAGTATTAATTTTTTTTGTTAAAATTTGAGATTTTTCTAAATCTTTTCTAATAAAAAAGTGAAAATTAAAAGGATTTTTAAAAAATTTATTTTATATTTATATCACTTATAAAATAACTTAAAATTAGATTAAATCGGTTTAAAATGTGTGATAAAAGCTACGTAACCAATAGAAAATTGGTACAATCACATAAAAATATTCTCGAAATTATTAGTAAATGAAATCATTTAGTAATACAGTATGGGACCAAATAAATGTAATTTTTTAAAAAATGCCAAAGTACAAAAATAAGGCAAGAAGTTTTATTTAGTTTAAAATAACATTCCTAGTATTGTTTTACAAAATTATTAAATTAAATAAACTTTATAACTAACAGTGTTGGAAACATATTTTAATATTCAAAAAGCTGGATTGGACAAAATAAATGTAACTTTTTTAATTAATATTAAAACATGATCCCGCCATTTTTGAAAATAATTTATATATATTTAAAATTATTAACTAAGGGTTATGACTGCTAGAAAGTCACTTTCTGATCACGAAAGAGCTTCAATTTTTAGATGGAAGGAATGGAACAAAAAAAATGACTGAATTACTACAGGTAACACCTAGATGTATAATTAATGTATTGAAAACATATACTGAACAAGATTTTAAATCAAAACGGAATAATTCTAGTAGGAAAAAGTCTTTTTCTGATAAAGAATTGGCTGAACTTAAATTGAACCTAAACTTGTAAATAAAGTAGAGAAAAAATTGAAAAATGTTATCTCATCCAAAACGATCAAAAGATTTGCTAAATTTGTAGAGTTTAAGGCTATGAGACCTAAAAAAGTATCTTTTATATCTAAAAAGAATAAAATAGCTAGATTAGAATTTGCCAAAATATTTATTGTGGTGCCTAAAAGCTATTGGAGAAATATTATCTGGTCTGATGAATCAAAACTACACTTGTTTAATAGTGATGGGATTACTTATGTATGGCGTAGAGCTGGAGAAGAATTGAAAAATAAATGTACTAGAAAAACTGTGAAACACAATGGTGGAAGTATTATGGTTTAGGGCTGTATAGGTGAAAATGGAGTTGGAGATTTATGTAAAATTGATGGAAAAATGGATTCACTTAAATAAATTACAATTTTACAAGAACGTCTTTTACTTTCTGTGAAGAAATTGAACCTTAGTGATTTTGTTTTTCAACAAGACAACGATCCGAAACATGCAAGTATGATTGCAACAAAGGTTTTTGAAGAAAACCGAATTAAAAAGATGCAATGTCTGACACAGTCTCCAAATATAAACATAAATGAACATTGCTGGTCATTTGTTTAAAAAAATATGGTGAAGCTCAAGCTAGTAATTTAAATGAGGCATTCATGAAAATTAAACATTTAATAGAAACTTTGAAATTTTTTAAAAATTCATGGATTTTTGTATAATTTTTTTCAAAAGTTTATCTAAACTCCTCCCACGTAGCAAACGTTTTTTCAAAAATTGTCTAATTCAGAACAAAGACATATACCCCCTAGTAAAAATTTATGACTCATACTTTTTCAAAAAAATTTCTAAGTCTGAAACCCCCACACTAGAAAAATTTTAATAATTAAATTTTAAATAAGCAAATTTTTTCTATCCTTCGTGTATGTGTGTGCAGGTTAACAGCAACTTTTACTAAAAACTTTGAAAATTCAAAACCACTAAATTATTATTATTACTATTATTAACATTATCACTATTATTACTATTATTACTATTATTATTATAATTATAATTATTATTATTATGACTACTATTATTATTATTATTATTATTTAATTATTTTTATTATTTATTTATTAGTGGTAACTCGCCAATTGTTTGCTAAAGTTTCAAGATTATCCTTTTACACTCAAGAATACTCTCTCTAAATTTAGATGAAGTCAAATGTTAAGGCATCAAAGTCTTTACAGAATTATTTAAACTTGAGCCCACAAATTGGCACTAATCTATTAAGTTAAAAGTTAGGCCGCTAATTATTGTATATAATGCTAGACACTTTAATGTAAACAATATATATAAAATTAATTATTATATAAAAATTTATGTCATCTGTAAGTAAAAGAATAGGAGGATATGAAATTGAAGAAATTTGTTATTAAAAATTTATTTTTCAAAACATTAAGTGCAAATATTTACTACTGCAGAATAATCCATTTAGAAAAACAATCTGCTAAATTTATACAAAAATAGATCATTTCATATGAGTAAAATTCCAAATATTTTAGATTTCTGCAAATCCTCAATGGGACAATGTCAGAATACAATTGATACAAATGTTAAAAAAAAAAATTTTAACAAAGTTTTCTTTTATAATATTTTAGTTTTAGACTTGATTATTAATTTACTACTAAATTTCAATGATTTCTACTAATTTTGTTTAAATGATTTATGATTTGGGTATGTATTTATTGTTTTTATTTTATTTTTATCATTGTCAAAGATTTTTACTGTCTATTAATCATTCTTAAAAAGTTTTTCCTGATTTGATATTTATGATATATGCTTTCCTCCAAATAAATTTTATTCTTTTTGGTGAAAACATTCATACACTAACACAAAATATTGCACTCTTTTCAGCTGAATAAGGTGTCACTTTTTCGTGTGGATAAAGTCAAATATTAACCAGTTTTCTCTCACAGGACAGAGGATCTCCTGCATGGCCGCTGATCAAAAATAAGAAAAATAAAAAAGCCTAAAAACACATTGTTTGAGGTAACTGAATAATTAAAAATTGAATAATTTATGTAAATTATTTTTGTTATTAAAGGATAACATCAATGTTTATAGTCATTTTAAATAGTGTAGATATTTGTCATATAGTTGACATAAGGTGTATTTTTTCTAAGTTTATTCAATGAGTAAACTTTTTATTCTGTCTACTTATTTCTGTGCCCTATATATTTCTGTTGAAAACAATAAGGCAAGATTATTTTGCAATTTTATGCAATTTTATGCAATATTATATTTTTTATTGTATTTTTTAGCCAGTATCATCCTCATATATAAACAATATTGAAATCAATATTCGTTACGACTGTAGAAAATATATATTTGGTAAACAAGATAAAACTTACTTGACATTACATTTCCGTAAAATAAATGAGTAATTCATACATTGTAAACTTTTATAGTTCCCATCAAAATGGTGGGGATTTGCCGTATTTTGTAGGTAAACAGTACGGATCTGGTTGGTTAAAAACAATTGTGCGATTTGTATTACATATTCTTAAACGTATTATAAATTTTGGTATGTAAAACGCTAATGACGTAATAAATAATAATGCTCAAATCATACCTGCTTTAAAATCCAATGCAATATTTGAAATTACAGATTCTATACCTGCTGTAATGCAACACTTGCCATCTATTATAAACAAAGTATCTGATGTATTTAATAAAGAACAAAAAGGAGGTACAATTAAACGTCGAAAAATTAACAAGAAACATATAAACAAAAGAATGAAAGGATACGGAACTATATTCCAGTCATGATTAGAGCAAAATCTAAATTATGCATCTTTGATAGACCATCTCTTCAAGGAGTAATTGAAAATGGTTCTTTTGAAGATATTTATCCTGAGAATTCAATTACAGATCCAGGAAACACTTCAATTCATTTTTACATCAACAGCTAAATTAATTAACAAGATCCAATACTGAAAGAAGTTTAACATGTACAGAATTTATTCCACAAATAATATTATTAGATGCTAAGTTATTGGTTAGAAGAGTTCGTGTTGAACCGTCGGTTTTAGCTGGTCATCAAATTGGGCTTGCTAGTAGAAAATGCAATTTATCCAATGAAAATTAAGGAAGTTGTTCAATTTTCATTGTTAATGGGTTCTTCTTCATTTTATACGGAGCAAATATTTGGTGATAGACGACTACCAAATTTTATTCTTGTTGCTTTCCAAGGAAATAAAAGATATGAAGGATCATATTTGGAAGCATTTTCAATATTTGAACACTTTAATGTCAAGTCTTTAACATTAAGTAAAGAAAATGATTATCGTGAAAAATATAGTCAAGATTTTGCCAATGACAATTATTGTTCTAGTTATATGCAAAGTATTGTTAGAAATGTCTGTTATCTTAATAAAAATATGAATTGTGGTATTACCATGTCAGACTTTAAAAATAAATATCCCTTTTTTATATTTGTATTGGGTCCAGATTTTGATCTTAATCAAAGCCAGTTACTTCAAAGTGGAAATTTACGATTGGATATAAAATTTGAAAATCCATTAACTGAATCTGTATCAGTACTTGTATACGGAGTTTTTGAAAAAGAGATTCAAATTACCTCAAGCCGTACAGTACTAGTTTGAACATCCCTTATAGGTTTGAAAAAGATCTCTAGGTTGAACTAACTATAAACCAAAGTAAGTAATTTAATTAAATATTTAATTTAATTAATTTTTGTTTTATTTCAGATACAAACTATTGCTAGAAAACTAATGGGAAAAATATCATTGGTGTTTTCCCCTTGGACAAAATTCCATATATCAATATCAACAAAGCTTTGATTGTAAAAACTCAATCATCTAATCTTGGTGGAGAACATTGGCTCGCAATTTATGTGAAACCAGATAAAATATGTATTTGATCCGATGGGTTTCTATTATCCCCAGTTATTGATATCAAAACTAGAATCAATGTTGATGCGAATTGAAATAATCGAATTCAATATCAATATTCGTTGACAAAACCTTGTGGCCAACATTGTTTAGCTTGGCTAGAATCAATGAAGAATTGATTGTTATATAAACAAACTTATTCTATCTTTATTCTATCATTGTGCTTATTTTCTAATGTGATTTTGTTGAGTGATAGTCCGTATTGATTGATATATGTGTGTACATGTTGTTGTGTAGGTATGTTGATTTTGATTGGCCGAAAAAATAAATACACACATTTGAATATAATGGTAAACATTTTAAGAATTTGTCATAATTTACCAAAAAGTTTAATTTGTATGTATATATTTTTAAATTTATTATTATTAAGCAATTTATTTAGATATCAAGAATGAATAACAACAATATCAATCATCTTAGTTACGAAACAAGTATTTTAAATTTTATATTAAGTTAGATAATTTAATAAATTACCAAAATGATGCAAGTTATCATCAAAATGTTGAAGGATATATTTATCCACAATGTTATGGAGGATATTATCAACAAAATTATAATCTAAGTAAGATTTTAATTTTTTATTAAATTTTTTAGTAATTTTTAGATTTACTAAATCAACAATATTATCCTCAACTCAATGGAGGTAACCAATATATTTAGAATTTGTTAAATTCTATCAAATATTATTGAAAATTTTTATCTTAGTTCTATCTTTAAAGATGACTATTTTTAGTATTTCGTTTTTTCAACATTTCTTAAACGAAACCTTTTTCAAATATTTTTGCAGATGAATTATATAATAATTTATTAATATATATTTAAATTGATAATTAGTGTATTTTAGTAAAAATAAAATTATATTTGTGTTAGTTAACCGACACATTTATTATAAAAAATTCAAAAAGTAAAAAAATGATTGCCGCGAAATTTGACATTTGATTTCGCTAAAGGTTACTAGGAAAATTCTTTTTTATTTTTATTTATTTTGAATTATAGAAAAATTGGTTTTAAATTGATGTGAAATTTTTGAAAATTCATTGGTGTATTCATTGGTGTCATTCTTTAATATTCAACTTACATTCACCGTAAGTAACTTACCAGGGTCACTCTAGTCCCAATTAACCCCTTAAGGTTCAACTCAATTATAAATACTTACCCTTAATATTTATCACAACCACTTTAAATGATTAAATTTCGTTTTATCACAATTTTAAAAGCTTTATCACTGTGTTTCCTGAAAATAAATAAATTATTATTTATACATTTTTTTACTGATCAATGTCATACAAAATATAATGTTCAAAAAAATCTTAGTAATATTTTTCCAAAAAAAGCTGATTTCATGCTTGAGGACAAAATATGAAATAACCATACTGTAAAATGAAATTCTTTTGAATTTTTTCTTTTGAAAAAATCATTTTTTTCCAATATTTTTCTCTCGAATTTTTACAATATTCTTCTCAATAAATGCATTTAATCTTAATAATAATTTTAAATATTTATTAAATATAATAAATGTTTTATTACTTTTAATCATGATTATTTATTTAGAAAAATTAATTCTGACTAGCAAAATAGATTAACTTTATCTGCGCTCTGGTTATTATTCCATTTATAATATTGCTCCTTAACAGACGGATCTCGAAGAATTTCTTAAAATACGCTTCTTTACATTTTTGGTTTTAAAATATCAAGTTTCATCTATTTTGTTTTACTATTGCTATGTCTTAATTGTTACTGCTATTTTTAAATATTTAATAATATTCTTATTCTAAAGAAAAACAAGTCATAATAAAATAACATTTATTGTTCACGATTATCAAATTCGTAATTATTTAATTCATTTTGTAGGACCCATACATTGTATGATCTCATTCGATCTTCACAAGCTTCGCATCGTATGGGCATTGATATGGTTTTTCAACAATTGGAAAATCTTCTTCAGGCGTCTCCCAATGTTGACAAACGATTTGGAAGAGATCAAGTCCAGTACGACCTCGAAGTCTGTACCAGAGTAATTCAGGAGCCGTTCAGGATAAAGACATTCGGAGTTCAGGGTACAGCTCGTCCATTTTTCTTATAAGTATCTCCGGTGACAATGCTTAAAAATAATACATATTGAACCAAAAATAAAAAATATACCATCTTTATCATATGAATCCATTTTTTAAATATCGAACAAATAACTTATTGAAAACAAAAATATATATAAATTTGAACCAATAAGAGATCGACGAATCCTGTGTTATAACAAATTTATTAAGAAATGATTGGTAGTTGAGATTTTTAATTCATAATACTACAATTTTGTTTTATTGCAATAACCATTCATTTAAAATGCAATAGCGATACAATTTATTACTCAGACATCAAAATCATGAAGAGGTCATGCACACATTAAGGTTATGTACACAATCCAATCAAAATTATACATTGTCATTGCACACATAGTATAAATACGATGAGAACTTTAAAAAATTATTTCGACATGCAAACCGAATTTATGTTAGTGAAGAATTGTAGTCATACTTTATATTTTCTCATATTTCCTATCAATTACAAATTTTCAATGCCAATCAAATTAATCAATATCCAATTGTAATGCTCACATGCAATAATTTCTGATACAGATATAAATTCAGTAAATGAAATTCTAAATACAATGAATAACAAGTTAAGAAGCAATAACCACATTTATCTTGGTTACGATAATGTAAAATTTTAAATTGCTAATAGAGAAGTAAACTTTATTGACGACTTTCATTTGTATACAAGCATCAGTATCCAAAGATACAAGACAGATTCAGATGATGCCATGACTCTAATTTGGGACGTCAATAGTGCTAAAATGTCATTTTAATAAATATTTTCATAAAATGTCTTGTTTTTTATTGTGCAGATTAGTTTCCGTCTGTTTTTTTATTGATTTAAGGGTACCCATTGATACCTATCTGTTACTAATTTACACATCAATTTACTCACTGGAACTACAATTTCTACACATATAATATACTTTAAGTTAAAATTATCTTATAAAATAAATTTAAGACAAAAATTTAAGTTAAAACTCTATAAATTAACTTAGAAAATAAATTATGTAAAAAGGAAATTGCAATACCAGTGCAAGTATTACTAAGATATTCATTAGACGCTTGTGTAAATTTTTGAAAATAATTTTTGAAATAATATAAAACATTTAATAGATTCCAATGCAAGTTTTTGAAAATAAAAATAAATATATAAATAATAATAATTTTTGAAATAACAAATTTAATAATAATTAATAATTATATTTGAAATAATAATATTAATGATAGTAATAATATTTTGTTAAAAAAAACTATGAAAGAACTTATAAAATAACCTTTACACACATACATGTGGGATAGAAAATATATTATGTACAAAGGAAATTGCAATTTTAATAAAGAAAGATGCATTTCAAATACAAATTTAATAAAGACATGAGCAAAAAAAGTTATTTTATAGATTCCAATGAAAGTTTTTGAAAAAATTAATAAAATTAATAATGTTTGAAAAAATAATAATAAAAAAAATATTTAAAATAATAATAATATTATTATTATTAATAATAATAATAATAATAATAATAATAATAATCTGATAAAAAACTTTGAAATATCTTATAAAATGACCCTCACATGCATACACGAGAGTAGGTAGTTAGTAGGACACTACCCCCACACACCATTGCATAATAAAAATAAAGGGGGGGGGCTCCCGACAGATCAAATTACGTCTCGGATTATCTTAATTACATAATTATGTAAGAAAGATATTTAATTTTTGTGTGCCCATTTTTTTGATAAATTTTTTTTTGAATTTTTTTTGGCAGAATTTTTTAAATTCAAATTTTTGGCGCACTTTTTTTAAGATAAAATTTATTAAGTTATAATTTTTTTTTAATTCAAATTTTTATATATGTTTTTAAAGTAAATTTTTGTATTTTAATTTTTAATGTAAAATTTTTACACATGTTTTAAAAGTAAAATTTTATAATATAATTTTGAAAGTATAATTTTATAGTATAATTTGAAATTTCAAATAATAATTAAAGTAATTTTAAGTATAATTTTGAAGTTTATTTTTAAAGTAAATTAATAAAATTAATTTTAAAGTAAAATTTTTCAAAACAATTTAGAGTTAACAAAATAATAATAATAATTATCTTATAATAAACGTTTCTTAGTTCTGCCAACAAAATATGGACAACCTCTTTCTTCTTGTAGTCCCTGCAGCATCTACAACTAAATTGGCAAGTCAACATTCAGGGATCTGCACAAACAATGCAGTCATCTAAACATTTGAAACCAGATCCTTGAACCGATTCGTAATTATTTTTATTTAAATAAAATTTAATTGTCATATAACATTTATTACAACTTATTAATTCAAAATCTATTATCCACTGAATAATAAAATGATACACATAACAATCAACAAAAAAACACATAAAAAAATAAAAACAAAAACAAGATCATTTTTCAACTACAAAATCTAATTAATAAAATTCTTCTTTATCATCGTCGAAAAACTGAACATCGTCTATCGTTTTTTATCAGTAGACGCAAATTCATTCTCTTTTTTAGATTTTCAACAGTTTTTCCATATAAACAGTTATTTAAGAGCTTATAATAATTTTTATCTAATTTATTCGTACTTTTAGCTCGAAGTTCAGTGTTTATGTCGATAAACTTTTAATTATTAGTCGACTGTTTGAATCTTACTGCATGATTAACATGTGTGACCTTAACACCAAGAGACAAGTATAATTTTAATAATCGCCAATGAATTACATAGTTATTTTTAGGATAGTGCGCCAGTAACAACTTTTCAACCTTTGAACCCTCAGGTTTCATTTTCTCAGCAGCAATAAGAAAGTCGTCTAACTTATCATGAAGTTCAGAAGGAATCTCAAGATCAACTTCAAGAGTATATTCATATGACAAAGATTCAAGATTCGAAGTCAAACAATCAGATATTAATGAATCGAATCCATCAAATATCCAATTAAATTCACCACAAGGTAAAGGTTGACTTAAAGCCCAACCGTATAAATTATTAATATCAATATAAAGGAACTCTGTGTTTTCGTCAGTTTTAACATAGTGTTTATTAACAAAATTAAGAACTTCTCTAATACCTCCCTCATAAAAGCTAAACATTTCATTTTTCAGTATTTAATTCAATAGGATCATCCAACTACATTAAAGCAGAAGACCAAGACATTCTAGGAATACAAAAACAATTCAAAGGCTCTAACCTATTATGAGCTATAGATTTCGCACGAAATTGTTCGAAAGAATTTGCCAAAAGAAAACAATCTAGTTTCAAATAAACTTTCATGTAATCAAGTAAAGTCCTACAATTATTTTCATCCCAAATTATCTGAACTTTTTTGTTCCAAATCGGTGGTAACTCATAGGTATCGTGAAGAACATCTAAACTAGTTGCAAAATTGTACGGAAAGATCCCTTTTCATCAATTATAGTTCACGTAAAAACAGATCGAGTCAAAGGTAAAGTCGTCAAAGTTTTAACCGCTTTTGCAAAAGAGTCGTTTACAAATTGATAAGAATCAATAAATCTCACGCTAATTTTTCCCAAGTGGGCAATTAATGTAACAATTTTTTCATTTGTTATTGTGATTCACCCTAAAGCCTAATTTTTAAATTTACTCAATCCGTATTTTGATATGTGGTGCATATCGTATTCCTTTAAGTTGTGGAAAACAATGAGTAATATTTGTTTATATTTCTATTAATAATACAGTCATTGCAAACCGCACCCAAGTATTCTCCAGTAAAATGATCATGATCTCTCACTGGATCAACAATATATCTTTCAAAGAAAGATAACATTTTATACAAGTATCAAATTGAATCTGTTGTAGGTTCGTTAATTTTTTAATTGTTTGTCTTCCCATTTTATAATAATATGGTAATTCTGTATATTTTGCTATATTTTCTACTGCTTTTAAAAATTGTTCCACACAATCTTCTCCTATAAATTCTTTATATATTGTACTCCCATCAAATATATTTATTAATAAAAGACCAGCAGAAATGGGTAAATGTTTTTGATGATGCACATCGTCTTTTGGGAAAACAGACTCGAAATCTGAATATATAACATATGGTGGGGTTACGGTTTTGGACCAATCAGTGAATTTAATAAACTTATTTTCTGGGAAAGTATATAAAGTTGTCCCTAACTGATTTCTCATATATAATATCTCATGTTTGTCCAATGCAACCTTATCTCTAAAACCGCTCAGATATCTATGACACCATAAAGAATGAAATCTTAATATATTATTATTTTTACTTCGACAATTCATTAACCTGTTAAGCGGTGTTATTCCTACATAATATTAATTTTCTCCTTTATTTAATAGTAATAAATTAATAATTGTTCCTTCTGTAACTTTGGACCTGTGAATTATGTTTAAAAACGGATGTTTTAAAACAAAGTCGTTGTCTTCAGGTTTTTCTGTTTTGTCATAACTAAATACATTAGTTATAAGTCCTTCGTTGTTTGCTTCAAATTTTCTAATTCCATTTAATTTCATGGGCATATCATTCGGGTCATAATTTAATTCACTTAAATATTTAGTATAACTATAACTATCATTTCTATGGCCATAATCAATCTCATCTTTTTTAATTATTGACAACACACTGTAAATAAAACATAGATTATCGGTATTTTTCACATTTATTAAACACTTTTTGTTTGCAAATATTTTCAGTGTCTTTATGTAGCTTCTGCCACTCAATCTATTTATATTACTTATTTTTGTTACTGTAAAGTGAATTTTAGTTATTCTTCTAATAACCCAACTACTCCCTAACTCAGTTATTGAAGCTATTTTTCATTTAGCTTTGGTAGTTCTTCCTCAAAATGTGATTGTGTAAGGGGTTTTGCATTGTTAATAATATTATTTTATTTTATCTCTCCGTCTTTCTCGAATTCCATTTCTATTCTGAATTGAATTTTCACATATCCTAGTTCCTCTATTGTTTCTCTTAACTTATTAATTAACTCTACTTGAAAAATAATTTCCTTAATGTTCAAGTCGGTAGTATCTATACTAAGTATTTGATGAGTCCCTCGTAAATCGCTTTGAATTATCGGTAAATTTCCGCCTATTTGTATATTAATATTATTTTGCCAAATGTTTTCAACCTCTTCCATTGTTCCATCCCCTGAATCTAATGTTTCATTATCTTCCACCGCTTCGTCCACTTCATTATCTTCCACCGCTTCAGCCTCTTCCATAGTTCCATCTCAGGAATCCATTGATTCAATATCTTTATTTAAATCGTCCCAAATACTATTTATAGTATTTGTTGTGGGTTCACTAATTGGGACACTTATATTACTTATTGGGGTAATTTGGATTTTGCTTAATTTTATTCTTTTATTATTTGAATTTAATTCATTATTTAATGGACGTTTAAAAACTTCATCTTTTCTAAAATAAAATTGCCTTAAATGATCCTTATGTTGGGTTAAAAAATCGCTATAGGGAATGGGTTGGTTAGTTTTGCATACAGAGCATATAAAATGTTCGAGGTTATAGTATTTTTTAACATAATATGCTTTCATTTTATTATAAAATTTTCCATTATGTACTTTTGACGTACAGTACCTTGGGAATAATTTACCTATTAATAAAAATTATTTAATTTTTTTTATTAAATTATTTTTTAAAATAAATGTACAATAAGTATGCATCCAATCAAAATTGATTATTAACTATAAACGAAAATTAGATTTTGGATGAAAAAGCAAGAATGTCGAAAATATATGAAGTACTCCTAGAAAAAAATAGTACAGCTATTATTGGGATGAAATGCAAGCCTCCTGTTCAATACCTTCAATACAGTATGAACTATTTAAAGTTTCCTATCACTTATACATTCAAGGTAAATTTTTAATTCAAATTAACTTGATTAATAATTTTTTAGGAATCAGTTAATTTGAAAGCTTATGGATACAATATTCAGATTGGAAATATCGAAGATGAAGATAGAAAAAATATTGTAGATATTCTTCATTTGATGATCAAGGACATGGTTTTTATTGAAAGATTTTTATTTATTAATTGTGAAAGTAAATTGGAGGAAGTGCAGAGTGATAAAAAATACAAAATCTAGATAATTATTCAAAGAGTTAAAATTAACAATTCTATTATCAAGTCAATTTGGAAAATCAAAAATGTTGTTGAATAAATTTTTATCTTTTGTAAAAGCTTTTATAAGATTTTTTTTTGTATTTTGTTGAGTTTTATAATAATTTGAATCTATTGAATTCGATTATTTTCAATTCGCATCAACATTGATTCTAGTTTTGATATCAATAACGGGGGATAATAGAAACCCATCGGATCAAATACATATATTTTATCTGGTTTCACATAAATTGAGAGACAATGTTCTCCACCAAGATTAGATGATTGAGTTTTTACAATCAAAGCTTTGTTGATATTGATATATGGAATTTTGTCCAAGGGGAAAACACCAATGATATCTTTCCCCATTAGTTTTCTAGCAATAGTTTGTATCTGAATAGAACTAAAATTAATTAAATTAAATAATTAATTAAATTACTTACTTCATTTTTAACTATAACTAATAATAGTTTGTTCAAACTAAAGATGTTTGTCGAAAAAAGATTTTTCAAACAAGTAGTGGCTTGATGTGATTTAAATCTCTTTTTCAAAAACTCCGTATACAAGTACTGATACAGATTCAGTTAACTTCTTTCAGTATTGAATCTTGTTAATTTAATTAGCTGTTGATGTAAAAATGAATTGAAGTGTTTCCTGGATCTGTAATTGAATTCTCATGATAAATATCTTCAAAAGAAACATTTTCAATTACTCCTTGAAGAGATGGTCTATCAAAGATGCATAATTTAGATTTTGCGCTAATCATGACTGGAATATAGTTCCGTATCCTTTCATTCTTTTGTTTATATGTTTCTTGTTAATTTTTCGACGTTTAATTGTACCTCCTTTTTGTTCTTTATTAAATACATCAGATACTTTGTTAATAACAGATGGCAAATGTTGCATTTCAGCAGGTATAGAATCTGTAATTTCAGATATTGCATTGGATTTTAAAGCAGGTATGATTTGAGCATTATTATTTATTACGTCATTAGCGTTTTACATACCAAAATTTCCAATACGTTTAAGAATATGTAATACAAATCGCACAATTGTTTTTAACCAACCAGATCCGTACTGTTTATCTACAAAATACGGCAAATCCCCACCATTTTGATGGGAACTATAAAAGTTTACAATGTATGAATTACTCATTTATTTTACGGAAATGTAATGTCAAGTAAGTTTTATCTTGTTTACCAAATATATATTTTCCATTCTCATCACAAATATTTATTTCTATATTGTTTATATATGAAGATGATACTAGCAAATACATTGGATTTCTCTCAATGAATTGAACAAGATCGTCTTTTTTATGTTTTACTATCAAAACACATTTAAGAAGAGGAACACTTAATTCACCCACAAGAATTGGTTCAATCATATTTGTATAAATCATCATTTCTATATTTCTTTGAATTATAGTTGGTAAACTAGATCCAACAATGATCTTTTCACTATAAGATTCTTCAATTAATCCCAAACTAAGAGCCAACAATTTACTAAATTTAACACTACTAACATCATCTTCCAATTCAAATTTAACAAGTTGACCTTGTTTAATTTCACAACATTTGGACGGATAGGGATAAGATTTCATTAACTGATCAGTGACTTGTGAAAATTCCGTAATGAATAAATTTTCTCTAAATGCCTCAGTATACTCTACATCATAATAATAAGTTATAGTTAATCGTATCGTATTAAATTTTGTTTTCTTAATTGATATACGTATCTGATTCAATTCATCATTAAAATCTACTTCTTTTTTATTAAATCCCAAGCAGTTAGCTTCTTCGGAATTTTAGTAACTACTATATTTTTTTCTGTAAAGTTTGAAAATTTTAATCCCAAAGATTTTTCTAAATTTGTGTCAAAAGATATGTTTGAAATGTCATCTGCATGTATTATTTTGACCAATTCATTATTTTGAATTATCAATTCTTTAAAAGGAGATGGATTAAATTACAATAAATGACCTTGTAATTCTGATAAGGTGTTTATGAATAAATTATCTTCAAAATATTTTTCAAATCTAGATTTTTTCTTCATAACTTATAATCCCAAACTGTTCCAAAACACTATCGTCTATAAATTTTGGTAATTTTATTTGACAATGATTCCCTTCACTAATGATAGAAACTAAACGCGTGTTGAATATCGGGGAATGTTACTTTAAATCAGGGGTTCTTAACCTTTTTTACTTCATACCTCACCTAATATTTAATTTTATGTTCTCACCTCCAGCATAATTAATTTATTTTAAGAAAAGATAAGAAACATAATTAGTGGTATACCAACATTACATATATTATTTTATTTTTACCATTTTAATATATATTTATAAAAAAAATCATATAATATAATATAAATATGTACATAATAAATAAAATAAGTTTAAATTTTGAAGATTTTTTTTAAATATATTTTTTTTTGTAAATAATTTTAATTTTTAATTTAAAAAAAAACATAACAAAAATAAACAAAATCTCATACCTCCCCCAACACATTAGTATACCTCCCCAAGGGAGGTATACCTCACCGGTTAAGAAACCCTGCTTTAAATGGAACATATGGACAGACAATAACCAAATTCTCATATTTTTCAATAAACATGCCAACATCTGGAGTATAGTTTGAATTTATTAATTCATAAGTATGATTTTGATTATTTATTTTCAAATATTTTATTTCAGTACCACTCTTTATCGATTCATATCGTAGACAAGAATTATTATAATACGGAAAAGTATTATACAAAAAAGTGAAATCAATCAAAGCAATTTCCCATTCACCATTCAAGTACACAGAATTTACTGATTTTCTTCATTATATTTATTTATTCAATTGAGATGAGGATATCCAAGTCGGAGTTTCGTATCCATGCCACTTAACATAATATTGTTTATATTTACCAACATTTTTGGATTTTAAAATCTTTTGAATTCTAAATATTGTTGGGATTAAATGACTTGGAGTTCTTGTTCGTAGAATTTTCCGCTGATTTCTTTATTCTCATGATCTGCTATTAAATATATTACAGGATTCTGTTTTGTATCTATTTTCTTTATTTCAAATACTTCATCGCTCCAATTGTTGTCAAAATTCTTGATGAACGGCGAAGTACTGATTTTACTAATTCTTACATGATCACCAACCTTGTATTTTGGCTTATCGATTTTTTCTTTCTTTAATACTTGGTCTTTGTTGTTAATGCCAACTTTGTTGTTAATGTCAACTTTGTCTGTAATGTCAACCGGTCTGAGACCATTTAATTCTTTATGTGGCGAATGATTGTAACTAAAAATAATTTTCGGTAAAATATGTATTTAAGTTTTATTACCTTGATGCACAAAGTATTTTTTCAATCTTTCTCTCAAAGTTCGATTAAATCTTTCCACATAACCAGCTTTGAATTGCAAGAATACTTAGTAATGATTGGCTTTGATAACTTCTTTTACTTTGTTATTATAAAATTCTTTACCTAAAATAAATTAAATTTATTTAAATTAATTAAATTTCTTACACAAATCAGTTTGTAAATTACGAGGTTGACAAATTTTTAATTGCAATGGTCATTTCTTTAGAAGATTTAGTTTTATCTACTGAAAACATCAATACAAGTTAAAATATATTTTTACCCTTTGTTGATTCTCGAATAAGGTATCATTTCCATCAAGTCCATTTGCCACAAATCACTGATTCCTCTTGCTTTGTATGGCTTGGTTGGGAATCGGTTCAACATTGGTTTATTTAAACTGTATGCTAGTTGGTCTGATAACCATTTTTGAGTCTCTTTTTAGAATTAATCACTCTTTTTGTTAATTTTTCTACACCATCAAAACCATCTGGATCTTTTGGGTTTGTCCATATTGATTTAAATAAATTTTTGGTTAATGGTTCCTTCATTATTTCAACAAGATGTTAAAATATTTAAATCGACTTCATCGGGTATAGAGTTTGTAAACCCATTAAGATCTTAAGGATGAAATAGCACTAATTGCCGATAAAACTATTGAAATTATGTACCCATGAACCCAACCTTTTGTTTATATATTATTCTTTTCATTAAACGTCTATTTTTAGTGTTTACCAAGGATTAAAGAGATCTCTTATGTCTTTGTTATATCACTCTTTTAGCTTTACTAATATTAACATTACCTCGAACTATATTTACAATCACTTCAAGCAAATCGTCAATAACAAATGGAGGGAAAGCTTGAAAAATTGCTATTCTTTTATTATTTTGAGCCTTTACCGATACATTGAAATATGGTAGACTGCGTTCAAATTTCATGTTTACTATTTGTAATCAATTATTATTGTTTATAATTGTATCCACTTCTTTTTCTTTAAATTCTTCTTTAAATTCTTTTTTAGAATCTTCTTTTCTTTTGATTTGAGTTTACGAATAACGTTTTTATATTAAATTTCGTTTTTGACAAGTACTTTTTTAAATGACATGGCCCTAGAATTTGATATACTGTATCATTTCTTAATTCCATTTAATTTAATTTAATTTAATTTGTTTATAATTTGATAGATAGCAGAAAATGATTAGTAATATTAATTATAGAGGAAGATGTGAAGTCTCTGGAATGAAGTTCTCAACAGGAAAACCTCAACATGTAGTGGATAGAAGTGGAAAATATCAAATCTTATTCTTCAAGAGAGGAAAATGCAGGATAATGGATTGCAAGAGACAATTACAGAAAGAGAATCTCAAATATCAGATTCAAAATTTACAAATTCAATAATAATCTTTGAACATTGACATGGGTGGTAGAATCTACCAAATTGTCTACCAAAACAGAAAACATTTCCGAACTGGAACTTGTCAAGTATAATCCCTCTGTCTGAATGCATTTGCAAGCGGAAAAGTTGTTGTCATGGGGATAAAAACACTGGAATACAACACTCTAATACAAGAAATATTTAATTCTATAAAACTTAAAATTAATAATCTTATTACCGACAAAGAACTACTAGATTATTTATTATGCACCGATTGTGTTTAAATAGATTGAATTCTGACGATTATAAAAATTAAAAATGATCGACGAGCAAGAAGCATACGTATTCGAAACAATTCTGATGAATATGGAAGAGCTCTTTCCGAATATGAAGAACAAGCTTTAGTATTGTGTTCCTTAATTTTTGGCAACACAGATTTATCAAATGACAGGAATCAACATCGAAGAAATTGTACGGATGCATTACGAATCGGTTCAAGGATCTGGTTTCAAATGTTTAGACGACTGCATTGTTTGTGCTGATCCCTGAATGTTGACTTGCCAATTTAGTTGTAGACGCTGCAAGGACTACAAGAAGAAAGAAGTTGTCCATATTTTGTTGGCAGAACTAAGAAAAGTATAAGATAATTTGTGACGATGTAAATTAAATAAACTTTTAATTTGATCTTTTTAAGTGTTTATTTTATGTTATTATTATTATTATTATTATTATTATTATTATTATTATTATTATTATTATTATTATTATTATTATTATTATTATTATTATTATTATTATTATTATTATTATTATTATTATTATTATTATTATTATTATTATTATTATTATTATTATTATTATTATTATTATTATTATTATTATTATTATTATTATTATTATTTTGTTAACTTTAAATTGCTTTGAAAAATTTTACTTTAAAATTTATTTTATTAATTTAGTTTAAAAATAAACTTCAAAATTATACTTAAAATTACTTTAATTATTATTTAAAATTTAAAATTATATTATAAAATTATACGTTCAAAATGATATTATAAAATTTTACTTTAAAAATTATATTATAAAATTTTACTTTCAAAATTATATTATAAATTTTACTTTCAAAATTATATTATAAAATTTTATTTTCAAAATTATAAAATTTCTTATTAAATTCTAATAATACTTAAAATTTACTTTAATTATTATTTAAAATTTCAAATTATAATTTCAAATTATACTATAAAAATTATGCATTACAAATTAAATTACAAAAATTTACTTTAAAAACATGTATAAAAATTTGAATTAAAAAAAACACTTAAAATTACAAAAATATTATAACTTAAAAAATTTCATCTTAAAAAAATGCGCCAAAAAATACTTTTTGAAAAATTTGCGCCAAAAATTTGAATTTAAAAAAATCCGCCAAAAAAAATTCGAAAAATTTATCAAAAAAAATCTGCGCACACAAAAATTAATTATCTTTCTTACATAATTATGAAATTAAGATAATCCGAGATTAAATTACGTAATTACATAATTTAATCCGTCGCGAATCCCTTCCTATTTTTATTATGCAATAATTTGTGGGGGCGGGAAGTGTCCTACTAACTACCTACTCACGAGGGTTAGAAAATATATGTTGTACAAAAGAAGTTGCAATACAATTGCAAGTTTAATAAAGACATTTAATAAGCGCTTGTAAATTTTTGAAAATAAAATTTTTTGAAAAAATATAAGACATTTAATAGATTCCAATGCAAGTTTTTGAAAATAATAATAATAATATTATTAATAATAAAAATATTATTAATAATAAAAATATTATTAATAATAATATTATTAATAATAATAATATTAATAATAATAATATTAATAATAGTATTTGAAAAAATAATTATATTATTAATAATAATAATAAAATTTTAATAAAAAAAACTTCGAAAATTCTTATAAAATAACCCTTACACAAACAAGGGGTAGAAAATATATGATGTACAAAGGATACAAAAGATATACCAGTGCAATAATTACTAAGACATTTTATTGATGCCTGTGTAATTTTTTTAAAAATAAAAATAATTTTTGAAATATTAATTTTTGAATAATATTTTTTACTTTTGAAATATTATTATTATTAATTGAAAAACAAATTAAACAATAATGATCACAATCAAATTGTATCAAAAAAAATATAAAATTATTTTAATTTTAAGAATGTAAACTAGTTAATTAATTATTTTTTAAAAACACAAAAATTCTAATTCTTTTTAAATAAAAAGTTTTATAAAATAATAAAAATTTTAAAATCTAAAATTATACCAAAAACATAATATACACAAATTACATTTAATTATTTAAATACATTCAAAATGCATGTAGAGTTAGCATTTGAACATGTAAATAAAACTCAGTTTAGTATTGTTTCAACCTCTTGTAAAGTTAATAGTATATCAATTTTCATGTAATGGATGTAATGCCACATACATTGGAGAAATTGCCTGTCATCGCTACACTTAAGTTCTTGATCATTGTCGACTAAATCGATTCACTTTCATTAATGATCATTTTGGGAAATGTAAGAATAGGAAAATAGGTATGTCTGATTTTAAGATAATTGCGAAATATCTGACTAGTTATTGAGAACGAATAACTTGTAAGGTGTGTTTGATAAGATGTTTAAATACTATAATTAATGCTCAGAATAGTCGGTTCAGGCAATTTGAAGGTATTTAAATAATTGAATGTGATTTTTGTATATTATGTGTTGATGTTCACTCTGGTAGAATGACCAGAGACGTGTTTTATTAATTTGATTGATTGTAGAAACATCAGCTCCAGCTTCCATTGCCGTTGTTCCTGATCTGGCTATTGTCCCCGAATTGTTAATAAAATCAGCTTTCGCCATACCAATACCGGTGTTGACAACAGTTAAAGTTCTGGCATCTTTATCAGGAATAATTCTAATCACTAATTCTTATACCATATCTAAAACTGATGGATCTTTTAAACTTTTGTAGCTGATCTTGTCTAAAGCCTCGGTTGAATTTGAAATTAATTCTCGAAAACATGTCCATTTCCGTAGAGTAGTAACTTTCCATAATATATTACCAACACAAACTGTCAAACTGGATTCAATTTTAATTTTAAAACCAAGAAAATTATCTAAATGACTTATTTTATTTATGTTACTTACCTAAAATTATATATACATCACAATTTTTCAGAAATTCAAATGAAGTTTCTAAAACATAAAATACATAAAACTAAATTAATCCAGGTAAACAAAATCACAATTAAATATTTAGCAAATAAAAACCACACAACGCGCACACAGGCGCGAAGAATTTTAGTTGGCTTTAACATGTGTATATTAGTATAATAGTATATGGAATATATAGTTGGAGTTTTTCAATTATTAAAATTTTGCCTTCTTTTTTGGATTTATTATTATTATTATTATTATTATTATTATTATTATTATTATTATTATTATTATTATTATTATTATTATTATTAATATTACTACTACTACTACTACTATTATTATTATGATTATTATTATTATTAATCACAGCATAACATTTTTATAAAATCATTTTTAAAAGACTTAAAAAGAAAATATTCTGCAAATACATCAAATTCATAACAAAATTATTTTCATTCGAAAGTGTTGGGATTTGAGTAAATTTAATCCCGAAATCCCGGAAATAAGGATTCAGTTGAGATTGAATTTTGAAATATTTATTTTATTTTTTTCAACTGATTTAATAATTATATTTGATCATTTCGTTTTTTTCTAATGGAAATCTGGATATTATTGTGAAAAATAAAAAAACATGAATGAAAGCAATAAGGAAATTGCATTGTTAATTAAAAGTGACAGTTTCCAGTTATAATTTTTATCATTTATATTTTAATGTTTAATTATTTTTGCGTTCTACAATTGACGCCGCATCATTTTATTTAAATTCAGGGTTTGGGACTCTTTCAACATTTTAATGATGACTTTGAGATGGCAAATCAGGAAAGAAAACGAAAACATTTTTGTTCGTTTTATTAATTTGAAAAGGGCAATTTGTGAAACTGTCATATTTTTCAAAACTTTTTTAAGTACTTGTTATAATAAGTTTTTCTTACTGAAAATTTGTAAAACATAATGTCCAGCCATGTTCAGTGATTATATCCCATCCCGGAAGTGCGATTTTTCAATTTTGTTGTTTACCACTAGTTCATTATTAAAGAATAACCATTTATCATTCATCAATATAAATATTTAATAATTCAAATAATTAATTGCTTGAAGTATGTTTGTATGTGTTTTGTTACAAGTAAGAACCGTTGATGAATCAAGCCTCGTAGTTCATAATCATAATTTTGTTGAGGTCTCGATTTTAGTGAGTCTCAACTTGCACTGGTTACTTATATAAATCAAAAGACAAAGTCAAATATATGTATATACTTTATTAATCAATAAAATTTACCAAATATACACTTTCAGATTCAAATTCTTCCGATAGATACAATTTATTTATAATCAAATAACAGTTGAAAATTTGGTGCTTGTTGTGTAAGTGTTATAATGTGTGTCGGTGCGTGTTATGTGAATGCGTGCAAAAATCGTGTGGAACTTTATCTGTTCGAGTTTAAGATCTTAAAAAGATTTCCTTTTTAAGACCACTTCTTTTTGGTTCAAAGTTAAGGGCAAATTAACTGAAAAATACTTCAGTATTTATACTAAAATATTTCATCAACTAAAAGGGTTTTTTTTTATTTGTTTAATAATTTATTTTATTTATTTATTAGTGAAAATATTTATAAAAATTTTTTGTTTTATTTATTTAATACTAAAACATATATTTCAATTTGAGTTTATTTTGTTTGTTAATTGTTCTTTTAAAAATATGTCTTATTTATTCAATGAGTTTATTTTATTTCCGTTTGTTAATTGTTCTTTTTATATTTATTTAGCATTCAATTTATTCAATTTATTTTAGATATTGTTAGAAATAATAAAACCCAAACCAAAGATTTTTTTTAATTACTACAATAAAACGTGACCAATAATAAAAATTATAATAAAAACATATAATCAAAATAAGAATTAATTGTTCAAATTATATACAGGACAATTGTTCAACACAGGATAATAAAATAATAAGTATACCCAAAAATAATAAAAAATATATAATCAAAATTGTTCGAATAAAAATTAATTGTTCAAATTAAAATATTCATATCAATTGTTATAATTAATAATTGTCATAATAATTGTTTGGTATACAAGGAATAGATTTGGTTGTTCGAATATTGATTTGATTGTTCTGTTGGGATTCTGTATATTGGGGGTTGACGTTGATTTGAAATTCTGCGTCTTGAGGATTTATTTTTACGCCCGTTCCTCGGCATATATGTTCACTCTGAACTTGCTAGGCCCTGCTTTATAGTATTTATTCAGGATAAATGTGGTGATGGGTCTACCCTCATCATCCAACAATTTCATAACATTATCTATTATAACAATAAAGTAATGTTTTTAGATTTGGAAACATATTGAGGTTTCTAAACCTGAAAAATAAGGCGAACTGGTATAACATTAACGTTTCTACGGACGTGTATAATAATCCTTTTCCTCAATATACCTGGTTCTCTATCACGGATCCTTTAGTTGAGTTCTTTTAAAAGGTTATAGTCACTTATTATATCCACATATATTAGAAAGACTGACTATCAGTTACACTTTCAAGTTTTTGTTCACAGTCGATTTTTGGAATTGATTGTTATTAGTAAAGGCATATTTGTTTTTGTTTGAAAGTTTGAAAATATTTTATTAAAAATTTATTTAAAATTTATTAAATTTAAATTTTATAAAATTTATATAGTTTTAAATTCAAGACTACCTGACGACGACAGTAATGCTGTCAAAATATATTGTAGTAGAATATATATTTGTGAATTGGTATTTTATATATATTTACAGTCACCATCTATACACCTGGTTGTCAGCCTTTCAAAAGATTCTCGTACTTCAACTTCATTAAATTAAATTGAAATACTTAAATTGTTTGAATTAATAATTGCATAATCAACATCCTGAATTACTTAAAAGAATTATTTATGAAAAAGGATGTAATGTATATTATATATTATAGTAAAAATACAATTTTCCAAGATTTTTTAATCAAAAAATATATTATAGAATGGCAGGAAGTATAGACGTATGCTGACAAAGAAAAGATTTTAAATTTTCAAAAAGATCACAAGTCTGATAATGGGGGAAATAGTATAATGAAATAGTGTCCTATTTCAATATATTCAAATAAATAAAACTTTTTTATCAAGCAAAGATTGATATTTGAAAATAGATATTTCACGAGAAAATTTGATTGTTAGTATAATTAATGTTAGAAATACTTTACTTGATATATTTATCATTATTATTTGTTTAATTATTGTAAATTTGTTTTGGTTACTTTTTGGATAAAAGATAATGCAAATATAATCAAGGATAAGTGTAGAGATGATGATTGTACTTGTATTAATCGAAACATTTTGATTATATTTAAAATTTCATACCACACTCTCGATAATCAAGGACTTACGTGCTTGAAATGAATGATTGAAAGTGTATTAATTAACAAAGACATAACTAATAAATACATTAAAAGCTATATATCTTATTAATTGATTTTTGAGATATAATTCCTCAATGAAAATTGCTCGTCTTATGATGCTCCACAACATACAAAACGTTAAGTTTTCAATCCGTGGACCGGTGCTGGTCTGTGGAGCAAGTTACACCGACCCGCAAGGACAATTTAATTTAATTATATACTTTTGAGAAATTCAACTATAATTTTATGATTTTATATATAGGGAATAAAAAACAAGTCTAACGACAATAATGTATCAAGGATAAACATAAAGCTAATTTTAGTTAGACTTAAACTATTTTAAATATCTTAATCTGATATATTGTTTAAATGTGTTTTATCCCTTTGTTTCTTTAATTCAAATATGTTTTGTGTATTTTAATTTTTTAAAAAAGTTTTGGGTCAAAAGAGAAAAATGAAAGCGAAAATTCGACGATAAAGAAAACAAAAATTTTTACAAGACAATATCACGAATCACATTTGAAGTATGGGTTTTAACGATAGAAGATTCTCACCAACCAATCCTTCTTTGTATTGTTTGAGGTGATAGACTTTTTAATTAATTGCAAAAATATTTCTATTAGAAAAAAAACACACTTGAAGCAAATTTTAGTGAAAAAAATTTGGTTATCAAAATGATCTATATGTGCGATCTTTATCATTTTCTTAATGAGGTCAATTTGTCTCTTCAAGGAAAAATGACAGCTATATTTAAATCGGCAGATAAGATTGCTGTATTTAAAGCAACGTTGAATATTTGGGGAAGGCGCTTAAAAGACAGCGTTTTGGACATGTTTACAACTCTATCAAAATATTTGAGTGAAACAAACCCTATTTATTTTATCTATCAACTAATTTATGATAATATTCTTTTTTAAGTGAGTTTTATCACTTTTTTCCAATATCAAAGAAACAAAGAACTGTTAAGGAATGGATACGTAACCGATTTCTAAATATACCAGTAGAATACAAAATATCTATACCCGAAGAAGAACAATTACTGGAGATCGTAAATGACAGCGATCTCAAAACTACATTCAGTCGGAATCCCTGGTAGTATTCTGGTGTAAAGTTGTCTAAATATCCTGACATTGGAAAAAAAACCCAGTTAAATGTTTAATACCATTTCCTACATCTTATCTATGTGAGGTGGGCTTTTCTGCTGTAACATCAACTAAAACAAAGAAACGAAACAATTTAGATATAGGCAGTACACTTAGTGTTAATTAATAAAATATGTTAATAAAAAATTCATTTTTGTCATTTGATAAATAAAAGGTTTAAATTAAGTTTGTCAATAAATTAATGTCAAAAAAACACTTAGTGGTCGAGATATAAATTTTGAATGCTGACCTGTGCGGAGTCGAAAAAAGGTTGTGGATCACTGTACTAGATGACCTACATATAAATCCTCGATAATCAAACAAAATAATTCAACAAAAAAATGTGAACAATTATATAATTGTTTTTGCTGAAATTTATTTTTAATTAAAATTTTGTAATAAAATTTGAATATTATTTAAAAGTAAAATAAATTATTCAAAAAAAATGAAATTGGTTTAAATATCAAATTTTACAGCTTTAAAATAATAACGAGAAATGAAAATGTCACCTAAATATTTTAATATATAAATTTAAATATTAAATTCCATTTATATTTTTCGGTGCATTCTGAAGTGATTTACGTAAAATTCGGTGAATCAGTAATTTTATAAAAATTATCTCAAAGTACATTTACATTTGTTTATGAACATCTAATAAGGCTTCGGTTCAGATTGATCTTTATTATCACTGTAGAATTATTTTTAATCAATTTTAAATTATTTTAATAAAATTTAATAAATCAAAATTTAAACTTGTATTATAAGTTTTATAATAAATATTATTTTCATCATAATAAAGAAAATTATAAATTAAAATTAATTAAATTAAAATCCTTTATTTAAATTAATTTAAAGCTTAATATAATATTAGAAATTGATTTTAAAAAGGTTTTTCAAGGAATTTGAAGTGTGTATATGTATGTTCATTACGTTGAGTTAATATTATTATTTTTCGTGTTCTCGATTAGAATAAGAAACTTAAAATTTGTACCAAAGATCAGAAGAACTACTTTGACTTACTTAATAAATAAAATCTTTCGGTTGACACTAGAGGCAGGCGCCCCAATGGGAAACCTCCTCAAGTTAAAAGATTCTAATTTAACTTCTAAAATATGCTTCTTTAAATGTTTTTTCTTTAATTTTCGCATTTTGTATAATTTCTTTAACTCTTTTTTCACTCCGACTGTTAAGGTATATAGATAAAGTTTTTCACTTCTTTTTTGGACTCTTTCCTTTGCAATCCATTAAAAATTAAATTGCACGCCCAGGAGGAACTTAAATATCATAATAAAAATATTTTGTTTTTTTCAACATTATCAATCTCGAAGAATATGTCTATGAACAAAATTTATAAGTTTGTATTTCTCAAATATTATTACTTAAAGACCCCAATGGATTTAAAATTTCTACATTCATTTCCATCTTTAACTAACATTATAAAAAGATATTAATTTTGCCCTTTAATTTTTTAACTACATTTTTAGTGACATTACTTTTTTGTTAATAAGAAAATTGAAAATAACTTCTATATCCAAAAAGTAAATAACAAAATGCTTATTACAATAGCTAAAAATGTCATTAAATTCCACATAATATCCCCCTCCTCAAAATGAGATAGATTGACACTTACGAAAGTAATTAAGGAAAATTTACGACTTCATAAAATTCCTAAAACTTTCAATTCTAAACTTCGTAATAAATGTAAAAATTATATTAGAATATGTTATAAGGAAAATATTTTATGTGGGTTGAAGTAGATGGATGAGGCACCGCTATGGCAGATTAGCGCTAGGACAGAATCACCCCAGCCTTTGCTGAGGAAAAAATTGGTGACGTGCGACTGATCTTTTTGTATGTTAATTGTGTAAGTTAATTTTAATGAAAATCAAAAGCTATTTAGGCATTTTTCTCATTGTATCTAGTAATTTTAAAAGAAACTGTAAAGGATTATTTATTAATCGAAACTTTTTTCAAAAATATAAGGGCTTATTTTGTTATTCACTTATCTGATATAAAAATAATATAGTTTAAATGATATAAGTGTGATCATCTAGTTGAAAAAACTAGTAGTAAATTATATTACAGTATTTTAAATTAAATTAATTATATTTGTGACCGATAACTATATCGATATTAATTATTACCACGTCTCAGTTGTTTAAATTTTCAGATTTTGAGAGAAAATTTGAATTTAATTGCGTCTAACAATGATAAAACAGACTGTTGACAAAGTGATTAAAATTTCTAAGGATCCATGTTTGGATAGGTCTGAGTTTAATTTGAAAAATGAATGTAAATTGAGTGTTGATGTAAATAATATTTAAAATGTATATAAGAATATGAGCCTAAATTTGTGTTAGTATTGACGTACTCGGAAGGTTTTACAAATTATAACAGTAAGTTAACCCTCTCGTGCAAAGTGGGAATACGTATTCCAATTTTTGTTTGGCCTGATAAGACTGATGGGAATACCTGTTCCCGATATTTACTATTACTGCCATTTAGTATCGATCATTAGCTAATCGGTAAAACAGAAAATAAATTAAACAAAAAATATTATGTGCATATAATAAAATATATATATATATATATATACATAAGAATTTAAAATAAAAGGTTAAAAATCCCAATATATAAAATATTTGGGTATGAAAGGGTTAAGTAAACAGATGAAAATTTTAGATTATAAGATCGTTTCTAATTTGTGTAAGGTACTCAAGTTCTATAGCATTGTCGATTTAAGGGATTCATTTATATTAGTAAGCACAATAGAGCCTGTAAAATTAAAATAGACACGCCTGATTTTACAATTTTTTGAAGAGTTAATAATTATTTGGAACGTGTTATATGTGAAACATTGTTATAAGGTCATTGGATCCAAAGATTAATGTGCAAATTAAATATTTTAAAATAATTTGGTTATGAAAATTTGTGATAAATTGATGTTTTTTGTGTTTAAAAATTTCTTAATTTTTATTTTTTTTATTATATTCAGTAAAATGATTTAAATTTATAAGAAATTTGCAAATATTTTTTATTATTTAACTAGAAATGATTTAATATTTTAATTTTTAATATTAATTTAAAAATTTACTTATAGTAGCAAATTGTTTTATATTTATATAAAATTTTAAAATTAGTGCAAAAGTATTTAAATTTTGATTTAAATATTTATTTATTAAAATATGTAATTTTAAAATGGTAATTTGTTTAAAATACATAAATTAATCCATACTATTAGATTGGTTTTGTACCTGAAGATCATAGTTTGTGAATGGCGTTTTCTTTTAATAATAATAATAATAATAATAATAATAATAATAATAATAATAATAATAATAATAATAATAATAATAATAATAATAATAATAAATATAATAATAATAATAATAATAATGATAATAATAATAATAAAGACAACGTATTTATTACAAAATTTTACTATACAATTTGCAAATATAAATGAATTCAAGTGTCTGTTTTACTGTATATTAGAGCTTGACCGATTGCATTATTCTCCGATTGTCCCGATTTTCGATTGTTCGGTCGACCTCTACTGTATATATATCTATCACTTGAAAAAGGCTGGGCCGAATATTCGTGAATATCAATAAAACATCTGATTCATAGTCAAACAATAAAAATATTCCTCATGTCATTGCAAAATAAAAAGCAATCAGAAGTGAAAAATTTCTTTCTCTATATATTTATGTGTGTGTTTCTGTGTCTGTATATGTGTGTTTGTCCCACTCAGGTCTTCCCGGGCGTGGTTTCTGTCTATTTTTCGTGGTCCTTGTGATAATTTCTTGGCCACTGTGGGAATTTTTATTGCCTATTCTCCTGGTCCGGTGGTAACTGCGCACCTAGTCGTACGTGCTCTGATCTGATTGTATCTTTTAACCACTGTTGGGCTATTTTTGCGTCTCGTTGTTGCACGGTATCTTTTTCTTGCTTGAGCAAATGTCTGTCGCGATCCGCCCACTGACGGAGTTCTTCAAAGATGGTCATCCTGACAATTTGTAAACAGATTTGGGTAAAGAATTTTATAATAGTGGTGGGTTTCTGGGTTTTGATATTGGAGACTATATGGTTGTTACCCAGACAACCCCATACAAATACTTCCTTTGCTTACCACTCGGCACCCGTTGCTAAGCAACGTTGGAACTGTGTTCGAGTGGGTAGATCGTCCGCAAAAAGTGAGCGCTATTGCTAATGCTATAATTGACCGAACGATCCATGGGTCCAACGAGCCGTCGTTAGAAGACTTGTGCTCGCTTTAACTTGTTTGGTCCCCTTGTGTCTAAGTCCCTATCGTTTATTTAGCTATTTTGACAACATTAGTTTGGAAACAAAATGGGTGGTACTGCTTATTTAAACCCTTTTACAATGTCGCTTCAAACCACTAGGATAATATAAATATAACAAGGTATATATAGAAACTACAATATCCATCCCGCTTTATTTGTCGATTAAATACATGGTCTATGATAATCCAGGCTTATTTGAAAATCGAGCGGCTCGGCGCTTGGCCCGCTCCTTACGTCCAGGTCGACGATTGTTTGTTGCTGTTGTGATTGAAGTAGTGGTCGTGGTAGGAGTCGACGTTAAGATTGTCGACGGGGCAGTACTCGCTTCGCGATAGGCCAATTGAGCAAGGGCGAAGACTATGGGGTAGGTCACCGCTGCCCCTTCTTGACAGGCAGACAACGCTACCTCCAGCCCCTTTATTTGAGTCTTCAGGCCTTGGACCAATTGCTTCTCTTCCGCCCATCCCTTTTGCGCCGCGGCAAGTTTTTGATATAGCGGTTTGACTCTCTTCGGCTCTATCCACGTTGCCTTGATTTGTTGAGTTTCCCGGACTAGTTGGACGAGCTGGTCATGGAGTTTTTTGTTGGCCTGTCTTGCATGAGTTAATTCGGTTTGTAGTAATTTTACGGGGTCCATTTCTAGAATAACAAGGGTTAGATTTTCATGATGATTCCTATAGTAACAAGTGGGATCAATACTAAACATAGTTTCGAACTGCATTTAAAAACAAAACAAAAGAATTTTTTAAAGCTAGAGTTCTAATAGTTTATTAAAGAAAACAAAACAAAAAAGATTTCCGATCATTAATGGTCACTGTTCTAGGGAATTATGCGTCTTCGAGGAATCGCTTGATTCCGTCTTCCGGGGAGTAACCCTGAATCACAAATACTGGCCGCTTGGTGTTTCGGGTAGGCCTCGGGAAGGTGGATAAACGCTTGCTAGACGCCCCGCTGCTAGGTCGTCTTTGACGTTGGCCAAGTATCTCGCGGCCCGCCCCACTGCGGCATCGACGTGGCGCTGGTGGTTCAGAAGGTTTTCCAGGAGTTCTTGGGCCTGAGTTAAGATATCCTGGGACGGATTTGGTTCGCTGGACGTTTTTCTGAACTGTCGCATAGTGATTTCTGCCAGGGAGATATCTTCCCGACGGTTGTCTTCTGGCGTATCAGGGCCTCGCTCCCGGTATACACGATTCCAGGCCTGTCGCCACTGCTCCCCGATATGATTAGGGGTTTCAACGAGAGCTCCAGCTCGTCCTGAATAGAAAATTTAATGAGTTTAGTTTTATAACCCCATATTTCTCTTAGTGAATTAAGGTTCGATCGGTTATCTTGGGGTTTTCTCAATTATTAAATTGTTTTCGTTACTTGGCGGCAAAAATAAAAGGAGTACTAAACTAATAAGGTTCCCCGAAAACTCGGAATCTGACGTGGGCTACCAACACGGTTGGAAATATGTTTTCGACCCAATCGCCCTCTCCCTCTTATTCATATGCGGAAAATTGTTGGTCACATGGCTGGAATTATCTTTTGAGGAAAAGTCGGCATATCGAGACTACTCGGGTTGCACATTCTTATGTTGTGAAGGGTATATTCGATGAAGAAAATTCTTGTTCAATTTATTGGACAATAAATACCTGAATCGAATGTAGAGATAATAATAAAAAGGTTCATTGATTCGATTGAAATAAACAGAATTTACCTGAAATGATCATAATTTTAATATTTTATTAGATTAAACTTTAATATGAATTAATGAAATAAAGTATCTAAGAAATCCTAATATTAATAATTTACGTAGCTAAAACTTAGAATAATTACTAGCGAATAGCTTCCCAAAAAATTATCAGCTGTTTCTTTGTGTGGTTAAAACCGGAATCTCCACTCAATAGATTGACAACCAAAATACCTATAACACTAAAGATCCGTGAGATTAACGATGGTGAATATATTTATTAACACAAAAAATTGATTATTATACTCAATATTGGAGTGAAAAGGTTTTATTATTTTGGGATTTGTCTTGTGCGGGAGGCCACGATTTATTACAGACTCTCTTGGGCTCTTATTTGGCGGGGGAAAACTTTACAGCTTTGATTCTGGATTTTTATCTAATGCTCGGGTATAATTAGAATCACAATAATAAAAATAATCAAAAATTTACTCGTCGGGGGGGCTTCTGCAGCATTCAGAGAGTTGGGTTTTAGATTTTCTCCTGGGTCGTTTGGTGAATTCATAACTTTCAGCTAAGTTAGAATGTTGTATTTCTTCTGACGTCGGTTAATATATTGGTGAGTGTGCGTGTTGTGTGCCGGATGATCGGGTAGGTAGACATGAATGAAATGTCAATTTCAGCGTGACAACAACGAGGTGGGTGTTTACATTGGTTGATCGGCGGAAATGTCGGCGAGTTTTATTAAGGTAAAATTGTTTATTTCATGGATTGTAAATTTATGAAATTCAATTTAGGCTAATTGTACTTTAGAGTGGCGAGTTTTGCGAGTTATTTGGTAAGTTTTATTAGCTAGCTTTCACCATAATGAGTTTCTTATTTAGCGTGTAATGCGTATGAATTCGGGGAATCAGTTCACTCTGTTATTTCGCGGGAGTTTCATATAACTGCGTTTTGGATTGTCTCTATCTCTCGCTGCTGATCGCCCAGTTGGTTTATCAGAAAATTTTGGTTGATTTATTAACTCTCTCTGGTCGTCTGGTAATTTATAGTATACATTCAATTAATTAATCTCGGTACGAATTTCAGGGAATTATCCTCGTTAACAGTTTTCACAGCGGCAATTGCAGTTAGAAGTTGTTTGTCGGATCTATCTATCTCCTTTTGGATATCACTGGCTGCTGTCAGCGAAGTCTCTATTCAGATTTTACCTTGCAATTTGGTATTCGTTATCAATCACGACAATGAAAAATTGATTCTGGGTATGATGGAACTCTAATCTAACAAAATCGGATTGCTACGCTCGTCGTCTGGGCTTTGTCTTATAGTTCTAACTCTATCATGTCGGTGAGAATTTAATGGAATCTTGACGATATCTTATGCCTATTTTGGTAAGTGGGTGTTTTTCATTTTTAATAAAATAAAGTTTATACGTCTTTAATTTTATCTTTAAAATTTTTAATAGTAAAGTAAACTTTTCATAATGTTTATAATGGTTATGGTGAAAATTTTTATTGACTCTTAACAGTTTACGATGATTACTTCAGGGATTTTTCTATATAAAACCAATTATTCGGGTGGTATGATCGTTAGAATTAGTCCTATAAACCGTACTATAGTCGATTTATTTTAAATGATTTCATTCATTACACTGGCATTCGAAAAAGGCGCGTCTATACTCTGTCTTAGAACCTGATTAAATTCTCTGCTTTACTAGAAGTTTGAGGTGATTTGTTTAATAACGATTAAAAATTTTTAGTTTAAAGTTAAGCTAATTCGTTAGTTATTTCATTTTCATAGCAGCGATTTCACATTGATTTATTCCCCGTCACCTTTCCCTTTAATAAGCCTTAAACGCATTTTATGTTCATATTATATTTAATGAGTGCCCACTGGACTACTCGGTGTGGTGATTTTGAGCCGTGTGTAAAATAATTTAGGTCGAATTTAAAGAAATTGAGAAACGAGGAAGCAACCAATAGACCCCTTCCTTATTTCTCCTTTCTTCTATACGGAATAGTATTGAAGTTCCAATCCCTGCGTTCCACACGCCGGGTCTTCACGGGCACAGATCATTGGCGATATTCCACGCACTTACACGAATCTGAATTGTATGTTGATTTTTCTGACTTGTGATGTGTCTTGGCTGTGGGCCGGAAAAATTTCGACAAATAAATTAATTAATTTCATGAAAATAAATTCGATTTTAACATCATAAATATTTATTAATATATTAAAAACAAAATACAAAATTACTTGACCATAACAATCCAATAAATATTTCATGAAAAAATACATCTCCCCCCACGCCGACATCCAAGCAGAGCTCTACCGAGGTTGCGAGGATGGGACGTGGAGAGAGAGTTCCAAATAAAACTACTGCTCACCTAAAATAAATGATTCACAATAGATTTGTAAACAAAATTCAAAATGATTTTTGATTCAAAAACGGTTAAATTTTATGTGAAAATGTATCGGTATTTATACCTATTTTCTGTCCCTAACCTCGCGTGTTAATTTTGATGTAGTAAAACAAAATTCGACCTTGTTATTTTCAAGAGTATTCTAATCTTTATTTTTATTATTTTTTTAATTTATTTTGATAATTTTTTATTTAGAATTTTTATTGAATTATTTCTAATTCAACTTCTTTGATTTAAATTTCATTTTCATGAAATTTTATTGATTTATCAAATTTCGGTCGAATTTGTTGGGTTTTCATGTTATGTTTGTGTTTGTATAGTGCGGATTTTGTTGCATTTTGTTATTATTTTTAATTTATTTTTATGTTTATTATTTTATATTTTATTGTTTTTCCTCTCATATTTTGGTGGGATTAATTGGTGTTTTAATAGGTTTATTTTAAATTTGCATGTTATGTTTGCATGTGTGTTACCGATCCATTTAAACATTTTCCAAGGCCGTTTGTGTTTTGGCCCAACAATAGTAAAGTGAAACAGGTTCTGAATAAAATAAACCATAATCCCGTACATTCTCAATATAAAGCCGATTATGTTGAACGATTTAATAGAACCTTGAGAGATAAACTCAAACGATTCTTTGAGAATCCAGGCAATAAAACATGGATTAATGTTTTACCAAAAATAATACACAGTTATAATCATTCGTCTCATAACGATTGAAATAGATTAAGACCTGTTGATATTTCCTCAGAAAATAGTGTCGATTTATGGCTTTCTAGAAAAGTTGAAAAAGTTAAAAAATTAAAGTATAGTATCGGTAAACATGTTCGAATATCTAAAATATCTACTTCACTCGTCATTAAAATTTTCGACACAAATTGGAGTGATGGAGTTTTTGTTATTTCAAAAATTAATACTAAACAGAATCCTGTAATGTATGTTATTAAAGACTATGATATAAATGAAGTGCAGGGTAAATTTTATGAGCAGAAAATTCAAGTTATTCTACCAATCACAGTATTTAGAATTGAAAAAATATTAAAAACTAAAAGAATAAGCAGTTCTATGTCAAGTGTCATGGATATCAGCAAAAGATCAAGTAAAGTGAGTTTTTATACAATTTTACGAAGCAATAGTTGTCGAACAATCCATTCAGAAAGCAAAGCATCTAAATTCATGTTAATAAATAGTAATTGAGAAGTAGCTCTACTGGATTTCACCCTCGTTTACAATTTATTTCCATTCTATAGCAAATCGGTCATTGAGTATAATACGAAAAAACTCGTAATAGAAAATGTTAATGTAATTGTGCAAAAGGATTATTATAATATTCCATTTGCAAATAATTCAAAAGTATTTATGTATACTGATGATAAATATTTATACTTTAATTACTCGGTAAACACATTTGGACTTCTATTTCAAACATTATCCGATACAAAACGTCTTTGAATTAATCAATTACATAATGTATTTAATTAGATCTTAATGCTCTTACAAAAACATACATATCTATAAAATGGTGGAACTCATGAAGGAACAGTCAAACTGAAAATAATTAAAGTTCATTAGCTAATGTTCATCTATAGAACATTGTAGAACCTGTGATTGTTGGAGATACTAGCGTTCCGTTAATGAAACCTATGTGGATTGAAAATCATGAACAGGATGAGGTTGTACAAATCAATGAAGAAAATCCCATGTGTTTACCTGTTTCAAAATCTTGTATAAACAATATAGAAATTAATATACATGATGATAGTGAAAAACTTATTGATTTTGCAAAAGATTCAAAACCTTATCTAACCCTACATTTTCGTAAATTAGATGGCTAATTCAGATATTATTAGTATGTACGTGATAGACAAACATGCGGGGATTTACCATATTTTATCGGTAAACCGTTTGGATTGGGCTGGTTGGGAACAATTGTTAGATATGCGCTCCCGATTCTTAAACTTCTTGATAGTTTTGGTATGAAAACTGCTAAAGATTTGATAATGAATGAACAGAAAATATTACCATCTCTTAACACAAATGCTTCATCAGAGCGAGGGAAAGTTTTATCCGGAGTTGCAGGTATATTTCAAAAGGATGCAAAACCGACTCCGGCTCCAAAACGTAAAAAACATCGGTTTTCGCATATAAACAAACGAATGAAAGGGCATGGTACTATACTTGAAAAATGATAAACCTGAATTGTGTATATTTGAACGTCCATCACCTCAAGCTCTAATTGAGTATGGGGCTTTTGAAGAACTATTTCCTATAAATTCTCTTACGATAGTAGAAATGATATTGAATTTTACATTAATGGTTCTCAAACTAAATATTTAGATTTGAACGATTCGAATTAAGGTTGTAGATAAAGATAGAAAAGCATTGGTTGAAGCTGCAGATGTAATACCAAATAATCTTTTGTTTCATACACTTTTTATTGATGCAATTCTTGGTTTAGGGTGGAAACAATACATATATTCACAAACCTATTATTGAAACTATTTTAAATTATAATACCGATACTAAAAATACATGTCCTACACACATAGGAAGAAAATGTATTAAGGGTTCAAATTATTTACCATGTTTTCATTATTACAGCTTGATTTTATGGATCAACCTAAATATTTACTTACTGGTGTAAATGGCCATATGCGTTTGAAAAGATCTGATTCCGCACTATCATTAACTTCTGCAAGGGGGAAACCAATATGTCAGTAGTTAACAATTAGAGTTTGCGTTGAACTCAATGTATTAGCCGGTCATCAACTTGGGCTTAATTCTAAACATGGAATTTATCCATTAAAAACTAAAAAAATTGTTTTATTTGCTATTGGTCAGGGTGCATCATCTTTCTATAAGGAACAAATATTTGGTGATCGAAGAATGCCAAATTTTATAGTAACATTTCAATCTAAAACTCAATACAACGGATCATACACTGATTCAAGTTCAACTTTCAAACATTGTTATGTTACTTCATTATCATTGTCTAAAAATACAGATCATCGAGAAACATACACTGATAATTATTCATAATTATGATAATTATTGCCTACATATATGAAAAGTATAGTGGTAAATATGGGTTAATGGCATAAAAACTTGAATTGTGGTTTAACACTTGAAGAATTTAAAACCAAATACCCATTCTTCACATTTGTTTTGATCCCGGATTTTGATTTGAATCAAAGTCAATTACCTCAAAATGGAAATCTGCGACTATATCAAATTTTAAAAAAACTACGGCCAAACTAATTCATGTCATAATATATGGAGTATTTGAAAATGAAGTGCAAATTACTGCAAACAGCGTTGGTTTGATCATAAATGAACTAATGAAATGAAGAAATTTATCATAGCGTAAGTTTTATAATATTTAATGTTATTATTATAATAGTTCTGTTCAGATAAATCAAATTGGTAGTCAAATAGTGGGTAAAGAATTTGTTGAAGAGTACTCCTTAGACAAAATCCCCTATTTAAAAATCAATCAAGTCATAATTGTCAACACTCATCCACAGTTGGAGGAGAACACTAGATTGCAGTCTATATAAACCCGATAAAATATATGTTTTTGAACCCATGGGTTTCTATTATCCTGGTCTATTGATCAAAAAACTAGAAACTATTGGGAAACCAATTGATTACAACAAAATTCGGTTTCAACACCCATTAACTATTACTTTTGGTCAAAACTCTCTTACTTGGCTAATGTATAAACATTGTAATTAAATATATGTTAGGTAAGAAATGTCGTGTTACTTTATTAATATTATGATGCCTAAAAATATTATTAAGGAGTTATGTATTATTAATACAAATAATATTTTGGAACCACTACTTTGGTTATTTAGGGATGAACCTATGGATTATACAGATTTGAAATGGTACGAATGAGGATACCTTTGTCCGACATGTATATTATATGATATTGGTGTTAATCAAATTTTTTATATGCCTAATGATACTGAATCGAAGATTAAATTACTGAAGAAATATTTTACTCATTTCTATTAATAAAATATTCGCTAACGATGAAGGATATTCCATCAAATATCACATGTCTTTATCGAGAACATTCCGATTGTGCCTACAAACTTTGTCTTTTAGGTGTTGCAGATTATTCAACTATTTTATAAATAAATATTTAATACAAATTCTTTTACTATTATTATTATTATTAATAATAATAATAATAATAATAATAATAATAATAATAATAATAATAAAGCATCATTACCATCGGCTTACTCATCATGCAAATCACAATTGAATTCATCGGGTAAATCGAATTTATCTG
The DNA here is from genome assembly GCA_022537955.1 of Schmidtea mediterranea. Taxonomy (NCBI): domain Eukaryota; kingdom Metazoa; phylum Platyhelminthes; order Tricladida; family Dugesiidae; genus Schmidtea; species Schmidtea mediterranea. Next base: position 129,628,800 of record CM039679.1, read on the forward strand.
GCTAAGCATTATTTAATCCAATATCTAAGTTTTAGACTTTAAAACATTAAAATGCCCATATGTGAAGCTCTTATTCTCCTCAAACCAAACCGTTTGTCGTCATTGTTTGTGACCGCTTCCTTTTCAGTTTGAAAAGTGAACAACTGGTGGTTTCTTGTACCAAACCGGAATTTATGTACTTTATGTATTCTCATTCCGTAATATCCACATATGATTGATGTGTTCTTTTTAATGTTACGCTCTTTGCTTTATTTACTTCATTTTCATCCCAACTGAGCAGACTTTAACATTTTGGCCTGAGGAAGACCCATTTTTGATACTTTCACTTTGATTTCATCTTTGAATTTCCCAATTACCGAATCTAGATTTATGTTATATAACGAATCTGATGGATCGTAATTGCTTGTGTGCAATAGTTCATCAACAATCATTTGAGGAAGTAATTATGATCTTAATTTGGCATATTTACATTCGAGGAAAATGAGTCTTTGTCCCCGACTATAATATTTATCTCATAATTGAACTGTGTTCGATATTTTGTCAGTTCAATGTATTGTAACTCATACATTTTGAGTTTAGATAGGTTTAGCACTGTTTGATCAATATAGCTAAGCTCATCTAAATACTTTACGTCTTTATTCAACAAAAGGCCAGTTAAATCTATCGCAATTTATAATTGACCGTTTAAATGTCGGTTTTGATGTATGTTTGACCAATTTCTCCGCATTGTTGAACAATCTTATTATTTGTGAACAATATTATTTGTGATTATATTATTTAAAAGTTTATGAAAGTCACGATCTAAACTATTTATCGATTCCGCTAATAGTCGGGTATTTGTACTGATATAATCTTTCAGTATTGGCTTTTGTACAAATTTTATTTCCCGATGAATGTTAATGACTTCTACTCCGAGTGGCATATATAATTTTAAAAGACGCCAATGAATGACATAATTGTTTTTCGCATGATGCGTTAATAATAATTTCGGAACTGTGGATTTTGGTGGACACATTTTCTTAGTAGCGACTGGAAGATCGTCTAAGAGATCGTGAATAATAGACGGAATGACTAAATCTACTTCCACAGTGTATCCATAAGATGATGTTTTCAAATCTGAGCTAATGCAGTCAAATAAAATGGATAATAATTCGACTTCATTATATATCCACTCAAAATCGCTTCATTACATGGTAAGTACTGGCTTAAGGCCCACTAATACAAGTTGTTTATAGCGATATAAAGTAACTCAGTCTCATCGTCCTTAACGGCATGGTGCTTATTTACAAATGTGAGACCAGCACGAATCCCACCCCCAAAGAAATTGTATATTTTCATGTTCATTAATAATTCCACTGGTTCTTTCAATGTCCTGAGCGGAGATGCCCATGACATTTCAGGGATTTTGAAAAAGTTGAGTGGCTCGAGTTCATTATGTGGTTTTGATCTTGCTCCAAATTTTTGGAAGAAATTATGCAAGTAAAAACACATCTAATTTTAAATAAATTTGCCATAAATCCATCAGCGTTTCGCAACTCGTTTCTTGCCATATTTGTTGTGCTAACTCGTACTCTTAATATGTAACGCCTTCCCAAATAGGCGGCAACTCATAAGTTGTTTTTAAAATCTCCTCGCTGGTCTCAAAATCGTATGGGAATATTCCATTGTTGTTAATGATAGTGCGGGTATTAAACACAGAACAAGTCAAAAGTAATTTGGTCAGCGTTTTAACTGCATTGTGCAATGAAATATTGACGGTAAATTTCCCCAACCATACTATTAAACTTAAAAATTTCTCAGTGCTTTTTGGAATGCAGCTGAGACTCAAATGAGGAAACTGATTAAGGCCATGTTTCAATATATGATGTAAACCATAACCTTTCAGATTATGAAATACAACTGGTAATGTTTCTCGGATTTTTCGCTGTTTATTACATAAATTACATGCAGCTCCGAAAAACCAATATTTTTAATTTTTTTTAATTTAAAATGCATTTTTTCTAATTTTTCTTTTTTTGTTGTTAGTTTTCCATTTATTAGTAATTAAATTTGATTTGATTTTTAATTATTTTATTTTTTCCTACATTTTTGATGTTTGCTAATTTGGTTGGTTTTGTATTAAATTCGGTTATTTCGGCATTTTTAATTTGTTTTTAATTTATTTTAGCTTTTTATTATTCTATTTTTTATATAATTTTTAATCGATTTATTTTTGGGATGATTTTCCGTTATTTTTATTAGCCATCCATTGTTAATATTTATTGTTATCGCTCAAAATTTTATCTAAGTTACCGTGATGGACAAACGAAAGTTGTGACTCATCTCAGTTTTTGCCCAACACATAAATTCTTCTATATGTACCGTTTGAGACCACAACTACAAAAATGAAATAAGTACAAAACTCCCTTATTAATTGAAACTTGTTGGAATGTTGTTGTTATAAAACTACGGTTTTATAGGAGAGCTGTAGTAACTTTCGCTTCGCTTCTTATGAAAACTGTGTAAATAGAGGGTTGACTGTATATAAATTTGGAAATTTCATTAAATTAATAGTAATTAAAAATGTACATATTTTAAATAAAATTATTGTAAGATGCGTATAAATTCATTCATAAAATATTTTATACTCATAAAATTCCTTAACAATTTGTTTATATTATTTGTAATTAAATATATTTTTAGATTATCTTAAAACTTTTATGTTTTCTCAATTAATATTTTCTTTTGCATAAAATCCGGTTTTGGAAATCCATTTTCATTTATAAAACATAAAGTATCTCAATGCGAAAATAAGCTCATTTATGAATTTTTTTTAGGAAAATTTCAAATTATATATTAAAACAAAATAATTATCAGCGAATAAAAATTTTAACTTTTTATAAAACTTAAATAATATTATCTTTGATCATAATCTGGCAAGTTTTGAAATATTTTATGAAATTTTGATAAAAATCTATAAATTTTAGTTTTAATTTTATTTTTTCAACTTAAAAATAAGCAATTTTAAAGCAATTAAAAATACACCGAAATGTAATATTTTTTTGTAAACGAAAATGACAATTGTGAATTTATTTTAAGAAATAAAGTTTCTATATTGCTGGAACTTAGTTATTTGATACAGTGGACAATATTTTTTTCTAAAAAGTTTATAATTCAAAAGTTAATACGAATTATTTGTTTGGTTTCTCAAATTTATGACATTAAAAAACTTATTTTACCATAAAAGTCAATGTACAACAATATTTTTTTACAATGATTGTTTTAATCTTTGAGATTATTTGAACAAGCACGAGTTAAAAAAGGAATAAATATTCATTCACAAGCATTCAAAAATAATTTATTTTTTTAAATGTCAAGCATTCCTTAATATGAATTTTGCAATACTATCGTTTCAACCTTTCATAATTAAAAATTAAATGCTAATATTTTAGGAACACAACAATAACGTCCAAATTATATTCCAAATAAATCCAATAAGGCTTTTCGTTGATTAGATTCATGATTGACTTGACATAGTTTTGAGAATTCCTCATTCAATCGGAACTTTCGATAGTAAGAAGTATGTGACTGTTGATGATTGAGTTATAATGTTGACAGATGCGATAAATGCCTTGTCTGATTTGTGAGATCTGTAATGACGTTCGTATTGACGGAATAACGATTCGTAATTTATTGGGACTTGAATAGTGTCACTTTTCGAGATTGTTCTGCCTTGATAATATTTCAAGTTAATTAATCAACTTATTATAAACTTCTTGGAAGCTAGGATCAGAATTTGAACGAATGAATTTTAATGTACTGAAACTAATATGAAGCAAAGCAGCAATTTCCACGATTGTATTTCGATGTCGATTATTATCAAAGAATGAATGACGATATGAATGAACGCAGTTGTAATTTAATTAAAATTTAATAAAAAATTAAATTACGCAGGCACTACAAATATGTTCTTTTTGAATGAGAAATAAATCTTTTTCTATTTAATTGTCCTCACAGTAAGAATGGATAGTTCTAACTGAAATTATTTAATTATTAGATTATAATGAATCTGTTTTTGAATTGACCGAATATGGCTGTGCCATAAAGGATAACTACTGAGCATTAACAGTTATCATTGTGGGGTTTATGGTTTTGATAACCTCGACCCCAGATGTAAACGTTCACTGCGCCCAGTGGTTACCCGATGCTAGGCAACGTTGTTAATGTAACCATTGGTTGTGAGGTCGCCAAAGGTGAGCACCACGGAGGAACTACTCTGGCCCGACCTCAAGTTGGGTCCAACACACTACCATTAGAAGGCCTGCGTGTGCTTTATTCATTCTGGTCCCATCGTTATCTGTCTGATCTTACTCAATCCATAACTCGATTACTTGACTCTCGTTAATTATCCTCGTCTGTACTAACGTTGTACTGTTTCGATCAACCAACGGAATAAAAGAAAACAATCAAACAAAAGGAGAGAAAACATTTATTCAATGATACTAATTATACTCTAGTTGGGGTGTCTAGCGGCTCGACGCTTTGCTTGCTCCTTTCTTCCTGGTCGATGGTTGCTGGGCTTTGGGGTAGTTTTCGGAGTAGCTACCGTATCTCTATAAGCTAGTTGGGCAATGGCGAAGACGAGGGGGTACGTCACCGCTGCGCCTTCTTGACAGGCTGACACCGCCACTTCCAGACCTCTTATCTGTGTCCTCAGGTTCTGGTTGAGTTTTTCTCCCTTGACCAGCCCTTCTGTGCTGCTGTTATCTTTTGGTAGAGCATTTTTACCTTCTTCGACTCTAATCAAATAGCTGATTTTTTTTTTGTTCATAAAAACTTTTGTTGATCTTGCGCGCGTGGTCCAATTCTTGTTGCAGGATTTTAATTGGCTCCATATCTACAAAAGAGCGTTATTAGATCATATTATTTAACCTCAGTTTTATTTAATCATAATCATTAATTATAGAATCCTATAGTCGTCCTCATTGAAAGTTTTAGTCAAACAAGAAACTCATAATTAACTAAGAGGTTTTATTATTGACAATTAAGCATAGCGTGAATCACGACGACGTCCATAGTCATTTCGTTTTGGGGCCGTTCGAGCGTAAGGGTGCTCGCGGTGTTTCTCGGCATGCTCCTTCTCCATTATCATACCACGGGGAAGGATCCTCCGCGGGACCACTACTTTGATGGCCGTGGATCTAGACTTTAGTCTCTCATCGTCGAGGTTGAACGATATGTTGTACGGAGGAGCATATCCGTCCGTACTGGCGATTCTACCTGCCGCGATGTCGTCGTTACATTAGCCAAATAGCGCCTAGCTTGATCCACCTGAATTTTAGTCTGCCGCTGATGTTCCTCAAGACGAGCGAGGAGGAACTCAGCCTGACTCCGGATTTCTCTTGCCGGATTGCGGCCTGGCTCCAGCTTTATGGCAACAAACGGGAGCTCGACTTCCTCAGATTGTTGCAGGGTACCAAATCTGGATTATTTGACCTGGGATACGGTAAATCCCGCATCAACATGGCTTGACGGCAATGATTTGCCGCATTTGAGGGAAAGCGAACCGTGATCTGGGATGCATCGATCCACGAATCATCTGAACGAAAAATGATTTTTAATGATTAATCGAGCTATTTTTTCGTATTATACCGGACACTATTTTAGTCATGAATTTTAGACGTAATTATTCCTAGGACGTATGCTGGTAGTATTGGATTCAAGGCTTAAAGAGTCGGACTCGGGGATGGGATACACTTTAGGCATTTCGAATCTTCTGGGACACTTACTGAGCGAATGTTGTTATAATAATTATTCTTGCCCTCCTGATGGCCATGAGAGGATGATTCGAGATTTTTGTCGATTTTTTTGTGACGATTAAATAACCATAAGTTATTCAAGTTAATAAATGAACGATTTTCAAATCCCCATAACCTACCATACGTAGGTAAACCTGTACTCTATTTACATAAATGAATGCTTGGTTGATTACTTTGAGTGTGGCAGTTATGCAGTAATGTCGTGTTAATATTGCTGCTATTATTATTAATATTTTTATATTTTATTTTTAAGATTGTAAATAATTAATATAGAAATACATAAACCTCTTCAATTTTAAATGACATTATTTTTATTTAAAAGTGTTTGACTATGAAAGCAGTGGAATGTGTCACCTCCAGCATATGTCACCTCCAGTACACCCCTTCCCCCCTGCTGAGAGAAAATTTTTCTAAGTCCAAAAGTACAAAAAAAAATTAAGACAAAGACAATGACTCATTCAAGGTCATTGGATGACTCGTCATATTTTTTCAAGGTCATTGAAACAAAGACCATGACTCATTCAAGGTCATTGGGTGACTCCTCATATTTTTTCAAGGTCATTGAAACAAAGACCATGACTCATTCAAGGTCATTGGGTGACTCGTCATATTTTTTCAAGGTCATTGAAACAAAGACCATGACTCATTCAAGGTCATTGGGTGACTCGTCATAATTTTTCAAGGTCATACAAAATTAGGTCAAGGTTATTCAAAAGTAGGTCAGGGTCAAATTTTTCAAGGTCATATTATTTTTAAACATTTTTGAATTTTAATTTACTACTTTTTTTTTTTATAAGTAGTATATATTTTGTAAATTTATTATTATTATTTTTATTATTATTTTATAAATATTATTATTATTATTTTTATTATTATTTTTATTATTATTTTATAAATATTATTATTAATATTATTATTATTAATTAATAAATATTATTATTATTATTAATAATAAAAAACCAAGACATATACAACAAAAACTTTTATTATAAAAAATAATTTTACTATAATAATATTGTCGAAGAGCTTTATTCAAAGCCCATTCCACATACTTTCGATATCGGGCCGCACAGCAATGACATCCATCACCACATGGATATTCAGGTTCCATATCTTTTGACAATCTGTTTTGCTTGACATCCCATAGGAACTCGTCGATTACGGTAAATATCCATTTTGACGTATAATTAAAGACTAAATCTGGAATTATTAATTTTGGCTTATTCTTCAATATTTCATTTATTTCTGGATAATAGAATTCCAGACGTTCTTTAATAACTTTAAAATAATCATCTATCAAATAGTTAATAATAATAATATTTAGTAATTATTAATTACCATAATGTTTAATTTCATTTATAGCTTGAACTGCGCTTGGTACATCCATTATAATTATAAAAATTGAAAAAACAATTACTTTTATACTAATTTAGATCAATAAGAAGTTAAACACACACACAACCTTTTAGCTATAAACAATAAATAATAATTTATATAGATTTAAAAATGATTAAAGAAATTTTAATAATAATATTAGTTTTTAATATGGTCAACACAATTGTTGTAACCGTTCAAGGTAAAAATTCAACAAGATGTGTATGTCCTGATACAGCAGTATTGATGGATATTTTGTATATGATAGATAGGCCTAGATATTTGAAAACTCCAGTCAAAAGATTATCTGAAAGAATGAGTAATTTAGAATTCCGATTTGAACATACATATGAGACTTTAAAAAGAGCCAAAAACGAATTATATGATGATATTATATATCTAAATAAGACCATTGGTATTATCCAAAATGAATTAAGAAAATCAATATTAGAACTGAAAGAAAATCACAAAATTAATGAAAAAATGATGAATCAAGTTCAATATAGTATAAAATTTTATTCTAATAAAACAACTGATCAGTTCAATCGTATAATGAAATTACAACAACCAGTTAACAGTGGTGGCAACAACTTGAAAAAAGTTAACAGTGCCAACAAATCATCATTGTCATTTCCATTATATATTTTTACATATTTTCTTAGTATTGCATGATTCTGATTGGTCGAATATAGTATAAATAAGCTTACACTTTCAAATATTTTTATAAAATGCCAGAAACTAAATTTTTTATAACTTTGTTGAATGAGCTGGTCTCTAATAATAGAGAAGATGATATCATTAAAAACATAAAATTCATGGTAAACCGTACCGAGAAAATCGTAGAAGACATTCCATTTGATTATGAAAAAATTCTCAATTTGCCAACATTGGAGAGAAAGAATGCATTCAAATCAATATTTAGTTACATGTTTGCTGAAAATAATAAATGGATGCGAATAATAGTAGGATTAATGTATATGAAACACATGATATTAAAATCTGGATCTGACTATGAAAATTATTTCCAATGGTCTATAGAGGTAACTTACTTTATATTGTTATTAATTTATCATTTTTTAGGTGATAGAAACAAAAATTGATCCATGGGTAGAAACAAACGGTGGATGGACAGCGATTATTCAAGTTGCCGCAGAAGCCAAACGCTCTGATATTTATATCGAAAATTGCAAATTTTTATTAAAACTATTAATTGGAGCATCTGTTTTATATTTATGTAATAAAGTTTATCATAGATTTTAATAAATATTTCTTTGTTATTATTATTATTAATAAAAAAGTAGATTTTTAAAGATTTATTGATTATTACATGTACATTCTTCATCACCACAATATTCTATAACATGGTCAATACAATTCTTAAATTTGGTAGATTCATCTTTAATAATTTCGGTAGTATCTTCAGTATCATTAATATTTTCTTCATCATTAATAATTTCAGTATCATCAATAATTTCTTCAGAATCATTAATAATTTCAGTATTAATTTCTCCATCATTAACAATTTCAGTATCGTCACTCTAACATCCAGAATTACAACATGAATCTTCTTTACTCAATGCTTCAACTAGAGTCAACATATCTCTAATTTTTACACCGGTTATTTCTTTGAGTTTATCAAACAAAAAGTTTATTAAATATTCTAAACGAAATTAATTAATTATTTTATATTTTATATTTTACCTTTTTCGGACATCATTTTAAAACTATTTTAAACTACTTATAATTTTGTTTATAGAATAACAAAGAAAATATTAATACATTTATTAAACACTAAACATTATACATTAAAATAATTGTGAAAGTCTAGAAGTAACAATTTTCCAGATTGGAGAAAGCACATCATTTTGATCAGCTTTATATCATTGGATTGCTATTGTTAAATACCAGTTTTCCTGTTCTTTGAAACCTATTTCTGTAAATGCATCATAATATCCAATATGTAAATCATAATATGTAAAGCATCATAAGAAAGCATTTTCATTGCATTTTAAATTGGAATTGATCTTTTTGAACGTATTATCAATATCCATAGGGGTGCAGATGAAGAACATGGATTAACTCAAGATAATTTCTGTAAATTGAAAAACATGAAAATAGTAAAGGTATTTGATAAAAACTGGTCAAGTCGTTTAAGGAAAGGTGATGTCATCATTATTAATGATTTGTATCAGGAAGCTAATAAAGAAAAGGATGTTAATAATTTATTCACAAAAATCAGTAGACATATTGGTGTTACTGTGATCTTTATTACTCAAAATCTATTTCATCAAGGTGACGCACATCGAACAAGGAATTTAAATGTTCAATATTTAGTTATTTTCAAGAATCCTAGAGATGCATCAGTTATTGATTTTCTTGCTCGACAAGCATACCCTAATAATCGTAATTTTCTCATCAGTGCATTTCAAGATGCTACAAAATCACCACATGGATATATATTTCTTGATTTCACACAACAATGTAATGACGATTTACGGGTAAAAACAGATATTTTCAATAAAGAAGGTGCCATGGTATATAAACAAAGTTAAAAACTTTAACATGTAAAAAATGTTTATGAAATCCAGGCTTAAAAATATCCGAAAACTTAGACAAAGTATTAAAAAGACAATAAATAAAGTTCCACCAAAAACCAGTTATACACCATATAAAAAGCTAATAACCGAGAATTACCCTGCAATGAATCTTATTTCGAAAAACATTATTAAAAAGAGTAAGAAAACAGATAAAATTGTAAAAAATCATAGGAGTTTCCCATATTTTAATGCATTGTTAAAGGCTTCGAGTATGAAAAGAATGTCTATTTTACAATCATTTCCAACTTTTGTTGTCGATGATTTACTCAAAATTCTATTAAAAGTAGTCAGAGGTAAAATTAAAATCAGTAATTCTAAAAAACTAGTACTGAATAAACATCGTAAGCCTTTGTTATCACTAGTAAATAATAAAAATCGTAAGCAAATGAGAAAAATCATATATAAACAACAAGGTGGTTTTATTGGAGCAATGTTACCATTAGCATTATCATTATTATCACAATAAACGATGGGGCAATCATTACCTAATGTTAAATTAAAATTTAAATCATCTTGTTGTAATGGAGAAGATTTGGACGAACCCAGAAGACGAAGCAGGTTTCGGTGGAGTGGCAAAGTTAAAGAAAAGAGGCCCAAAGTCGAAAAAGGAAACGCAAAAGTGGTTGTCAGATCAGCTTGCGTACAGTTTAAACAAACCAATGCGGAAAAGATTTCCAACGAGAGCTTATAAGACATTCGGAATTAATGATTTATGGCAAATGGATTTGATGGAGATGATACCGTATTCGAAGATTAACAAGGGTTATAAATATATTTTAACCTGTATTGATGTTTTCAGTCGTTTTGCTAGCGGTGTACCAACAAAGACAAAATCTGCAGAGGAAATATCTAAAGCAATTAATAATTTATTTAAAAATGGGCATCCAGACAATTTGCAAACCGATTTAGGTATTATTATTATTATTATTATTATTATTATTATTATTATTATTATTATTATTATTATTATTATTATTATTATTATTATAGGCAAGGAGTTTTACAATAGTAAAGTTATGCAAATTCTGGATCGTCTCAAAATAAATCATTATTCTGTACATTCTCAATACAAAGCCGCACATGTTGAAAGATTTAACCTGACATTGAGGGATAGATTAAAGAAATATTTCGTGCATCAAGGTAATAAAATATGGATAAATGTATTACCGAAAATACTTGTTAGTTATAATAATTCATCGCATCGATGTCTGAATGGTTTGAAACCCGTAGATATCAGCTCGAAAACATTAGCTAAATCAGTACGGTCTAAAACAGTTGCTATTACAAAACCAAAATATAAAGTTGGTGATCACGTTAGAATTAGTAAAATATCTGCTTCACCTTTCATCAAAAATTTCGATAGTAATTGGAGTGATGAGGTATTTCAAATTACTAAAATTAATACTAAACAGAGTCCTGTAATGTATGTTATTAAAGATAGTGATAACAATGTAATCCAAGGGAAATTCTATGAACATGAATTACAAGTTATTTCCAAACCTACAGTGTTCAGAATTCAGAAAATATTGAAAACTAAAATGGTGGGTAAGGATAAACAATACTATGTCAAATGTCATGGATATCAAAAACCCTCATGGATATCATCAAAAGACCTAGTAAAATGAGTTTCTATACAACTTTACCGAGCAATAGTTGCCCACTAATCCATCCGGAAAATCAAGCAAGTAAATTTATGGTTGATCTTCAAAATCCCATTTATTTACATGGAAATTGGGAAGTTGCTTTGCAAGACTTTACATTTGTGTACAATACATTCCCATTTTATAGTCATTGTAAAATCGGATTCAAGAAACGTGTACCCTAAACCTGTAGTGGTATTTTCTCAATCAATAACTTTGAACGATATTGTCATATTCCGAATCAAATTTTAGATGAAAATTGTGGTATGTTTTTCAAAGATGGATTGAATGTTAGTTGTGATTATAGTCCATTTACAATAAAGTTTGAAAGTATTGAGGATGCCAAGCGAATGGGTTGTGATAAGCTTAGCATTGTTTTTCCTGGTACTGAATACCTAATACGTTTCAAAACATTTGATGAGAAAAGTGTAACAATCGAAAACATCAAAATATCAGTATCATATATTAATGAGGTTGAAGATACATTTACATTTACTAATGATTTATATATTGAAACACTTGAAGAATTACATAAATATATTTCATTCAATTGTTTACATATATTTAAAACTATTGAATTTGTTAAAGATGGAATATGCAAATTCAGTCTGAATAATAACATTTGTGAAATTACATTTGATAAAAATTTGGCTAATACATTGGGATTAGATAAGCAAACATATAGGGCAAGTGCTTTTGGTGTACGCAAATCAAAAATAATAAAACTTCATAGGCAAATGTTCATATATACTAACATCATCGATCCTATAATTGTTGGTGATTCTTTGGTTCCTCTATTGAAATCTGTTTGGGTTGATAAACATGACCAGGATGAAGTTGTCAATATAAATATCGATAATCTCATGTACTTACCGGTATCAACATCATGTATAAACAATATAGAAATAAATATTCGTGAAGATAGCATTAAATTTATTGAATTTAGTAAAGATACAAAAACTCATTTGACATTACATTTTCGTAAATTAGATGGCCAATAACGATATTATTAGTGTGTATAGTGGTAGCCAAAGTGGTGGCGAATTACCATATTTTATTGGTAAACAGTATGGATCAGGATGGTTGAGAACAATTGGTAGATTTGCACTTCCTATTCTTAAACGCCTTGGTAGTTTTGGTATGAAAACCGCTAAAGATGTGATAATGAATGAGCAGAAAATATTACCATCGCTGAAATCAAATGCATTATCTGAGTTAGGGAAAGTTCTACCTAGAGTAGCAGGTATGTTTCAAAAACCCGAAGCACCAGCACCAGCTCAAAAACGTAAAAGACCTCATAAATATATAAACAAACGAATGAAAGGACATGGAACTATATTTCAAAAATGATTTGCGGTAAATCTGAATTGTGCTTATTTGATAGACCATCTCCCCAAGCAGTAATTGAAATGGGGGCCTTTGAAGATGTATTCCCGATAAATTCTATTATGGATAGTAGAACTGATATTGAATTTTATATTAACGGTTCCCAAACTGAATATTTAGATTTGAATGATACATTGTTAACTGTTCAGATCAAAGTTGTAGATAAAGATAGAAAACCGTTGGGTGAACCTAGTGATGTAATACCAAACAATTTCTTGTTTCATACGCTTTTTAAAGATGCAGTTCTCGGATTTAATAATATCAAGATTGAGGGTGGTAACAGTACATATATTCACAAAGCTCTAATAGAAACTATTATAAATTATAATAGCGATACTAAAAATACATGTTTAACTCCTATGGGTTATGGTAGTGATGACGATAGGAAAAAGTGGATTAAGGGTTCGAAATTATTTACCATGTGCTCATCATTACAACTCGATTTTATGGATCAACCGAAATATTTACTCCCAGGTGTTAATGTACACATTAGATTGAAAAGATCAGAGTCAACATTATCACTAACAAGTAGGCTGCACACTATAGGCTGCATGCATAAAAATCTCTCACCAATATGTGTGTATTACTAAAATGTGATTGGCTAAATCCTGAAAATATTATTCACTTTATAAACATTGACAAATTCTAAATTTGTTACAATTATTTCAAAATTTGCCAATTTCAAAAATTTTCTAATTTCAAAAAATTCGCCAAAATGAACAATAATAAAATTTTAAGAAGTCTTCTCCTGAATGAAACTGGTAAGGATTTTTAATTTTATTTTTAATTTTATTATTTATTATTTTAGACTGGTTTACATTAACTGAATTGCAAAATAAGTTAGATCTTGAAAATGATGATGATGAAGATACCGAAGAAGATGATGATGTTATGATTATCGAGAATGATGAGGATGTTATGATTATCGAAGATGGTAAATTTTAATTTTATTTTTTCTATATATTTAAAAACGGTTTAGTTAATTTGGATGCAGATGTTCCTGATGTTGTCAATGTCCCTGATGATATCAACGTTTCTGATGATGCCCCCGTTTCTGGGGAAGATATGGAGGACGTCTCTTCTATAGAGGATGATGATTCTTCGGAATCAGGGGATAAATGTTAGTTTTTTATTTATTTTTATTTTCTTTTTATTTATAGAAATTAAGTTAATGATATTTGAAGTATTATTAAAATAATACATCAAATATCAATAATTTATAATAAGGTTCTATTTATTATTTAATCTATAAGTTTTATGATAAATATATTTTTATTTTAAATTGATGAAATTTAAAGTATTATTATAATAATACTTCAAATATCATTAATTTATTATAAATTTAAAAAAATGAAACAACTATTATTACTGAAACAGATATTACCATAATAAGTTAAAATTATAAACAAATATATTGTCATAATAGTTTTTGAATTATATAGGCATTTTTATTATAGATTTTACAGTAATTGTTATTGAATTATATAGGAATTATATAGGAATTATTTTAATAGATACTTTATAAAGAAATTATTTAATAGTTTGCAGTGAGCATGCAAATATTATTAGATATTTTATATAGGTTTTATTTAATAGTTAGAATTATTAGATACTTTATATAGGTTTTGTAGATTATGAAAAGTTGTCATGAAGAAATGAAAAAATATTACCGCCATAGATGACATCTTCGACATCCCAGAGCATTAAATATAAAGAATTTTATAGGGAATATGCGGTTCATTTAAATTCTTTTAAATCTAATAAAATGTTTAAGAAAAATTAATAAAAATAACATAGATATTTTGAATATACTACAAAATAAAAATACATCAAATAAAAAGAATAAAAGACCTGCTGCACATATTAAAATTAATATCCCTAATAAAATAATTAAAAAAGAAGTCATCAAAATCAGTGATGATGATGACTCTAATATTATAAATAATGTAAATAATGAAAATAATGTAAATAATATACCTATTATAAATAATGTAAATATTATACCAGATATAAATATTGAAAATATTATAAATAGTATACCTATTATAAATAATATATCTATTATAATTAATGAAAATACTATACCTACTATAAATAATGAAAATATTTATAAGTAATATACCTATTATAAATAATGTAAATATTATAAGTAATATACCTATTATAAATAATGTAAATATCATACCAGATATAAATAATGAAAATAATAATAATATTATCCAATTCGGAGGTTCTGTATTAGAGAATGAGCCGAACATTTCAGTAAATTTAAATGGCACTATCAAAACTTTACGTTTTGATATATCTAACGCGCAACTAATTACAATAACTTTAACTGAGCGAATCAGTAATAAATTAATTTTAGAAATAAATAAAATGGGGAACGTTAAAATTCAATTTGCAATATTAATTAAATTTGAAAAAGATGATGAGATCCGTGACAATTATTTTTCGAATAATGCGGAGACATTTTCGGATAACGTTTTAAGCGAAGGGGTTAATAAGCTTAATGAAAAAATAGAACAATTCACCCATTTAGGCAGTGGATGGCGTGTTATTAATATTATGGAAATTCACTTTATTTTAACAAAATATGCTCCTATTAATCGTCTGTCTGGACATAAATATATTAAAACCCCTTCTGCATTGAAAAATAAAGGAGCTATAGTAAATATAAAAAACAATGACGACAAGTGCTTCCTTTACTCTATTCTTTATTTATTAAAGAAAGATATAATTGGTGAAAACCCCCAAAGAGTCTCTAAATATACAGAGTTTTTAGACGAATTAGAATACGATGAGATCACGGATTGTCCCATGAAATTAATAAACATCTCAAAGTTCGAAAAGAAAAATTCGACTTTAAAATTAACAATAAATGTGTTTTCGTACACACCAACTGTTATAATTGATGAGGTTCCAGATAATTATGTCTTTCACCATCCTCATTTAAGTTTGATCCATAGAAGCAAAGTCACTGACGGAAACCCTATTTATTTATTATTACTTGAAAATAAGGATAGATATCATTATACCGCAGTGACCAATATTGATAGGTTAATGAATTGCCATCAAACCCCTGACTATAACATTCAAATTAGATGCCGTTTGTGTCCACATTACCTCCTGGTGATAGACATCATCAAATTCATATGCCTATTGCAGAAGGCCTTTTATTAATTAATAATTACACTAACACAAAATCATATTATTACTTTTATGGTCTTGATTGCATTCCTGATTTTCTTAAGAAAATTGAGGAAATTGCAACTGAAATTGTTATTCCGTACTGTGATTCGGAAGGAGATAAATTGATAGAGCCTATGTCTTTCAGTGAGGTTCGACAGTTTAAATCTTGTCGAACCTGTTATTTATGTAAAAAACCGATTGTACATTCGGTTAGAGATCATTGCCATTTTACTGGTAATTATCTAGGGGCAGCTTGCCGAAAATTTAATATAGCTCGTAGGATTTATCGATTACTACCTATAGTCTTTCATAATTTAAAAGGGTATGACCTTCACCATATTTTAAAATATGGTCTCGATCGCTTTCCTTCATGGAATTTAGATATCATACCGACCTCTACAGAAAAATTTATTACGTCAATTGTTCACATTAACAAATTGGCTGTTCGCTTTATCGACAGTATGCAATTTGTTAATTGTTCGTTAGCTAAGGCTGTGAAAACGCTAACTTCTCTTCCATTGACTTCGTCTGTCTTTCAAGGTTCTATAGTCGACTGTAAAGGTATTTTTCCGTATAATTTTGCTGTTTCTGAGGAAGTTCTTGAGACTAATTATGAGTTGCCTCCAATTCGGGAGGGCGTAAGTGAAGATGAGTACGATAGGGCACAACTAATCTGGACGCAGCAAAACTGTAGGACTTTGCGTGATTATATGTTAATTTACCTTAAACTTGACGTATTCCTCCTTGCGGACTATTTTCAACAATTCCGTGCCAAGGCTATTGTTTACAATGGTCTTGAACCTCTAAACTTTTATGGCATTCCGGGTATGTCATGGGCTTCAGCGCTTATGACATTAACGGAACCCATTGAACTTTTACAGGACATGGAAATGTTCAATTTTTACGAAGGTGGAATACGGAGTGGGTTAACATTTGTTAACAAACATTACGTTGCTGCTTCGGAGGATACAGAATTATTGTACATAGATATAAATAATCTGTATGGTTGGGCTCTCAGCGAAAGTCTTCCTTACGCTGATTTTACTTGGGTGTATGATGGTTTGGATGAGGTTTTGAGTGAATGTGCGAATGTTGTGGATATTGAAATCCTTCCATATGGATATACTATGGAAGTTGATATCGAGATTCCAGATAATTTACATGATTTTTTAAATGACTTTCCGATTGGACAGGAAAAGACGTGCCCACCAAATTCAAAAGTTGAGAAGTTAATGCTAACGCATTATCCTAAGAAGAACTATGTTTTTCATTGGAGGCTTCTCAGGCTTTATCTTTCTCTCGGGGCTAAGGTTACACATATACATAGAGCTATTAAATACAAGCAAGCTCCTATTTTTAAACATTATATCGATAAAAACACTAACTTGCGTGCAAATGCAGTTAGTGAATTATATAGAGATTTATTTAAATTGTATAACAACAGTCTGTATGGTAAATCCTTTGAGAACCTTAAAAAGAGGATGAATTTGCGATTATGTAATTCAGCTGAAAATTTAATTACATATTCGTCAAAACCGGCATTTAGAAAAACAATAGAGATTACTGATGATCTTTTTGCCGCTCATCTTAATAAGGACTCAATATGTTTGGATAGATCTAGTTATATCGGTCAATCAGTTCTAGATTTATCCAAACTATGGATGTACCAGTTACAGTATGTTGAGTTACAAAAATATCGTGATTTTTATAATTGTGATATCAATCTAGTAGCGGGTGATACAGACAGCTTCTTTTTGGAGATAAAAAATTTAAAATTAGAAATTTTAATAAAAGCGATGATTTCGGATGACCTATTAGACACATCAAATTATGATCCTTCTCATCCTTTATATTCTAGACGACTTGACTCGGTTATAGGCAAGTTCAAGGATGAGAGTAAAGGGTTAGGATATATCGAGTGGGTTTTCTTGCGCCCTAAATGTTAAAGCTTGCTAGGAAATAAATCAACAATGCGAGCTAAGGGTGTAAACGTTTTTATAAGTAATAATAGAATAATAAAAAGTAATAATAATATTAATTATAATAAAAGTTTTTATAAGTAATAATAGAATAAAAAAAGTAATAATAATAATAATATTAATAATAATATTAATATTAATAAAATCTTTTAATAGAAAAAATTTGTAACAATAATAATAATATTAATAAATAAAACTTGTAATAAAAATTTTAAAAAAAATTAATAATATTTATAAAATAATAATAATAATAATAATAATAATATTAATAATAACTAAAACTTGTAATAATAATAATAATAATTATAATAATAATAAATAAAACTTGTAATAAAAATTAAAACATGAAATAATAATATTAATAAAAATAATAATATTAATAATAATAATAATATTTGTTAAATAATAATAATAATATTTATAAAATAATAATAAATGTAATAATAATAAATTTACAAAATATATACTACTTATAAAAAATAAGTAGTAAATTAAAATTCAAAAATGTTTGAAAATAATATGACCTTGAGAAATTTTGAATGACCTTGAAAAAATTTGACTCATCAGATGACCTTGACCTAGTTTTGAATGATATAGTTTTCATGAATTATATATCTAATCGAAGTTCAATTGAAGAATTTATTGAGAATTTGACGTAAACTCTTAAGAGAACTGCATCACTTTTAGAGAGAGTATTCCAACATATGAATATTTCAGAGTTTTATATATAATTGAAAGGTTCGATTTATCACTATGGATTGGGATTTTGATCAATTCTAGTATGCTTTACAAGTTTGAATATCGAGTTTAGATGTAGTAAGTTACTAAGGGAAATATTGAGTGAGAAATTTATTCGATTTATTATGACGTAATAATAATTTGTATATCATTTTATACAGTGTTAAAAGAAATTAATCAAAGGTAAATATTGAGTAGAAATAATCATTCAATGTTAGATTTTACATGAAAGTTATCAGTAATATATCAATTTTAAGGGATAAATTATGGCTAAATATTGAGTATGTGTAGATAAATATATGGTTTTAATGATCAGTAATATATCAATTTTAATGGAAAAATTATGGCTAAATATTGAGTTTGTATCGATAAATATAGGGTTTTTAATGATCAGTAATATATCGATTTAAAGTAGATATTTTCGCTAAATATTGAGTATGTGCAGAGAAATGTATGGTTTTAATGCTCAGTAATATATCAATTTTAAGGAGAATATTATGGTTAAATATTAAGTATGTACAGATAAAAGTAGAGTTTTACGTGAAATGATCGGTAATTTACCAAATAAATGTGATAAGTTTAATAATTGGTTACGATTGAGGAGTCTTAATCAAATATTTGTTGGGATATTAGGGTCTTACTATTGCATGTAAGAGAAATTCATTAAAGATTCTTACTGCATTTTAATAAATCTAGCTATTGCAGGATTTATGTAAACAAATTTCAATGTGGTAATTCATTAAATTACAGTAACTTTAGGGGTTAAATCCAATGTAAAGTAGAGAAATCAATAATTAGCTTTATATGTAGAATTATTGTCAGTAAATTGTAGCTTATTAATGCAATCTTTACTGGTAACATGATAGATTTTAGGTGAATCGAAGATAAATTCAAAGATTGAGTAGATTTATCCTTTTTGTCGATGATTTGTGGTATTTATTGATACTATAATAGAAATATATTAAAATTTTATCGAAGATTTTAAGGTGGTTGGATATCCATTTGGACATTAAAGTATATCAATTTTTATTAATATGCTAACAAATATTGTTTTTCTTATACTGTTAAATTCATTTCGTATTGAAGAAAAGTATGTGTAGTTCAATAAATTGTTAAACTTTTAATAGGGATAATTAGTATATATTTTTATAGGAAATAGTTCTTCTCTTTTGGAAAAAATTAAAAATTACATTCAATGAAATGAAACATTCAAAAGTTCAATTTGAAGTCCAAGTAGAATTTGAAAAAGATGGGGAACTCAAAGTAGATAGTATATCAAATCACGCTGCTTCAGTGACTACAACTTTTCTTGACATTGGTACAAAGAAAATAAATGAAAAGATTGTTGAATGAACAGAAGTAGTTTGAAAATAAACCGAATATTAGAAGTAAATTTCAAGGTAACCAAAGTTTCTAATATATCTAGGTTATCTGGACATTGTTATATTCCAACACCTAAAGCTCTAATATGTAAAAAGGTAATAGTTAACGTACAAAATACCAATAATTTATGTTTCATATATAGTGTTTTGGCTGTATTGAAATCTGATAAAATCAAGAAAGATAGACCAAGAAAATATTTACCGTATACGATCCTAACGATATGACAATGAAACTGTGTGATATCCCAACTTTTGTGAAGAAATATCCTGGTTTAGCAATTAATGTAATGATTTAACGAAAATTTTGAGGATAGAGAAGAACTTATAACGAAGCATCCATATTTAAATATAATTTACCGAACAAAAGTAACTGGATTGGATTAAATTTATTTATTATTGATAAAGGAGGGTGAAAAATATCATTATACAGCAGTAACTAATTTACAATCCTTGATGAATTGTCATAAAAATAATGATTGTAATGTTCGAATTTGTTGCAAATGGTGTGAAAATTGTTTAAATGGATTTCGTAAGCCAAAATCCTTTGAAAAACACCAATTATGTAAGAAAAATCAGTTGGGTACTACGCTATATACATTACCAAAAGATAAATATTTGGAGTTTAAAAACGATAACACCTAGTTTCGTTATCTATTTTACCAAAAGATAACATTTTCAAAAACATTTGCCAATTTCTGATGGATTCTTATTAATCAACAACTTCACTGATATGACAAGTTACCATCATTTCATTAGTTAAAACTATGAATTTTGAAGAATATTCATTTGATAATTGTGAATATTGTGTAATAAGAACATAGTAAATAAGGTTAGACCATTTTACAGGAAAATGTATTGGTCCAGCATGTAAAAGTTGTAATGTTAATAGGAGCATCAAAGAATTATTACTTGTAGTGTTTTACAATGCATATAATTAGATTCAGATAAATTTTAAATAAGTCGGTGATTAGCAACAAGTTCAACATTATAATAATTTTAAATGACTTTTGTTGATTTATTTAAAAAGATTAATGAAATTATGTTCGATTGAATAGCAAGATTTCCTATCAATGCGGTACCAATAATATTTAGAAAATAATTTGAACATTAAAATTTGAATTAATTTGAGTCGTTATCATTGGTAATAAATAGAATTAACCAATCAAAATCAAGTATTCTATAATTTCATTTTCAAATTATTATTTTCATTAAAATTTTAATTGATAAATTTATTAGTTTTTTCAACAACCGGTTTTAGTTAAATAATAATAAGTTTATTGAAAAATAGTTTGTATGTTTTCAAATTATTTTCAAGAAAACTGTAATAATTTTAATATATTTATTAGTATTTTGAGTTTAGCGATTAAATTTATCGCAAAATAATGTCGTTATCAAAAGTAGCAGCCAATCAAAATCAAGTATTTTGTTTCTACTTTTTCAAATTATTTTCAAGAAAACTGTAATAATTTTAATATATTTATTAGTATTTTGAGTTTAGCGATTAAATTTATCGCAAAATAATGTCGTTGTCAATAGTAACAGCCAATCAAAATAAAGTATGTGGTTTCTACTTTTTCAAAATTAATTTAAAGAAAAGTTATTGAAATATGATTTTTATGTTGTTTCAAGAATAACTTTCTATTAAAAAATAAGTTCAGTCAATAATATTTCTAATTAACAATTGCATTTAATCAATCAATAATTTTACGAGTTTATTGACGATTAACAAATTTATATACTTTTTAATTTCAATAGAGATTTCAATTTAATATTCAAATATTTATTCATATTTTCAAACCATTTTTAACAGGTACTTAAAAATTGTCAACGATTTTTAAATATATGTATGCTTTTATCAACTACTCTTTATTAAAGACATGTGTTCACTTGGTATTTAGTCATTATTGGTTTACATAATGTTATAACTTTTAATCACATAGGGTTAAAAGTTATATTTCATCTTTTAGGGTTAAAAGTTATCTTTCGTTATTTAGGGTTAAAATTCTTAACCTTTTAAATAACTTTATAACGAACCATGTAATAGTTTATCCATAAATTTATCGAAAAGTATTATAATATACATAGTTTGAATCATAAATTATTGAAATATTTAATAGGTATCACCTGATGAATTTTTTAATGGTTATTTAATCAGTTTTGGCTACATAAAGCTTTAATGTCCGAAATTATCGGTTACTTTCATTTGTAAACCCAGTGACTTATTTTCATAAAAACACAACGAATTTAGTTGATGGTATCGCTAATAATTTATAGAGTCGAATGAACTTGTAAATTAGTATCCGACTAACAACGTGAATTATTATCAAAATATTGAATTTTCATTAGAAACAGTATATTTGCTATAAATTTATAGAATTTGGTTAAGTATTTACATGTAAATAATCCTATTAATTATTTTCATAAACTAATCCAATGTTTAAATCCTATCTTGAATGAGTTATTTTCAAAATTCTTACATCAGTGGTGTCGGTAATAATTCGTTGAGGGTTCAACTCCTATCGTGGGCGAATTATTTTTTATTTTAATAATTAAATTTTTTAATAGAAAATAAATATATATATATTATTTGCTGTAAATTTAAAATTTTATAGAAATTGGTAAAGTAAATCTGGCATAATTTTTTATATTTAGTTGAAATTTTAAACTTGTTGAATTATTTTCTTAAAATTTTGTAAATCCAGTGATAAAATTTAAGTTTTGAGTGACTTTTAATTAAATAAACTATCAATATAGTGCTTTTAAACTTAAATTTTCATGAAAATTATTAAAGTTTTATGATTATTTTGATAAAATTGTTATGTAATATACTACTAACAAAATAGTCAGTAAGCTAAATAATTTAGAATTGAACATTTATTTTTAAGACGAGTTTGATCTTAATTTATTATGTTTAATGATTATTTTATAATTTTTTATGTAATAATATAATTAACAATTGAAAATTTCATGTAAATATAATTTTTTAATATATCACATGTAAGTAACATGAATCAATGAGGTAAACGAAACTCATACGTTTATATGAAGTAAAAAGTATAATAATAATACCAATAGTACTAGTGAGTGATTTTGTTAAGTCTACGACTTAGTTGGGCGCTGATGGGTATTGATGGGTACTGATGGGTACTGATGGGTGCTGATGGGTACTGATCGGTGCGGATCGGTGCGGATCGGTGCGGATCGGTGCGGATCGGTGCGGATCGGTGCGGATCGGTGCGGATCGGTGCGGATCGGTGCGGATCGGTGCGGATCGGTGCGGATCGGTGCGGATCGGTGCGGATCGGTGCGGATCGGTGCGGATGGGTACGGATCGGTGCGGATCGGTGCGGATGGGTACGGATCGGTGCGGATCGGTGCGGATCGGTGCGGATGGGTACGGATCGGTGCGGATCGGTGCGGATCGGTGCGGATCGGTGTGGATGGGTACGGATCGGTGCGGATCGGTGCGGATCGGTGCGGATCGGTGTGGATGGGTGCGGATCGTAGGTTGGTATGTGTGTGTGAAATGTTTAAGATTGTAGGTGTGTGGAAGGTTCTAGAATGTAGGTGTGTGGAAGGTTCTAGAAGGTAGGTGTGTGGAAGTTGGTAGGTGTGTGGAAGTTGGTAGGTGTGTGGAAGGTTCTAGAAGGTAGGTGTGTTGGTCCACAACTACGTGATATAATAACAGTTAGGTAACTAGTCTCCGAGTAGTGACCAGTGACTTAATAAGTGTGACCAGTGACATAATAAGTGTGCACTGACCAGTGGTCAAGTGATGTAATCATGAGGTCACTGACCAAAGGTCAATTACTAGGTAGCAACTAGTGGACAAAGGTCAATCTCCAGGTAGCAACAGCGCGTGCAGAGGTCAAATGTTACGTAATAATTACGTAAGCTAGTGGGGGGGTTGTATCTGACGGGCTCACATCCTACTACTGCCGGATATTGTTCGTCTTTTCGATCATCGGTCAATGGTAATCGCTGGTTGAAATCTGTTAGTAGGCGTGAAGTAAATTCGATCAAAGTCATTGGATGAATATCGCAGAAATTATGGAGTTTAGTAAGCTTGCCTAATTTTGATCGTTTGATTTAGTCAATGATAAATTTTATTCGGCATGAAAATCGAAACTAACTGAGGTGAAATAATTGTTGTTAATTATTTTTAAAGTATATGGGGTTTAGAGACCAGTAGGATATGGTTATGATTAGGTTTGGAAATGAATTTGTAGGGATCTTTTCTCCAATCCGCTGAATACTGATATTTACGGAATTACAACTTTAACTTCTCAATTCAATAATAATTTCCCTAGTTTTGATGTTCCTGGTAACATTAACGATGATATGAAAGCTCTTTCCGCTACACTTTAGTGATGTTTATATTTATGTTATCTATTAACAGATTTGGATGAATTTTCATGGTCAAAATCATTAATTAGTATCTAGTAATATGTATACTTTTAGCTATTGATTTTTAACCCCTTCCTAGCGAAATATTTATGAATATTATGAAAATCTTTACCACGATTCTAATTTTGAGTTGGTGAACAGGAACTTTATACGGGATGGTTAATTTCTGGATCATGAAAACTGATGGGCCTTTGTCTTCTTGGTTGTACAGGTGATAAATGGTATTCAACTTTATAAAATTTCTATTCAGATTTTTAGGAATGTCTCTTTCGGTTGCTTCACTAGTGGCGAAGATTTGGAAATTATATTCCTTAGGCATTCGGGACGTACTGGTGGCTTCTATTAATAATAGGTAGGGTTTCGTAATTCAGTTCTGTTACTGAGTTCTTAGTACCTTTAGGGATTTTTAATAAAGGAAAAATTATTTAACTTCAACCTGTGGGAATCAAATGAAAATCTCACTATTCGTCCTGAACTTTCCGTGGATTTTAATAACGGATTATATTCCATAACTACGTGGGTTGTTCTTGCGGATTTGGATATATATTACCTCTGTTAGTTAAAGCTAGTTTAATTCGAATTTTCTATGGCTACTAATTGGATTATGCCCCTTGGGTGGCAATTAATATGTTGTAATTAATTACGATGGTTTCGTTTTTACTCTTTTATAGTCTATTTTTGGATCTACAGTTTATTTGAGTTCGTAGGATCAACTTGGGATTATTAATGGTCAAACGTTTAGAGTGGTCGTTCAATATTTATGACTATCAATTAAATTATTACCCATCGTTTGCAATTTATGATTATCTGGATTTATAGTATTAGTTAAATTTACAATTAATTTCAAGAGTTATAACAACGATTCCATTTTTCGATTACCCGTCACGTTTCCCTTAGTTGACCTTAGGCGCGTTGTATTCATATTATATTTAATGAGTGCCCACTGGACTACTCGGTGTGGTAATTTTGAGCCGTATGTAGAATAATTTAGCTCGATTTTAAAGAAATCGAGAAACGAGGAAGTAACCAAAAGACCACTTCCTTATTTCTCCTTTCTTCTATACGGAATAATATTGACGTTCCGATCCCTGCGTTCCGCACGCCGGGTCTTCACGGGTACAGATCATCGGCGATATTCCACGCACTTACACGAATCTGAATAGTATGTATGATTTTACTGACTTGTGATGTGTTTTGGCTGTGGGCCGGAAAAATTTCGACAATTAACAATTAATGAAAACAAAAGGATTTTATGCATTATAAATATTTTATTAATAATAAAAATAATATAACAATTACTTGTCCATAACGAAAATCATACAAAATACTACTCTCCCCACGCCGACATCCAAGCAGAGCTCTACCGAGGTTGCGAGGACGCGACGTGGAAAGAGTTTCCAAATAAAACTCTCACTTACCTAAAAATATATTTTTAAAAAGCTGTTTTATTAGTAAAACGATATAAAACGATTTAAAACGATTAAAATTGTGTAAAAATGAATCGGTATATATACCTATTTTTTGTCCTTAACCTTGCGTGTTCTTTTTGATTTAGTAAAACAAAATTCGACCTTGGTATTTTCTAGTGTATTCTACTCTTAATTTTTATTATTTTTTAATTTCATTTGATAATTTTTTATTTGAAATTTTTATTGAATTATATCTAATTCAAATTCTTTGATTTTAATTTCATTTTCATGAAATTTTCATTTTTTGTTAAATTATAAAATTTCGGTCGAATTTGTTGGGTTTTCGTGTTATGTTTATATTTATATCGTGCGTATCTTGTTGCTTTTTTGTTATTATTTTAATTTATTTTTATGTTTATTATTTTATATGTAATTGTTTTTATCTCATATTTTGATAGGGTTAATTGATGTTTTCATAGGTTTTGAATTTAAAGCTGCATGTTATATTCGCATGTGTGTTACCGATTCATTTAAACATTCACAAGGCCGTTTGTGTTCTGGCCCAACACTATTGTCTAATTTTATGATCTTTCAATATTTCATCTAAATATTACAATTTATTTTAGTAAATATTGCATTTATTCGTTGAGAATATATATATATATATATATATATATTATATATATATATAGAAGTGTGTGTGTGTGTGTGGAAGAGAGAGAGATGAGATATATAACAATTTAATTTTATAATCCCTTCGACTAAACAACTATTTTCATTTTTCTAATCATGGTGATTAATGATGTGAACAACTTTTTTTTTATTAATTATTTGGGTAATCTAAATATTTTACTTTAACTCTTCAAGGGATCTTTTGTTATATTTGGGTTTATTTTAACAACACCCACCTATTTACAACATTCTCCTTGAAATGTAATAATATTTTCATAATGTATTCAATTAATTCATTTTTAATTAATTTTGTACAGCTCTAACATGAGACAATGGGGTATTTATATCTTCCCAATTAAAATAATTATATTTATACTTATAATTATATTAATAATATAATAAAATTGAGCTATCGTATTATTGAAAAATATTCTGAAATAAGAAATGAAATCAAATTCATTATAGAACTACAGCATGTATGATATAATTATTAAATTAAAAAAATTTGTTAAAAAATATTTCCTTACTTTGTTTTAAGAAATTTGAAAACAGAAATTTATTTTTAAAATATAACGGAATCTACTGAGTAGAAATTTATTAATGATTATTATAACTATTTTTAATTAATTACTTGTGTTTTATGTTAATAGAAGTAATAAAAAAATAATAAATTATAATAAGACATAAATTAAATATTTAATTAGCAGTTTATTAAAAACGTGTTAATTGGTATTAATGCATAATAATCGAAAATAAAAATACATTTATTTATTGGATGTGCTATAATTAAATTTATTTTTGATTTATATTTAATTAAAAAATAACGCCAATAAAAAACTTTTCGTACGATATATTTCGACAGCATAACTGTCATCTTCAGGTACACAAAACCAACTAAAAATATTATGAATTAACATTTAATTTAAACAAATTATTTTTTATTAATTTAATTTTGTAATAAATAAATATTTTAAAAATATATTCAAGTAATTTTTAACTAATTTAAAATTTTACTTATATACATATTATATTTTTTTTAAAAATTGTGTAATTTAAAAATTCAATTATTTTAATAATATTAAAAAAAGTTTTTTTAAAAAAACAATACATAAAAATGATTTAACATACTTAAAATATTTAAAAACATAAAAACATTCGTAGTCACAGCACTTTGCACATTAATCTTTGGATCCAATGACCTTATCAGCAATGCTTCACATATCACGCGTTCCCAATAATTATTAAAACTTTTCAACAAAATTCTAAAATCAGACATTCCTATTTCACTTTTACAGCCTCTATTGTGCTCACTAATATTGGTCAATCCTTCAATCGACAATGCTCTAGAACTCGAGTACAGAGATAACGAGAAGTCTCTCCAATGTATGTGGCATTACACCCATTACATGTAAATTGATAAACGAGATCAGAACACAATCCAACCGGAGTTTTTGATTTATTAATAAACATATTGCGTACCTTACACGAATTATACTCTAAATTTCATATCTATTTACTTAACTTCCTTTTATAATTTGTAAAACCTTCAGAGTACGGCAATACTAACACATATATAGGCTTAATTTTTTTATATCCATTTTTACTATTATTTAGATTAACACTCAATTCACACTCATTCACTATTCATACTCAAATTTACAGTATTCTACACACTAAATTTAGAAATCCCAAATATTTTCCTCAAATTAATCAATTTTTTAATATGAGCATCCTCTTTAGATTTTATTTACACAATCGAATTTTTGATACATCATTCTACACATACATGTAAAAAACTTCAATAAAAGTTTTTGCCAAAGTTCATATATCCGTGGGAAACATAAAAATTTAAAATAATATTAGATGGATGTGCGTGGAAGAAAATTTTATATAAAAAAAATCTATAACTATAGATGGCACTTCTGAAATGAAAAAAAGTAGGGTGGATAGTAAAATGCCATCAGCAGCTTTGTTATGCTCATGGTATTCAATTGGCGGTTCTAGGCATGTTGTACTGTAAGAATAATTATAAACAAAATATTAAAAAATTGAATCTAACAGAGAAAGAGAAATAAATAGCGATGGTGATGTGGAATCGGATGTTGAGGAAAATGATGTTGATAGATTTGAGATTTCTCACAGTAGTGATAATTCTATGAACTTGAAAGCAGAAATTTTCGACCACTTAAAAGTAAAGTAATACAGGAAGTGAATATTTTTCGACGTTCTCCAACAAAAATTGACAATGTACTTCAAAAATACGTTAAATCTGAGTTTAAAAAAGAAATTTCGCTGATTCTCGATACAAAAACTAGATGGAACGGTTTAATTTTTCTGCTGCAGCGCTTTTGGGAACTAAGAACTTGCATTTTTAAATCTTTAATAGACTTAGGTTTCACTATATCATTTGAAGAGGCAGAAATGGATATTATTTCTGGTATTATTTCAACATTGCTGCCAATAACATTAGCAGTGGAATCATTGTGTCGTCGAGATGCGACTCTCCTCTCTGCAGATGTCATTATTGTATTTCTGATTAATAATTTAGGCAGTGGATAATTAAGCGGTGAATCTAAAAAAGAACAAGAAATAGACCATCAAATTATAACAAAAAAAATCAGGCAATTTGGACAACACTATTAAAAAAGAAATGGCTATTTTCGAAGAAGAAGGATGTCGGGGAATAAATTTGCAAAAAAATATATGAATATTTGAACACTATTCCGCCAACCAGCGTAGAAGCTGAAAGTGTGTTTTCCTCATCTGGAAAAACTTGTTCCAAAATC
Organism: Schmidtea mediterranea; assembly: GCA_022537955.1. Taxonomy (NCBI): domain Eukaryota; kingdom Metazoa; phylum Platyhelminthes; order Tricladida; family Dugesiidae; genus Schmidtea; species Schmidtea mediterranea. The sequence goes on from CM039679.1 coordinate 129,658,157, forward strand.
AGGTCTTCTCCTAGTGATGATTCCCTGGACACACTTTGCTTTTTACGAAGTTATTTCCACTCTAAGTAAAATTGATTGTTTTACGTATTATTGTTTTATTTTTTCGCCAATGAATTATATTATAATTGTTTTTGTTTTTGCATTAATTAAAATAAAATATCAATTTATACAATTTCTTTTTAATTTTTAAATAAATCGCCAGTACCGGTATTTATTTAACCTCTTAAGTATCTATGACGGATGTATTCGTCATCAAAGAAAATTACCTAAATTGACAAAATGTTAAAAATATATCATAAATGTTACTTTTGTTAACATATTATCTTAATAAATATTATCCAATAAGATATTATTTTATTTTTGTAACACTATGCCCAAGACTTATATATACGCTAGCGGATAACAAAACTCACCACTGAGGAGCGCATTTCGTTTGACGAAATAAACCACTTAAGAGGTTAAATAAAATACCGAAAATCGGTATTGGTCATTGTCTCAAGTATTGCAGGCCCTACTATAGAGATACCTACTATAGGGATAAATTAAAAAAATAGTAACAAATTGATATAGAATAATAATGGAAAAACAAAAGAAATGGTAGTAAGTAATAATACTGAAAGAAGATTTGTAAAATAAGAATTCGGTATTAAGTTTGGAAATTTATATAACGTTGAGAGTTTGTTGATTTGATACCCAAAAAAAAGCAATAGGAGTAAGAGAGTGGACTATTAAAACTTTTTTTAAAATTGTTAAAGTTTATTAACTCTTTTATTCATATAGTAAAATAATGGAAACCAGAAACTAACAAAATATCTCAATTTCTTCATTTTATTCGTGAAACCTTTAATAGTCTAGGAGCTAGTCAAGAATCCTGAATTTCACACATGTGGAAATATTTTTATCCTTTAATTATCAAGGTATTAGACGAGCTCCCAAAATAAAATGAAACCGCAAATATTCCTACGGCTTGGGAGTTATTTGACGAATTTGGAATAAAATTGGGAATATAATAAAACAAAATTATCAGTCAAGAAGAAACAAAAACAACAAAGCGGATTTCATAATCTATTCGATTAATATCCCCCCCATTCAGCTAAACAAATTTATCTTTTATTAAATAATCAACTTGATACAATGAATCGAACAAATATAATTTAATTGAGAATATTAATGATAAATGACAATGGATTTTCATTGAGGAAAACATTTTTCATTAAAAATAAAATATAATTTAATTGTATCAATATCAAAAACTTATTTTAATAATTTAGTTCGCATGGAATTAATTTAAAATTTTAGAAAATAATAATATAAAATTAAAAATTGAAACAATTATTTTTATTATTATTATTATTATTGCCGTAAAATCCCAACTATAACTCATGAGTTATCTAAACAAAAGTGAAAATTTTATGAAAATATAAAATAAAAGTTAAACTTTGAAAGCTGCAACTTTTTCTTGGGAAATTGTGAAATATTGTAAAAACGGAAAACCAGGAGATTTCCATCTACCGGGTTATAGTTAACCGGGAGACGGGAGATTAATGTGAATTCTGGGAGACTCCCGGCAAAAACGGGAGAGTTGGTAAGCCTTGACCCTACCTTGGCTCAACATATCATTTTAATTCGACCCATATAAATATACAATTTTAATATTCAATTACAAGTCAATATTTATTTATAATTTATAAAAATCTCAATCAGGTATGTATATATTAAGGAAACCAGTTTACTTCTGATGGGTTGGGTGGTATCAAAACCATTAAAACAAAATGTGTCTGGAAGTAAAGGACCTCAAGACACTTTTGATTATGAAAATGTTGGTTCCACAATTCCAATAGAATACTTTGATGGGAGTGTGAAAGAAAACAATATTTCTTTAGAATGTAAATTGGATACCCCTCCTTGCATGCCAAGAGGCTCTTGTGACATTTTGATAATAGATCATGAAATGGAATTTTTCAGTGTTTCTAACACAATCAAATCTCCTATTGTTCGTGCAGAATCGCTGTTTTCTATACCTTTTGCGTTGGACGACCATGTTGAATTAAGTAGCAAATCTGTTGAAGGAAGTCATACAAATTTTGCGTTGAGCACTACGAGCAAAATCATGATGTGCCCATCTGAAAAATCAAAATCATCAAAATTAGAAAGAGTCCCCAAAAATAATGAAAATAGACCGAAATCGTTTTCGAAGAGTAAAAAGTCTAAACAGGTAAACCATATTAAAAAGGAAAAGAAAAATAAGATTATTTCATCCAAAACCTTTTCACAAAAACCCAATTTGAATATACTGAAATGCAATAAAGGGTCTGCCAATGAGTCGTGTCGGTTGCCTTTAACAAAACAGAAATTTGATTTGTCGAAGCCTATTAAAACGGTTGAAATGTTGATTTCCAAAAGAAATACAATTGGTAGGAATTCTAACCCAATTCTTCCTTCGTTGAAGGTGATGTCGGCAAAAGATTCTCGAAAAAAAACACCAAATAATTCCGAAAAGAAAACAACCATTCAAAAGAAAAAGACAGCGAAAATAAGTAATAATTTGATGTCACTAAATTTAGAAAAGATTAAAATGAAAGATGAAGAAGTTTATAGAAATGCTAGTCCAGGTACAGTTGAGGAAGGAGAAAAGCAATTGTTCACTAACAATTTTGAAATAAAAGAAACTGGCTTTGAAAAGGAAATACCTTATCTCCCTTCTTTTATTGAAAAAAAGCGACCAGCAACGGCTTTTTCATCGTCAAATAATACTCGAGAAAGCTTCGATGTTATCATTGAAGATTTCAACCGAAAATTAGAAAAGATAATCAAAGAAAACCACATGATGAATTGTCTGTGTGAAAATTGTAACAAAGAAACGAACACAAAAAATAAAACTACAGCCGGAAAAATAACTTTCTTTTTTCTTAAAAAGTACGGAAATTTCGGAAAATTCATTTTGGCAAGACTTAATGAATTTTTAGACAATGTCTACGAGATCAGTCCAAATCCAACAGACTCTACCAATTGTCGGACCCCGATTGGTAACAGTTTCCCTCTTCCATGTAATAGAAAAGACATCGGATATGAAGGAGACTTGAAACCGTACAGTTCTTTTCTCAAAGAGGATTTTATTCCGAAATCAAAAAATTCCAAATCTAAGCTACCAAAATTAATTTTGAACAGTGATAAATTTCATTATCAAAATACAAACAATGAAACCAAAAATGTGAAAAATAGAAAATTCCAAAATCAAAACAGTGATGAAAAACCGGAAAAATTGTGTGAACTCAGGCCCATTCTCCCTCCTCTGAAGCCGGCATCTTCGATAATGAATTTTTCCAAGAGTTCCAATTCAGACAAAAACAATTTGATTTATCAAACGTTGGATTTAAACTCGGAACACAGTATCAGTGGTTTGCTAAACATATTATATGATGAAAATATCGTCCAATCGTGTGTCAGTGGTTCCGGGCAAACCGGAAATGGAATTTCCACTGTCGGATTTGTTCAATCAAGTGAAGAAGAGATTACTGTGATGGCGAATAAAATAATCGATGATTTGTGGAAAAGCACTTTTTTCACTGGATGTCGAACGAAATCGATTATTAGCGATTGATTTCTGTACCAACAAAAACACCTATTTACGATTAACCATTTGTATTTATTAGTAAATTGTGATTTTAAATTTTGATAGGGTACATAAATATTTGCTGTGGTATTTGGCAGTTTATTTATGTTTGTGAGATTATTAAAATTGTTATTTATTGATAGAGTTTGGAATACCATAGTTACCAATACCGGGGTTGGGGTTAGGTCGGTTAAAATAGTTATATAATAGTTAATAATTATAGTATAAAAATGTGTAAATATTAAAAATTACTAAAAATAGAAAATAATTAAAAATAATATTTTAAAATTACTAATAATTTAAATTTAACTAAAAATATTAAATACATAATTACTATAAATAAATATTAATTAATTAAATGTAATATAAATAGGTGAATATGTTTTAGAGGAAGACAGCATTATAATAGACTTAAATTTATAAAATTGTAAATTTGATATTAGAGAAAAACTAAATGTAGTTAAAGATTACGTTGAACTGTATAAATTTGCGTGGAAAAATAATACAATTGTGTGGTATTCCAACAGTACAAAAGCTGAATTTAAAATTGTAAAACAGAGAATAACTGAAAAAAAAATTTGGAGAAACTATCTAGAAAAACGTTCAATAGTTTAGGTATTGACTGCTTTAGTTAATTTACCTAATCGGAAAATTATGTATATCACATTTATATGTATATTCATTTAATTAAAAGATAACGCCAATAAAAAACTCTTTGTACGATATATTTCGACAACATAACTGGCATCTTCAGATACAAAAAACCAACTAAAAATATTATGAATTAGTTTATAATTTAAACAAATTTTTTTTAATATTAATTTAACTTTCTAATAAATAAACACTTAAAAAATATTTAAATACTTTTAACTAATTTTAAAAGGTTATTTATATAAATATTATAATTTTTTATCTATATTATAATTTATAAAACAATACACAAACATGATTTAACATACTTAAACTATTTAAAAACATTCAAAAGATTAGTAGTCATAGCACTTGGCACATTAATCTTTGGATCCAAAGACCTTATCAGCAATGCTTCATATATCACGCATTCCCAATAATTATTAAAAATTTTCACCAAAATTCTATAATCAGACATTGCTATTTCACTTTTACAGCTTCTATTGAGTTCACTAATATTGGTCACACCCTTCAATCGACAATGCTCTAGAACTCGTGTACAGAGATGACGGGAAGTCTCTCCAATGTAAGTGGAATTAGACCCATTACATGTAAATTGATACACTTCAACTTATTCTAATTTAAACTAAAGGTGCATTATCAAAGTATCTAACAATGATATCAGAAATAGCTGTCGCTGTTACATATATTGTTAGTCCATTGTACTCTAATCTACCAAGACGAAGACTTGATGATTTTGCTATCGAATTAAATAGTCTTTTGAAACTTAAAATTGGTCTATTTTGGTTTCCAAACTAACACTTTTGATGCATTCATCAGCACTGTTTCCGAGTCAATTGCAGATCCAATTTTATATATCGCTGCTTCAAAGTCGCAATCAATCAAGAAGAACTGTTCGACTTTCTTCCGAAAGATGAGTTGAAAATCTAGATCGATCCTGGTGATGTAACAAATCAAGTCGGTGATCAAAACTCAGAAATTTATCATATATCATAATAATTTTAAGATATTTCTAGAAAATTATTTTATTAATGATTGTTTTTAAAATTGAAGAAAAATTAAGAAAAAATGTTTTATATATGCAAATGCAATTTTACATCTGCATGTATAAAGATTTATGTTTTTTGTACCTGAAGATGACAGATATGTTGTCGAAATATATCGTACGAGTATTTTATTGGCGTTATCTTTTAATAAACATCGTTGCCAAATTTATTTAATTATTTATTTATAAATCATCTTGCAGCTTTTTCAATATTTTGTTGACGAAGGGGATTGATTTTTATTTTTTTTCTAGGGTTTTTGTGTAACTAACACCTAAACGCCATCAAGATTATTATTCTGTCCCTCCTATGTACCCATGGTGATTGCCATGTTGGTACTGTACATAGAGGTTGAAAATTCATGAGTAGGTGAGCTCCATTACTGGAACTACTCCTCGTGATATTTTCACTTTCGGGTTCTTGAGTACCGATGGAAGGTCTTACGTCTTTACCTTTCTATATTCTGGTCCTTATTCGTCTATTCCTACAATTCCTATACTTATTTGTCATCGTTACCCATTATTTATAAAGGTATTCTTCAAACATTTGAGCAGCGTTCAGGCCTTATTTTTTGGTAAATTTCCTATTTCATTTGTTTAAACACTGTATCGAATACATTTTCGTCCTAGTTTAAAATTTATCTTTCCCTAGATTTAAAATTTAATTAACAGTTTCTTAACTCCACGCACACTTCCCATGATTTTAAGTGGTTGCAACCCTTTGCGGTCACTTTAATAAACACTACCATTATCGAGATCTCTAATTATTCTCTGCCTTATTACATCTTTTGACTATTTGAAAATGTTTTCGACTATATGTTCCTACACTATCTTATTCTTTTCTACTCAAATTTACGATTAATTTCCCGACAAGATTTTAAATTTTTCAATACAATAAACAAAACCTTTTTCCCCTCAACTGAGTCCGAACTGCCCAAAGTTATAGTGCCTACTGCGACCGATGTGTTCGTCAGACGTAGTAGGATAGTACAATGACGACCTGCGGAAAAGGACCTGTGCACGATAGCCAGAACCCGACGTCGTCATCAAGGAGTCCAATATAGTCTAACAGCGCTTCCACCAGCTAAACTGAACTAGCCAATAGCGCCACCAATCGACCTCACATAAAGGCTATTTCAATACCTACTACATATAAATATGATTTTAAAGGACTTGTCGACGACACCAAAAGACGCTGCGACCATCCAGAATAAAGTCAAAATTCGTAAAAACAAAACTTTAACATGCAAATATATATTAATATGAAAAACACAAACTACTTACAAATTGATTCCAACTAGAAAATTTTCAGACAAAATTTAGCATAAAATTAAAGTAGTTAAAAGTGGTTAAATTATGAATTTGGCTATCGTATATATAGTTGTTTTGTGTGTGTGTGAGTGAGATTAATAGGCAATTTTTAGTCATTTTGAGGATTTTTAAATTATTTTATTAATTTTTAAATATTTTTATAATTTTTTTCTCATTTTTCTTTATTTTTGATATATTATTTTTATTATTTCGAATTTATTTTTATTATTATTTTTGAATCATTATTCTTTTTGACACTTAAAAAGTTAGTTTTTTGGTCGCTGCTTCCGCCTGTGTATTTCTAAACCTTCTTTTGCAATGTTTTGGCAGTTTTATGTATGGAATATGTTTTTGTCTGCTGCTGTAGGCTTTCTTTGGATTTTATTAATTTGTTTTATTTATTTTTGTTATATATTATTTTGATTTATTTGATGTTTTTATTTTTATTTTTAATATCTGTCTGTGGTGCATGTGTATGTTCAGGTAGCCATATTAATAATTCAACAATTTGTTTTAATTAACCTAAATTTATTTTTTGTTTTAATTGTGGCTCTAAGCCCAACAATTTAAAAGATTTACGAAGGTTTATAACTCCCTCAAAACAAAGAAACTAGACATTAGTTTTCTTGAGACTTGTTTAGACTAAAAGATGATTCCTTCTTTCATTTTTAAAATGAAAGTAAGTGATTGTCTTTCCAGTAAAGATGTTCAATTAATACATAGAATAACGTTAAGAAGGATGTTGGAATCAGAGAAAATAAGGAGAACTTCCATTGATAAAAAAACTAACAAATATTTGTTGGGGTTGTCGGTGAATTTAAATAAGATGTATTTTCAATCTGACTCCAAGCTTGCTTTTAAACAACAGTAATTAACTCCAAACGATATAATTTTATTGATTAACACACTTTATCTCCACTTTAAAATGACACAAAGAATTACCTATTACAGTCACAACTTGGTGATTATTACGACCCTTCGGGAAGAATGGCACTTTTCGGATCAATTGGAGTTCACAATTACTTAACTACTGTGACGGGTTTCTGAGATTGATAATTCTGATTCAGTTGCTTTGCTTTGACTCGAATCTATTCAATAACTTTGATTGCTTTGATTTCACTTTATTTCTTTTACACAATTTTGGCTTTGTCTCTTTTCAACTTTCTTTATTATTTTTGTTCTCGTCTCGCATAATTTCTACTTCAAACTTCTTCTATCCTTGATTCCAACTACTCTTTCGATAATTTTCCGTAATTTTCTCCTTTCAATTCTTTGTCCATTTTTTTCTTTTTGATTCCAGTTGCGCTTCCTTTTTATATTCTATAAAAAGTGATATACACTTTGATTTCAATTTCAATATCTTTTCTCGCGAACTGCATTTGGTTCTCTTCAATCTTCCTAATATCGCTGACAGATGTCGAGATATCCCATCTCAGCTTCTCTGTTAATTCATTTTTCTTATCTCAACCAGACTATCGAGATACGTCACTTCATTTTCCATTTTGTTTTTGTTATTATTATTTTTTCTTATTCGATTTGTACTTTCTAATTAAAATGACTTTGACATGTTTTATTATTTGATTTTTTTCCTATTATTTGTTATTTCCCTTTCATTTTCTTATTTCTTTCAATTTGTTTCTATTTCCCAGGATTTTGGAACAACACACCTTTCCTGTCACTCATTTCCCCCCAATCACTTATTAAATTAATTGTGCTTATTCACCTTTTATTTTATTTTTAGGTATCCTCAACATATTGGATTAATATTAAATAATGCTACGATTGAGTTTTGTTTACAAGTATGTGTAGAATGGTGTATCAAAAATTCGATTGTGCAAATAAAATCTAAAGAGGATTGTCATATTAAAAAATTGATTAATTTGAGAAAAGTATTTGGGATTTCTAAATGTAATGTGTAGAATACTGTGATAAATTTGAATAAAATAGTTTTTACTGATGAAGAAGAGATTGTTTTAAAATTTGGTCCAAATCACTGTATTAAGAATCGCTTCGATGAAACAAAATTGTGTGAAAAAAATTAAAAGTTTATATTTTTATATATCCCGATCGATAAAAGGCATTAATGGTAATTATGTGAAGAGCTCGTTAAGTGCAAGTACGATGGAGTATATCGATAAAAACAAAAAGCAGAATATTAGGGATTTTATGACTTTAAAAAACTTAGCTAAAAAAAATATATTAATATCTGTAAGTTTGACAAAGAAAATGGGATAGTTATTCTTGATCATGATGTGACCAATATTAGTGAGCACAATAGAGGCTTTAAAAGTGAAATAGGAATGTCTGATTTTAGAATTTTGTTGAAAAGTTTTAATAATTATTGGGAACGCGTGATATGTGAAGCAATCCTGATAAGGTCATTAGATCCAAAGATTAATGTGCAAAGGGCTATGACTACGAATCTTTTGAATGTTGTTAAACAGTTTAAGTATGTTAAATCATGTTTGTGTATTGTTTTTAAAAAAATGTTTAAATTAAAAGTTAATTCATAATGTTTTTAGTTGGTTTTTGGTTTTGTCGAAATATCGTACAAAGATTTTTTTATTGGCGTTATCTTTTAATTAATATATATATATATATATATATATATATATATTCATTTTTGTATTGTACTAATGTCAGCATTAATTGCAATTGTTTCTCAGAAATACCGAACTACCAAATTGCTATTATGTGATACGTACTGAGTCTCTATTGTCAGATTTAAATTTGCATAGGACTATTTGATAGCTAGTATTTGTTCTAGTTTTTTTAATTAGTGTAGAAATATGCTAGGCTAAGCTAAAATTGACAAAGCGTTGTTTATTGAAGATTTTCCATTAACTACCTCATGTATTGCTAACAAAATTTTTGGCAATCGATCTTTTACAAAATAAATTTCTGGTAGTTAAGGCATTTCTACATCGAATTCGTTTTCCAATTGATAGTTTTAAATAAAATCGGACTTGGGGGCCATCCATTAAGGAAATACCCCCAAAATAAGCAATTTTTGTTCCTCCTCTCCCTTGTCCATTTTCACGAGGAACCCCGGGTCACATACCTCCAAAAATAGAAAATTAAATAATTTATATAATCATATTGGCTAAATTTAATTTCAACATTACATGTATGACGCAATATTGGTTGAAAAATAGAGAAAAAACTTCCATACACAATTAAAATGATCAAATGGGGAAATAAGAGGACATGAAACATGTCACTTAATTACTTACCACATACAGTATAAAAAGGACCATAGAAAAAATTTTAAAAATCATTATTCCATTATGTATAAAATTTGCTGCTGGGGATGTCCTAAGCACTTTACCTCAGTATCTAGTGTCCCTTTTGCGAAGACCCTATCCCTCCCAGTTCTTAAGGGATGTCTTTAATGGAAGTTCCCTTGACTTATTTCAGCTTTCTGTTGGTTTTGTGGCAAATTCTTCAAAAGCAAATTCAACATTTTTTTATTTACAATATTCCAATTTTTATTTTCCTCTTTTCCAGCTATATATATAAATTTATTTTCTTTAAAATAATTAATTATGCATTAATAGTAGGATAATAAGCCCCGAATATAGTATAAAGTGAGAAGGATCATGAACTAAACACATTACTTGGTATTTACATTAAAAATCACAATAAATTCAAAATTTGAATTGTTTACGATGATAACGGCACTAAATCGATTCACAATCTCTAAACGTAAAGGAGTTTTAATCTCTCAATTCACAGTATTTATTTGCTATTGTAAGTTTTTGTAGTGTTGCAGATGCGACGGCACGACGCCTTGCGCAGGATCATAAACATCGATACATTCATTGATTTAATGTACCGAAGATTTGCATGATTGACTTTTAGATAAATGAAATTTTATTTTACTTTCATCAAATAACAATCAACCAATAACAATCAACCAATATCAATCAATAAATATCAACAAAGAAAAAATCAAGCAATACAAGTAAATTATTTCATTTCATTAAATCCTTTTCGATAGGAAAACTTTCAACCAACAACACGAACTAAAATATTAATCGATACTTACGAAAAATAAAACTGCGTAATGAGAATGAAATCAAAATCAAGTGGAAATTTCAATTCCAGAAAACCTTTGAAATATAGCCTTTAGATCTGATGACACTCCTATTTTTATACACAATAGAATACCGGCAAACCCACGATGGGTCTACTGATTCAATCATTATATTTGGCATTATTTCTTGGAGCCTGGTTTTGAATAGATTACTTGGCAAGATATCTACAATGACAAATTATTGGTTAAACAAATCTCCATTAGCAAATATAGCCAAATAGATTAATTAAGTTTGTGTAAATAATTATAGCAAAGATTGAATTATAAAAAGGAGTCACTCAACCACACGTTTTACGATATATTTCGACAGTTTTCCTCTCATCATCAGATAGGAATAGAAAAACTATCGATAAATAAATTACATCGATTTTATAAATTTTAATTGATTTTTTAAATTAAATATTTTTAAAATTAATAAAATTTGTGGTGCTAGGACAAAATGTAATATAAGATGTTAATAACAATAATAATAATAATAACAATAATAATAACAATAATAATAATAATAATAACAATAATAATAATAATAATAATATTTAATAGTAATAATAATAATAATAACAATAATAATAATAATATTTAATAATAATAATAACAATAATAATAATAATAATAATAATAATAATAATAATAATAATATTTAATAATAATAATAATAATAATAATAATAATAATAATAATAATAATAATAATAATAATAATAATAATAATATAATAATAAAAATAAAATAATAATAAAAATAAAAAAAATAAATAATAATAATAATAATAAAAATAAAATATATAATAATAATAATAATAATAATAATAAATAATAATAATAATAATAATAATAAATAATAATAATAATAATAATAATAATAATAATAATAAAATAAAAAACAACAATAATAATAATAATAATAATATTTAATAATAATAATAATAATAACAATAATAATAATAATAATATTTAATAATAATAATAACAATAATAATAATAATAAAAATAATAATAATAAAAATAAAATAATAATAATAATAATAATAAAAATAAAATAATAATAATAATAATAATAATAATAATAATAATAATAATAATAATAATAATAATAATAATAATAATAATAAATAATAATAATAATAATAATAATAATAGTAATAATAACTGAATATCTCAGACTATTATTGATATAGGCTAAATATTATTACAATAATAAATTACATTAGGACTTAATTTTAATAAATATATTTTGTCCGTGACATTTTGTCCGTGACATTTTGTCCGCTGACATTTTGTCCCCATGACATTTTGTCCATGCCATTTTGTCCATGACATTTTTTCCGCGGACATTTTGTCCGGCCACCAAATTTGTTTATTAAATTTATAATATCTATCAGTTATTCTGATACTGTATAAATATATCGTAAAACGTGTGTTTGAGAGACATGCTTTACAATTAAATCCTATTTGGTTATAAATAAAATCAAATGCCACTTTTCTTTGCTACACCAGAGAACTGAGAGGCGAAATATTTAATATAATTTTGTAATAAAAATGTAAATTTTACCTTGGAAAGAATATTTTTTCTTAACACATTGGTTTACGAATTGTTTTATTTTTTTGTCTTTTTAAATCCAATAAATATGCAAAATATGTGATTTTAAAATTAAAAAAAATTTTGTGGATGTTAAAATGATATAATATTTAATAATAAGTAACACCATTAGTGATTTCTCATAAGGGACACGAGGCTCAGGAAAAAGGACAAGTGGAGGAGGTAAAATGTTGTTTTTTGGACGTCCTTAATGAATGTGAGCGACACGTCAAAGTGAGTCAATAGTGCTTAGTAACATAAAGTTTCAAATGGTTGAAAGGTTGAAAGAATACAAAAAAAAGTTGAAAGGATACAAAAAAAATATCGCTATCAGCGGCTTTTATATTTCCTGCTCATAATCATTGTGATTCAGTCCTCCCAGTTCTTTCACAATTCAGACTTGAACGAACGGTTAGCTGCAAGGACTACTGGCTGTACTTTTGATGATAATCCAGTCGATATGATAGCTACTTTGGACTCTTTCTTAATTTTATCAAGTTTAGTAGTGATGAGATATCATGCACTTTTAGATCCTGATTCAAGGTATATTTGCTGCAATGAAATTCGACTTTTCCACGCTTCTTTGAGCCATATCTCAAACATTTCTTGATTCAATCAACCAGATCCATTAGCTAGAACAATAATCTTTGATTCAGAAATGTTAGTCTTTGGAAATGTCTTACTATCTAAAATAATATAAGGCGAAGTTTAGTACCATCTTTGAGTACACAAATCGACAGTAAAACATTATCTTCTTTTCTAGTTTTAATTCGAACCTCAGTAGTATCTTAAGTTTCAACTGTATACCCTAAAATTATGTCACATTGAACGAACATTTCATCAAAATTTCCTTTTTGATTATCGGGCCAATCTTTTTTAAAGTGATGTAATCTGGCCATTTGAAATTTCCAATGTTGTTCATTCAACCTTGATCTCTTTGAAAATGAGATGTCTGTAATCAAATTAGTATAATTGACACTTGAAGTTCCCATTCACATTGCATTATCCCTTATTCGTGTAATTTCGTTTCCACACAGAACTGTATTTGTTTATTTTGTTGCAAAAAACAATGTGTGAAAATGGTGACTAATATGTGATGCAACTTACACTCAGAATATTACAGTAGATATCATTTTAAAATATTATTAATTAGCTGCAGCCCGTAAAATAGTCATGAGAGTAAAACCAATTCCACATTTTTGAAATATCGTGAAATATATAAAATTATCTGATTTATTTATTTTTTAATTGATATAAAATAATTTATGATTATTTGATGAAAAGCATCCGTTTTTGCCAATTTATATAATAATATTAAAAATCATAATAGTTGTCTTCATTGCACATAGTTTATGGCATAATATATTCATTTAACACATAACACATAATGTTACTACATTTTTAAAATACATAATACATACAGAAACTGAAGAGAAAAGGTTCGCAGTTTAAACGCACAGATCAAAAGAGTAATTAATATAAAAATGAGCTTAAAGCCTCTTATTTCATCATTAGAAATAATGAAATTGTCATGAATCTAAGTAGTGATAAGAGGAATTTCTGATCAGATTTGACTTAATTTCTTTAATGGAATGATATAAATATAAATGTTTGTAATGTCAGTAATTTTCAACAAATATACTGAGTTTATGAGATTTGTTAATAGATACAAATATTATTATTTCATAAGAATATATATAATTAAACTATTACTATTCAATAACATATTCATAATTTTAAAATTTTGTTTCATTTTGGTTCTAGAACGCATAGGTTTAGGTTTCGATATTAATTTTTTCAAAGTTTACGAGTATAATTAATCATATGAATTTATTTTAACTACTGCTTTACTAAAGTTATTCGCTGAAAGTAGTTTAATGTGGGCAAATGGTAGAAACATGATTGCGGGATCGACTAAAGGAGCAGACTGGACATATATATATATATATATTTATACTTTTTGAAAGAATGGTTTCAAAAATAAAAAAATTTGAAATTAAAGTTATTTAAAAAATATATATTTTTATTTTAAAATTAAAACACATGAAACATTAAAATTGCATTGATTGAAGTATTATATGATTTTTTTGCGGCCAAAATGCCATTACATACAGCGACTACATCTACTTCTGCTAGTAATCAAGGAATTTACATATTTTTATTTTACTTAACAATTCGAAAATTAATAGTTTGTTAAAGTGTTTCATTTGAAAGGTGATATTTATTATACTCTATTCATTGTATATTTTGATTATGGCTCTCTAAAATTTAAGTTAATGAATTATGGCTCCTGACGGAGTAAAATCTGGTGACCTATGCCATAACCAGACACTAACTCCAAACTGAAACAATGAGCACTGTTTAACAATAAAATTATATTAGAAGATATATGTTTCTCAGTCAAATTATTCTGAACTTTCGGTAAAAACGCTATGAAACCATTCTTTAAAAGGTTTCCTAATTTTTCAAGCGTTTCTTGAGGATCCATAGTGTACTGTAGGTAAAGAGATATTTTGCTCGTTCTATATTCATAAAGTGTCAAATTATGCTGAACTTTGTATTTATACAATCCATTATTGTAATCCTCGCCTTACTAAATATTTATAACCGGTACATTAGAAATCAATTTCTATGAGTATATATATTTTGAATGTTTTATATAGTTATATTTGTAAATTTGAGATAAGTAAAAATGATGTTTGTTTTTAAAAATTTTAATTTTTATTATTTCAATTTCAAAATTTTTATAATATCAAATTTATTTAAATAAAATATAATTTTAAAAGTTAATTTAAAGATATAAAATTTTTAAAAATATATTAACAAATAAATATCTAATATTTTTTTTTGTTTTTTACCTGATAATAACAATGAATTCGAGGAAATTTATTGTAAAATGTGTGTTTGAATGACGGTTTCTTGTAATAAAATCAATACCATGCTTATTTAATTATTTATATTATCATTATTATTATAAAAATGAATGTTACAAATTTAATCATCTAATCCAGCGTTTCCCAAAGTGGGTTCCGCGGTACCTTAGGGTTCCGCGAACTGATAGCAGGGGTTCCGCGAACTTTTTGTAAATATATTTCCAAAAAATCTTTATAAATAATTTTCGATTCCATACGAATCCAATTTAAAATTCTAACTGGATTTTCTTATTATACTTCAACGAAAACGAAATATCGCAATAGATTAAATTGTTCGGCAGACATGCGCATACAACTATCAGCAATAACACCAAATATAAGCAGGATTTGCCAGGAAAAGAAGCAACAACACTGTCCACACTAATAATTTACTCATTGATAAGTTTATTTTATTTTTGATATGTGATTGATCAACAATCAAATGAATTTATTAATTTAATTTTTTGTATTATTGTTTTTTTGTTTTAATAAATACTATAATTTTCTATAATAATATATAGCTCATATTAATATTTAAAATTAAAATTCGAATATATTAGTATATAAGGGTTCCGTCAAAAATTTGAAATCAAAAAGGGTGCCGCGGTGAAAAACCTTTGGGAAACGCTGATCTAATCAACTGACAATTGATCACAAAGAAACTAAAATCAAAATGTAAGCTGCAAAGAATAAGCTCAATTTAACTAGCTACTGAATACAGCAAAATATCATGAGAAAACCAAATGAATCTACTCAGACTTTGAACAAAAAGTCATGTGAAAACATCAGTAAAAATGAGCACTCATTAACCTTTGGTATTTAACAGTTTTCAATGATATTTAATGACAAAGAAATTTGAAAGTTCATTGAAATACATAAAATACTAAAATATGGATGAAGACAAAATATTTAATATGATATAAAATAAATGAAGATTTCATTGGGATGATGTAATATGAAGAAGTTTGAAAATTATTTGGAATTCTAAATCCTTATTTTTAAAGACTAAAAAATTCCTTGGATTGGAGAAGATTTCTATATACAATGTAATAAGAGTTTCAAAATAACTATCGCCTATAAACTCACAATATTGAGTTCCGAAAAAATCTCTCAATATTGTTGCTATTTTTTGTACTTTAACGAGATAATTTCACATAACAGAATCTTGTTTTTGTGAATTTCCTTACAATCCTTTTCTTTATAGTTTGTTGCACAAAATTAATCATAATTTTTTTATACTTTGTCTTATGATTGACTGAATCTATTTCTTATAACCAAATGAAACATGTAGCACAAGAAGTCATTTTAACTATATCTCGATGATAGTTCTCTCATACAGATTGTTCTTCGTCACTTTCATACAATTACCTATTAACTGTTTAAATAAATTTCTTATCATTTGCTTCATTAAGATCATTTGGAGAAAAGTTATTAAAATCGTTTCTGGTTTTTTTTTAATAATTAATAAACATTTAAGATAAGTTATTAACAAGATTTCATTAAGGTTTCAGTAGCTTGAAATGAGCTCTCATGTAATTTGTTGATAAATGTCATCACAATAATTTTCATATCTTTATCTTTAGTGTATTAATGTTTTATTAATTTAATAAAGTAGGTAGTTAGGAGCACACGGGTACATAAAAAAAACATAGGGGGAGGGGGGATTATTGCAGATTAAATTTCGGATTATCTTGATTACATAATGATGTAATCAACTTAATTAATTTTGTGTGTATTTTAATTAAATTTTTTTTTCGAAATTTTTGTGTGTATTTTTTTTCGAAATTTTTTTCGAGTTTTTGGCGCGATTTTTTTTTGAATTCAAATTTTTGGAACATTTTTTTTAAATTCAAATTTTCGCGAATTTTTGAAATGAAATTGAAATATTTTTTTTGAATAAATTTTTTTTAATCACACTATAGTCAGGGGATATTTTTGAAAAAGACTAAAATAAATTGGCTTGAATCGCCTAACGATAAAAAAGCATAAAATTAAAATCGGCTCAAATCGCCTAAGATAGTCAGAGAGGGTATTTTCATTCACAAAATTTTTTTTTTAATCACACTATAGTCAGGGGGTATTTTTGAAAAAGACTAAAATAAATTGGCTTGAATCGCCTACTGATAAAAAAAAGCATAAAATTAAAATTGGCTCAAATCGCCTAAGATGTGATATAGTCAGGGATATTTTTAATTCGTAATAAAAACTAATGCAATATTTGGTCTCAATACTTTCTATAGGTAAATATAGGCATAAAATAAAAATGGCTTGAATCGCCTACTGATAAAAAAAAAGCATAAAATTAAAATTGGCTTAAATCGCCTAAGATGTGATATAGTCAGGGATATTTTTAATTCGTAATAAAAACTAATGCAATATTTGGTCTCAATACTTTCTATAGGTAAATATAGGCATAAAATAAAAATGGCTTGAATCGCCTACTGATAAAAAAAAAGCATAAAATTAAAATTGGCTCAAATCGCCTAAGATGTGATATAGTCAGGGATATTTTTAATTCGTAATAAAAACTAATGCAATATTTGGTCTCAATACTTTCTATAGGTAAATATAGGCATAAAATAAAAATGGCTTGAATCGCCTACTGATAAAAAAAAGCATAAAATTAAAATTGGCTCAAATCGCCTAAGATGTGATATAGTCAGGGATATTTTTAATTCGTAATAAAAACTAATGCAATATTTGGTCTCAATACTTTCTATAGGTAAATATAGGCATAAAATAAAAATGGCTTGAATCGCCTACTGATAAAAAATTGACAGGGGTATTTTATAGGCTTGTTAAAAAAACACTTGAAATATTTGTTCACACAATTTTCATAGGCAAATTTAGGCTCTAGATAAAAATAATTTAAAATACCTAAAGTAAATTAAGATAAATTAAAGTACATTAGGATACATTAAAGTATATTAAAGTAAATTTAGATAAATTAAAGTACATTAGAATACATTTAAGTATATTAGAGTAAATTAAGGTTCCTCAAGTAAATTAAGATACATTAGAGTACATTAAGGTAAATTAAAGGGTCGAAAGTCAATTTAAGTACATTAGGGTACATTTAAGTAAATTATGGTTCATAAAGTAAATTAAGGTACATCAGAGTAATTTAAAGTACGTTAGAATAAATTTAAGTAAATTAAGGTTCTTAAAGTAATCTAAGGTGCCTAGAGTAAAGTATGGTAAGTTAGGTAAGAATTTTTTAAAATTAAATAGAGAGTCAACAGTTAAGTTACATAAGGGTAATTTTTAAAGCTGAAAATTTTAAAAGCAGTTATAGTAGGCAAATTACATAAGGTAAGAATTTTTTAAAAGTAAATAGAGGGTCAAAAGGTAAGTTACATAAGGTAAAAATTTTTAAAGTTAAAGAGTCGACAATATTGCATGATAAAATTTATTAAATAAAATTTTTAGTATAGTTTTATCGATCAACTTTTATACATATTTTTATATGATAAAATTTTTAACATAATTTTACAATGGAATTTTTTATACATGATTTTTAAAGATGAAATTTTTAGGATAATTTTACAATAAAATTTTTTATACATGATTTTTAAATAGAATTTTCAGCATAATTTTATCGATGAATTTTTTATATATAATTTTTAAAGATGAAATTTTTAGGATAATTTTACAATGAAATTTTTATACATGTTTTTAATTGAAAAAATTTTTAATGTAATCTTTAAATCCTTAAAAAAAATAATAAAATAATAATAATAAATAATAATATTAATAAAATAATAATAATAATAATAATAATAATAATAATAATAATAATAATAATAATAATAATAATAATAATAATAATAATACTTTCAGAAAACATAAAAAGTTAACTTACTTGGTATCAACTTCTGAACATTGATAACCCATACACAGTGAATAATTCATTAATAACTGAACAACAATCACTAGGTACTGTATACAAATAACCGAGTACTGTACAACTCTCTATATACATACTAAGCATTGAATAATTTACTTATTTATTAAAATGCCATATTTAAATAATATTTACTCTTTGAACACCGATATTCAACCAACTTAACCCACTTAAAAAATCAAATTTTCTCTCAATCATTTCCCCTTAAAATACTTGGTTATTCACACACTCACAATATGTTATCAATAACTAGTTACTGAACAAATGAATATCAAAAAATTTTTACTGACCAAGAAATCTTTAAATAAAAGCACATATAAATTTGAACAATCAAAAGAAATACAATTTTATTAACTTCTCGACTTTTTTTATCGATCATTGATGTCTCCAAATTGTTTTGTTGTTTAGTTACCTGATTGCTATCAAGAAACTATTAATCATTGAAGCTCAATCAATTGTTGTATTTTCTCTGTATAAAAATTTATTTCTTTACAGTGTTGTATGTGATTTATTGAAATTATTTTGTAAAACTTAGTTAAAAAACTTTGAAATTTTTCTACCATTTTTGTAATATTTTTAATTGCGTCCAACAATGAACAATTACTAAACGTTATTTTCAAAGATGAATGCCAACCTTTTCATTTATTTTTCACACGTCCCTAAATAAATTAATTGCTAACTCATCAAATAATTACTTAAATTTATTTTTATAGATTTTCTATTCACCCCCAACTCTTATTGTTTACTGAATGATAAATTAATTAGTAAGTACAAGTAGTGGTTAATCTAATTGCTAGTGAAAAGAAACTTGATTAGAAAAAGATACTTAAATTAATTTCTTGAAACATATATTACTTTCATTGTACTTGGAATAAATTTTCATATATTTATTGAAAATGATTCGACTCTTTAAATTATTAACTCAAAGATGCTAAAGGTTTGAATAAAACTGATAGAAAAAAATTAATATCTACAGCATTACTATAATCAAATAACTATAATTTCTGATACCATGCTTCAATACATACATAGGTTCTTGTGTACTGATATCACTTACTGAAAACCCAAACTTATAGGAAAAATGTATGTGATTGTCTATTAGTCTTTGTAGAAATTATTTTTATTAAATTGTGGTTAGCTGGTGAATAGAATTTGATTAAAGTAGTGGGAAAGATGTAAATTTTAAATAAATTTGATTAAATTTGTTAATTCTTTAAATAAAATTTTTTAAAGAAAGCTTCAACATAGTAGCAAATTTTAAAGAGAATAGTACTTATCAATTAAATTAAATTAACTAAGTTGTAAGATAATTGAAAAATTTATTAGATCATTTTTTAAAATTTTATAAGGTTGTTAGGTAATTGTTCTAGGTACTTTGTTGAATGAAAATTAGTGTATGTTATCGACTGCTCATAGTATTTAATTCTACAATTTCCGGATAAATAATAATAAATTCATTATTCTTGGAAATAATCGTAAATATTTAAATTATTCAGAAAATTGTCAATAAAAACCTAAATAATGGGTAACAAAAAAGTTTTAAATACTAGTCAATTTTAGTTTTTAATTTAATTGAGTTACAAATATTTTAATAAAATCAAATAAATAGTTACATGAATCAAACAATTTCTTAGAACTGAAATCTTATCTATATATCCAGATTAACCTTAAATCAATGAAAAAAGTAACAATTTTCCTAAGTATCTTATAAATTCAACCAACTCAATCCCCTTAAAATACTATAAATTCGCCTCTCAACCAATCATTTCTCTTCAAATGTCATTTTTCACTCCATTATATCAACTATATTCATACTTTTCATAAAACCCTATCAAGTAGATAATATTTATCCTTTGAACACTAATATTCATTCCAGTAAATTCCTTTAAAAATATTATAAATTCATCTCTTGACCAATCATTTTCCAACGAATAACAATATTTCAAGCCATATTCAATATTTTTCATAAAAATCATAACAATAACCATTTCTATAATATTTACTCTTTAAATAACAATATTTAACTAACTCAAGACCCTTAAAAATGACAACAAACTAGTTCTTAATCGACTATTTTTCACTAAAATAAATTCCACTCTTGACTAATCTTTTCCAATCAAATAACACTTTCCCCTACTCTACCAACTATATTCATTCTTTTATAAAAATCACCTATTAAATAACGATACTTAACCGACTCAACACCTTAAAAATATCAACAAATTTGCTGTTAATCGATTATTTCCCTTTAAAATATCATAAATTCTCTTCTTAGCCAATTGTTTTCCCCTAAAATAAAATTTACTCTCAACCAATCATTTCTCTTTAAATGACATTAATCCCAGTTATATTCATTATTTTCATCAAAAATCACCGACATATCGATATTCAACAGGATAAATTTCTTGAAATCCATCTCGTGACCAATTATTTCCCCTTAAAAGATCATAAATTCTCTTCTTAAACAATCATTTCTCTTTTAAATGACAATATTTCCACTCTCTCAAAAGATTTACACACATATTGATATCTATCTGAACAAAGCCCCCTAAAAATATTATAAAGTCCTCCTCTATATTCTCCATTTATAAAATATTTATTCTTTGAACACAGATATTCAACCAACTCAACCCCCTTAAAAATGACAACAAACTTGTTCTTAATCGAGTATTTCCCTTAAAATATCCCAAAATTTCCTCTTAACCAATCATTTCCCTTGAAATCACATTTTCCGCCACTGCACCAACAATACACATATTTTTGGTAATAACCTACAAGATAAAATTTCTTTAGAAATCTATATTTAACCGAATAAGATCTTTAAAAATTCATCATTTGGATCATATTTACTATATGTATTCAACCAATAAAATTCCCTTAAAATAAAAATCTTAATTTTACCAATAAAAATGAATTTTCTTTAAAGTATTACAAAATTGTTATCGATACCCAACATTTTCCGTCGAAAATCACCACAATTTGATTCTGGCAACAAATTCAATCAAATAAAAAATTCATCAAAAATGACTAAAATCGAATAAAGTCTATTTTTCCCACATAAATTTAATTTCACTAAATTAATGTAAAATCATAAAATATATATCATGTTGCTCAAATAATTAAAATTAATCAGTAAATCAAGTATAAATTCAATAAAAATTACCAGTCAACCCATAGATATAATTCAACGATTTTCATATGATAACCACACTGAGCATCCACTTAAAAATCTCTACAATATACTACTTTTGTGATTGATATCCACGAAATCAATAAATGGAAAAATGATAATAATTAATTGACCATCCTTTTTTTTACTGTAAAATCAATTAAAATTTTCGGTTTCACTAAAATATTTTTAAAAATCAACTGATTTAATCAACTTTTTAAATATATCATAAAATTATAATTTAAATATCATTTACTATTCAAAATCTATCAGTCAAATTGGAATCTAATTGGTAAATAATTATCATAAATATGTTTCATAAACATTTTGTTCCTAAAATAAACTTTTATTTAAAATAATCCTAAAATCAAGTAAAGTTTATTAAATTATCAAGAAATTAAGTGCTTCTAAAATTATAGATTTACCCTCATTTCTTCAATATTTTCTACAAAAACATAATAGTCCCCAAATCCATTAACATTCAAATGAAAACCATAAAATTTACATAGATGATTAAAATTTACTAAAATAAATACCTCGTAAAACTAGATATCACTTAAATTATCATAAAATTTCCCTAAAATCTCTAATTAATTTACATAGCCTAAAATTATTTTATTTTTGTCGATTACAACCTAATCTATTTAAGTGTGTATTTAAATTTATTAAAAGTTAATTAAATTTTCAGTGAAAATGTCAAGTCAATAAGTCAACAAATGGAATTTTAATTAGTAGAGATTATATGCTATAAAGAAAATTTCCGGTGAAGAAGTAATATTGGTGGGAGAGTACAATAAGTGTCTAAAATCGTTGAAATTACTAGAAAAAGTGGGATAGCTAAAGATATCTACTAAATAGATGAAATATCAATTGATATATTAAAACCTTACAAGGGTAATATACTTTGAATGAAGAAAATATACATCGAAGAGGAAAAATATTCATTAAAGTGAGAAAATATTAATTAAAGTGAGAAATTATTCATTGGAGAGAAAAAATATTTGTTTTTAATAACTATTCCTCCGCCCATAAGTGTCCATCAAAAAAAAAATATATATATATATATATATATATATATATATTATATATATATATATATATATATATATATATATATATTTAAATATAATTGACCGATGAAATCAACTCAATTGTTAATAATTTTTAAAAATATTCATTAAGAGAAATTATTCATTGGAGAGAAAAAATATTTATTGAAGAGGGAAAACAATCATTGAATAACGTAAAATATTGATTGAAGCTAAGAAATATTCAGTGAATCGAGAATTGCATATAATAAATTAGATTGTAAATTTCTCAATGATGAGATGAAATATCAATTAAATATTGGGAAATACTTTAAATGGAGTCTGAATTATTCACTGATCAACAAATACACTTAAAAGATGAAAATATGCACTGATAATGAACGTACTATAAGAGTGGATGAATTAAAAATTCAATTAAAAATTATTAACAATTGAGTTGATTTCATCGGTCAATTATATTTAAATATATATATATATATATATATATATATATATATATATATATATTTTTTTTTGATGGACACTTATGGGCGGAGGAATAGTTATTAAAAACAAATATTTTTTCTCTCCAATGAATAATTTCTCACTTTAATTAATATTTTCTCACTTTAATGAATATTTTTCCTCTTCGATGTATATTTTCTTCATTCAAAGTATATTACCCTTGTAAGGTTTTAATATATCAATTGATATTTCATCTATTTAGTAGATATCTTTAGCTATCCCACTTTTTCTAGTAATTTCAACGATTTTAGACACTTATTGTACTCTCCCACCAATATTACTTCTTCACCGGAAATTTTCTTTATAGCATATAATCTCTACTAATTAAAATTCCATTTGTTGACTTATTGACTTGACATTTTCACTGAAAATTTAATTAACTTTTAATAAATTTAAATACACACTTAAATAGATTAGGTTGTAATCGACAAAAATAAAATAATTTTAGGCTATGTAAATTAATTAGAGATTTTAGGGAAATTTTATGATAATTTAAGTGATATCTAGTTTTACGAGGTATTTATTTTAGTAAATTTTAATCATCTATGTAAATTTTATGGTTTTCATTTGAATGTTAATGGATTTGGGGACTATTATGTTTTTGTAGAAAATATTGAAGAAATGAGGGTAAATCTATAATTTTAGAAGCACTTAATTTCTTGATAATTTAATAAACTTTACTTGATTTTAGGATTATTTTAAATAAAAGTTTATTTTAGGAACAAAATGTTTATGAAACATATTTATGATAATTATTTACCAATTAGATTCCAATTTGACTGATAGATTTTGAATAGTAAATGATATTTAAATTATAATTTTATGATATATTTAAAAAGTTGATTAAATCAGTTGATTTTTAAAAATATTTTAGTGAAACCGAAAATTTTAATTGATTTTACAGTAAAAAAAAGGATGGTCAATTAATTATTATCATTTTTCCATTTATTGATTTCGTGGATATCAATCACAAAAGTAGTATATTGTAGAGATTTTTAAGTGGATGCTCAGTGTGGTTATCATATGAAAATCGTTGAATTATATCTATGGGTTGACTGGTAATTTTTATTGAATTTATACTTGATTTACTGATTAATTTTAATTATTTGAGCAACATGATATATATTTTATGATTTTACATTAATTTAGTGAAATTAAATTTATGTGGGAAAAATAGACTTTATTCGATTTTAGTCATTTTTGATGAATTTTTTATTTGATTGAATTTTTTGCCAGAATCAAATTGTGGTGATTTTCGACGGAAAATGTTGGGTATCGATAACAATTTTGTAATACTTTAAAGAAAATTCATTTTTATTGGTAAAATTAAGATTTTTATTTTAAGGGAATTTTATTGGTTGAATACATATAGTAAATATGATCCAAATGATGAATTTTTAAAGATCTTATTCGGTTAAATATAGATTTCTAAAGAAATTTTATCTTGTAGGTTATTACCAAAAATATGTGTATTGTTGGTGCAGTGGCGGAAAATGTGATTTCAAGGGAAATGATTGGTTAAGAGGAAATTTTGGGATATTTTAAGGGGAAATACTCGATTAAGAACAAGTTTGTTGTCATTTTTAAGGGGGTTGAGTTGGTTGAATATCTGTGTTCAAAGAATAAATATTTTATAAATGGAGAATATAGAGGAGGACTTTATAATATTTTTAGGGGGCTTTGTTCAGATAGATATCAATATGTGTGTAAATCTTTTGAGAGAGTGGAAATATTGTCATTTAAAAGAGAAATGATTGTTTAAGAAGAGAATTTATGATCTTTTAAGGGGAAATAATTGGTCACGAGATGGATTTCAAGAAATTTATCCTGTTGAATATCGATATGTCGGTGATTTTTGATGAAAATAATGAATATAAATTGGGATTAATGTCATTTAAAGAGAAATGATTGGTTGAGAGTAAATTTTATTTTAGGGGAAAACAATTGGCTAAGAAGAGAATTTATGATATTTTAAAGGGAAATAATCGATTAACAGCAAATTTGTTGATATTTTTAAGGTGTTGAGTCGGTTAAGTATCGTTATTTAATAGGTGATTTTTATAAAAGAATGAATATAGTTGGTAGAGTAGGGGAAAGTGTTATTTCATTGGAAAAGATTAGTCAAGAGTGGAATTTATTTTAGTGAAAAATAGTCGATTAAGAACTAGTTTGTTGTCATTTTTAAGGGTCTTGAGTTAGTTAAATATTGTTATTTAAAGAGTAAATATTATAGAAATGGTTATTGTTATGATTTTTATGAAAAATATTGAATATGGCTTGAAATATTGTTATTCGTTGGAAAATGATTGGTCAAGAGATGAATTTATAATATTTTTAAAGGAATTTACTGGAATGAATATTAGTGTTCAAAGGATAAATATTATCTACTTGATAGGGTTTTATGAAAAGTATGAATATAGTTGATATAATGGAGTGAAAAATGACATTTGAAGAGAAATGATTGGTTGAGAGGCGAATTTATAGTATTTTAAGGGGATTGAGTTGGTTGAATTTATAAGATACTTAGGAAAATTGTTACTTTTTTCATTGATTTAAGGTTAATCTGGATATATAGATAAGATTTCAGTTCTAAGAAATTGTTTGATTCATGTAACTATTTATTTGATTTTATTAAAATATTTGTAACTCAATTAAATTAAAAACTAAAATTGACTAGTATTTAAAACTTTTTTGTTACCCATTATTTAGGTTTTTATTGACAATTTTCTGAATAATTTAAATATTTACGATTATTTCCAAGAATAATGAATTTATTATTATTTATCCGGAAATTGTAGAATTAAATACTATGAGCAGTCGATAACATACACTAATTTTCATTCAACAAAGTACCTAGAACAATTACCTAACAACCTTATAAAATTTTAAAAAATGATCTAATAAATTTTTCAATTATCTTACAACTTAGTTAATTTAATTTAATTGATAAGTACTATTCTCTTTAAAATTTGCTACTATGTTGAAGCTTTCTTTAAAAAATTTTATTTAAAGAATTAACAAATTTAATCAAATTTATTTAAAATTTACATCTTTCCCACTACTTTAATCAAATTCTATTCACCAGCTAACCACAATTTAATAAAAATAATTTCTACAAAGACTAATAGACAATCACATACATTTTTCCTATAAGTTTGGGTTTTCAGTAAGTGATATCAGTACACAAGAACCTATGTATGTATTGAAGCATGGTATCAGAAATTATAGTTATTTGATTATAGTAATGCTGTAGATATTAATTTTTTTCTATCAGTTTTATTCAAACCTTTAGCATCTTTGAGTTAATCATTTAAAGAGTCGAATCATTTTCAATAAATATATGAAAATTTATTCCAAGTACAATGAAAGTAATATATGTTTCAAGAAATTAATTTAAGTATCTTTTTCTAATCAAGTTTCTTTTCACTAGCAATTAGATTAACCACTACTTGTACTTACTAATTAATTTATCATTCAGTAAACAATAAGAGTTGGGGGTGAATAGAAAATCTATAAAAATAAATTTAAGTAATTATTTGATGAGTTAGCAATTAATTTATTTAGGGACGTGTGAAAAATAAATGAAAAGGTTGGCATTCATCTTTGAAAATAACGTTTAGTAATTGTTCATTGTTGGACGCAATTAAAAATATTACAAAAATGGTAGAAAAATTTCAAAGTTTTTTAACTAAGTTTTACAAAATAATTTCAATAAATCACATACAACACTGTAAAGAAATAAATTTTTATACAGAGAAAATACAACAATTGATTGAGCTTCAATGATTAATAGTTTCTTGATAGCAATCAGGTAACTAAACAACAAAACAATTTGGAGACATCAATGATCGATAAAAAAAGTCGAGAAGTTAATAAAATTGTATTTCTTTTGATTGTTCAAATTTATATGTGCTTTTATTTAAAGATTTCTTGGTCAGTAAAAATTTTTGATATTGATTTGTTCAGTAACTAGTTATTGATAACATATTGTGAGTGTGTGAATAACCAAGTATTTTAAGGGGAAATGATTGAGAGAAAATTTGATTTTTTAAGTGGGTTAAGTTGGTTGAATATCGGTGTTCAAAGAGTAAATATTATTTAAATATGGCATTTTAATAAATAAGTAAATTATTCAATGCTTAGTATGTATATAGAGAGTTGTACAGTACTCGGTTATTTGTATACAGTACCTAGTGATTGTTGTTCAGTTATTAATGAATTATTCACTGTGTATGGGTTATCAATGTTCAGAAGTTGATACCAAGTAAGTTAACTTTTTATGTTTTCTGAAAGTATTATTATTATTATTATTATTATTATTATTATTATTATTATTATTATTATTATTATTATTATTATTATTATTATTATTATTATTTTATTAATATTATTATTTATTATTATTATTTTATTATTTTTTTTAAGGATTTAAAGATTACATTAAAAATTTTTTCAATTAAAAACATGTATAAAAATTTCATTGTAAAATTATCCTAAAAATTTCATCTTTAAAAATTATATATAAAAAATTCATCGATAAAATTATGCTGAAAATTCTATTTAAAAATCATGTATAAAAAATTTTATTGTAAAATTATCCTAAAAATTTCATCTTTAAAAATCATGTATAAAAAATTCCATTGTAAAATTATGTTAAAAATTTTATCATATAAAAATATGTATAAAAGTTGATCGATAAAACTATACTAAAAATTTTATTTAATAAATTTTATCATGCAATATTGTCGACTCTTTAACTTTAAAAATTTTTACCTTATGTAACTTACCTTTTGACCCTCTATTTACTTTTAAAAAATTCTTACCTTATGTAATTTGCCTACTATAACTGCTTTTAAAATTTTCAGCTTTAAAAATTACCCTTATGTAACTTAACTGTTGACTCTCTATTTAATTTTAAAAAATTCTTACCTAACTTACCATACTTTACTCTAGGCACCTTAGATTACTTTAAGAACCTTAATTTACTTAAATTTATTCTAACGTACTTTAAATTACTCTGATGTACCTTAATTTACTTTATGAACCATAATTTACTTAAATGTACCCTAATGTACTTAAATTGACTTTCGACCCTTTAATTTACCTTAATGTACTCTAATGTATCTTAATTTACTTGAGGAACCTTAATTTACTCTAATATACTTAAATGTATTCTAATGTACTTTAATTTATCTAAATTTACTTTAATATACTTTAATGTATCCTAATGTACTTTAATTTATCTTAATTTACTTTAGGTATTTTAAATTATTTTTATCTAGAGCCTAAATTTGCCTATGAAAATTGTGTGAACAAATATTTCAAGTGTTTTTTTTAACAAGCCTATAAAATACCCCTGTCAATTTTTTATCAGTAGGTGATTCAAGCCATTTTTATTTTATGCCTATATTTACCTATAGAAAGTATTGAGACCAAATATTGCATTAGTTTTTATTACGAATTAAAAATATCCCTGACTATATCACATCTTAGGCGATTTGAGCCAATTTTAATTTTATGCTTTTTTTTATCAGTAGGCGATTCAAGCCATTTTTATTTTATGCCTATATTTACCTATAGAAAGTATTGAGACCAAATATTGCATTAGTTTTTATTACGAATTAAAAATATCCCTGACTATATCACATCTTAGGCGATTTGAGCCAATTTTAATTTTATGCTTTTTTTTATCAGTAGGCGATTCAAGCCATTTTTATTTTATGCCTATATTTACCTATAGAAAGTATTGAGACCAAATATTGCATTAGTTTTTATTACGAATTAAAAATATCCCTGACTATATCACATCTTAGGCGATTTGAGCCAATTTTAATTTTATGCTTTTTTTTATCAGTAGGCGATTCAAGCCATTTTTATTTTATGCCTATATTTACCTATAGAAAGTATTGAGACCAAATATTGCATTAGTTTTTATTACGAATTAAAAATATCCCTGACTATATCACATCTTAGGCGATTTGAGCCAATTTTAATTTTATGCTTTTTTTTATCAGTAGGCGATTCAAGCCAATTTATTTTAGTCTTTTTCAAAAATACCCCCTGACTATAGTGTGATTAAAAAAAAAATTTTGTGAATGAAAATACCCTCTCTGACTATCTTAGGCGATTTGAGCCGATTTTAATTTTATGCTTTTTTATCGTTAGGCGATTCAAGCCAATTTATTTTAGTCTTTTTCAAAAATATCCCCTGACTATAGTGTGATTAAAAAAAATTTATTCAAAAAAAATATTTCAATTTCATTTCAAAAATTCGCGAAAATTTGAATTTAAAAAAAATGTTCCAAAAATTTGAATTCAAAAAAAAATCGCGCCAAAAACTCGAAAAAAATTTCGAAAAAAAATACACACAAAAATTTCGAAAAAAAAAATTAATTAAAATACACACAAAATTAATTAAGTTGATTACATCATTATGTAATCAAGATAATCCGAAATTTAATCTGCAATAATCCCCCCCTCCCCCTATGTTTTTTTAATGTTCCCGTGTGCTCCTAACTACCTACTTAATAATCAATTTAACATTTTAATAATCATTTTAATAATCAATTTAATAATATAATATCTAAGATAAATAATCACCAAATAATCATTTTTGATTTCAAATTATTTTCTTTTGATATTAAGTAATGAGCTCGTTTATTTTGTAATTTAGTACCTTTTTTATATCGTTGTGTATATAAGCGAATAATTTAATGAATTTTCAAATATATATTTATTTAAAATGATTAAACAAATGAAAATTATACACAGCAGGTAATTTTTTTTTATCAGAGTTAGTTACAATATAATTACATTATGTTTCATTATTCATTTGATATTGATAAGTAAATAAATTCACATAATATTTTCCGAGACTTTAATTTCGATGCAATCCTTAAAATTTTGAAGTTACAAAATATTTGAATTCATATTCAACATTTATGTTATATCAAAACACATTTTAAAATTAAAATGTTATAATTCAAAGATCTACAATAACATTTCCAAATCATTAAAATTAAAATTTCATGCCAACAAAATAAAATTTTATTTAAAAAATTTTAATTTTAAAATCGTAATTCTTCAAATTTTCTCCTTAAAAAATTATATAGTACCAATTGATTATATTATACATTTATGCAACATTGTACTATTTGTTACTTTTTGACTAATACCATCTTTTTTTATTTAATACAACAATTTACAAAAATTTGGCATGAATAACTATTTTAATGATAAAATATTAAATTGCTTATTAAATGATGAAATTGATTATTAAATTAATAAAATACTATTGAAGTAAACTAAAAATGAATTTTTCTAAAACTGTATTTATTTATTGAAGACAATTATTATTATTATCTAATTATTAACTATTGTTAATTATTCGTATTAACAATAAATAAATTGTGAAAAATAACGTGCTTAAACATTTCAAACATCTATAATATAGAAAAAATAATTAAAATCAAAATTCCTTAACATCATTTCATGAGTTCTTTCATTATGATTGTATTTAGATATTTTATTATTTATTTAAAATTTAGCGAATTTTAACCGAATTTTAATTTAAATTAAAATATAAATAAAAAAAGAAAATTTTGAATAGTTAAATTTTACCTGGTTTGTCGTGATGCGAAAGCAACTGAATGTGATGATCAGCTGCAAAATCTTTAAGTGATTGAGACACACTACACATACGTTTCCAATAAATTTGATTAATCGACGGTTTTATCTGGGGAGTAAATTATAAAAACGTTTTCACTAACATACATAAACTACCTCGACGCTTTGCCACATATCCTCTAACTGTTCTAATGTGAAATCACAAACTCCCAGCTGTAAAATCCTATGATCTTTAACATATTCTTCTAATTTCGACCAAAGTTCATACACATCACCCATACAGATTGAAGAGCATATAGTTTCGGGAGTGATGGAAATAATCAACGAATCCAATTCATTGCATTCCAAATATTTAAATACTTTTTAAAATATTATAAATTATTAAAAAAATATATAGTAAAAACTTTGTGCTAAATGTTTTGAAATGTCTTCGTAATTGTTGTTAATAAGAAATAGTTTCACTAGAAATATAATAAAGTTAAGAACCGCATTAAATTAACCAATAACTAAAAAATACCATCTAGCAAAGCTGTTTATATAATATTAAATACCCAAAAATACTAAAGCTATAATTTGCATATTGGTTCTTACTCATTAAAAGTTAATTAGGATCATCAATGGGACAATTTAGTCTCCCAGATCCTGCCATATTGTCAATAGAAAATGAATCTTTAAAGTATCTATTTTGAATATATAACTGATAAATTTGTAACTTTTAAAGTTAGTAAAGGAAAGTTCAAAAAGAATTTATTTTATTGCTCTGCTCAATTTATATTTTATCTATTAGCAGGCACAAATAGGGTTTTCAAAACGGGATCCCGGGATCCCGAATCCCGGGAATATAGCCTTTTTTCAATCCCGGGATCCCGGAAAAAATTGATTGGGATCTCGGGATTTTGTTCGTGTTTTTTTGGGGATTACGAATCTTCTGTTGAAAATATCTCCACTTTTTTTGAATATAATTCAGTTTCAAAGGAAAAATTGAAGAGTTTTTTTTATGATTCGACGGAATGAATTGAAGATTCGGATATGAAAAGCTCCAGTTTAAAAAAACCCAGAAAGTTCCACGTTTTTCTCTATTGAATCTTCAAATTAATGCCGAAAAGCTACAAAAATACCTTGCCCCCCCGTTTTTTATTCTGAACTTGCTCTTGTTTCTTTTGTATAATTTATAATTGAAAAATTTGTCGTGCATTTTCTGGATTGAAAAAATTATCTGAACTGTAAATCTTTGACAGTGATTCAAACCTTGAATTTCAAAGCTAGTATATTTTGATAACTATGGCTTAAAATGATTATTAAATTGATGTTTTATTATTTTATCGTGAAATAATTATAATCATTTTTTAGAAAATGTCAGACGTTTGGAAATACTACAAAAAAGATGGTAACGATCATGGAATTTGTAATGAATGTTTTAGCAAATTGAAAACCAAAGGAGGTTCAACAAAAGGTTTATGGACTCATTTAAAGACCACCCATCCAGACGTGTTGAAAAACAGCCAAGCAACCTCAACAAAAAGGAAAAATTATTCAGATCTTGAACCCACAAAGAAATTAAAAAGCAGTCATTCAATAGATTCGTATTTTTACAAAGAAACACTCGGTGAAATTTTGGCGAAATTTGCAGCGAAAGATGGTTTTTCTATACACGCAATTTTGAATTCCGAGGGTATACGAGAATACATCAGATTGAAAAAAATGGAAATGCCCAACAGTCTATCAACTGTAGCAAGTTTAATCTATGAATTCTATGAGCACAAAAAAGGTGAAACTATTCAAAAATTGAAAAAGAGACTGGAAATTGGTGGAAAATATTCAATAAGCATCGATGAATGGTCAGATTGTCAACAACGCAAATATTTGAATATTACATTACACGACCCTGAAGAAGACATTGTTTTGGGGTTGAAACTCGTGGAAGGATCATGTAACGCCGAAAGGACAACTGAACTTGTCACAGAATTTTTAGATGAATTCAAATTGGATTTGGAAAATGATATTGTAGCATCCAGCAATGATGGAGCTGCAGTAATGGTGAAATATGGAAAACTCAACAAAAATATTTCTCAAGTCTGCTACAATCACGCTATTCATAATTCTGTGGTAAAAGTTTTCTATGAGAATAAATCAACTCAGGTTGATTCAAAAAGTGGTCAAGAAATTGGGGTCGTAGAAGACGAAGATGACACAGAATATGAGGAATCAAAAGGCAGAGATGCATTTTTCAATGATTTGGATTCAGAACCAGATTACACAGAGATTCAGAGCATTAGTGAGGTGTTAAATCAAACTAGAAAAATTGTCAAGTTCTTTAAATATTCGTCTGTTCGCAAATCAATTTTTCAAAAGCATGTATTGGAACAAGAAGGCAAAAACTTAAACCTAATTTTGGATTGTAAAACAAGGTGGAAATCTACAGATCAAATGGTTGCACGATTCATAAAGCTTGAGAAACCCATCAATGATACGCTAATAGAAATTGGACGAGAAATTTTACCCAAAGAACATTTCAGTATTCTGACAGTAATTAGTCAAATACTTGCACCTGCTGCTGAAGTAATTAATGAGCTAAGTAAAAACAACAGTAACTTGTTAACTTCTGAAGGTTCGATTGCATACTTATTTGAGACCCTGAATGAAAATCCACATCCGCTTGCTGCAGAGCTCGTCTCAGAATTGAAAGACAAACTTTTAGCAAGACGAAACAAAGAAGTTGTGTCTTTGTTATATTTCCTTCACAATGGTACATATGCAAAAAGAAATAAGTTCTTGGAGTATTCAAGCAAAGAAGAAGTTAAATCATTTGCCGAACAATTACACCAAAAGTTTTCTTTAAACAATAAAGAAAAAGAAACCTCAAGCTCAGAAGACGAAGCACAACCTGACAAAATTATGCAGAGAGAAAATAAGCTACAGGAATCAATTAACAAAGTTTTGAATGCAAAGAAAGTTTTAAATAAAGTTTCTATAAAAAATGAGATGTCACAATATGAATGTTCTGGTGCTAAATCTGCAAATTTGGAAAAGTTATATGAATCTTTATTGACAATAAAATCAACATCAACAGCTTCTGAACGAATTTTTTCCATATCTGGATTCATTTGCTCGAAAATTCGAAATCGAATGTCAACAAGAATGCTGAACGCTTTAGTATTTTTACGATATTATTTTTTAAAGAAAATCGAAAGGTAGATGTTTAAATAAGCTTAATTTACAATAATTTATGTAAAATCTTTAGTTTTGATATAATAAAAAAATATTTGGTATATAAATTTAGAAAAAATATAAAAATTTATTTTGAAAAAATAAAAATCCCGGGATCCCGAATTTTCCGAATCCCGGGATTTTTGGAAACCCTAGGCACAAATATTAATTTACAAGAAAAATGTAAGATAAATAATCTTTATGAAGCCTAACATACAATTGTCGTTAGGAAAGGGTTTTCATTTACGTGATGTATTTATAGCTCGTATATGATATATATTCCGTAAATCTTTTCGAAGGGTCACAGGGTTACTATTAAATCTATTAAAATTTTTTTAACTACATTATGCATACAAATTATTAAGCATGATAACGGTATTGGAATAATTTATAGCACTGACTCATATATTATGTTATGTAAACACCTATAATTAATGTGTATGAAAACTTGCATGTTTGATTGATTGATTTTTATTGTCCGAGTTCGTAGATTAGTTTATTAATTATCCAATTTTCGGTGGATTTAACAGATAAGCGTATAAGACGAATTTTAAATTTTTAAATACAGATAACATTCTTAATAAAAAGAATTAATTTTTGTTATATAGTATTAACACTAATTCTATTAACTTCTAACCTTTTGGACACGGAAGTCTGTCTTCTACTGACGGAAATCGGATTTAAATTTAAAAATTTTTTCCATTTTTAATTGGAAAAAGTCATCTATTTTAGAAAAAATATTTCCATAAAAAGTAAATTATTTTTTTCTCTAGAGATTTGACAACTTTCATAGAATTCACTGTACCCCGCGGGTTAAGTCAATTTTTAAATTGATATCTTTAGAATTATGATGGCATTGCATCAAGAAGCATGTTAATAGTAATTGAACTAACAAAGGAATTGCAAAAACCATTGACATAATCCAGGTGTTAAAGGAGTGAATGAAAAATGAATATATTTTAAGGTAAATTCCAAAGAAAAAGGTCCTGAGACGAAAATTACTCATCGATCAAAAATGGTAAATCAAAAGCAGAAAGGATAAATCAATATATGAAATATGATTAAAATATATATAATAGTGATTAGAATTGTGGTTTCTCCGGAAAATTTCAAGTTCAAAACAAATACCTTGAAAATAATTTAGAAACCTCAAAAGTAAATTAAAATAACTAATAATATTTGTATATACTATAATAAAATCAATTTAAAGTATTTGCGGTCGATATCTGCATTACAAATGCTGTTGTTTGAATATTAAAAAACAATTCGAGTAGATTTCGAATCTTATTATATTAATAAATTGTAACTAATTTTTTTTCCTTTCCCATATTTTCAGCTTTTTATTTCTGATTTTTGAGATATTTCGGTTGTACGTCGTAAATGTTAATTATGATAAATGTTATTCACCGGCTTAGGTATATCGTTTATTATGAAGTTGTAAGAAAAAAATCAAAAGTTGCTGAAATTGTCAGCTAAATTATTGAAGGTTTAAAAAAAAAATTACCGAACATTTGTGTTATTTCTAGTGTAGTTATTAATAATAATACTACTTAATTATTTAAGATATTCATCTGATTTGGATCTGCGACAAAAAAGTTACACGCCATTACAAATAATATTGATATAACAGACAGACTTTTTTGTTTAAGTTTTGCGTAGGATTTAATGAAAGATTTTGATAAAAAGTTATACAGAGGTTGTTAAATATAGTCTGTTGGAATTAATTTCTAACTGTGCGTATTTGCCTGTGTATAAGTACGGTAAATAATTTGTAATTACTGTTCACTACATTTTACAACAAATACTGAGCAAGAATAATGTATGAATAATATATCATCAAATATCTTTAATTGTTTTTTTCTCCGTAAATTGCCTTTATTAATAGTACAGTATTTATCAAATTATAATAATTTTGGGAAAAGAAAAAGTAAAATGAACATTATATTTATTGATTTGAACCGAAAAACTCTTATACACTTATTCTGATGCACTGGACATCAAATAAGTTTGCAAATTTTGGCTTTATTTAATGTATCGTATATTCTTTGAATATAATCAGACATAGTGATCAGTGAAACTAAGTTTTTCAAGTAGTTTTGGTAGTCTGATAGCTTGTTACCAGTTTCTGTGTTGAACTTGTAGTCCACAGAGATATCTACAATGGTTTTAAGTGAAAGGAGGTTTCAAGATAAAAATTCGTCTTGTTTCTTGTCTTAAAGCCAAACTTTGCAAACTTATTTGATGTCCAGTGCATCAGGATAAGTGTATAACAGTGTTAATTTGACATTGTTTTTACACTTATATGACGCGAAGAAAAATCTGAGCGCCTCTCAGCATAGTACTGATGAGAGCCATTAGATAAAAACTAGTTTTCTATTGAGAAATGTAAATGTACTGGATATCACTTAATGTATAGTATATTCTGTGATTATAATCAGACATAGTGATCAATAAAACTAAGTTTTTCAAGTAGTTTTGGTAGTCTGATAGCTTGTTACCAGTTTATGTGTTAAACTTGTAGTCCACAGAGGTATGATGGTATCTACCATGGTTTCAAGTGAAAGGAGGTTCAAGATAAAAATTCTTCTTATTGTCTTGCCTATAAACCACTTATACCACTTATATATCGAAACTAGTTTTCTATTGAGAAATGTAAATGTACTGGATATCACTTAATGTATCGTATATTCTTTGATTATAATCAGACATAGTGATTAATAATATATATATTAACAATTCTTTTCGAAGTCAATGACTCAATTTAGTGACCAGATTATTGACGATACCCTTTGCAATCATGACAAATATGATTATAAATCCAAAACTCTTAGTAGTACAAATTTTACAACCAAGGATGGAGAAGTGTAGTCAAACTATCCCACCCGAATTCAAAGGAGATAAGATACGTAAAATAATTTAAGGAATCGAGCAGGCTTTAAACTAAGACTTGGGTCGAATAAACTTTTAAAATTTCGCAATTTATTGCTGCTTTATTACCATTGGTATTATCATTATAAGATGGAGCTAGTTTATTAGGTACACCTAAATAGGCAACATCTGTACCTCAAAGATGTTTAATTTTGTGATTATAACTGTAATGCGATATCGGTAAGTTTTGCTTGTATTATTTCACAACCATATCACAGCGAGGATAACCACCAAAACACGTGCTTATATTATGGTAGTATATTTCTGAATAAGCGTTTCCACCTAAGGAATAATTGGTGTCATAATCGGTATCGGTGATTTTAAAAATCGGCTATACTCGGTACAGACTGGTTAGCACCGATCAGAGCAACCTTTGAAAATCTTATAGAGAAATTACACACCGAGCGATCAAGTTACTATTGATAAACAATTAGTAGTTTCAAAATGTACAACCTTTACGTGCTTTACGTTTACAGGCTTTACGTGACGCAAAAAATGCTTACCCTTTCAATGCAAGGAAAGTAGTATACGTTAATTGAACCAATGAGAAAAATTTCTGCTAGTCTCTGTACTACATACAATATATTCAGGACCTTACTGGACCGAAAATTGATAATTGAAATACAGAGTTCAAAAAGAGATCGCGGGAAAATTGCATTTTTTTCCCGATACAAAGCAACTTTATTCAACAATAATCCAAAAAAGAACAAATCTATGATTCCCTTATCAACACTCTAGAGAAAGGAGCATTAACGTAAGTAATAGGAAATCAGAAATTATTTCGTATTATGATACAATTAAAGCTTTTCACTTATTAATACTTTGTATTAACTAATTTAACTTTCTTTATTTTTTAAATATATCTATTAATAATTTTAATTTTATTTCGATTGATTAATATTATTATTTTTTACTAATTTCTTAATTAATACATAATTTAATTTTTTTATTAAGTAATTAATTTTAATAAATATATTTTTAATTATTTTATTTTTTTTCAATTTATTTTGTTTTTTTTATTGTTTAATATTTTTTTTCCATTATTTTTTCTTTATTTCAATTGATCAATATTAATATTTTTAGCATTTATTAATTTTATTAATTTTTAATTAAATTTTAATATATTTAATAATTTATTAAATATATTTAATAAATATTAATGAATTTGTTAATAATTGAATAGTAAAAACCGAATACTATTACCATTTACTCTTAAATCTGATCTATCATCTAAAATTAAATCTTTGTGATTAATACACTCCACTTCAACATCTGAAAGCTTCTAATAATCAATGAAATAATAATACAATTTATAATCGTTACATTGTTGGCAAATAAATTCTCATTTTTCATATAACATTTCAAAACTTGAATACTGCATTTTAATATCTAAATGTGTAATAAGAAAAAAACGAAATGAAAACAAAAATCTTGTACTTCATCTGTGGATGTTAATTGTGGATTGTTTTTTATGCTTTTCCAATTAATAATGTTGCTTGTGTGGATTAGCATTTCATTCATTTTCTTAAATTACGCAGCTAAAAAAATAAATTCTTGATATTAAGCATGAAAGAAAGTTTACTTTATAGGATTTAAAAGTGACTTTATAATTTATTTAAACAAGTAGAAGTTATTTTAAATTTTTAATAATTATATTTTATCTATCATGAATAATGTTATGTAATTTGCATATAACATATATGTAATATAATATTAGAGTAATGCAATATAAATTGAAAAGTTGAATAAAAGTAAACTAAATATTTATATTGTATTATAAGAATTTCGTAAAATTTCAGTATGTTTATGTTGATTTTTCTATTCTTTGCCTTTCTTTGCGAGCCGGGTTTTGACTTGGCTCTCATTTGATATTAAAGGCTGGATTGATCCACATCGAAGTTAATCTAACCTTGTCTTGCTGAGATTTCAGGCTCTCTGCGTGTCACGACCTTGAACCCGTTGACTCACAGTTTTGCGTGTTCGTCGTCCGTCCTGAGTCGTTCTTTGAAAAGGCTTCTTCTGCAAAGAGAATACATACATATCCCCAGTTTATCATCGAAAATGTGTAATCTAATAACAGCGGTGAGAATATACCCTTACAATGCCAATCACAGTAGATGTAGTAACAATACTTCTCCTGCACCCAAATGAACATGGAAATGACGTCACGTCTAAGCGTGAGAACATCAGAATAGAAATATCTCAGGACTTTGGTTAGTTTCCTATGTTCGAAAAATTCTTTAACTTAGTGACTTTTTGAGAGTTTTATCAAGGTTTCGATGTCTTCGAAGGTTTTGAATGGGTTATAGGACGTAGGCACAATAGTTGGAATAGTATTTACTACTTTTGGGAGGTTAATCATACTAGTGAACTCATTCTCAAGTTATTTGGATATGAAGAGAATAAAAAATTTCCAAACTTCATGAAGTTAATCACAAAACTTCATCAAATTTATGAGGTATTCGTACACTGAAAAATTGAATTTACTCGTTACGTCGAACCCTATACAAATATTGGGTATTTTTTCTTTAAAATGGCCTTGAAGACTTAAGCATAGACTCACGAAATTGCCACG
Organism: Schmidtea mediterranea; assembly: GCA_022537955.1. Classification (NCBI taxonomy): domain Eukaryota; kingdom Metazoa; phylum Platyhelminthes; order Tricladida; family Dugesiidae; genus Schmidtea; species Schmidtea mediterranea. Next base: position 129,698,321 of record CM039679.1, read on the forward strand.
AGTATCATCAACTATAGATAGGACATTGAGTATCCACTCCTAAATTAAAATGACATTAAGTGTCAGTTGTCTATTCGTATATCATTAGAATGAAGATATTAAATGTTGAACGTCTCTTCTTATACCAGTGTTTCTCCAACTATGTTCCGCGTTGATCTTTGTTACTTATTTATATTAGATATGTAGATTGGGATGAAAGTGAAATTAAGGAAGAGTTTTTAAAATGCTTGGAAATAAAGGGGCATCTAACTGCTCATGAAATTTTTACAACAACATCGGGAAATTTTTTAAGTATTGATTTTAAAATGATATATTGTATTTAAGTTAGTACTGATAGTGTAGCTAATATGACTGACAAAAATTTAGGATTCGTCGCAAAAATTAAAGAAGTATCTCCGAATGTATTAGGTACATGATGTATGATACACCGAGAAATTCTAGCAAGTAAAAATTTTAGTACTGTTTTAAATTAGGTATTAACACCAGCTGTTAAAACGATAAATTATATAAAATCAAGTGCTCTGAATTCAAGATTATTTGAAAGGTATCCGAGGAAATGGGATCATCTCATAAAACATTATTATTACAAGCGGAAGTTTGCTGGTTATCCAGGGGTCCGATAATTAAAAGATTAAATGAACTGAGAGAAGAAGTAACTGTTTTTCTATCTGGTAAAAATAGTTATCTAGATCATTCCTTCAAGGACATAGAATGGAACATGAAATTATGTTATCTTGCAGATATTTTTCAATTGTTGAACGAACTGAACTTTTCACTACGAGGAACATAAAAAAACAATGTTATAAATTAAAGAACAAAAGAAAAAAAATAAATTGTGGATTCAAAGAGTTGAAAACAACGTCTTCGATATGTTCAGCTGCTTAACGGATCAAATGATTAAAGCTATAAACAGAAACCAATATTGCAAATCCAATAAATTATTTATAATTATAGTTAGCCATTTAAAAACTTTGTTAATCAAACTTGAGCAATATTTTCCGGTAAACCAAGATCCGAGAACAGATACATTGTGAGTTTTAGATTTTCTATTTTTAAATTTCCTAAAATAAATCCACCCTTTTTGATCGACAAATATGTCAAAAAGGAGGATTATAATATAAGTGGATAATACTCATCTGGCTAGAAAAGTTTTCAACTGGGTTCTACGAAAACAAAAAAAATTGATAGGGTTTCGAAGTACTAGAAATTTTCATAAACACTGTCCTATATAGGTATTCACTCATACACGAATAAGATGAAAATATTTTTTGGGATTTGTTCATGAATCAAGATGGCATTAAACTTTACTTATGGTGGGTTACTGGGTGTTAATATTTTATGAAACTATATGGTTGTTACCCAGGCAACCCCATATAAATTTGTTTCGTTTACCACTCGGCGCCCGTTGCAGCAACGTTGGAACTGTGTTCGAGTGGGTAGATCGTCCGCAAGAAGTGAGCGCTATTGCTAAGGCTATAATTGACCGAACGATCTCTGGGTCCAACGAGCTGTCGATAGAAGACCTGTGCTCGCATTCAATTTTTAGGTCCCCTTATACCATTAATTTCATCATTCATATCCATAATTCAGATGAAAACTTCTCATTTACACATTTTAATGTCTTCATACTACTTTCTGCGATTCACCACTTATCGAAACCTCTAAATAACATTTAAGCAACAACAAATATATATATTTCATAAATGAAGCGACACATCTCGGTATGTCAATTACGTGCGGTCTAGTATTCGAGCGGCTTGGCGTTTAGCTCGCTCTTTACGTCCAGGCCGGTAACCGCTGGACTTCGGTGTGATCTTCGGGCCTGCTGTTGCCTCTCTGTACGCCAGTTGAGCAGGAGCTAAGACGAGGGGATATGTTACCGCCGCTCCCTCCTGGCAGGCTGACACTGCTACCTCGAGCCCCTTTATCTGGGTCCTCAGGCTTTGATTCAACTGCTTTTCTTCGGACCAGCCCTTTTACGCGGCCGTGAGCTTTTGATAGAGCGACTTTACTACCTTCGGCTCTACCCATGTGGCTTTTATTTGCTGGGCTTCCTTTGATAGCTGGAGGATTTGCTCGTAGAAACTTTTTTTGATTCTATGCGCGTGCTCCAATTCCTGCTGCAGGACTCTCAGTGATTCCATATCTATAAAAGGTGACATTAACTCTTGTCTACTAATCTTCAGTCAATTAATTAATCATACAAGTATTATTGTTAATAAACTAATTCTAGAAAAATGAGAAAATCGAATACCAACTAATTATTTATTCAAATTTAGTTTCACTAAGCGTTATCGTTAATTTATATAGTTCGCAGACGGATCACTAGCGAAAATGATGGGTTCGGTGATACCTATCAACGCTTTCTTCCGGGGCCGACTGAGCGTAGGGGTGCTCACGATGTTCGTAGACTGGTCGTTTCGTTCTTCTCATGTGGCTGGGGAGGGTCTTCGGGGGATCGACAACGTGGATGTTCGTGGAACTAGCGTTCGACCGTACGTCAACCCGGTTGAAAGAGAAGCTTCGCGGCGGTGTGTAGTCGTCGGTACACGCAATTCTGCCGGCAGCGAAATCTTCCTCTACATTTGCAAGATATAACCTGGCCCTGGCTACTTGGAGATCGGTCTGGCGCTGATGTTCCTCGAGACGAGAGAGGAGGAACTCAGTCTGTTCGCGAATTTCCCTGGCCGGATTGCCGCCCGGTTCCCGTTTTATTGCTACAAATGGTAGCTCGATATCTTTCGTTTGTCGTAGAGTACCGGATCGGAACTCTATCGCCTGGGATACGGTAAAGCCCGCATCCCACATGGCCTGTCGCCAACGATCAGCGGCCTGTGCTGGAAATCGGACAATGACTCTTGATTCCCCTAAATAAAAATCTAATAAAAATTTATCATCTAAATTTTCTGGCCGTCGGGCTGTTCAATGGCTGCTTAGGTGCGCGTCATTAAAGGTTTTAGGGGTTTCGCGGAATTGTTCCAAAAATTCTTTACTTTAATTATCGGTGGAGCAGGGTGAAAGGTCGATACGCAAAATTCATATGATAGGCTGATGTGGCGTCTTACAGAGTACTCCGATCCATCCGAGTAGATTTAGACTGTTGTAATTTTGTAGTGAATAGTATTTTAAATTAAGTGAAAAAAATTTCTAATACAATCAAACCTGTATGAACACGTGCATCGACTAGAGCGGGGTCGTCAGAAGCTGTCCGAACTAATCATCAATTCCCCCCTAACTTGAGCTCCAAAACTATTCGAACTGTCATGCCGTGAGATATCATGTAATTAAGAAAATCATTTATTTCGCTAACCCATTTAACTGAATTTACGGTGGAATCCGAAACCTTCAAAAAATCAGCCATTGCTAACGAATAACGAGGGTGCGTCTTAATTTCTAGTTTATTCTAAGGGCTCCCTAATCCATCATGATTCGTTACTCAATAATACATTACTTTACCTCTAAATGAATAATCTCGTTTAATTTTGTGGCGATCGTCAACCCTCAACAAAAATCTAATTCTATTCTACCCATTAAATGATTCTTTATACAAAAGGAAATCATGATCATATTCATTAAATAATTTAGGGTTGACGCGGAAATTACGACCCTATTTGTCGAATATTTATTATTAAAGGAGAATTTCTACTCGTCGTTATTAATTATCGGAAAATACAATACTCTATCTTACTAAATTTTATTTACTTAAATGAAAAATTCTCAAAATTGAGCCATAGCAAGATCACTACTTAATTACGGATTTAGTTTATTAATAAAAAACGATACTAATTAATTACCAGAATTTGACCCATTCCCCATAAAATACAACCACGGTTCAGGCATGACAATTGGAATAACGTGGATCTTAACTCAACAAAATTCTTCCCACGCCGCCTAGATAAGCGGTTGTTCGTCGTGACAAAACATAAATTTCATTGGCGTTTGTAGTCTCCTTTCGTCGCACAAATTGAAGTTGGGTCGATGATAGCAACGGTCGTTCAATACTTCTCGTATTCATTTAATGTTGGGAGTAAGTCATCGATTGTATTTACCCTACTTTTTGTTATAAACCAAAGAGAAAATCGATGAAAGGTTTATTGTAATTAAAAACTTTTCTAAGATTAGATGGCACGGGTTCGGTATGATTTCGCGTAAACCACTGCTGGACAGCGTTGCTTCCCTCTAAGGCTTATACATGAGAAGAAAATTAATAAAGAAGAAACATAATTTACTTTGGATGCCCGAGCTGAAGTCCAGCGAGGTAATTCCTTTTGGGGATCTTGTTGAAGTACTTCTATCCGATTTGTTAGAACGGTGCTGCATTTGAAAATTGTTCGAGATTAACTATGGATCTCGTCCTAGCGCTGTCTATTTATCGGTCAGGGCGTCAAGCGAGAATGCATGCGGTTGTTGGTGTGTTGATGGATTCAAACCGCACGGCGAAGGTGCATCGTGCAGGTCAAGTCGATCGATCACTGGTAGAGAAATTCTCAGTCTAACGCGTGTGCGTGCTGTCTGAGAATTTGGACGTGCTCGTTGAATTTCGGCGGTGTAGTGTGCGGCACGAGATCGATTGATTGAATTACGAAATAAGAGTTGAGAGAGATGTGTCTGGTAAATTTCGATTTATACGGTTTTTAGTTTGTTTATCGCATTTCAGAAACTTAAATTTATTCGAATTTTCGTTGCAAATTGTTCTAGCGGACCCATTTTGATCGTAAGTGCTATTCACGACTAGATTTTTTGGAGTTTAACTCGTTATTAATTCAGGGTTTCAATTTTGTGAAGAATTTTCGGTGGAAGAAAGATTTTATTTCCTGGTATCGTCAAATTTGGGCGGAGTTATTTTTTCAAAATAAATGTTTCTCAAGTGCTTATTTGTGACTAAATTTCATTTGTAATGAGTAAGGACGGGTACATTATTTTCGAGAGAACCGGGCTCAGAGGATCATCATCATTGATCAGAGCGTCGTGTTATTTGCCTCATTCACGAAGGCCGAATTAACTAAGCGTATAGCCGGCCACGATCTGGCCGTGAAATTAAATTTAATCCCACCAACGAACATCCCAGAAGAGAACGAAGTTGGTACGGAAAAAAACCCAAAACCAGTAAAAAGCACAACCCCAGCAAAAACCGGCGATAGCCGTGAACGTCGTCGAGCTGAGGGAACCATTGCATTGGCAAATGCGGCCAAAGTGCTCGAAGAGGCCGCCATTCGGGTCGCCGAGCAATTCCCGAAATTTGGATGAACAATACAGTAGTGATGAATCAGAAGATACTGATCATGTGAGTGTCAATTGTTACCACAGCGATGCTGAGAGCGAAGAAGAGTTGTCAATACGTCAGGAATTACCAGCTGCACCTGGTAATGACAACACTCATCCACCAGCAAAAAATCATAGTGTGTGGTATTGTTTTCCTCAAACTACTGGAAGGACTCCTGCACATAATATTATTAGAGGTTCAACCAACAAAGTCATTTTACCACCAGGCACTACAATTGAGGATCCAGTGGACGCCTTTCATTTAATTTTCCCAGATAATTTATTGTCAGTAATAACAGAAATGACTAATAAGGAGGCTATCAGAGTGCACGCAAAAATTCAATATAAAAAACAGTGGAAACCAGTTGATAATATAGAGATGGGTGCATTTATTGGGGTGTTGTTGACAGCTGGTCATCTAAAATCGTCAGATGTAAGTATTGACCAATTATGGAGTAAAAATACGGACCTCCAATTTTTCGAGCGATCATGTCCAAAAATCGATATCACGAAATTTGTCGGTTTATTACATTTGATGATAAAGACTCGAGACATGAAAGGCGTGCCAACGATAAACTAGCGCCTATCAGAGACTTGTGGGAACAAATAAATATTAATTTGGGAAAATTTTACATGCCATCATGTAATCTATCTGTGGATGAACAATTGTTTGGTTTTGATGGTAAGTGTCCATTCAAACCTTATATGCCATCAAAACCAGAAAAATATGGAATCAAAACATTTTGGATCAATGATTCACAAACAGGATTTCCATTAGGAGGGATTCCATATTTGTTTATTTTGTTAATTTATTAATTAGCCCACTTTTATTTAATGAAAATAAATAAAATATATGTAAGAAATCTAAATTTTAATTTAAAATATCATAATTGATAGTTTTACGCATTTAAGTATTCTAAATTTCCTATAAATTAATGCCGGGCTCTTAGGCCGCTAGGCGTAGGATGACTGACAAAACAGTAGTATGAGGTTAACGGTTAAATTAATTTTAAGCACTTGTGTGAGGTTTTTCGAAAGTAAAAATGTAATTTTAAGTGAAAGACAAGATATAAACCTTAAGTCAACCTTATTTTCCTTAAATTAAAAAGAAAAATTTTATAAATTTAAAAACAGCTGATCTAACAGAATATTAAATAATTTTGATGAATTTTCAAATTATCGAGTGATAGTTAAGATACAAAATTTACAAATTTAAACAAAGTTCTAGGTTGATAATATTATTATACCTTTTCGTAGTAATTTAGATGATTTAACCCTAAATTTTGATAATTGGAGAAAGCAGAATCGAAAAACTTTATTAAATAAGATTTTCCCTTCAGGAGATTTCTAAATTATAGTATTTAAAATTAATTATTAACTATTTAAATTAATGCTGTATTGAATAAATTATTAATGATAAATGTGTAATCAAATTTTAATTACTATGCCTCGAAGTATAATTTGGGCCAGTATTCAACGGTCAACTTGAAAGTCGATGGGAAAATGATATCACGGAAATGCGAGTATTAATGTTGAGGGAGTCAGAGGAGCTAAGTAGACGTAAGTCCTTCTAACGGCAGTCAGGAACCCGAAAGCGAGATTATCACGAGGAGTAGTCTTAGAAATGGGGCTCACCTGTTCGTGGATTCTCGGCTGCTATATACAGTACTGGTGGGTTTCTGGGTGTTGATATTTTGAAACTATATGGTTGTTACACAGACAACCCCATACACATATTTTTCGCTTACCACTCGGCACCCGTTGCTAAGCAACGTTGGAACTGTGTTCGAGTGGGTAGACCGTCCACAACAAGAGAGCGCTATCGCTAAGGCTATAATTGACCGAACGACCCGTGGGTCCAACGAACTGCCGATAGAAGGCCTGTGCTCGATTTCGATTTTTAGGTCCCATTATTCTCCTATCTCATTCAAATGTTAAACTATACTCTCATATCCTTTAACTTTATGTCTATCCCATAATTCTTCTTATCGTTTTCCGTGTTGATGATTATTCTATGGCCTGTACACCCTTTGTTAAGTTAAATATTCCCACAGTATATCTTTTACCCTTAACCCTATTATAACTACAATGTTCCTTATTATTATTACTAGCATTATCGTTGTTACTATTGTATGTATTACCTTTATTAATTGTTACTACTGTTACCTTTATTATCATTCTTATTACTATAATTACCATTATATTTATTATTATTACTACTGCGTCCAGTATTTTCCAAAATTTTTTTGGCATTGATATTTATATGATTTGATAGGTTAAGATATTTAAACAAATTTAAAAAGATTTTGATTTTTAGATGAATTACATATAAAAAATCTTTTATAAAAGATTCATAATTCAAATTTTCAAAACGATTTTTAAAATTTAAAAATATTTCATTATTAAATAAGTTGAAATATTTATCAATCATTTCTTTAATATCATTTTCGGAAACTTCTTTTTTGATTTCAATGATTGTTCTTGATGGAGTTAAGTTTTTGGTTTTCATGAGTTGAAATTTGATTAGTAAGTAATTGAAGAGATTAGTATTTGTTTCCATAGTTTCTGGTACATCAATATTTTTGTGAAATTTCCAGGTAAGGTTATTAAAGAAATCATCTGTCCATTTTCTGATTTTTTCGAGGTTAATTATTTTCGAGAGGTTTTTTTGTGTTAATTCATCATTTTTAACTTTTTCATTATTTAAATCTTTTTTATTGTTTTTCTGTTCTTTATTTTTCCCATTAATTAACACATCTTTAAAACTTTTTAAATTTTTAGTTTTATCTTCATTATTTTTATTAGTTGGAATTAAAATTTCTGAATTTTGATTTTCTGGAGTTATTCTTTTTTTCGTTTTATTCTCATCATCATTTTTTTTTAAATTTTTAAAATTAACATGATTTTTAGATTTCGTTGTTTTATCTTCATTATTCTTCATCATCTTGTTTTCTTTATTCTCGATTTTTAAATTTTTAAATTCTGAGATTTTAAATTCAAATTTATTAATTTTTACTTTTAGTAAAAATATTTTAAAGATTAGTTCATTTAAATCGAAGGTTTCAAGATTTTTATAAAATTTCTCATGATTGTAAAAACATTCTTTTAAATCATTAAAATTCTTATCATTTTGAAGGTGATTTTCGATTTTAAATCCATTTTTATTATTTTTATTTTTTGGAATTATTTTTGATTTTTGATTATCTTTGGAGTTAGGTCTAGAAATTGATTTTGATCTGGATTTCCTGTTATTATTTTGAACCGTATTTTTTTCCATAACTTGATTGATGAACGATTGAAATAGCTGATTCATTTCAGAGATTAAGTTGGAATTGCAGTTCATTGGTTCCATGTCATCAGCTTCAGATTTCTGCCCGGTGTTATTCGAATGTTTTTTTGCCATTGATATTTATATGAAAAGTACGACACTGGAAATAACTTTTCTTTAAATTGTTTTTAAAGATTCCGAATATAGGCGGAGAATTAGATAATGATGGTCCTGATTGTATTTTAGAATTCTTGAAAAAATTGGAGGAAATTGCTGTAACAATTGTCCTCCCATATTATGAAGTTGAGGGTAAAAAACTCATGGGACCTATGTCTTTCGCCGCGAAACGACAATTTTTATCTTGTAGAACCTGTTACCTTTGTAAGAAACCTATAAGAGTACCGGTTAGAGATCACGATCATTTCGCAGGCAAGTATCTCGATGCAGCCTGTAGCAAATGTATTATTTCGCGCAGAACCTTTAAATTATTACCTATTGTCTTTCATAATTTGAAAGGGTATGACTTGCATCACATTTTGAAGCATGGTCTTAGTAACCTTCGTTCTTTGGAATTGGATATATTCCGACAAGTACGGAAAATTTTATTTCTATGATTGTACATATTAAGAAATTGTCTGTTCGTTTTATTGACAACATGTGATTTGTTAATTGTTCTTTAGCAAAAGCGGTGAAAACTCTTTCAGTTCGTCCTTTAACTATATCTGTTTTTGAGGGGTTAATAATAAATGCCAAAGCTATTTTTCCTTATAATTTTGCAACTTCTTTAGAGGTTCTAGAATCTACTTTTGAATTTCTTCCTATTTGGTCTGATGTTTCTGAAGATGAGTATGCTACGGCTCGGCTGCTTTGGAGTCAACAAAACTGTAATAATTTGTTAGATTATATGTTAACGTATATGAAATTAGATGTATTCCTCCTTACAGATTATTTTCAGAAATTCCGTGCAAAGGCCATTGCATATAATGGTCTTGAACCTCTTAATTATTTTGGCATTCCTGGTATGTTATTGGCATCTGTTGTCGTGACATTACAAGAACCCATAGAACTTTTGCAGGACATGGAAACGTACAATTTCTATGAGTGAGGAATACGAGGTGGGTTAACATTTGTTACCAAACATTATGTAGTTGCTTCAAACGACACTGAATTATTATATATCGAATTATTATAATTATTATATAAAAGTTGAGAAGCTAATGCATTGACCCAAGAAGAATTCTTCATTGAAGACTTCTCAAACTTTATCTTTCACTTGGGGCTAAAGTTGGAAATATTCATAGGGCAATTAAATTCAAACAAGAACATATATTTAAACAATATATAGATAAAAACACTCGATTAAGAGCAGAGTCACAAAGCGAGATATATAGGGGCTTGTTTAAATTATATAAAAACAGTTTATATGGGAAACCCGTTGAGAATCTTAAAAAACGCATGAATTTGTGATTATGTAATACAGCTGAAAAGTTGATTATATATGCTTCAAAGCCGACCTTCAAAAAATCCATCAGAATTGATGGTGAACTGATTGCTGCACATCTTAATAAAGATTCGATATGTTTGGATAGACACAGCTACATTGGTCAAGCAGTGCTGGATTTATCTAAATTAGGAATGTACCTGCTTCAATATATAGAGTTGGAGAAATTTAGACAACAGTTTAATTGTGAAATAAATATAGTTGTTGGCGACACTGACAGCTTTTTCTTAGTAATAAAATATTTAAAATTAGATGTACTGTTGGCGAATGGGGTTGGTTTTTTATTTATTTATTTTTCTAGGGTTTTTGTGCATCTACCCCCTAAACGCCATCACGATTATTATTCTATCCCTATTATGTATCCATGGTGATTGCTATGTTGGTACTGTACGTAGAGGTTGAAAATTCATGAGCAGGTGAGCTCCATTTCTAAAACTACTCCTCATGATATTTTCACTTTCGGGTTCTGGACTGCCAATGGAAGGTCTTACGTCTTTCTCTTTCTATATCCTGGTACTTACTCGTCTATTCCTACAATTTCCATACTTATTTGTCATCTTTACGCGTTATTTATAAATGTATCCTTCAAAAATTTGGGCAGCGTTCCTCCCTTATTTTTTGGTAAATTTCCAATTTCATTTGTTTAATCGCGGTATCGACTACATTTGTCCTAGTTTACCTTTATCTTTCCCTATATTAAGAATTTGATTACCAGTTCTTTAACTCCCGGTACATTTCCCATGATTTTAAGTAGTTACAACCCTCTGCGATCACTTCAATAAACATTTCTCTCTTCGGTCACATTAGATCATTCAACTTTTGGAAAAGATACTTTCAAATTTACATTCCTATACTATCCTATCCTTTCCTACTTGATTTTTCATTAATTTTCCGTAAATATTTTAAATTTTCCCTACAAAACTTTATTCCCGCTTAACTAAAGTCGCACTTCCCGAATTTTATTTTCTACTCGCCCCGGCCACTTTTCAGCAGTCGCTACGAGTTATACAACGATGCCCTGCGTGGAGGTCCTGTGCATATTGCCAGACCCTACTGCGGACTACCGAGGTGTCCACGAGGCATGACCCGCGAGCTCAACTATGGGACTTAACCCACCAGCCGTCACGAGATCTGTCCCATGGACTACTATTGAAATACGTATTATAAATAAGATTTTAAGGGGACTTGTCAGTGGCACCAAAAGATTCCACGACCATCCAGAATAAAATCAAAAACTTTAACACCGAAATATATATTTATACAAAAAATAACAGCACTTACAATCCACAGTCATGCAACCGGATTTGAAAAATTGGCATAAATTGGCATAAAAAATTTGACTACAAGTGATTCACTGTTTGTCTAAGAAAGTCTAAAAATTTTGTCTAGTAGTCACCTGACTGAAAAAATGTCTGAAAATTATGAAAATGACTGCCGTATATATAGTATTTTTGTGCCTGTGTGCGACCAATGGGCGATTTTTCGCGATTTTTAGGATTTTTTAATTATTTTATTAATTTCAAAAAATTTTTGTAATTTTTTATATATTTTTCTTTATTTTTTGATATATTAATATTTTATTGTTGGATTTTATTTTTTATTATTATTTTCTTAAAATATTATTTTTAAACCCCATTATTTTGTTTTCTGGTCGCCTCTTCTGCCTGTTTTTTTTCTAAACCTTATTTTGCAAGGTTTTGGCAGTTTATTTTATTTTTCGTATGTTTCTTTCTGCAGCTGTAGGCATTTTTCCGAATTTTAATTAATTATTTGTTTTAATTAATATATTTTTATTTTATTTTTGGTCTCTTCTTGCGGTGCGTGTTTATGTTACGGCAGCCATATTGACAATTTCCAAGCGACATTAATTATTTTGTTTTAACTTATACAATTTTTTACCTTTTTGTTTATATTGGTTTTGTAATTTTTGTTTTAATTTTGGCTCTGAGCCCAACAGTACTATTACCAGCTATGATATCGGATAGGTTACTAGATACGTCGAATTATGATCCATTTCACTCATTATATTCGAGGAGTCTTGATTCGGTTATAGGAAAATTTAAAGACGAGAGTAAGGAGATAGGTTATAGTGAATGGTTATTCTTATGCTCAAAATGTTACAGTATTTTAGGTAACAATGCAACAATGAGGGCTAAAGGTATAAAACTAACAGGAACTAATATTAACCATCAATCTTACCTAGATTGTTACAATAACAATCAAATAATTAGCGTACCACAGTCTAGGATAAGAACCCGAAATCACCAACTTTTTACTTTTAAAAATTCGAAAATTGCTCTATCTAATAATGAAGATAAGCGGGCTTGGTTAGGAAAAACTTTAAGTTTTGCATTTGGGCACTGTTTAGGATTTGATGCTTTAAATGACGATAATAGATTGCTGACTCTACCAGATCCAGAAAATCTTGATTTAAGATTCCAAAACATATTTAACACAGTGATTTTTTAATTCTGTGATGTAAATAAAGATTATTGATCCAGATTTATTTTTATTTGTTTTTGTAAAAATGTTTTCACAAAAAATGTAGTCACAATGTAGTAAAAATATAATTATAATGTTTTTATTTAAAATGTAGTAAAAATGTAGTCACAAATAAAATGTTTTTATTTTAAAATTTTTATTTGTGAAAACATGTCTTTATAGTTTTCTCTTTTAATTTATTTGTTGGTTGTGAAGCAAGTCTTTATTGTTTTCACTTAATTATTTATTTTTTGGTTAAGAAAATTATTTTGATAACAATAATAATAAACTTAGTAATAATAATCTAAATATTCTTAATAATAATAATAATAATAATAATAATAATAATAATAATAATAATAATAATAATAATAATAATAATAATAATAATAATAATAATAATAATAATAATAATAATAATAATAAAAATAAGAAGAAGAAGAAGAAAAGTAATTAAAAAGATATTTAAAAAATTTATTTTATTCGATAACAAATACGCATACAAAAATATATTAATAGTCCAGCAGCAATTATTATAATTTTCTTGAGTTCTTGAGAATTCTTCTCCAATTTTTCTGATTTAGTTGCGATTTGTATTAGTACATCCCATCCACCCACGGAATGACTTTAGATTCTAATTTTTGAATTATATTATTATTATTTATAAGTAAAAATAAAATACATCTACAGACCACTGAAAATAACTTTCAACTTCCGAGCCTGATTGCATGATCATGTGCTTCATATATAAAAAGTCAATTATAATTCTGCTCCATTTGATTTGGTGGTCGAATAGGATATCAAACACATTCTTGAAAGATTCCTTTTTCTGTCGCATAGTTTCAAGGTTGAGAATAATATTGTATTCAATTGGCTGGTTTGTGACTTTTTGGCATGTTTTTTTTTTTTAAGATAAATTTTTAAGACAAAGACAATGACTCATTCAAGGTCATTCAAACAAAGACCATGACTCATTCAAGGTCATTGGATGACTCATCAAACACTTTCAAGGTCATTCAAACAAAGACCATGACTCATTCAAGGTCATTGGATGACTCATCAAACACTTTCAAGGTCATTCAAACAAAGACCATGACTCATCAAAAATTTTCTCAAGGTCATTCAAAATTTCTCAAGGTCATTCAACCAAAGACCATGACACATCAAAAATTTCCCAAGGTCATTCAAACAAAGACCATGACTCATCAAAATTTTCTCAAGGTCATTCAAACAAAGACCATGACTCATCCCAAAATTTTCAAGGTCATTCAGAAGTAGGTCAAGGTCATTTAAAAGTAGGTCAAAGTCATTCAAAATTTCTCAAGGTCATATTATTTTTAAACATTTTTAAATTTTAATTTACTATTTATTTTTATAAGTAATGTTTTAATATTTATTATTATTATTATTAATATATTTTTTTTTTATTATTATTATTAATTTTATTATTACTATTATTATTATTATTATTATTATTATTATTATTTTTATTATTATTGTCAAGGTTATTGGATGACTCACCATAATTTTCTCAAGGTCATTCAAACAAAGACCATGACTCATCCCAAAATTTTCAAGGTCATTCAGAAGTAGGTCAAGGTCATTTAAAAGTAGGTCAAAGTCATTCAAAATTTCTCAAGGTCATATTATTTTTAAACATTTTTAAATTTTAATTTACTATTTATTTTTATAAGTAATGTTTTAATATTTATTATTATTATTATTAATATATTTTTTTTTTATTATTATTATTAATTTTATTATTACTATTATTATTATTATTATTATTATTATTATTATTTTTATTATTATTGTCAAGGTTATTGGATGACTCACCATAATTTTTCAAGGTCATTCAAACAAAGACCATGACTCATCAAAAATTTTCTCAAGGTCATTCAAAATTTCTCAAGGTCATTCAACCAAAGACCATGACACATCAAAAATTTCCCAAGGTCATTCAAACAAAGACCATGACTCATCAAAATTTTCTCAAGGTCATTCAAACAAAGACCATGACTCATCCCAAAATTTCTCAAGGTCATTCAAAACTTCTCAAGGTCATTCAAAATTTCTCAAGGTCATTCAGAAGTAGGTCAAGGTCATTTAAAAGTAGGTCAAGGTCATTCAAAATTTCTCAAGGTCATATTATTTTTAAACATTTTTAAATTTTAATTTACTACTTATTTTTATAAGTAATGTTTTAATATTTATTATTATTATTATTAATATATTTTTTTTTTTATTATTATTATTAATTTTATTATTACTATTATTATTATTATTATTATTATTATTATTATTTTTATTATTATTGTCAAGGTTATTGGATGACTCACCATAATTTTTCAAGGTCATTCAAACAAAGACCATGACTCATCAAAAATTTTCTCAAGGTCATTCAAAATTTCTCAAGGTCATTCGAAACTTTTCAAGGTCATTCAAAATTTCTCAAGGTCATATTATTTTTTTTAAAAAAAAGTAGTGTTTTAATTATTAATATTTTTTAATTTTTTATTCTATTACTTTTTTTTTAAGTAATGTTTTAACTATCACTGATTTTATTATTATTATTATTAATATATAATAAAAAACCAAGACATATACAACAAAAAGTTTTATTATAAAGAAATAATTCTACTATAGTTATATTATCGAAGAGCTTTATTCAAAGCCCATTCCACATACCTCCTATATCGGGCAGCGCATATAAGTAGTGTTTTAATTATTAATATATATATATTTTTTTTATTCTATTGCTTATTTTAATAAGTAATGTTTTAACTAATAATATTTTATTATTATTATTGTTACAAGTTTTTATTTATTAATATTATTATTATATTAATCTTCTAAATTAAGATAGCGGAATTCAGAATTAAATGGAATCAGACATTTTTAATAATCGATAGGCTATTGACAGAAACCTATGATTATTTATTACTACTAAAAAATAAATAAATCAATAAGTCAATAATAAAATTATCTAGTTGCATATTATTTCTAAATAAAATGTAATCTGGATGTGTATGGTAAATATCGAGATTTTATTCAATCCTACACTGATAATGCAGATAAAATCGAAATTTAACTATTGTGAACATGTTTTATAACCCTTTATATAAAAAAGCAACTAATAATAATCAAAAACATAATAAAATAAGTAAACGTACAATTTTTTTTTCTATAATATACAAAATCCAAAATATACAAAAATATATAATATTCACATAATTGTTCGTCTGATAAATTGATGATCAATCAGGAGCCAGAATTTCTTTGAATATATCTTGAAATTGCTGTGTTCTTGTAATACTATGACCACTATTAATTGCATCAAGCCCTCTATAGTGTCCATAGGCAAAACTAACATTTTTATCAACCCATGCCCTCTTATCATCGTGGTTGTTTAGCGCTATTTTACTATTTTTAAAAGTAAAAAGCTGATGATTCCGGGACCCTATTCTAGTCTGAGGTACAGATATAATCTCGTTATTATTGTAACAATCTAAATATGATTGATGATTTATATTTGTACCTGCTAATTTTACTCCCTTAGCCCTCATAGTCGACTTATTTCCCAATAAACTATAACATTTAGGACGCAAGAAAACCCACTCACTATACCCTCCCCCCTTACTCTCATCCTTAAACTTTCCTATAACGGATGCTAGTCGTCTTGAATATAAAGGATGAGAGGGGTCATAATTAGATGTATCTAAAAGGTCATCCGAAATCATCGCTTTTAATAAAGTATCTAATTTTAAATTTTTTATCTCTAAAAAGAAGCTGTCCGTATCACCGGCAATTAAATTTATATCACAATTATAAATAGTTCTATACTTTTGCAGCTCTATATATTGCAACTGATACATCCGTAGTTTGGATAGATCTAGTACTGATTGTCCGATGTAACTAGGCCTATCCAAACATATTGAATCCTTATTAAGATGCGCGGCAAACAGATTCTCATCAACTTCGATGGTTTTTCTGAATGACGGTTTTGACGAATATGTAATTAACTTTTCAAATGAATTACATAGTCGCAAATTCATTCGCTTCTTAAGGTTTTCAACGGATTTACCGTACAAACTGTTATTATATAATTTAAATAAATCTTTATATATCTCGCTGACTGCATTTGCTCGCAAGTCAGTATTTTTATCTATATAATTTTTAAAAATAGGTTTCTGTGTAAATTTTGCGAAAGATAAAGCCTGAGAAGCCTCCAATGAAGAACATGATTCTTCTTTGGATAATGCGTGAGCATTAGGTTCTCAACTTTTGAATTTGGTGGGCACATCTTTTCCGGTCCAATCGGAAAGTCATTTAAAAAATCATGGAAATTTTCAGGGATATCAATATCAACTTCCATAGTATATCCATATGGAAGGATTTCAATATCCACAACATTCATACACTCATTCAATACATCATCCAAACCATCATACACCCAAACAAAATCAGCATACGGCAAAGATTGGCTAAGAGCCCAACCGTACAAATTATTTATGTCTATATACAGCAATTCGGTGTCCTCTGAAGAAGCAACATAGTGTTTGTTAACAAACGTTAACCCTCCTCGTATTCCTCCCTCGTAAAAATTGAACATTTCCATGTCCTGTAAAAGCTCTATGGGTTCATCTAATGTCATAAGCGCTGACGCCCATGACATTCCAGGAATACCATAGAAATTTAAAGGTTCAAGACCATTGTATGCAATGGCCTTTTCACGAAACTGTTGAAAGTAATCAGCGAGTAGAAATACATCAACTTTTAAATAATGCATCATATAGTCACGCAAATTACCACAGTTTTGTTGCATCCAAACCAATTCAGCAGTCGCATACTCATCATCTGTCACACCCTCCCATTTAGGAGGCAATTCATAAGTAGTTTCAAGAACATCAAAAGATGCGGCATAATCATAAGGAAATATACCCTTAGAATCTATCATAGAACCAGGAAAGGCAGAGGTAGTAAGAGGTAGTGTAGTAAGTGTTTTTACAGCCTTAGATAAAGAGCAATTTACAAATTGCATACTATCTATAAATCTAACAGCCAGATTTTTTATATGTACAATTAAAGATATAAATTTTTCAGTCGAGGTAGGGATAATGTCTAAATTCCAAGAAGGAAAACCGTTGAGACCATGTTTTAAATATGATGCAGATCGTAACCTTTTAAATTATGAAACACTATCGGAAGCAACTTATATATTCTACGCGCAAAATTACATTTTCGGCACGCTGCACCAAGATATTTACCTGTAAAGTGACAATGGTCTTTAGCAGGATTTACAATTGGTTTCTCGCAAAGATAGCAAGTTCTACATGATTTAAATTCTCGTTGTTCAGCGAAAGACATAAAGCTTATCAACTTTTTCCCTTCAACATCATAATAAGGTAGGACAATTGTGACAGCAATTTCCTCTACTTTTTTAAGAAATAAAGAAATGCAGTCAGGTCCATAAAATTCAAAATATTGTTGTGTTTTTGTGTAGTTATTTATTAGTAAAAGGCCTGCTGAACTAGGCATATGAATTTGGTGATGTCTAACATCAGGTGGTAAAACCGACTCGAAATCGGCATAAATCACATAGGGAGGGGTGATGGTTTTAGAATAATTTTCAAATTTTAAATTTTTGTTATCGGGTAATGTGTAAAGGGTTGTACCCGTCTGATTTTTAGCGCACAGAGCTACATGTTTATTAAAGGCATTATCCAGCCTGAAACCATTTAGGCAGTGTGGGCACCATTTACATCTAATTTGAACTGGACAATCAGGATTCTGATGACAATTCATTAATTTATTCAGATCACTCACCGCGGTGTAGTGATTCCTATCACTTTTCTCTAATAAAAGCAAATAAATAGGTGTTCCGCCAATGACCTTTGAACGATGAATTATACTTAAATGAGGATGATGGAAGACATAACTATCAGGAACCTCGTCAATTATCACAGTTAGTGTATAAGAAAGGACGTTTATTGCTAAATTTAAACTGTCATTTTTCTTTTCAAATTTGGGTATATTTATTAATTTCATTGGACAATCCGTAATTTCGTCATATACTAAGTCGTTTAAAAACTCGGTATATTTTGCAGGTCTAGTCCGATTTTCTAAAATTAAATCTTTTTTAAGAATTGCCAGAATACTATAAAGGAAGCATTTGTCGTCAGTATTTTTAACATTTATAATAGCTTTTTTAGATGCAATAGCAGAAGGAGTCTGAATATATCGATGACCTGATAAACGATTAATTGGGGAAAATTTGGTAATTATAAAATCTATTTCTAAAATATTGATTACTCTCCATCCACTGCCAAAATGGGTGAACTTTTCTATTTTTTCATTGAGTTTATTAACTCCTTCAGATAAAAAACTATCTGAAAATTTTTCTGCGTTGTTGGAAAAATAATTATCGCGGATTTCCCCATCTTTTTCAAACTGTATTAAAACAGCAAATTGAATTTTAACATCACCCCCCATCTTTCCAATCTCATCAAATAATTTAGAACTGATTCTCTCAGTTAACATTATTTTTATCAGTTGCGCCTCTGATGTATTAAATTTAATTGTTTTAATTGCGCCGTTTAAATTAATTTGTATTATAGGTTCTAATGAACCACCAACTTGATTAATAGTATTATTAACAATATCTACATTATTTATAATATCTACATTATTTATAATATCTACATTATTTACAATGTCTGCATTATTTATAATATCTGCATTATTTACAATATCTGCATTATTTATAATATCTGCATTAGTAATAATATCAATATCTACATTATTTATAATATCTACATTATTAATTGATTCGTCATCACTGATTTCAATGACTTCGATTTTTATAAGTTTATTTGGTATTTTAGATGGCCTATGTTCAGCAGGTCTTTTATTTTTAGTTATTTTTGTTGGCGTATATTATTTATAATATTCATAATATTTACATTATTTTTATTACTGATACGAAACAGCTCCTTTTTAATTATTTTAAATGAATCTAAATGGTCTTTGTGAATGTTATAAAAAGCTTTGTATTTTATGGACTGGGATGTTTTGCATACAGGGCAAATAAAAAACCTAATGCAATTAAATCTATGGACATAGTATTGTTTCATTTTTTCGTGACATATTTCACCATGATTCTTTGAGATCATGCAATATTTTGGGTAAAATTTACCTGATAAAATAATAATAAATTAAATAACTTGTATTGAAAAAAAAATATATATATATATAATTATTTTACAATATTTCATAAAATTATCTTTCATTATTATACAATTCTATAACATAAAGACTTGTATAATATTAAATGATAATTCTTATATAGTCAAATGTATTAGACATGGCTTTGCACTTGTTTTGCATAAATATTGCAACATTCGCGAATCATTCATTATTATGCAAGTTTATAACAAAAAGACCTGTTAATAATAAATGTTTCAAATTATAGGGTGAATAGCATGTCACTGCAGATTATTATTATTATCAAATTATAGGACGAATAGCTACATGCTTACTGTAGACTATTATTATCATATAAAATAAATATTATTATTATTATTATCACATAAAATATTATTATTATTATATATAAAATAAGTATCATTTTTTCAAAATATAGCTGCATGCTCACTGCAGATTATTATTATCACATCAAATAAGTATTATTATTATTATAATATAAAATGAATACCGTTTTCAATGCTTGCTGTAGATTATTATTATTATTTTTTCTTATTATTAATAAAGAATAGATATATATTAACCTAAAATTTAATAAAAACAACCTTTTATTATTTACACAAATCATTCCCTAGAATTAGTTAAGAATCAACTCTGCATGATTTCATAAAATCTTCATAAATTCTTCGCTATTAAATAATTTCCATAAAATCTTCAATAATCAACTTTTCACAAAATCTTATACTTTTCATAATTTTTCAAAATATTATTTAAATTCGTTAAATTTTTAAAAATATAATTAATTAATATATTTAAATAAAGTTTAAAAATAAATAAATTACTAACATAAATCTGCATCAATATTATCATCAGATGAATCGTCAACATCAATACAAGTGGGGGCATTATCCACTATATCATCTCCATCAATACAAGTAGGGGCATTATCCACTATATTATCTCCATCAATACAAGTGGGGGCATCATCCACTATTTCATCCAAAATAATTATTGGGTAAGTTGCCGGAATCATATCATCATCATCATCTGAAATGTTTTTGTTTTTTTTTTTTTTTATATTTTGAAAATAAATAAATATTAAACTTACCGATAGATATAACCTCATAAACATCTTCATTAATTGAAGTGGGAGTATCTTCAATAATAATTCTTTCAACATTATTATTATTACAATCTAAAAGAATATTAATAAAATCATTTAACTAAAAATTAAATTTTACCAAAAAAGTCATCCAAATCCAAAAGATCCTCATTTTCGGTTACATCGAACCAGTCTAAATTTACTAAAAGATTAATGGTAATAAATAATAAATAAAAATTACCAATGGATGAAGTTAGAAGACTTCTTAAAATATTATTTTGTCCTGCCATATTGAAATTTATGAATTAATTGTGATAGATTTTGAATTTACATATGTTTATAAAGAGAATAATATTTTCAGGATTTAGCCAATCACATTTAAGCAATACACACATATAGGTGAGAGATTTTTACGCATGCAGCCTATATTGTGTAGGTATGTTTTCTTTGTAAATCACATACTAACAAAAGTATGTATGTGTTTTTCTTTGTAATTCACATACAAACAAAAGTATGTATGTGATTTCTTTGTAAATTACATACAGTCTTGAGTGTGTATGTATGCGTTCCTTGTTACTAATCATGCACTTATCATGCAGTGTCTTTGTAAATCACGTGATGATCATGCAGAGTCTTTGTAAATCATGCACTTATCATGCACTGGCTTTGTTAACATTAATTAATTAAACACATAATAATAATATTAATAATAATAATATTAATAATAATATTAATAATAATAATAATAATAATAATAATAATAATATTTAAAAATATATATATATTATTAGTTAAAACATGACAATAATAATAAAACATAACACAAACATTAATACATTTATTATACATTAAATCGCTTGGATAATAACCATGCTAAACAATGTTGACCACATGTTAAGGTCCATGGTTTTTGATACATAGTTTTATTATAGACAATAGGTTTACCCATTGTTTGCAGTTTTGAAACCATTAAAGCAGAATAATAGAAACCCATAGGATCAAATACAAATATCTTGCTAGGTTTCATATATATTGCTAACCAATGTTCTCCCCCGAGATGAGACGATTGAGTATTGACGATTATGGCTTGATTATTACGTAAATATGGAATTTTATCAAGAGGAAAAACCCCTAAAAATTCATGTCCTAGAATTTGTTTTCCAATAGATCTGAACAGAACTACATCAATAATATTAATAATACATTTAAAAACTTACTCCATGACAAATTATCATAAATTATCTATACATTTATACCATTCAAACCAACATTTTCAAATCAACAATGTTTGTTCAAACCAACAATGTTTGTTCAAACCAACAACGTTTGAACTTTGTTCAAACCAATACTGTTCTGTTTGCAGTTATTTGAATCTCATTTTCAAATACTCCATATATTACAACATGTACCGGTTCAGTTGTAGCTTTAGCAAACTTTATATCTAATCGTAAATTTCCATTTTGAGGTAATTGACTCTGATTTAAATCAAAATCGGGTGCCAAAACAAATGTAAAGAATGGATATTTGTTTTTAAAATCATCAAGAGTTATACCACAATTAAGGCTTTTATCCAAATAACCCATATTTCTCACTATACTCTGCATGTATGTAGCACAATAATTGTCATTATCGAAATCTTGAGTATATGTTTCTCTATAATCACTATTTTTCGATAAAGTTAGCGATGTTACTCCAAAATTTTTGAAAATTGAGCTTGATGTTAAGTATGATCCATTATATTGAGATTCGCTTTGAAATGTTACCAATATAAAGTTGGGCATTCTTCTATCTCCAAATATTTGTTCTTTATAGAAAGAAGCTGACCCTTTAGCAATTGCAAATTGAACAATTTCCTTTGTTTTCAATGGATATATTGCATGTTTAGAATTAAGCCCCAGTTGATGACCGGCTAATACAGAAGGCTCAACACGAACTCTTCTCACTAATAATTTTGAATCAACCAATTGAAGAATTGGTGTTGTGGTGGCACTTGTTAGTGATAATGTTGACTCTGATCTTTTCAATCTAATGTGTACATTAACACCTGGGAGTAAATATTTCGGTTGATCCATAAAATCGAATTGTAATGATGAGCACATGGTAAATAATTTCGAACCCTTAATCCACTTTTTCCTATCGTCATCACTACCATAACCCTTAGGAGTTAAACATGTATTTTTAGTATCGCTATTATAATTTATAATAGTTTCTATTAGAGCTTTGTGAATATATGTACTGTTACCACCCTCAATCTTGATATTATTAAATCCGAGAACTGCATCTTTAAAAAGTGTATGAAACAAGAAATTATTTGGTATTACATCACTAGGTTCACCCAATGGTTTTCTATCTTTATCTACAACTTTGATCTGAACAGTTAACAATGTATCGTTCAAATCTAAATATTCAGTTTGGGAACCGTTAATATAAAATTCAATATCAGTTCTACTATCCATAATAGAATTCATCGGAAATACTTCTTCAAAGGCCCCCATTTCAATTACTGCTTGGGGAGATGGTCTATCAAATAAGCACAATTCAGATTTACCACAAATCATTTTTGAAATATAGTTCCATGTCCTTTCATTCGTTTGTTTATATGTTTATGATGTCTTTTACGTTTTTGAGCTGGTGCTGGTGCTTCGGGTTTTTGAAACATACCTGCCACACTTGGTAGAACTTTCCCTAACTCGGATAATGCATTTGATTTCAGAGATGGTAATATTTTCTGCTCATTCATTATCACATCTTTAGCGGTTTTCATACCAAAACTACCAAGGCGTTTAAGAATAGGAAGTGCAAATCTACCGATAGTTTTCAACCATCCTGATCCATACTGTTTACCAATAAAATATGGTAATTCGCCACCACTTTGGCTACCACTATACATAGTAATAATATCGTTATTGGCCATCTAATTTACGAAAATGTAATGTCAAATGAGTTTTTGTATCTTAACTAAATTCAATAAATTTACCGCTATCATCACGGATATTTATTTCTATATTGTTTATACATGATGTTGATACCGGTAAGTACATGGGATTATCGATATTTATATTGACAACTTCATCCTGATCATGTGTATCAACCCACACAGATTTTAATAGAGGAACCAAAGAATCACCAACAATTATAGGATCGATGATGTTAGTATATATGAACATTTGCCTATGGAGTTTTATTATTTTTGGTTTGCGTACACCAAAAGCACTTGCCCTATATGTTTGCTTATCTAATCCCAATGTATTAGCCAAATTTTTATCAAATGTAACTTCACAAATGTTATTATTCAGACTGAATTTACATATTCCATCTTTAACAAATTCAATAGTTTTAAATATATGTAAACAATTGAATGAAATATATTTATGTAATTCTTCAAGTGTTTCAATATATAAATCATTAGTAAATGTAAATGTATCTTCCACCTCATTAATATATGATACAGATATTTTGATGTTTTCGATTGTTACACTTTTCTCATCAAATGTTTTGAAACGTATTAGGTATTCAGTACCAGGAACAACAATGCTAAGCTTATCACAACCCATTCGCTTGGCATCCTCAATACTTTCAAACTTTATTGTAAATGGACTATAATCACAACTAACATTCAATCCATCTTTGAAAAACATGCCACAATTTCCATCTAAAATCTGATTCGGAATATGACAATATCGTTCAAAATTATTGATTGAGAAAATACCACTACAGGTTTAGGGTACACGTTTCTTGAATCCGATTTTACAATGACTATAAAATGGGAATGTATTGTACACAAATGTAAAGTCTTGCAAAGCAACTTCCCAATTTCCATGTAAATAAATGGGATTTTGAAGATCAACCATAAATTTACTTGCTTGATTTTCCGGATGGATTAGCGGGCAACTATTACTAGGTAAAATTGTATAGAAACTCATTTTACTAGGTCTTTTGATGATATCCATGAGGGTTTTTGATATCCATGCCATTTGACATAGTATTGTTTATCTGAACACTGTAGGTTTCGAAATAACTTGTAATTCCTGTTCATAGAATTTCCCTTGTATTACATTGTTATCACTATCTTTAATAACATACATTACAGGACTCTGTTTAGTATTAATTTTAGTAATTTGAAATACCTCATCACTCCAATTACTATCGAAATTTTTGATGAAAGGTGAAGCAGATATTTTACTAATTCTAACGTGATCACCAACTTTATATTTTGGTTTTGTAATAGCAACTGTTTTAGACCGTACTGATTTAGCTAATGTTTTCGAGCTGATATCTACGGGTTTCAAACCATTCAGACCTCGATGCGATGAATTATTATAACTAACAAGTATTTTCGGTAATACATTTATCCATATTTTATTACCTTGATGCACGAAATATTTCTTTAATCTATCCCTCAATGTCCGGTTAAATCTTTCAACATGTGCGGCTTTGTATTGAGAATGTACAGAATAATGATTTATTTTGAGACGATCCAGAATTTGCATAACTTTACTATTGTAAAACTCCTTGCCTATAATAATAATAATAATAATAATAATAATAATAATAATAATAATAATAATAATAATAATAATAATAATAATAATAATAATAATAATAATAATACCTAAATCGGTTTGCAAATTGTCTGGATGCCCATTTTTAAATAAATTATTAATTGCTTTAGATATTTCCTCTGCAGATTTTGTCTTTGTTGGTACACCGCGAGCAAAACGACTGAAAACATCAATACAGGTTAAAATATATTTATAACCCTTGTTAATCTTCGAATACGGTATCATCTCCATCAAATCCATTTGCCATAAATCATTAATTCCGAATGTCTTATAAGCTCTCGTTGGAAATCTTTTCCGCATTGGTTTGTTTAAACTGTACGCAAGCTGATCTGACAACCACTTTTGCGTTTCCTTTTTCGACTTTGGGACTCTTTTCTTTAACTTTGCCACTCCACCGAAACCTGCTTCGTCTTCTGGGTTCGTCCAAATCTTCTCCATTACAACACGATGATTTAAATTTTAATTTAACATTAGGTAATGATTGCCCCATCGTTTATTGTGATAATAATGATAATGCTAATGGTAACATTGCTCCAATAAAACCACCTTGTTGTTTATATATGATTTTTCTCATTTGCTTACGATTTTTATTATTTACTAGTGATAACAAAGGCTTACGATGTTTATTCAGTACTAGTTTTTTAGAATTACTGATTTTAATTTTACCTCTGACTACTTTTAATAGAATTTTGAGTAAATCATCGACAACAAAAGTTGGAAATGATTGTAAAATAGACATTCTTTTCATACTCGAAGCCTTTAACAATGCATTAAAATATGGGAAACTCCTATGATTTTTTACAATTTTATCTGTTTTCTTACTCTTTTTAATAATGTTTTCGAAATAAGATTCATTGCAGGGTAATTCTCGGTTATTAGCTTTTTAGATGGTGTATAACTGGTTTTTGGTGGAACTTTATTTATTGTCTTTTTAATACTTTGTCTAAGTTTTCGGATATTTTTAAGCCTGGATTTCATAAACATTTTTTACATGTTAAAGTTTTTAACTTTGTTTATATACCATGGCACCTTCTTTATTGAAAATATCGGTTTTTACCCGTAAATCATCATTGCATTGTTGTGTGAAATCAAGAAATATATATCCATGTGGTGATTTTGTAGCATCTTGAAATGCACTGATGAGAAAATTACGATTATTAGGGTATGCTTGTCGAGCAAGAAAATCAATAACGGTTGCATCTCTAGGATTCTTGAAAATAACTAAATATTGAACATTTAAATTCCTTGTTCGATGGGCGCCACCTTGATGAAATAGATTTTGAGTAATAAAGATCACAGTAACACCAACATGTCTACTGATTTTTGTGAATAAATTATTAAAATCCTTTTCTTTATTAGCTTCCTGATACAAATCATCAATAATGATGACATCACCTTTCCTTAATCGACTTGACCAGTTTTTATCGAAACCCTTTACTATTTTCATGTTTTTCAATTTACAGAAATTATCTTGAGTTAATCCATGTTCTTCATCTGCACCCCTATGCCAATAAATCTTGTTGAATTTTGTTTGAAATAAATTAGATTTCAGTAATTTACACACAAACATAGTTTTACCACTACCACTTGGGCCGACGATTTGATATACAGCATCATTTCTTAATTCCATTATTAATTTGTATAATTATAGGTTTTTGTTTATATTATATGATTTAATGAACTCTTCCTAAAAATTATATATATAGCTTAATATTTCTTTATTGTTTAATTATGCTATCAAATATAAATTATAAAGGAACTTTCGATGTATCAAAAATGACGTTTCCACATGGTAAACCACAGCAAATTTTAGATAAGAGTGGAAAATATCCTATAATATTTTTCAAATTCGGCAAATGCAGAATCATGGGATGTAAGAAACCTTTAGATGTCAATAAATTACAATATAGAATAAAGGATATTAAAATACAGTCAATTACAGTTACCATGGATATAGGACAATCTATCAATCTATACAACATGTCAACAAAATGTCTTTGTATGTTCGAACCAGAATTATTTCCTGCACTGAGGCTTTTAAAATACAACCCAATGTGTGTTAACGTGTTTGCTAGTGGCAAAATAGTTATATTAGGGGTGCGAAATCTAGAATACAAAAATATTGTTTGTGACATACAAAATGAAATCACCGGATTGGTCGATATCTGATTGGCCAATGATTGTTTAAAACAATTTGCTTATTCATTTGATTTCATTTTTAAAATGGAAAATATTATGTATGCTATGCCAAAGAAAAATATCGCTGAATACGGTAAATTTATCTTCTTTTTTTTTTATTTCATTTTTTATATTTTATTTAGACCAATATGTCCCAATGATAATAGATCGCATTATTTATTACTATCCTCAAATAAAGGAGATTTTGAAGAATCAAGAACCGTCAATGCATCAACAGTTAATATACAATGAAACAAGAATAGATATTTCCAATCTCATTAAGCAAGCTCTTTGGGATAATGAAATAAACCGAATGGTCAAGGAGTTGGAAACTGAATACCCCTGCATTCTGGGGTGTAGCTGTTGTGATTTCAGATATCAACACTATGTGGAATGGAATCTTACAAATTCAATACGAAATTTTCAAAAAATGAAACTGTTAAGAAAATAATTGTATTTTATTTTTGTTTGTTTTGACAGTTTTAGTGTTGGTAATAAATGTTTTTGTATTTTATTTTTGTTGTTTTGTTAGTTTTATTTTTGGTAATAATAATAATAATAATAAATGTTTTTGATAGTAATAGTTTTATTTTGATGTTGGTAACAATAATAAAAATAGTAATTTTATTAGTATAGTAATAATAATAATAATAATAATAAAAATCATGATAATTAAAATAATAACAATAATAATAATAATAATGATAAAACACGTGATATTAATAATACATTTTATATAGATGATATGTGTAAAATCATATACAAAATCCACGAGTTAATTCACATACAGTTTTCCAGTCACGCACTTGTCTTGCACTTATCATACACTTATCATGCATTGTCTATGTGATCATGCATGATTCTGATTGGTTAATCAGTATCTGTCAAGGGTATAAAAGTGCGTCACCACATTATAAAGATCATAAATCAAACATGACCAAGAAAATAAGTGTCCAACCAGTTCAGATGTTCCACAATTATAAAATGTATTTTTTAAAGGAGCCTATCAATATGCAATTGGCAAATCCAGTCAAACTTAATAAAACGCAATTTCAATCTCTTGCTGGTACTCTCTCAATGTTAGATATCAAGGATATTGATAATACATTCAAAAAGATCAATTCCAATTTAAAATGCAATGAAAATGCTTTCTTCACGAGTCAATATACCAGATATTATGATGCATTTACAGAAATTGGATTCAAAGAACAGGAAAACTGGTATATAACAATAACAATCCAAGGATATAAAGCAGATCAAAACGATGTGCTTTCTCCAATCTGGAAAATTGTTACTGCTAGACTTTCACAGTTATTTTAATGTATAGTGTTTAATAAATGTATTAATGTTTCTTTGTTATTCTATAAACAAATTATAAGTAGTTTTAAAATAGTGTTAAAATGATGTCTGAAAAAGGTAAAATATAAAAATATAAAATAATTAATTAATTTCGTTTAGAATATTTAATAAACTTTTTGTTTGATAAACTTGAAGAAATAACCGGTGTAAAAATTAGAGATATGTTGACTCTAGTTGAAGCATTGAGTAAAGAATCGGATTGCGATTCTGAATGTCAGAGTGATGAAATTGTTAATGATACTGAAATTATTAATGATTCTGAAGAAATTATTAATGTTGAAGTTGAGCCTACCGAATTTAAGACTTGTGTTGATCACGTTATAGAAAATATAATGACAGAATATTGTGGTGATGAAGAATGTACATGTAATAATCAATAAATCTTTAAAAATATAGTTTTTATTAATAATAATAACAAAGAAATATTTATTAAAATCTATGATAAACTTTATTACATAAATATAAAACCGATGCTACAGTTAATAGTTTTAATAAAAATTTACAATTTGCGATATAAATATCTGAACGTTTGGCTTCTGTGGCAACTTGAATAATCGCTGACCATCCACCGTTTGTTTCTACCCACGGATCAATTTTTGTTTCTATCACCTAAATAATGATAAATTAATAACAATATAAAGTAATTTACCTCTATAGACCAGTGGAAATAATTTTCATAGTCGGATCCAGATTTTAATATCATGTGTTTCATATACATTAATCCTACTATTATTCGCATCCATTTATTATTTTCATCAAACATGTAACTAAATATTGATTTGAACGCATTCTTTCTCTCCAATGTTGGCAAATTGAGAATTTTTTCATAATCAAATGGAATGTCTTCTACGATTTTCTCGGTACGGTTTACCATGAATTTTATGTTTTTAATGATATCATCTTCTTCTCTATTATTAGAGATCAGATCATTCAACAAAGTTATAAAAAATTTAGTTTCTGGCATTTTATAAAAATATTTGAAAGTGTAAGCTTATTTATACTATATTCGACCAATCAAAATCATGCAATACTAAGAAAATATGTAAAAATATGTAATGGAAATGGCAATGATGATTTATTGGCACTGTTGAGTCATGTTCTTTGTTTGAATGACCTTGAAAAATTTTGCATGACCTTGAGAAATTTTGAATGACCTTGAAAAATTTTGAATGACCTTGAGAAGTTTTGAATGACCTTGAGAAATTTTGAATGACCTTGAGAAAATTTTGATGAGTCATGGTCTTTGTTTGAATGACCTTGGGAAGTTTTTGATGAGTCATGGTCTTTGTTTGAATGACCTTGAAAAATTTTGAATGACCTTGAGAAAATTTTTGATGAGTCATGGTCTTTGTTTGAATGACCTTGAAAAATTATGGTGAGTCATCCAATGACCTTGAATGAGTCATGGTCTTTGTTTGAATGACCTTGAATGAGTCATTGTCTTTGTCTTAAAATTTTTTTTGTACTTTTAGACTTAGAAAAGAAAATTTTTTTGTACTTTTAGACTTAGAAAAGAAAATTTTTTTTACCCCCCCGGGGGGGGTTGATCCAGCGGTGACATGATCTAGCGGTGACACATCCCACTACTTCAATGAACCGAAAACGAATACTCTTAAATTCAAGATGGCAAAAAATCGATAGCTATTAATATGGTTGTATGTTCGCTATTACCATCACCATGAGGTTGAGAAATTGAGTATTTACTAGAGCAAGATAGAAATCTGAAGCAGCGATCATCTCAGTTGTCAACAACACAAACGTGAAACAATTAAAGGTTGCCTCCAATAAATTAAGATGATTTAATGCAAGTGGAAGGGAATTAAATCTTCATCCACAACCCAGCAGTCAAAAGAAAAACTAATGAAGCAGCTCTTGGGTAAGGGACTATCACAATCTTACTCCAAAATGATATCGGGTGAATCTGAAAGTTATATAATTTCTGTTGCGTTTTGATATAATTAACTATTTTGCGATTAATACTAGATTTATTATTAATTGTTTAAAGTAATAAATATTTGTTGTATTTGATTAGGGGAAGTTATGCGTTAAAGGAAAAGTGAGTAGTCGTTATTATTAGTGAGTATTTAGTTTTGACGAAATCCGACTTAGGTAAGGGATCAAAAATTACATAAGACAAGCATGAAACGTGTGTTATTACATAACCAACGTTGCCTAGAAACGGGAGATAACAGGTAAAGTAACCATGTTTTTGAGTGTGGAAATGAAAAGTTGGTATGTCCTCAACAATATCCTAATATTTTCAAAAGAATTTAAAGAACATTATAAAAATATTGAATGCATCTAAGAGAAATTTAAACAAGCTGGGTTGAAGATTTGTCTATCCGAGTTTAAATATTTGAAAGATAAAATTAAGTTTCTGGGACATATTATCAGCAAAATTGGGTAAAAATGGATGAGGAAAAATCAAAGTAGTAAAAGAATTTGTAAGATCAAAGTTTGTTAACAACTCATCAGTTTCTTTGGGTTAATCAAATACTATAGAAAATTTATTAAAGACTGCACAGAAGATTCTAAGATCTTAGAAATGTTGTGTGGAATTAAAGAGAAAAAGTTTATTTGAACAGAAGAATAGGAAAATGCTTTAATAAAGCTCAAAGGTAAACTAATCGAATCTCCAATCTTAATACGTCCAGATTTTTTAAAACAATTTATTCTAGCTATTACACCGCAGTCCAGATATGGATTAACGATTTAAAACAGACCCATAAGCATATTAAACATAAAAAGTAAAATTCAAAATAAAAAAAGTAAGAAGTTCAACAAGAAATAAAATAAAAATAACAAGAAATACCTAACAGCGAAACAAAGTCAACATCCTTGAAGGTAATTGTGAATTAAATAAATTAAAATGCTAACAATTAAGTAGAAAAATAAAATAAAATTCTCAGAAATTAAGATGAAATAAATCATGAAAATATAGTCGAAAATATATATTTGTTAACCTTCATTTATAGACAACTTTATGTAAATTGCATGTATATTACATGTCAAACCAAAATTATGATACCTTTATCGCATGGTTTTCCATTTCCATCATAAGGAACGAGTAAAATTTATTTTTCGATCCGCATTCATTTATACGTATTCGCACACGCAAGTAAGAAATTAACTTACATGGACTACGGTGCGTTTCACCAGTCATGGTACAGAACGCACTAGTGTAGGACGATTTTTAGCCACGTGGTTAAAGCCGGACCAGATGAAAAATTGCATCAGTTGATCGCGGTCTTAAAGGAACAACCATTGTAGGATCAGGTGAAGATACGTGATCTTAGAGTGTGACTGAGCTTGTTCCCAATCTCGATGGAAATGTTTCCGCCAGAGAAGGAAAATTGTCGAACAAACGCATCAACATCCAAATAACCCGCCATGACAGTTCAAACAAAGTAAGACGGGAAGATGGAGTGAATTCGATGTTTCCACCGGAAAGATGCTAGAACACTAGGTCAATTGGAGAAACAAGAGGAAACAACGACAGCAACATCATCAGCACTTATCAGCCTTTACTCAATTTACTTTGACAGGAATCTGCCTGTGCACTGAGACTTCAAACCTATTCGCTGATTTTTTGATAGTCCAAGACTGGTCTTATTTTCACTTTATTTTCACTTTGATTTCAATACTACAAGATTGCTACCATCCGTTCTTGATGTATCCTTCAACAGGTTTATGAGAAACATTTGAGGTTGAAAGCTGGAATTTAGACTATTTTAGACTATAAAGAAAAGCCTTAATGGGATAATTGTTTTTCCCCAGCCATTTCCATCAGCATTCTTAGATTGCTCAAGTGAACTTCCAAATTTTTATTAAGTTTTCATTGAGGTTACCTCAATTTGACTACCACCATCCAGGGACTTTATCAACCGTTTTTCCCTACTTCTTATGAAATCTTTTCTTAAAACTTTTCTGTTTTGTATTGTTTCAGGTCAGCATCAATGGCAGAGTTGTCAAGACCTCTCCTTCATCAAACAACCTAGCTGCTCTTCTGGTTATCTTGATAAATTCCCTGGCGTTCGCTCTGTCATTCCCACTTCAATTACTAAGAAACTCTGAGTTTTCATTAACAATTCGGTGGATCAATTCAAATTTTAATAAATGACACTTCAATAAATCAACTTATTAAAACAACATTATTTTTCCATACATATAAGAATCATACTGTAAAGAATTCAACGGTGTTAAGCTGTACTTAGCTTTTCTTTAGATTCAATAGCGAGAAAATGTCTATCCACGAAAACATTACACTAAGTAGGCATTAAATACACAGTGCAACAGTTTTTTAAGAATATTATTTAAAACCCATAGATGGCTCAGGTTTTAAATAAAAAGTGTGTGTTACTGCGGCAGAGAAGATTCCAATGCTGCTGGAATTTCAGCTGCAAACTACGGAGAGTTTTAGATGTTCTAAATTGTCACCTAGTCGTTCAAGGACATCATTTGACGAACAACTCCATTGGCTTATAGAAGATTCTACTTCATGTTTCATAGAACCTGATAAATCCATGAGATCCTTTTGAAACACTTGCAGATCAAACTTAAGCACTCTGAAGAGTTTATCTTTCTACAGATTTTTTCTGATGAGAGGAGCTTTTATCAAGATAAAAAAGGCGGAATAGCCGAAAACATTGTTCCAGTCTTACATGAATAAACATCAACCTTTCGTAGTTTATGATTGCCCTTGAGCTAATGAGGCATTTTGGAACAAGACACCTAACACAGTATCCAAGCCCCTATCGAAAAGACGGCTCAGTGATATTGTACAGTTTCCAAAAAGCTTCTAATTTGATTCACATAGTCTGTTTTATTATTGAATGCTAAATCAAATTTATTATGATCCAAGAAAAGCATTAACTATTTTTCCACAAAATTCCAACAAATATTCAACACAGTTTGCACTATTCACTGAAACAAAATCAATTTATTTACAGTAAACTATTAAAATTTAATTTGAAAATAAAATTTCATTCATCATCGATTTTTTTCAATAATATTTATTAAAAAATCTTTTGTTTAAATGAGTTTAATTCACTAATACAACTATTTATATTGTTCTGTGTAATAATGGGTTATCTATATTATATGAGACGGAGAGAGAGATAATAAAAATATTATATGGGACTCATTCCAGCTCAAATGTATAATTGATGATGCCGCAACGCAGTAAACAGAGGTATGATCCGTCAATCATCAAATAGTTGATAAACCTCTTTGATGATACCGCCTCTAGGTATGGTTTCAAGAGACTGGTATTGTTAATCAAGTGGTAATTGAGCGTTTATATATGATGTAGAGAAAAGCTATCAAGCCGGGTCGTGTCAATTAAATAAATCTAAAAAGTCGTTAATAAATTTACGACTGACATGCCATATCAAAATGACGTTTGAAAATGATGAATGACCATGTCATTATAATTCATATTTTCGTTGTTTAAATTTTGGTAGAAATTTATTTTATTTTAAAATTCTTTCTAAACTACTTATTTTTGCGAATATGAACATTTAAATTATATATATATATATATATATATATATATATGCACCTGCTACGACATGTTTGCATTGAGGTCAAGACGATGTAAGCACTAAAATACTTCTAAACTATATTTTTAATCGTTTAAAACAACATGATTTCCAAAATTTAGTTACCGTTACCATGAGTATTATCTAAATATTGAAATCAATAAATAAAATTTTCATAAAATAAGTTTTTGTATTTTAAGTTTCTTGTCAAAAATGACCATCAACACTGAGGACGTAATAATGTATATATTCTTTGCAATTTTGGAATATTTTGATTCTCTAATTAAGTGGAATTTAGATGATAATCAAATCGGTATATTTCTTGAAATTTTTTTAAATTAAAAAATAAATTTAAACAAAATTTATAAAGTATAAGAGCGTCAAGGAATAAAATAAATATTGAATTTTACAGTTAGTTTTTTTAAACTTTCAGTGAATTTTTATTTTATATTTCTTACTTTATTTAATGTTTATATCCACTTAAAAAGCAAAAATGAGTTTTTTGTGAGTGTTAAAAAGCGACATAAATGCACAATGTTTATTCTCGTGACAAATATTCAACACTCTCTTTTATAGCTCTTCGTTGCATAACATCAATAAGGGAGTTTATTGGTTTTCTAAATATTTATACAGAATACACAAACATACCAATATTCAAACATAATCATCAAACTTCATAACCAATCTCTAGTCTTCAAACTACAATTTTGACATATTAATTATAAAATATTCTTTAATTATCTTTACTTACACCCCTTCTTTTTTAAAAACATTTAATCATACCACGTTTAGAATAATTTCATTTCCGTTTATAACTCTCAGTTAATAGGCTTCTTTCATGAATCTTCTCTATAATTTCATACGATCCTTGATAACGTTCATCCATCTTTCTTATATTTTGTGGGTATACTAATACATGATCTCCAATCTTGAAATTTCTAGAAGTTATTAGTATTTTATTTAGTTCTTAATTATGTTTATTTATAATTTCTTCTCGAATTTCTTTTCTCTTTTGCGTATATCGATACTTTATTTTATCGATAATTTCTTTTTTTCTGTATCAAGTCCATTGGCGGCATATCATCGGACGAAATACTATCCCTGCATATGGAAATCCTGTCGTCTGCAGTATTGTTGCATTTAACATGAATTTAACATCTGGTAATATTTCTGACCAATCTTTATATTTTTTTATCTTTCAATGTAATGGCTCTACTAACCCATTTGTGTTATGAGGATAAGGGCTTGAGTATCTTATTTTAATATGATGCAAGTTCAATACCATGTACCATAGAAGTTGATCTTGAAATTTCTGATTTAATTCAGAACAAACTGGGCAATTTTCCAGTTGCCCCTGAAAATATTTGTCATTCGGATTTAAAGGTCGAGACGTCAATGCTCGAGCATTTTCTCAAAAAAAATATTTATTCATTGGAAACTTTTTAAGCTTTTTCTTTCTCTCTGAGTACAATTAACACAGGGTAATTACATTTCGACAGAGAAATATCTTTAAGGATTATATCATTATCAATACCCAACTTAAGAAGAATTGAAACAAATTAAAGTCGATGCGTGTATTAGTCAAATTGATGTCTTGATATTAAGGTAAGTTGATTTTAAGATCCAGTAAACATGGTGAAGCCAAATAAAATTCCGCGTGAATTTTTGATTTATTTACATAGAAACAAATTTGTAATTCTAGGAAAATCTATTTATTTTATGCTATTTTTATTCAGTTTTATTGTAAATTTTTGTGAACTTTTTATTAAATATCTTTTGAAATTTTTAATTAAATTAAATTTTTTCGTTTCATGAATCTAGTGACTTATTATTGTATTTTCCATTTATCAAATCTCTAATTTGTATTTTCTATATTTTTGAAACTTTTTTTGTTAAAATTATTCTATTTTTATTCAGTCCATTATCGCCAAAATATTTTCCAAATTAATTTTTTTCTGTTATTTCTTCCTGTTAAGTTTATATTTTATTTCATACCTTTCTTCTTGTACTTGTTATTATTTTGATTTGATTTTTGTGTTTATTTGATGTTTAATATTTAACTTTTAGTTGACTTAATCATTAAGTCTTAAGGCGACCTTTGTGTTGTATTATCGATAGATTATTACAAATTATCCTTATCTGTCTTTGCACAACCTAAGATTTATGTAATGCAACCAGAAACTTTTTATCTTTGCAAACTACAAAAATTTGAGAATTGCATTTAGGGTTTTTAAACGTTAATAAATACAGTAGAGGATGTTGATGGTTATTCAAACGAATATTATCTAAACCAACCCAAGCCAGGCAAAATGTGGAAAATTCAAATTTAGTAAAAGAATGTCAAAGGTTTTATATATTTTTCCAATTTTTCTAAAGGCAAATTGGAGTTTAAAATAATTAAAAACGATTGTTTAGATTTATATAAAAGTTTTTTTTCGGATCTATTCAATTTTTAATATTGATGAATTTCAATTTGGAAATTTGAAAATTTTCATTTTTGATTGTCGTGTCTGTGCGCGCGATAGTTGTTTTTAATTTTGTGATTTGAGTGCGAACACAGACCAGAAGCAATTAGATTTTTTTGCTAGTTTGTTAAATTTTATTGATTTTTCTTCGACTGGTAAAAATTGTATTAGTTTTCGAAATTTATTGGAATTTTTGTGTTTTTTTAATCTTTTTTATCGATTGGAAGTTTTTATTGTAGTTCGAAGTTTCTGGATTTTTGAACAACGTCTCTGTTTGATTTGTCATTGGAATCTAATATATTTTTGATTTATGTTTCGAAGTTTTTCTTCTAGAATTAAAATTTTAATCATGGCTCTATCTCAAGTTATAGAATGGATAGAGATTCATTAGTGTTGACAATAAACGCCACAACAAGCATGTCCTTGTTCATTTTAAATCTATGGCTGCAACAAACGCAAATTTGTTTGTTGACGGTGAAGAAGTGCTCTACTATATGTTCAAAGGTGCTAAGGGTCTTGAAGCAAGAAATTTTACTGATCCAGAAGGAGGCGATGTGGTTGACAGGGCGCAACATGATCACAGCAATGATAAATTTAACAATAACTGAGATGACATGCAATAGTAGATTCTATCCTATGGTAATCGAGATGGTATATCACATGGATTGCCAATTTACAAAGGCTACGCATTGCCTCGCGCAATTTCCCGAAATAAAAGACTGACGAGGAATTATCATATAAATTTAAAAAAATTGTCAGAAAGAAATGATCAATCAGATAAGAAACAAAAGGCAAAAAACTTGTTTTTTATTTTTGATTGATCATGACCTATTTTAAGTCGGAATATTTCATTTTATGAATAAACATTGAAGGAATTGGTTTACATAGTTATTTATTTAAATTATATTTATGTAGATTATTCCGCTATCGGCAAAAAAAGATTTTATAGTTTATATTATTATTATTATTATTATTATTACTAGTCACTGTTTATATTTACCAATTTAAGAAATGTATGTATTATTGTTATCTTAATATTCATAAATAATAGAATAAAATAAGAAAATTTTATTTGTAATTTCCAAATATAAGAATTTATAATTAAGAATATTCTCCAGAGACAATTCAGACCCTACGGAAATGCAAATGTCTGTACGAATTAACATGCTCTTGTATTATTAAAAATTAATTTAATTTAAATTATATTTTGAAATTAAAAGGATTTTCTGTAATAAATTGGGCGAGTAAGAAAGCTTGAAAAAGTAAAAAAATTATTTATCTCACTTTTATATACATATATTTTCTAGTAAACACCTTTTTTAAAAAAATTAATACAAAATTATTTTTCATATAATTTTAAATTGTAAAGTTTTATTTACATCAAAATATTATCAAAAATTTTTTTCAAAGTTATATTGATAGAATTTGTTTACATTTTATATATTGCTTTTGCAATAACGGAGATTATATTGTCTGAGTGCTTTTAATTACATACCGGTAAAATATATATATATATATATATATGAGTGCCCATCTGCCACGAGGACGGTTTAATCACAGAGAGATTACTATAGTTAATTGTTCGACGAAGCACGGTGATTCTTTTTGATATCCACCACTTTCTATTTTTTAATTTTTCCTAAATTAGCAAAAAAAAATAATGTTATAAAAATACTTTAACCTCTCTATTCTGGGAACAAGCTAAACAGTTTCAACAGAGATGTTTAATATGTTCATCGAGTCATCAATATTTATGAAGAAGGTTATGTTCCTTATACTTTCCAAAAATGTTTCAAAAGTTTAGTTCAATTAATATTATTAATTGAAAAAACGCCAACTAAATATATCATTCTTCTTCAGGCTAGAAATTAATTTTATAAGGACTTTTTTTGTGTTTCACCTCTGATTTCTTTATAAGTGACATAATATTTTCTACAAAATTTGACTATGAATCAAATTTATTAAATCTGATTAATAGTTAAATTTTATAGAAAATATTATAGAAATTAATTAACAATAAATAAATGAAAATAAGGAATATTCAAAGCATTAATTAATAAATATCGTAATCAAATTTTATTAAACCAAAATCATTTAAAATATTTAGAAAATAAAACGCAAAAATTATTAACATTCACTCATCCAAATTTTTATAATAAAAATTCAATATAAATTGAAAAATATTTTCATTCAGATATTTTAACAACAACATTTTACCCAGAGGCGTAGCTAGTGTGTTTGACGCCCGGGGACAAGATTCATTTTTTGCGCCCCCACCCTCACTGAAAAATCAAGAGTTGTCCAATGAACTAAGTGAAGAAGAAACTAATACAGACGAAACACGTGATTAGTCAAGCAAGAAGTAGTACAAACGAAATACTAGATTAATTTGTATTATATCAATAACTGTATACATACGTTGTGCCCATACATGTAGAATGTTCATATCAGGTTTATTTTCATGGATTTGACTTTGGCAAGCTTATCAATGACTTCATCAAAATCACACTTTTCCATTTCGTTGCGTTCAATACTGAGAAGTGCAAGGTCACTAAGACGATCTTGTCCCATCGATGCACGCAAATAGGACAAAATCAACTTCAGTTTGCTGAAAAAACGCTCACAGATAGTGATTGATACTGAATTTTTAGAAGGATTTGCAGTGCAATTCGCAGGTTTGGAAAAACGTCCTCACCATAAAAAAGGATGAAAGACAAAAGATCCAATGAAGTTGCTTGTAAAGCATCATCTTTTACCCGAAGTAACATACGGAAGTCACATATTTCAGTATAAAGTTCGTCCCCGTGGATATCAGTATCACAGAAATTTCCAAGATCTCTACAGTGTTGTCTTAGTGAATTATTATCTTGATCTTCGTTATTAAATAAAGTTTTACATCTAGTATAAATTCAAATTCTAAGTTTAGATCGTTCAGCCGCAAAATTCGTGTCGACATTTCTAGTCGAAGTCTATCTATAACGCCCTTCATAACACGGATTAGTTCCTCCTCAGCCGACAGACCAGTATACTGTGCTAATTCTCCAGGCATCCGACCTTTTTGTCTTGTCCACTTTTCAACTTCAACTCCCCATGTTATGCATCTGGTTTTGGCTTTTTCTACAGAATTGGCGCATAAATCTTGACGAATTTCTGCAAGATTTATTTCCAGTGATTCCAGATCAGCTGCAGCATCTTTGAAATTCATGGATGGATCCTGAAGCCGCTTCTGAACACGGTCGATATTACACACAATTGTGTGCCAGAAGTACAACAGAGCAAAGAAATTAAAATTTAGAACATTTGCCAACAAACTTTCTGCATCGCTTCTTGTTTCGTGTGTCTCTTTTAGATCATCTGATAGTTTTTCTAGTAAACCAACCAATTCACCAAGCCCTTCATAAATGACATTAACAGCTTCCACTCAAGTAGATCGAGAATTCAGACTTGATAAAGTGAACAACAAACAGCAAAAACAATAAGCAGCTTCATTGGATGGCGAATAAAGTAACCACTATCGATTCACTTCATCTCCATGCTCTAGTTATCGAACGTCCACCCGGTACTGCGAATGGAAAGTCTTTATTTTGAAACAGAATTGATCCATGAGATATAATTTCAGTGCGAAGTGATTGTGATACGACCGAAAGTTGTGTCTCAAGATCGGATTCTAGGAATGCAACATCATGGAACAACAATACCGCTGGAATAACGTCTTGAGTAACAACAAATAAGTTATTTTCATCATCGGATAAATCTTGACTTTCATTCATATAGTCAATTGGTTTGATAGCTCTATCATCTGCATCAGTAGCTACTGAGCTTTCGTTATCAGACATATGATGCATATCAATAGAACCATTGTTTTCTTGAGTCTGACACTGATGTTCAATTTGTTTAGCAGCAATGTCATCTATATCAATAACAACCAACTGATTTGTGGTAAATTCCTCGTGCAAAGAATTATCCCTTTGAGGTTGTTCGATAGTCTTGTAAGTAGCAGGGACATCCAACTGATCATCGTTTGAATAATTTACTGGATCTTTTTGCTGCTTGCTTAGCATTTTTCTTCCTCTTATGGCTTTGCGCTCCGCTTAGGTTTCTCCCAAACATGATTAATATGACTAATATTATTACATAAATAATATTAAGTACTATGTTTTTATGAATATCAATACTACAATTAATTTTGAAAATTGTCAAATTGCAGTGTAGCGACGAAAGACTAGTATCAATTCTGAACCAAAGTAATGA
Organism: Schmidtea mediterranea; assembly: GCA_022537955.1. Taxonomy (NCBI): domain Eukaryota; kingdom Metazoa; phylum Platyhelminthes; order Tricladida; family Dugesiidae; genus Schmidtea; species Schmidtea mediterranea. The sequence goes on from CM039679.1 coordinate 129,739,493, forward strand.
GTCTATTTGGTACTGCAATGTTTTCATATCGACGATTAATATCCATATAATTTAAGCAAGCTTCTTGCCAAATGCTGGTCCAAGGTTCACTACTGGCAGCGACTGCAGCACACACGTTGGAATGCAAGACCCCACTGCTAAGTCTGATCCCAATTATGCAAAGACAATGAGCCCAGTTCCTTCCCAGCTACCTACATCCATGCCTATATGTGTTGGAACTTGAATAATTCAAGTTGGATTACTTTCTACGTCTCACTGATTATGACAGGACTCATTTGCAGTCTGGATGCAGGCGAGGGCTGTTAGTTGATGCTGACTGCTGAGCGTATCTGATTATATTCGGGTCTCTTTCGATTTCCCACTAGCCAGTAGTATTATAGTACTGTGCATAAAACCCGGTAGGACGATATCCAAATAAGATGTATGATTCTGGTCATAGGTAGTGTGATGATAATTAAATGGAAGAGTTAATTATCGGATTAAATTATGTAACGAATTTTATTAAAATTATAATGATAATTTTAAATAAGTTTAAAAGTTAAATTATGGAATGATGAAATTGCTTGATTGTAAAATTAATATTTAGGAATGTGTGTAACTTAAATATATTAAATATTTATTGAATTTTTGTGTATTAATACCCCCTATTCAATTGTTAATTCATGCTTGCTGAAATATCCTCAAAAGAAATACTAAAAACATTTATGATTAAAAACAACTTTATATCTTTGTTTTAATATTGTTTTGTTTGTAGTTTTTTTGAATAAAGTTTGGAATTTATTATAATTTAGTTTTTAATGGACGTATTAAATTTACGGAATCAAACTGCTAATAGGTAGGTTAATAAATCTGGAGTCTAGAGACTAGGTTAAGTAGGTTTAGCAATTTAACATTCAAAAATAAGATTGATAGTGCAAACCAAAAGTTGGCTGCAAGAGAGTGATGAACCTTCAATCTTGATAGATATCATATTAAAATGATGCAAAAAAAGTTACATAATACAAAATTAAAAAGTTTTAAACCCCATTTTGGCGCCTCGTGGTCTGGCGCGCGGGACATTTTTCCACCCTGCCCTCCCCCCTAGCTACGCCTCTGATTGTACCAAAAACTAAATAAGCAAAACTACAACCAATTATTTAAACATATTCAAAATCCCTGTAGAGTGAGCACTTTGAACATTAATAATACGATTTAGAGTATAATGTTGAGTTATAACTTTATTTGGTTCGGTAGAACTGTTTGCTCTGACTCCACGTGCTCTTTGAATGATACTGGAATAAATCAACACAAGAAAACTTTTATTCGATGCTAACAATTTCACGATTCGAATGTTACTTTTACAATAATGGCAGGAATCTCACGGAAAGCCGCCGTTTCAATTTACTACTAAAATATCCTTGACAAGTCTGACTAGTTCTTTTTCAATTTCACAAATCTTTTTAACTTTTCTGTTACTCACAATTTTTTTAAATTATTTGTGTCCCGTTGTTGATTTGAAACTCTCTTATATAGGAAATCTCTACTCAAACAATTAATCTGATTTACGGCAATTTACATTGGACTCCCTGGGAACTAGTTAAGCAATTTACTTTCATCTTTTGGCCGCTTCGGCCGTTCTCCGGGAGAAGACTACGAAATAAATCACATTATGGAATAATCAGTTCTCTTCGTAATTAAATTTATTCAATTCGGAAAATTTCTCCCTAATTTAATTTATTTGTTTTCGTCATTTTAATTAATTAATTAATTTGTATTTTTTAATAACTTTTTCTAGGGGACTCACAATAATTATATATTATTATTTTCGTACTAGTTTTGTCAATTGGCATCGGCACATACCCATTTCCCCGGAAAATATTGATTTTAATTTTTTGATTATTTTTAATTATTTATTTTATTTTCCAAATTTTTTTATTTATTATAATAATTTTTGAAAATCGCTTAACCCCAACAATAAGATTGTTTCTAATTAGTGTAAATTACGCAATATGTTTATTAATAAATCCAAAACTCGGTTGAATTTTGTTCTGATCTATTTTATCAATTTGCATGTAATTGGTGTAATGTCACATACATTGGAAAGACTTCACGTCATCTATGTACTCTAATTCTTGTGGTTTGTCGATTGAATTGTTTGACCAATATTAATGAGCACAAGAGAGGCTGAAAAGTAAAATAGGAATGTTTGATTTTAAAATTTTGTTGAAGAGTTTTAATAATTATTGGGAACGTGTTATATATGAGGCATTGATAAGGTCATTGATTAATGTGCAAAATGGTATGACTACGAATGTTTTGAATGTTTTTAAATAGTTTGAGTATGTTAATTTGTGATAAACTGATCTTTCAGTATTGTTTTAAAAAAAATTTTTAATTTTAATATTATAAAAATAATTTATAAAATATTGCTTTACTATTTTAAAATTTTATTATAATGTATATAAAAATTATAATATTTATATAAATTTTTTTTAAAAATTTAGTTAAAAGTATTTAAATATTTATTAGAATATTTAAATAATATAAAAAGTAATTTGTTTAAATTATATTAGTTGATTCATAATATTTTTAGCTGGTTTTTAGGTCCTGAAGATGACAGTTAAACTGTCGAAATATATCGTACAAAGAGTATTTTACTGGTGTTTCCTTTTAATTACATCGTTACCAAACTGGTTTAATTATTTATTTATTTATTTATTTATTATTATTATTATTATTATTATTATTATTATTATTATTATTATTATTATTATTATTATTATTATTATTATTATTATTATTATTATTATTATTATTACTATTACTATTATTTTTAATTTTTATTATACATTAAATGAAAAATTATGTCATTTTTGTAATTTAATCCAAAAAAATCCACAAAATTAAAATTATTAATTAAAAATCTATTTTTAATGAGTACTTTTCGTATAATTAAAACAAAACAAAACATATAAAATATTAGATTTTAAAAAATAAATAAAAATATCTAATTTTAATGATTTTTCAATCTTTTTCAAAGAAATATAAAAAATCAGTTAAAATTTCACAATATTCAAAGATATTCAATTTCTTATCTCAACATTTAACATTATCTTAAAATTTTTCGTTTTAAATTTTTGTTTTATTAATTAATAAATTTATCAATTTTGTAAAATAGATTTTTGTTACAAATTTTAATATCTGTCTCTGTTAAAAGCTGAGAAAAATCAAATCTTTATTAGATCAGATGACCGTTTTGGTAACGAAGACATAAAAAGTGATGTCGACGGGAATGTTGTGCTCATTGAAGGAGACTAGTTGAGAATCTTATAAACTGCATTTTTAAAAATATAATCCTTGGGACTTAAATTTTCACAGGCCTCCATTCCCAATGAGTGCGGACCGGCAACTCGAAATCACCGTTTATGTTAAGAATATTTCATATGATACGAAAGAAGTAATTGAAAAATTAATTAAAAATTAGAAGTTTATAAAGTAAAATCAGTGAACCGATTGATGCTTATTTACAATAAATGATAAAAATATTCACTGATATTCATCATTCTCCTCCGGAAGTTTATTCAAATTCTAAATGGAATGTAGTTTTGATCAGTTCACCTTTGCGTCAATATCACTTTCACGTCATGATCAAGTTAAAATTTATGATCTGTGATTTTGATTATCTACTAAAAAATATTTACTTATTAAGAACCTCTACATTTATTATTATTATTATTATTATTATTATTATTATTATTATTATTATTATTATTATTATTATTATTATTATTATTATTATTATTATTATTATTATTATTATTATTATTATTATTATTATTATTATTATTATTATATATTATTATTATTATTATTATTATTATTATTATTATTATTATTATTATTATTATTATTCTACTACGATATATTTTGATAGACTCACTGTCTTCGTCAAGTTGATTTGAACTTGAAATTATATTGATTTAAAATGCTTTATTCAAACAAGTTTCTTCGTCTAAATTTTAAAAAATTACTCCTATTAAAATTATCAAATTTTACTTCGATTTTTCCAGTATTCAAGAGAATAATTTTGGAATTAAGGAAGAGATGTATAAATTCAATGAATGAAAAACTATCAATGGTTGAATAAGATTTATGTGATATAGATAATGAGTTTTGTTTTTGGGTTTAGATTTTATATCTTAGGATCATCATCGTGATTATTGGTAGACCTCAGGTCTTTCCTATATGGTATTCAGATCTTGGTTATGAATATTTATGTCATGGGTGCTCACAAGTTCGTGTTCACAGTCGACTCATGGAATTGATTGATATTAATAAATGCAATTTTGTGCTACAAGGTGAAAATAAATGTAAAATGTCTTTGTTTAAAAGTTTGAAAATATTTTTTTAAAAGTTTATGATAATTTTATTAAATTTCAATTTTATAAAATCTATTAAATTAAATATTTAAAATAATTGGAATGTTTAAAACAGTATTTGATATTTATAATAGGAGCAATTTTTTAAAATTTAAATGAAGCTTAATAGTTTTTAATAAAATAATTTGAAATTTTTTTTTAATAATCTCACAATTACAATTTTAACAGACATTTTAAAATTTCAACATTCTGATGAATAATTTGAAACTGTAATTTATATTTTAAATTTTAAAAGTTTGACTTTTTAATTCCTTCAATATAAATTGATGAAATAACTTTTTTAATTAATCTGCGACTTCCATGTATAGACAAGCATGTGTATGAATTAAATTGTAAAACCAAAGACAATCTGCTCTTAATTTCAGCGTAGTAACTGAGATATTTCTTCCTCAATCTTTACCTGTTGTACAAACAAGCAGAGGTCTAAAAATTCCAGAATAGTCAACAAACGAATTACATTATTCTTTGCCAGATTCCAGAAACCATTCTGTAAGACACGCATCAAAAGCACGAGGAATTGATGCGTGTTGGCAACGTGAACTTATGTTTATATTCCAAACAAAGAAAGTGGAAAGAGTGTAGACTCAATAATTAAAGAGGAGCTGTGTCTGAATGAAATATCTGTTCACATAGATGAAGAAATCTAAGGTCTCCATATTTTTTCCGTAGAACAGAATTTTTTTTCGACGTGAGAGAAAGGAGGAGCATAAAAAATAATTCAAAAAAGGTTATGATCTATAATCATAATGAAAATAAATAAAAATTTTAAAGGAAATAGAACAAATGCCAGTTAATATAACACGGAAATGGATTTGTCGGTAAATGATTTCCTGACCGATGACAATAATGTTAGAAATTTATTAAACTTTTCTAATATCAACAACCAAAATACAATTTAAATAAATAAAATATTCAAATTAAAAATCCACAAATGTCACTTTACTTTCGAATCTTTATATAAATTTTCTCTTGTAACTTAAAACGATTTTATTTTAATATGATTTGTATTCAATATTTGATTTTGTATTTGTACAGCTGTTAATCCCAATAAGTAATGAGCGTAATATAGAAAGATAAATTGGAATCTTATGATATGTTTAAAAAAAAAATTAAAATTTATTTTAGTAAATTTGATGAATTTTGTTTTAGTCAGTCATATCTGTTGGCCAGTTACATTTCAATTCTTTGACAATTTTAGTGCTCAATATTGCAGTGTGATTTTCTTTTTGCGTTTCAAGGGAGAAGTCAAGAGGAAATTCAAATGAAATTGAATACTGATTGGCTACAATGAAACTCTTGGTTCAATTAATTTAAAGCTGGAATGATGGATTTGAAAAAGTAAAAAAAGACCTTGTGACATCAGCCAAGAAATGACGCGAAATCAGAAGAAAATCATTCAAGAACCCGAAAGCTAAAGAATCTATATATTATTAAATATACTCAGTAGTCAGTGGCTGATAACCTATGACACTAAGAACTATGACGAGAAAAGGTGATCAAGATGATGAGCGTCCAGAACGTTTAAGGAAATGTGTAGAATTCAAATATTAAAGGTATTTTTATTTTAGTTTTTTTAAAAAAATGTTTATTTAATTATTTTCGTTTGACTGAATTAAATTGAGTATATATCAAAAAAGAAGAATATATTTTTGAGCTCTGTTACTGTTGATCAAGAATGATATAAAATATTAAAAACCAAAATTTAGTAGTAAATCGAATGTAGCGCCAAAAAAATTTTTGTTAAAACAAAGTGATATAACTGGCGGCTTATTTCAATTAATACCGCATTCAGCTTTGATGGTTGTTGGGAAAACTAATGTGAAATAAATTTTATAAAATTTATTTTTAAAAATATTTATTTTGATGAATTTTCCTTCATTGCTAAATAATTGTCTTAGCCGATTTGAAAATTTATAAAAATTAAATAATCAACGGGACTTTTAGGATCGGTTTCACTTTAAGACTAAATGTGATGGTTCAATTCATTTATTATTCGTAACAATTTTGTATTGAGTTCCTGTTCAAATCACCCCTTGTGTTTGATCATATTTATTTATGATCTTTCATCAAAAACCGAACATTTACTGAATTAAATATCTTCCAAACAAACCTATACATTCCAAACAAAAGTGTTTTCCAAACAAACTTTGGTTTTTCAAGCAAAAGTGCTTTAAAAATCCTGAAAGTTTTACAATAAAAACTTTTATCAATTCCACAGATCAACCCTTTGAGAAAAAAAAACTATTAAGTGATATTAATTCGTACTAATTTTACTATTGTTCTTAAATAATAAACGTTTATAATATTGTTAAATAATATTTTTATTGTTTTTTCTTTTGTTGTAGTTAACCACCAAAGTAAATTAACATAACATTCACCCCAGACCGTCAAAGGCAGTTCTTTTTACAGGACATTTTCTTCAATTACCAAATAATAATTTAGTTCATTAGACACACTCTAGCATAATCGTATAGGAAGATAACACTAAGGTCTAGGCCCGAATTATCTAGACTGTTAATTGTTCGTCAAAAATTTTAAATGATAAAACAATTTTTAAAATATTAATAAATAATACAAAAATCGAAAATTTGATAGTAATAAAAAAACTAGAACACCAAATGAACAAAATATATTTTGAGAAAATTATCCTCAGTCTGCTATCATAATATTTTCAAATGCTATTTGTGGAAACAATAATGATTTAATAGTTATGATTTGATGATTTAATTAAATAATCTCAATACATTCGTTGCAAATTGAATGCTAATTATAGAAGATTGTGATTTAATCACCAATGTTTTATATAAAATTCTTTCCCACTTATTATTGAAGTTTTTGTATAAAATTTAAAAATTTATATAAAACCTTTAATAATTAGTGAGAAAGAATGTATGTGATGCATTAGTGATTAAATCCACTATAATTAACATTCAACCAGTAACAAATTTGAGATTTATTTTAATAATGATATTTAATTAGATTTTTGCAATTTATATTAAAAAGTTTTATAATTCAAAAAAATTTATAATTTTATTTTGTTTTTATTTTGTAATTAAAATTCTTTTATCGTAATTTTTCTTTCTTCACATTTTAAAGCAAATTTTACTTTTCTATTACTCGTCTACATTCAATATTGAATTCGGCAAAATCAAATTCTTTATTTAAATTATGTAAATTCTACATATAAATCTATTTTATTTTTATAAAATAAATACGTATTTTCTCTTTTAAAGAGAAAAGTAATATTTTGTACACATCTGTTTTTATATATTGTAACCTTGGCTTAAGAGGAAAGTTTTTTATAGTGCTAAACAAGTTATTTTTCTCCTTTCAATAAATCTCTTAGTTTTTATATAAAGTATTTTTGTATAAAAATATAATCAATAAAAATTAATAAAAGGAAAAATAAAAAATCCACAAACCGTATTATTTTATTGCTGGAAATTACATATTACTAGTAGGTTAACGTCTAGTTTAAGATGTAGTTCAACACCAAATTAAATGCCCATTAATATATAGTATTACATAACTTTATATACCACCCAATGGTCAGATATTTAGTTTCAACCTTTTAACATGTTTGTGGTACACTTATGGCATTCTAACACACTTCTGATATCCTACTAACTTTCGACTCTCACACTATTACCAACTCTCCCACGCTGCTACCAACTATATATGTTGTCGACTTCCTGAAGTACCAACTGCCAAGGCCATCCCACTTTAGACCAGGATCATAATCAGGACCACTACTACTACCATTACTATAGTTTTTATTTTTTATAAATGGGAGAGTTTTTACCAAAACAACTGAATAAAATACCATCCAAGTGGTCTAAAAATAAATATCGAAACATTTATAATTTAAACTACTGTAAATTAGTGCAGTAAGTGATTACAAAATGCTCATTAATATCTTTGAAAAATCCGTGGCCCTGTCCTATGAAAATTTAAATTTACATCAATTAAAGTATTCTGGTTGATTTTATATTTAAAAATAAATTATTTGTTAGAAATAAATAAGTCAGGCATAATGGTGTTTGAAAACCCGTTATTAACATATAAGTTAGGATATTTATATTATCTTGTGTTAAAAATAATTATTTAACACTTTTTATGAAATAAATATTATAATAGAAATTAATTCTCTTAAAGATGAGTTGGATGTAACTGGCGACCACGCCGAAAATAAGAATATCAAGGCAGTTTCAAAAATTTCAAAATTATTATTAGAATGTTTACCAAAATCATGTCAAGATATGCTCACATCAAACGTCCGAAGATGTGATGGATGAAGATCAAAAGAAGCAGAAGAATGAATTAGAGATGTTGATAAATGTTGATAAATGATAAATTTACAAGCACATTCGATGTATTATTAGAAGCAGAACCTAAGACATTGTGAGGAAACATCAAAAACAACAGATGCCAAAGCCGAAACGTAGTTCTTAAATACGTTCACAATTACGAAATCTATTACTGGTAAAATCAGAGAATTTGCAGATTTGGAGCAAGAAGATGATGAAAAATTTACAGCATTCGAAATTCGATTTAGAAAAGTTTTAACTGAGGGTTTTGGAATCAGAATTCATTAGATACAACAGACGTTTCTTGAATATGTTCGTTAATATAAGATGTTAGGATATTTGCTCTAGTTTGTGTAACTGCTTCAATTGCTTGTCAGTTATTATTGTTGACTTCAAAGTAAAAAACAACGAAAAATTTCCCTGTTTCTCTTCATTTTAGGTAAATAATCACTATAATTTAATTAAAATTCGTATTCCTATATTTATGGTACGAATAATTTCTATAGTTTTAATAAATTTGATAATAGTTATTAGTTATTTATAAGGAATTGTAAATTTGTATGTAATTTCTCTATTATTGTAATAGATATTAATTATATCATATAATTGTTTTTATATCTTAACATTGATTTATTTTAAATGTTTTCTTAAAGAGCAACGAAATCTACATAATATCTAAATGTTATGAAATTTCCTGTCATGACTATATAATACTCAAAGATTATGGAAAACGTCATAGTATTGTAAATTTATGCATATGTATCTGTAAAAATTCAAAACGCATAGCCTATTTCTTAATTTGGTTAATTGTTGAATTATTGTTTGGTAATGTGGTAATTTAGCAACCGGCTCCAGGACACCACTCGGAACATTGGTTGATAAACTATTACATGATTTAAAGAAAATAAGTGTTATGTATTAATTATAGGTTTTACAAATTGTAAATAAATTATCACATTTTAGCCCTCTGATGAAAAGGTTATATTTGAAAACTTATTTAAAAATGAAGGGCCCCAGGGAAACTATTTAGAAACACCGTATTCGTATTGGAAAAAACAAAAATCTATGTGTTTAATTAAAAAGTGGCTTTTCTGCAGCTGTTATTTTTGTATTAAAATTAAGAATCACTAGAATATCTATAAAACTTTATGAGTATGTTATATTGTTATATTATTCAATGAAATATTAAAAATAATCACTTATTGTAACTGGTCATAAAAAGATATTTGTTTTTTTAGTTTTAAGATTTATATAATGTCGTTCTCTAAAAAACATGGGTAAAACCAGTTCTGCCTGAATTCCGGGGCACCCCTGAGATTGAAAGTTTTCAGTCTCAAAATCCCGCAATTGAATTCGTATGGGATTATGCCGATTGTTACATGATAGGTAAGAGAAAACGAAATAATATAAAATGACTGTAATTTAGTGTTATGAAAAATATTGTGAAATAATTCTCATGGTTCACAAATTTAAATGAAAAATTTGAAGAATCAAAATTATTTTTTATTAAACCAGAAAATTTTATAAATTCTTTAATATAAATAAAATATTACATATTTTATTTCAATGTTATCTGAAAATCGATTTGATGCATAATTTATCCGATTTCGCTAACTATTTATTTTAATCGATATATTCTTCCATAAAAATCATGGCAATGCTAACTAAATTTTGAAAAATCATTTACGCTTCATTTTGCGATAAAGAATAATTTTTTTAATGTTTTAGAAATACCTTAGTGAATGCAGTTTATTAATAATAATTTCAATTAATTTCCATCAAATAATTATTATTTCTTGAGAACTTGATTGCAAAGACCGACAATGAACTGCATAAATAACAACAATTTCTCTCTCTAAGAATAAACAAATATTCCCATTTCTAGGTTTGATAAATATTATTTATCCGATCATACAATATACATTTCATACACATCATACATATCAAATATATACATATCACCTATCAGGATTTCATGGTAAGTGAATTGTCAAAGTCTAAAATAGAGAAATGATTATATTTTATTAAATTGTTTATATAGTTAACTATACAATAACGCGAACCAGCAACAGTCGCGGACAGTGCAGTGCAATATTTGAAAGAATTGTCTATAACCATCATTCTACAACCGATCAGCAATGATTGACAGAACGCGAAGTGAGCCGCTGACGCCGCTAGCCTCTAAGCATGCCTATTGCTTGTTCAAAGGCATCAAATGTCGGCATAGACATTGATAGGTTTATTGAGAGAATATTCCACAGACAATCTATTAACAAGCCGTCAACACAATGACGTGTGTTGTTTTTATAGACCAGTAGAATTTTCAGTCGGCTTTGACTGGCTTTGAAGTGCTCCGATGCTCTGACAATCTCAATTGATTTTTTTGACACCGTCTCACTGTAGAGAGTGCACATCAATAATTCACTGAAATTTTAATAGACCTATAAATCATTAATGACCGATTGCTGTCGCTGATAAATAGTCAATTCCAAACGAGAGACAAATATATTTATGATTATTATAATACCATTGAAGGGTTCTTTATCAATGTCAGCAATTAAATTTAATCCAACTATTATTTGTTTTTTGTTCCAAAAAAAAATAAAAACATGAATAGGTTGCAAATGAAATTAATTATTGAAAATGGCAATGGAAATTTAAAATTTCAACTTTATATATTTATATTGTCAACAATAACAAAAAAATGAATGTTACGTTTTGTTTTAGTTTAAAGAAAAATGTTCTTTATTTTGTAAATAAAAAATGATTACCTTTAATTAATTAATTTAAAAAAACATGACAATGATTTTATTATTAGAAAACATTACTGAAGCATCCGTTTTACGAAATATTTCGAGCCTTTTCCTTTCATTGTCAGGGTGGATAAAAAATAGATATTATAGATTTAATAAACAATTTACAAAATTTTATTATTTAAAAAAATTTAAAATCAAATTAAACTATTTTCAAAAAATATATTTAAATTTTTTTCCATTTCTTTTTAACACAAACTTTTTTATTTTGAACAATCAATTAATAAATCAAAAAAAAATTTTATGAAAATTATATAATTGAATAATTAAAATAATTAACATTGAAAACAATAATAAAAACAACAGTAACAATTTCACCACCAAAAACTTTTTAAAAACCTTTGGACATTATTTTTTTATCAACGACGTTTCACATATTACATATTCCCAAAAATTATTAAGATTTTCTTAAAAATTATATTATGCATTGCATTATTAGTCAAAGTTTAAATAAATTTCTGAGCTCAAGTGTATTTTATTTTGAATGTGTTCATCACTGCTCGAGTCCACAAAAGTACTTTTTTAATTGTTAAATACCCCATGTTTAGACTTGCTTAAGAAAACGAAAATTGTATATAAAATAATTTTACATGTTATTTAGAATATTATCATTTTTGTCATCTAAAATTTTGGTTTGCGGCAACCTGTGAAATTAACTTTTATCTTAAGCCATTTTATGTTCATTTATGATTGCAGTAATTTATGAGTTTTAGCTGAAAAATGTAAATTAACTTTTGAAATTAAAAATTTTTAAAAAAAGTCAGACATTTTAAAATGTTTTATCGTGTTATGATAACTTAAAAAATGTAAGTTTAAATTTAGAAACTAAATAAATTACATTTTTCAATACTTTTCTACTTTTTAGAAAATTCCGACAAAAGGTTATAATTTGAATTTTATTAAATTATAATTTACATTGCTCCTCTTTGCAAATCTTTTACTTATGGAAAGGTGAAATGTGATGAAGCGCTTGAAATATCCTGAAATTGCATATTTTTAAAATTAAAAATGGCCGTAATAAATGATTTATTTCCATAATTTTTGTCCATGTTGTATAATTTTTATTATATCGTTGTAGTGTGTAATATATGTTTGTATTTTATTTTTCACTAATTTAAGTATATGTGTATACTCTTTCTGTATAAAAATTATTTCTTATAATGGACATTAATCTGTCAGTAATTTATGTACCTTTGTGTACAATATAACTTACACTAGTGACAGAAAATTGAATCTTAGTTATTAAAATGGCAAATGCATAAATTTGAAAAAAATTTCATGATTATTTGTTAATCTTTTTGCTATAAAGTTGGATTTACGCGTCAACTTGTATTATTAGAGTTGCTTTTCAGCTGAACAGGCGTATTGCTCGGAAGGCACATTGATATAGAGCGACATTAATATAGAAGAAAACTATGAAATTACGATATTTACTTTTTTTATATTACCCCGAAGTAACAAAGGTTGATTCTTGTTAAATGATTAGCAAAATGTAGACAAAAGTAAGAAAAAATAATATAAAAATATGAAAAAATATCCTAATTAAAATGTCGAAACGAAATTTCATTAAACTTTCATGTGAAGTCCAAAATAAATAAAGTTCCTATTACGAAGACTCATATCCTTAGAGGTTTATAAAGAAATCTTAGACATAATAAATTTTCAATTCAACTCTGAAAGAGCCCGAACCAGATTTTTGAAAAGTTCAAATTTTTATTGACTAGGTACAGAAAATTCCGGGAGATTTTTTTTTCTGAAAAATTTCTATTTTCATCTGACACTGATTTTATTTAGCGAAAGTCTTCTCCCCGATAATTCGATATAATTTATTAACGTGCCGGGCTTTCAATCACCACCCCTCCCTGCCCGGAAAAAGAGAACATCGACACAAGTGAATGGAAAAAATTATTTATTTCTCAATTGGGATATTCCAGATTTTGACTTTTCACATTGAGTCGATGAAAACTGGAAATAAAATCCAATTTCATTATTAGAAAATTTACATCAGAAAATAATGGTGAATTTTGTTTATTTTTGTTTATTTCTTTTATAAGTATGATTTTTCAAAGGAAATTAAACTGGACTTCTATAGTGAGACGTTTAAGGAATTATAATCTTAAAGAAGTAAAATATTTATCATATTTTTTACAGTTCTTTGATACAAAAATTTGGCCGTCCTATGTTGCGTCTACAGAATTCTGATTTACTTATAAGATAAAGCGTTTTCACTTTAATTTGTCTATGCTAACTCGCAATATAATTATCTTTTTCTAAGCCACGCACCGGTAAAGAAAATGCACTCCTCACCTCGAGCACTTTTTCTTCTGTTATTAGCAATCTTTTGAATAATTCTATAATAAAAATAAAATTATATTATGATAAATTCTGAAGTTTTTGCATTAAGTACTATTGAAAATTTAAGATTTAAGAAAATAATAAATTTATAAATGCAATAAACAGATAGCCCTTACAAAAACCACAAGGAATTTTGAAGTATTCAACACAACATAAAATTAATTAGTTTTTTTATTTATAGTTTATAAATTTATTTAATTTAAAATTTCGTCTCCAAATAATAATAGTCATAATAGAAATAATAATAATAATAATAATAATAATAATAATAATAATAATAATAATAATAATAATAATAATAATAATAATAATAATAATAATAATAATAATAATAATAATAATAATAATAATAATAATAATAATAATAATAATAATAATAATAATAATAATAATAATAATAATAATGAAAAAATAATAATAATAATGGTATTGTTGTGAAATGTTGAAAATTTGCAGTACGTATTTACATATTAGAAAATCTCCTTAACAGGGTTTTTGTTTACTTAACGTTGAAGTTTTTGAAAAATAAATATTTTATTTCATGCAAAAATTATTTGAAATTATTATTTGGAATTAATGATGTTTTAAATATAATGTTCTATAATGTTGTAATATAATTATTGTGATTATTATTATCGTTATTATTATTGTTATTATTATTATTATTATTATTATTATTATTATTAATATTATTATTATTATTATTATTATTATTATTATTATTATTATTATTATTATTATTATTATTATTATTATTATTATTATTATTATTATTATTATTATTATTATTATTATTATTATTATTATTATTATTATTATTATTATTATTATTGTTGTTGTTGTTGTTGTTGTTGTTGTTGTTGTTGTTGTTGTTGTTGTTGTTGTTGTTGTTGTTGTTGTTGTTGTTGTTGTTGTTGTTGTTGTTGTTGTTGTTGTTGTTGTTGTTGTTGTTGTTGTTGTTGCTGTTGCTGTTATTGTTAGTGTTACAATTAGTATCATTCTTATTATTAGCATTTTAATTTAATAATATACCATTCATTTTATAAAATCATAAAGTGTACAAACAGATAATGAATATGTAAATATACCAAATCAGAGACCCTGCCGACACTTCATAATATGAAAAAGATTTCGGTATCAATTGTGCTATTTTACGGTTCATTAGAGCAGTAAAAGGCATAAGCTAAATTAACTACTTGATTTGGTTACTTTACTCACAAATTAATGGTTCTAAATTTGATTTTTTTTGAACTTATTTCTTTTCTTGGTATTTTAGATTTATTTAAAATATTTGAATATTTTCACAACTCCCTTTACTATGATTCAGGGTTGATCATGATAACATTTTAACTTTTATAGTTTTTCTGTTCTAATAACCTGTATAATTGAAGATGGCTAACACACTTTAGCAATTACTTATATAGCATAAAAACTTCAAGCTCTTGATCTTTATTCTTCTCTTTACTTTACCTTCAAGCATAACATTCAATTTTGTAAAAGGTAAAGGCAAATTTTCCACTTGAATTTGTTTATTCGCCATTAATGTAAAACAGCAGTTTATTATTTTATCCTTGTTATCTATAACATATGGGCCATAATTAATTCGACAACCGTTCCAATACTTAATACATCTGTTTCAACTGAATTACAACTCTTATAATACAAATTGACTCGAAAATCTAACTTTATAACAAAAAGAAATCATAATTGACTTTGAATTATATAAAAGAAAACACCAATAGACAAATATATATTCTACTACAATATATTTAGACAGACTCACTGTCATCTTCAGGTAGCTTTGAACTTGAAACTATATTAATTTAAAATGCTTTATTCAAAAAAATGTTTTATAAATGTTTTTTAAAAATTACTCCTATTATAAATATCAAATTCTGTTTTAAAAAATTCCAATTATTTTAGAAATTTAATTAAATAAATTTTGTAAAATTGTAATTTAACAAAATTTAAATAAACCTTCAATAAAAGATTTTCAAACTTTTAAATAAAAATATTTTCCATTTATTTTTATCTTGCAGCACACAGTTGCGTTTACTAATATCAATCAATTCCATAAGTTGATTGTGAACAGAAACTTGAGAGCAGAACGAACGGCCAGTCATTCCGATGCATGTGACATTGCACCCATGACATATATATTTATAACCAAGTTCTGAACAAAATCTAAGCAAGACTTGAAATCTACCAATAAACACAAATTCCAAACAACAATTATCGACAACTTGTGAAGAAGTTGTCCATCGTCACTGTTATCCCCTTTTTTACATATGGTGAAGATAATTGATGAACTAGATTTAATGCATAATTAATCGAATGTGGTTGATTAGTTTCTTCCCTATATAAATTTGGGCTTTCAATGGGTGAGAGATTTTCGCATCGCAAATCCAAAAAATTTTTATTCCATACTTACCCGGTTTAGACGGTATATATTGTCTGAAAGAACATCTGCCACCAGTTAATAAAAGCTGTTCATCTATCGTAAAGTATATTGTTCTAATAATATGAACAACATAAAAAATTACGAGATTAACTGTAAAAATTATGCAAGATTATAAGTAATTTCAAAAGCATCAGCTAAAAAACTGGTGTTACATACAAAATATTTAGAAAAGTATATGGGGTCAACTGAACCCTACTGCACGGTTTTTATACAATGGTTTTCGATTCGGTTTTATGTGTATTGTGTCTAAAAGATATTAGTTGAAGCAATCCGAGTTCACAAGTTAATTTACTTGTCTCAAGTTTTATAAATCACTTTTAAATGTACTGGGATCTATTTGACCCTAATACACAGAGTGAAGGTTAAAGGAGTTGTTATTCAGTTAAAACAAGTGTAACATTTATTAGTGAAGTTAAATGAAAACTTTGAGAATTTAGATAACAGCCTCGGGAAGTTAGACAATCACAATGAAATACATGCGTTTTCAAAAAACCATATTGAAAATGTCTTCAGTGTGGTCCCAAACTACCTACTAACAAGGTGCAGTGAAGTAGACATTAATTAACATTTGAAAAAGCTGTACTAAAAATTTGTGGTTATATTAAATTTATTGATCTATTATTATCCAATAAAAACTATGCCAAAATTTAAAGTTAGTTGTATTTTAAATTTATTTCAACAATATATAAACGTGCTTTCGTGATGACTCCTGCTTATTTAATACAAAAATTTAAAGCCCGGATCAAATTTATTTATCAAAATTAGAATATATAATAGATCACAATAGAAATAATTGTTACTTTAAAACGGAGAAATATAATGAAAATGTAAAGTGACAACAATGTACATTTAAAGAATAACTTCTAAAATAAAAAATCATTTTTAATGATTTAAAAAATACTTCATGTTTTTTTATTATTATTATATTTATTTCAATGCATAAGAAAGTTAAAAAGGTTTTTCTATGAATTCACAGTTAGAGGACGAAACGATCCCCAAACGACGTTTTTTCGGCGTAATAAAAATAAAAAATTGGTGAAATATATATTTATTCAAAATAAAATTTTACAATTGAATTTTGGTTTTGAAAGTAATTGTTTGATTTTATTTAGTAAATTCAATTGATAATTGTGATTATCAGTCGAATTCTAATCCAACGTCAACTGGACCCTGAGCGGTAATTGTTTTAATGAAAACCAAACGTGATTACAATTAAAATAAATTCAAAAATTATATTTTTAATTAGAAGAATTTTATTTAATTTTAACTGAAAACTTTCATTATGCCAGTCAAAATGTGAATGAAATGAGAAATGTTTTGTCTCAAAATGCATTGATTCAATTATTTTTTTAGAGATTCCCATTTTTTCTTCATATTTTTCCTTATATTTATCTAAGTAAAATTATTTACAAATAATATTTTCTATTTTACACAATTTTTGGGTCCTGTTGTGGAGCCTGAAACACGTAAATACCATATAATATTTAAATTTAATTAATTAACTTAATAACATTTTTTTAAAATTTTTGTTTAAATAACTTTTATTTGTGATGCTTGTCAACTGCTCCAGAAGAAAAAACATTTTCAATCAAACATCTTTAAGCAGACATTTTCAGTTGAACATTTTCAAAAAAACTCGCAATTATCTATGCCTTATCAAGCCAACTGTAAATAATTCAAATATATTTATTAAGTCTATGTTCCTACACAAATTTTTTTAAAATGTAAATCTTTTAAAAGGTATAAAAAATAGAGGATCCAACGGTTTTTGAGTTGATTTTATAAAACCTAAAGCCCGGTTTTCAATTCGGTTTTGACGGTTTTATAATATTATTATCATTATTATAATTATCATTACGAGTATTATTGTGAGAAGAAATTTTATATTAAATAAATTTAAATCCACAAAAAAAGAAACTAAAGAGGATTTATTTAATAATAGAAACTTTTTTCAATATAATTAGTACTTTGCAGCAAGGGCTGATTTTATTATTCACTTATCTGATATATTAATTTATGTTGCTACCAAGAAATCCCCGTTTAATATTATTATTAGTATTATCATTATTATTATTATTATTATTATTATTATTATTATTATTATTATTATTATTATTAATATTATTATTATTATTATTATTATTATTATTATTATTATTATTATTATTATTATTATTATTATTATTATTATTATTATTATTATTTTAATAATTCTTCTAAATTAATCATTATTCATTATAAATATTTTTGTTTAAATTAATTTTCCAGCCCCAAAGTTAGATACCTATTCAATATAAACTTTGTTCGGTCACTAATTTTTCCGATGACTTTCCAAAGATGCCATTTAGAAATTGCTGTATAGATATTATAATTGTTGCATGGGATTTTCAGGAAAGATTTTCAAGTTTAGAAAAACAAAATAATTCTTTGAAACAATTCCAACAAGGAAACATTAATTATATTTGTCATGCAATTTTGAGAAATTATTTTACAAATTATAACAAGTGTTGGAAAGATCTATTTTTCCTGATGAAATAATTCCGCGATGCAAAATCTGGAATAAACTGTAACAATATTTCTCACAGAAAATATGAATTAAATTACCAAATATTATCGAATCAGAATTCCGTTACTTTCGTTTAATAAAAACGTTTTATGAAATTATTTTCAAAGTCGGCAGCTACAAACAAATATTTTTATTACATTTTCCGTTGCCCTAACATAATGAAAATTCAACATATCAGCTTGAATTACAAATTTAAACTAATTAAATAAATTTATTTTTATTATTATTATTGCCACTCTTTTGTGATTCTTATAATTAATTTGAAAGTTATACTTCGTTTGTTCCAGTATTCAAGAGAAGGATTTTAAAATTGGAGAATAAATGTAGAAATTCAATGAATGAAAACTATCAATGATTGGCTTAGCTTTTTGTGATATAAAAAGTGATGTTTGTTTTAATGTTGGTATTTTGCATTTTAAGATTGTCATCGTGTTTATTGGTATATTTCAAGTTTTGCTTAGATGGTATTAAAATTTTGGTTATGAGTTTATATGCGTAATATCACATAAGGTTTTGTTAAAATATTGATTTTAATAATTTTATAATATACATATTTAAAATTTGAGAATTAAAAAGCAAAGTTTTTAATTTTTAAGAGAATATATTTTTAAAATAAAAAAATTCATAAATAAGTTTGTTTCAAAAAAGCAATTTAAATTGATATATTTTCAATTTTAACAGATGATGATTGTTAGTTTGTCGAAATTTATTATAGTTTAATATACATGTTGCATTGGTGTTTTCTTTTAAATCAATGCCATTGTTTTGTGATTCTTATTATTATCAACATTATTATTATTAAAAATTAAGAAACGATATAAATAAATCTTTTAGACACTCTCAGTTTTAAAAAACATAAGGAGAATTTTCGAATATGAAAAAATCCTTTTCACTCTGCTATAGTAAAATTTGGTGTTTGATTGATGATCTTGTTACACTTAATGGCATCGTCTGTTTTTTGATTTAGATTAATTTCAAAGTAAAAATATATTTTCCCCTGAAAAGCTTGATTTTTGATGACATTTTGAAACCTAAAACCGTTCCAAAATCAACGGTTTACTTTAAAATTCATAAAAATAAATTATTAAAATTTTTTTTTTATTTGTAATTTATGATTTTTAAATAAGTTTGAGATGAAAATTTATCAAGAAAATTTAAATTAAAGAATTAATAAAAAATTTTCGCCTACAATTAGAAAATGTTTCAACTGATGGAATTCAAAAAAATTCGTTGACTATCAGAAAAAAAATCTGTAGAAATTTGAAGAGACTGATTAGCTGATTCGGAAAACGGCGGCAAGAGAGAAAAAAACATTTGTGAATTTTGTTTTACAAGAATTATCTTTTATCAATACATATTTCAAAAGTCTTCTAATGTATTTTTAAACTGAATTCAAGGAAAAATAAACACCGTAAACAATTTATTAGAAAATATTAAAATTTTACAATCTCGAAAACACATACTCATACAAAAGATACATCTGTAGAAATATTAGTTGGAAAAAAAGATATAGGAAATAATCACTTCATCAATACGGTTTTTTCTATACAATTATCCCTTTGATTCTCTACGTTATAAATGAACTGGAGCTGTTTCAGTAGTTCTATGTTTTTCAGAGCATTTAGTTCATTCCCGTTCATTTCTTTCGATTGTAGACTTTCAACACTGAAATTCGATGAGAAATTCCCGCCAGATTGTTCGACTTTCGGACAGAAAGAAGCATTTAGACAATCGAAATGCTCGGTGTGGATATGACTGAGAAGGTTCTGGATGACTGGAATGCATTGACCGCAATACATGCAATACCTTATTGTCGAGGCACTTGCTGAAATATTCGAACTTTGAAGAAATGCCAACAGAGAGAGATTGGGATTCACTAACTGTCGTTCTTTACGAAGACCTTGAAAAAAACTGAATAGCAAGGGATCCATTTTCATTGGGCTTTTATCGAAAGATAATTTATGATTCGAACAACCTGGACATTCACATTGCGATTTGTCAATCGGACTATGGTTGTAGAGTTGGTTCATGTCATACAGAATGTTTGATGGGGGACCACGGTACAGACCGGAATGTGTAGGAATGCTTTGCGGTGGATAATTATTCGGGAGACAACTCATCGGAAATGGCACTCGAGGATTGGGAGATAATTTTGATTTCCAAAATGAAGAAAGATGATTGAAATTATTTGAGTGGTTTGGATTAGAAATATTATGGAAAACAGGATTGTTCACATTGAGTTGGTCGGGTTTCACAAATGAATCTCGATTAAAATTATTTGTCTTGAGAAATTCAGAGATCGCATAATTACTGTGGAGAACCTGCGGATCAAATTGCTGACGTTTACTTGTTATTTCAGGCTCCTTTTTCAGTGATTTTCGTTTCTTCGTTTTATCTTTCAATGATTTGTCTTTATTCGAATCATCAATGAACTTTGATTGTTCTACTGGAGAACAATCAACAGAATGTGGAGAAAATTTTGGTGCGCTACAAGAAGATCCGCAACTCGGAGAAATAGATACTGATGGTTCTTGTAATTGGGAAATCGGATTTTCAAGTAGGGGTTTTCCGACATTTTTACAAGTTTCCGCGAGCATTGAAAGAGGACAGCGGCTTTGGGCGTAAATCTGAAATTTAATCAATCAACAATTGAAAAAAAGATATTTTTTTACACAAAAATAAAAATCAATCTATCAATCAATCAATCAATCAATCAATCAATCTATCAATCAATCAATCAATCAATCTATCTATCTATCTATCTATCTATCAATCTATTTATCTATCTATCTATTTATCTATTTATCTATTGAATGGAAATCGCTTATAGGAATAGCTACTTTTTTCAAGGATGTTTGTGAGGTATTTGACTCTAGTAAGGTTAGCTATTGATATTTGACAGTTTTATTCTTCGAATGACATTGGTTGAGGTTTGCTGACAGAAGATATTTTATTAACTTTAAACCTTAGTTCTACGTGTTATAGACTTTATCATAACCAATGCCCATGATCTATGTGAAAACTTTACTGGAAACCATGTTAGTTATAATTATTTTAGGATCTTGAAGTTCAACTAATCATTGGTGAATAGAATTCTAAGGTCAAAGTTCTTGTTTTTATAATTCATTGTTGTATGTCCTACCGGGCTCAGGTTAAGGTTCATATCCAAGATATTTGTGTTGTGATAATCATAGCGGTTTAAAATTGTATCGAAAGTTTAGGGTAAATAAAATATTATTAATAAAAAATATAAAAATTTAAGCATTATTATTATTTTAAAACCTTGATATTTCATAATAGTATTAACGAAAATAATTTCTTTAATCTTGAAATATAAATCACATTTTAAAATATAATTGCGACTGATTATGTACAAAGATGGTGTAATATATTGAAAATGTATTTATACTATATATATATATATATAGATGTGTGTGTGTGTGTACTTAAAATATGACCGTTTTACTGGATAGAAAATTCAATAATAATAATAATATTAATAATAATAATAATAATAATAATAATAATAATAATAATAATAACAATAATAATAATAATAATAATAATATTTTATTATTATCATTATTATTATTATTATTATTATTATTATTATTATTATTATTATTAATCATTTTCATCATTATTATCATCTATTTACAGATAAAAATGAATATGACCGTTTTACTGGATAGAAAATTCAATAATAATAATAATATTAATAATAATAATAATAATAATAATAATAATAATAATAATAATAATAATAATAATAATAATAATAATAATAATAATAATAATAATAATAATAATATTTTATTATTATTATTATTATTATTATTATTATTATTATTATTATTATTATTATTATTATTATTATTATTATTATTATTAATCATTTTCATCATTATTATCATCTATTTACAGATAAAAATGAATGTACTCAATAATATTTGTCTATCAATTTTATCATCACATCAAAGGACTCCAATGTCCGTCATTTGAGGGTCCTATCTAAGAGTCAAATAGATAAGTCATAAATAAATGGATAATTCCCATTTCTGAATCACATGTTTATATTAAAATTTGTTTGGAAATAAATTAGAAAAATTCTAATAAATTTCTACAACTTGAAATTTTGAGAAACTAACAAACTGTATTTCCCAATAAGTAAATAAAGCGGAAACGAAATAAAAATAAAAGTTTTCCTTGATGAATTCCAGTTGGCAATTGAAACAAGAATTTGGACATGAAATTTATCGAAATTTTGCTGAGGGAAAATATTTGATTTTCCTTATGTTTATTCCATTCTTGTACAAATTTATGTTTGGATTTGTTTTAATCGGGTTTCATTTTATCCAGTTTCAGTCACACTATTTGGAATTATAATTTTATTTAAATAAATACAAATCAGCATACAGATTAAATAGAAACCTTTTTAAAACTTAAAATGGACAGATTTGAATTTAGGAAAATATTTTAGCACTGAACTCCTGCTAATTTGGACAAATTCGTGGCGGTTTACTCAAATAATATAAGTAGAGGATGAAAGATTCCACTTCGTGGATTTAACAAAGATTTAATACGAAAGATTTATTCACAAAGTTTATGAAAGTGTATCACTATCAAGATACAATAAGAGCAGTGAGGTTAAAAATGGCAGATAGAAAGGATGGGAAAATGGTTTTATTTACACTTCCGGTCCACTGATGACTGATGTTTTTTGAAATAATTAAAGTAATTTTTAATATGCAGAAAATGATTTTATTACAAATAAATAAATGTTGGAGTAGAAAAAGAGTTTGTTTAATTTAAAATTTAAGAACTAATTTATTAATTCAAATTATTATTTTCATATTTGCCGAATTTTCGCAGTTTTTTTTGTTTTATACGAAAACGGTTCAAAACCGGTTATTATTATTATTATTATTTTCTACAAAATTTGACTATGAATCAGATTTATTAAAGGCATTCACGAATTTTCGGCACCTTAAATAAATCTGATTCATAGTCCAATTTTGTAGCAAATATTATGTCACTTATAAAGAAATCAGAGGTGAAACACAAAAAAAGTCCTTATAATATTATTATTATTATTATTATTACTATTATTATTATTACTATTATTATTATAATTACAATTTTTTAAGTATCTCAAACGTTCATATAAAGTAAATTATTTAATAAAATAATTATTTAATAAAGTAAATTATTTAATAAAATAACCTCACTTATAAAGAAATCAGAGGTGAAACACAAAAAAAGTCCTTATAATATTATTATTATTATTATTACTATTATTATTATTACTATTATTATTATAATTACAATTTTTTAAGTATCTCAAACGTTCATATAAAGTAAATTATTTAATAAAATAACCTTTATTCTGAACATTTTATTAATTTTGTTAACATGCTTCCTTCATTACACTAAACTATAAGAGCTATTTCTTTGGGATTCAAATGAAGGTCAACTTTAAAAACAGAAAAAAAATTAATAAAGTATATAATGGAATAATTTTAATGAAAAGTTCAATAAAGAAATTTAGAAAATTCATTCCAAAGTTGATTAAATAATAAAAATAATAAATAAATGAAAATATAGATAATTCAGATGAATAGATAAATTGGTTAACCCTATCAGCACTAGGTTGTGACTTTGAATCACATTTCAGTTTAATTTGTTGATATTATATGCAAATACATTAATTTTTCCAAATGATAATAATGTATTGTATTATAATTTCTTCGAAAAAAAACTAAAAATAAAAAAATTTAATTTTTATAATTTTTTCTAACAACTTTAATAAACTCTAAAAAAAACCCTAGCGGATTTTTGAATCTTTAAAATTAGCACCACCAAAGTTGATTGGTATATTTAGATATATGTTAAACATATCATTGAGATTAATTATTTAACCCTTTCGCAGAAGTTTAAAAACGGCTGAATTTAAAAGTTTCCATATAATATGGGATATATGTATCCCAAATCGTCTTCAGTAATCTTATCTAACGTTATTTAACTTTGTGTGCGTCTCTTTAAAGTTATTCATGTTTAGTCTTGCATTGGAAATTGTGAAATGCAGTTGTAATTTATGATAAATGCTTGTTTTAGCAAAATAAATATTAAATTTTTAAAAATAAAGGTGTTTTATAATACAATTAGTGAAAAACGTAATTATTGGGAGTATTTTATATAAGGTAAGTACTATATTTATTTATATTTTACAGGTTTTTTAAAAGTTTTAGGTCGCGGGTCATATTTGCCCCACAAGTCTTTTTTGGCGAGACATATTTGTCTCAATAGTCTTGTAAAGTTTTTAATTTTTAATTTGGTTTTTTTATATATAGTATAAAAAATGAATGCAAAAGAAATTGAAGAAAATTTGTTGGACTTATCAGATAGCTCAGTCAGTAAAAGTGTAACTTTAGTCGTAAATGCTTGGGTTTTTCACTGCGAACTCAATCGGAAAAAAACAACCTTTTCTTGGATTCCTGGTTTCATTGGCTGAAAGTCTTATTCAAGAAGGAGCGGAAACTGCAACTATTCGACATTCCGACAAAAATGGTCGTTTATCTACAAAAAGAAAATTTTTTGGAAATGTTAGTCTTCATCTTCCAATAGAAGGTGAGAAACGGAGACGGTGTACAAAATGTGCAGCAGCAAAAAAGAAAAAAGAGAACAAAAACTATTTGTAAAGAATGTGAAATTCCTTTATGTAAAGACTGTTTTGCTGAATATGATTTATAATATATTTAATTTTTTAAAAATATGTAATAATATTTTTTACTAAATTGAATGTTCCTTTTCTTTACTTATATTTGATAAAAATAAATGAATTTGTTTAGTTTTTTATACTGATATTTGATTTTTTATTTAGATACTTTTTGTTTCAAAATGCTGATGGGACATAGATGACCCATCATAAAAGACGAATGGGACATATTTGTCCCACCCCGCCTGGCCTTCCACCTGGAATTTTTTTTAAAAATAACATTTAATTATTAAATTTCAGACTGTAAACATAATATATTTAAAAAAAATCTTTTAAAACCTAAAAAGGAAAACTGCGAAAGGGTTAAATCGATAAAAAAAACTTTTTTCAATTACTTTCTTAAAAAAATTAATTTAATATATTTTGAAATATAAGTCGCTTTTCAAAAAGAAAAAATCATATTGTGCCAAAAAACAATTACGGGAAGAATGAATGATTATTTTATAGACAAAAATGCGTTCTAATTATTGTAAAATTATACTTACACTTTAAATTCTGTAGATACAAACAAAACACTTTCCTTTATTGCACACATAAATAATTAAATTTTAATAGTTATCAAGAAAAACAAAATGAAGACAAAATTCAATTTAAAAGATTACAACATCAGCAAAGAATTTGTATAAGAATGAACAAGAGTTATTAAATTGAAAATTTCCATTTAACATTTTATTCAAAACTTGCTTACCTATATTTAAAAAAAATCGGTAGTGTATTTATTCAATTACCGACTACCTTTTTAAGGAAGTTGAATTAATGATTGCGAATAGAAATTTTCGCGAATAGCTTACAGGGCCAATGAATCACGGAGACAACATTAATGGTATTGGTTGTATTGTAATGCGTGTAAGTGTTAGTTGGTGTAGCAGAAACGCACTCACTGTGTTGGCTACGCCATGGCTAGATGAAATTTTACTGTGGGAATGTTATATTATTAACTTTAGGGAAATATACAAAAATGTCATCATTTTAAAATTATTTACCAAATTTTTATTTCTTAAGTTTAATTCATGTCTTTTAACTTATATAATTTTTGGAGGGCTTGCAGGTAATATTTTGCTTTAATATATATATATATATATATGCTGGAATAATTGCAATTAATGAAACATCTCAGAAATTATTTTTTTCCCAGGATACAACAAAGTGGTTTTGCAAGTTGTCCATTTATGCACCTATACCCAAAAAAAAGTGAATTTTGTTAAAAAATAATATTCAAATATAATTGTGTTGGAAATTTTGGAGCACAACTTTTACACGTTAGACCAACACTGAGTGTTATATTGACAATAAGGTGACCGTTATTCATTCACATAAAAGCTCACAGTTCTAGGAAATTGGTCAGGACAATTTATTGAAGATGACAGCAATTCAACAGTCGACCTACAACATAAATGTTTCGAATAAAGAATTTTGACTGATTTAAAGTGGTCGGATTTTAATTAATCAAGTTTATTAAAATTAATTAATTAAATAATCTTAAAAGATTTGTTTACTTTCTAAAACGTTTAAAAATATGTTTTGTAACCGACTGGAGTTCTCTTTCGATAAATGTGGCTCTTTAAACCAAGTGCCTTCACCATGTGGTCTGAATACCCTCTCAAGACCGTTTTGAATTTGCAATCACAGCGATATTTTCCCGCTAATTGCTTTCTCTTTCAGCTAGAGAGTTTCCTTTGCCACTATTCTTCATGGAGTTCTCAAAAATTCATTAAATTTTGTTTACAAATTTTATTGTTGAAATTTTAAGATTTTTATTTTTCAAAAACTGAATAGATTTCAGACATTATTCACTGATTAAAAATAATATCATTAATAAGCTTGAAACATTAATTGGCCTAAAGTTAGTTTGTTCATGACATTGACCACGAAAGCCATTATTTACGAGTAATTAATAATATTAAAAACAATAATAAAAATAATAATAATAATAATAATAATAATAATAATATATCAGATAAGTGAATAATAAAATAAGCCCTTGCTGCAAAGTAATAATTATATTGAAAAAAGTTTCGATTATTAATAATTATTTAATAATCGATATTTTATTATTCACTTATCTGATATCTTAATTTATGCTACTACCAAGGATTCACCGTTTAATAATAATAATAGTTATTATTATTATTATAATTATTATCCATGACAGTTCAATGTTTTGTCTACTTTTATTTCCAAATAAATTTTTCCTTCCTAAGCTATTCAAGTTGCCCCAATTTATAAGTGCTACCAAATTTTTGTGGAAATAACAAGTTCGTTCATCTTACTAAATTTTTCACTTGTTAAATTTGGTATTTTTTTCATCTCTCTGCCTTTTTATTTGTCGGCAGTCTGATTTGTATCGTTGTTAGACAATATTTTTGATAAATTTTAATAAGTTTTGTTTGATGTCACAATTAGGTAACATTTTTTAATTCAGTATTCAGGTCAAGTAAAATTCGTATCCGTGACTCAGAAATCCGTTTATCACCGAGGTCCAAATTTATATGCACTTCGCGCAAATCTATTACGAAGTATGCAAATTTCTGAGTCATTTAAATACAAATAATTACTTAAGCACCTGATGTAACTTAATAGATTTATTTTAATAAAACAAAAATAATTATATTTAAAAAAATAATTATATATTTAAAAGTTAATTGTTACTTGAATTATTTCAAATATTATAATGATTTGTAAATGAAAAATAATACTTATAAAAATTAAGGTTTCATAGAAAACCAAATTTGACTTAGTGTATGCAACGAGGAGCATTGTTTATTTTCAAGTAGAATCACCTTATCAACAACTTTTCACATATAACACATTCACAATAATTATTAAAACTTTAATCAAATTTTATTTCACTCACTAATATTTTTCAATTCAATCGGTTGACAATGTTTACAAATTTAAGTACAGGGATAACAGAAAGTTTCCAATTTATGTGACATTACTGCCGTTACATGTAAATTGGTAAACGAGATCCAAACACAATCCAACCGTAGTTGTAGAATTATTAATAAACATGTAGTGTATCTTACACGAGTTATAAACGATTTCATGATAATTTCATCACTAATAATCTGTAAAACCTTCCAAGTAAATCAATATCAACATAGATTTAGACTCATTATTCTTACATTCATTATTGATATTATTTACATCAAAAATCCATTTACACCCAATTAATCAACTTGTCAACAGCCTATTTTATCACAACTTATAAAAGTAATTTTGAATATCCGTCCATAATTAACAACTCAACCGATTTAACAACACTTTTTACTGAATTTGAAAACAAGATTTTACCAGCAAGATTTTGTTTGTGGTTCACATATTTTCCAGCCGTATATTATGGTTTCCACAATAAAATTAAAATTTCTTTAATTAAATCCAATAAATATATTTTAAGTTTATTAGGAAACTCAGTGTAAACATATCAGTGACTTTTTCATCATAAACATAATTTATTTCAAAGATATATTTTTTAAACAATTCCTTTAATAATTAAATTCGAACTCTAATAAAAGATTTTATTTATAATAAATTTATAATTTTTCATTTTTAATATTTAGTGCAAAAATTTACTATTATTTATAATTATTATATTTAAATAATTTATCGATTATATTTTATTCAAAATAAATATTCTGAAAGTGAAAATATTTTAATAATAATAAAATTGAAAAAATTTATAATTAAAATTATCTAATCTAAAATTCTCACATAGATGATGTTGAAAATGTTTATATATATTTTTTATCTGTTTTAATTTGTTTATACTTTCTTAAATAAATAAATTTAAAAAATAGATGATAGCAATCCCTCAATCATCTTTAATAACATTTATTTAGAGGCCATTGAAAGCTCTGAAATTCTCAAAAATGGAACTAAATATCTTCGAGGCAACTGGTGAAAAACCTAAATTATCTTTTATTTCTTGATGCATTCAATACGAAAGAGTCATTTTCTGACCCAAAACTTTTATAATTAAATCTAACACCGGACTGAATGACCATAATATCTTTAACCTTTGCTTTCTTAAATCTTTTTATAAATATTCATTGTAATCATGGAACAAGTCATGGAACTTATGCTGTTTACATTATTTGAAAACATGGACGTAAATTACTTTACCCCGTGATACGGTGATAAGGAAGTGTAGAATATGAGAAATCATGATACATACGATTACATTTTTATTATAATTCTTCATTAAAAATCTGTTCCATAAAATTCCTAAGAGAAATCAACTATTGAATAGTAACAATATATAGGATATTTGTTTATTGTTAACCTTCTCTCTGTGTATAGAAATACATGTTAGTACAATATTTATACATAAATGAATATGGCAGTAAAACAACAAATTTATGTGTCAGATAACAGGAATGTAAATACAAAACAAACTATGGAAAAAAAATAATGCGCCTGCTTACAAAAACTGATTTTTGCATGTAAAATATTTGTATATAGTAAAGCGCTTCATACGATTTCAATGAAAGATTTTCAAATTGTGTATGAAACATGTCAAATTTAGCGTTCCTAAGAACATTTTTAAAATATTTCTTCGGGAAAATTTTAAATTTTGTTTTAATTGGCCTCGAGTAAAAGGTTAAAAGCCTTTTCTCTTGCAATATCAATATAAAGAAGTTACTAAACAACTAAAAGTCTGGTTATAAAGTAATATTTTTGTGTATATTGTCGCCAAACAATTGTCCGAGAAATAATTACATGATAATTTAGATTAATATAAAAGTCTTTTTTTTATAGTTTTCACAATAATAAGCATACAAGCCAATTGACTTATGAGGAAATACTTATATAGGAAATAGAGAATTCTACTCACAGTTTGTAATCCGTAGAATCTTCATTGGTAATTAAGAAATCAATGCAACAAATAACAACAAATTTAACAGACTCTTAGAATAATTTCTAAAGTTTATCTGGAAAGGAAAAAAAATCAATAGAGGAAAATTAATTTTCGCGTGCAAATTGATTCGACATTCACTTCTTGTTGATGGCATCCAATTGTTCATGTTTTCTAGGAACAAAAATAAACTAGAAATTGCAAATCTTTCCCAGCCGAAAGATCCATTTAAAACAAACAATGCGTCTTTTATTTCAACTAATAAAATTTCAAATATCATTACTTAATAGATTGTTTAAAATGAGAAATTTTTTTTGCAGTTTTCTTACCGTATTTTTAAAGTGATATTGAAAATTAAAACTGTGTCGATTTATTTTTTCTCCAGAGTATTTTCAGAATAGAAATCAGAAATTATATTCAAGAGCCATTGTCAATGAACTTGTTAAATTGTTGAAATCCACTCGTTAAAACAAAAAAAAAACACTTTTTATCGATTTATATGGAAAATTTCAAAATCTGTAAAATCAATTTAAGAAATGTTTCAGGGAAATACCACTCGTCAATTGAACAGATTTGTTTTAATTTGGCTCGTTTAGGCAATTTTTTCCAATTTGTTTTATGAAAATCTGGAGAATATAATGAAGAATACAATCGTTTAAAAATATTATTATTTTTTGATAAATTTGTTAAATTTAATCGCAATAATTAGTATAAATTATAGTGTTAAAATAATAATAATAATAATTATAATAAATAAATAAATAAATAAACATTTAATTAAAAAAAGATAATAAAATATTAAAAATTAAATATTCGTTTATTTATAAATCAAAATCGATATTTTTTTGTTGTTTTTTTTACCTAATGATGACAGTAAATCTGTCGAAATATATCGTAAAAAAGTGGATTTGAATGGCACTTTATTGTATTAATAATAAAAATGATAATAATAATAATAATAATAATAATAATAATAATAATAATAATAATAATAATAATAATAATAATAACAATAAACAAGTAAATAAATGACAATATTAATCTTTGCTGCAAATTATGTATTAAAGTAAATGAGAAATTTTCAATTCTAAGTGGTAAGTTTAAAATTATGATTTTTAAAGAGTTACAATTTTGTTTGAAAATGAGCAAAATCACATTAAAACTTTCAGTAATTAATTCGTATTTAATATTATATTTAATTAAATTTTGATTTTGTTTTAAATTTACCACAAAATTGTACAAAATAGCATTTTGAATAGGCAACAAATATCACTTTAATAAAAAATGAAATCCCAACTAATTGGATTATTTCTAAATTTGATTATAATTCTTAAAATATATTATGCCAATATCGGAAATATGTTAAATACTAAAAGTTTGTAAAAATTAATTATGTGTGATAAAAGGATTATAAAACTGTAAACTCTGCAAATAAATGTTAAATCTACATCTAAAGTGTTGCAAGAAATATAGAAAATAAAAAAATTATAAAACACATAAAGCCTTTTTAAAATAAATATAATTTGTAATAAAATTCAATTTAATTAAGTTACTTTCAATTTAAAATGACATAATTTCAATATTTTACTATACAATGAAAAGTAATTTATAAAAATGTATACTTTTCATTTTTTCCAGATATTGTTTTTTTCATTTTTATATGAAAATATTTTTTTATGCTGTTATTAAAAAATCCACATAATAAAACTCTCATTTATTATTCATTTAGGCTCCAAACAATAACTGCCGATCTTACATTTAAAATATCCGTGTATAATAATTTATTAGTAATAATTAATAAATAAATTTAATTAATAAAACTTGCTTTATAATTTAAAATAAAGTTCTTTATAAAGTTGCACAGTAACTTTTAAATTTAGAAAATAACTTCAATAATTTATTTCAATAAATAAATAAAAATAAAAAAATCATTATGTAAATTTATAAAAGCCACAAAAGAAGTTAAAAATATACAAAATTAAAACATTATTTGAATAATAATAATAATATTAAAATGAGGCTAAATTTACAATTATTAATATATAATGACAAAACTTACAAATATTTTTCAAAAAAAATTATCAAATCGAAAATGGCTTTAAATTTTCATAAAATATTTTCGCATATAATGAAAAAATATCGAGAAAAAGAAACTTATACATTACCATTGTGAAAGTTTAAAGATCGTCATAAAATTTTATTGATTTCTCTACTGATAAAGCTCTCTAAAACTTCGATAATCACGCACAATCGTTACGTAAGAGATCCGTTTATCAATAATATTGTGCCTTTGATTGTAACCGACAGACTGCAAGCAAAACACTTGGAATCTTATCGACGTGATTTTTTTTGTTAATAAAAATTGATATTTTAATTATTATTTAAAAAATTCAAAAAACAAAAATATAAATAAATCACTCACTGATTCCAATTTTTCATCAACATATTCCGGATGAAGATAACGCATTCTCGATGACATAATATCCGAATCATTAGGAGAAACAATAGTTGAGTTGTTGCTTTTATCAGTGAACAATGTCATTTACACAAAAATGAAGATTGTCAGAAAATTCCTTTATTTTATGTTAATTGATAGTAATAAATTGATAAATAATCTCTTCTGTAATGATAAACTCTCAGGTCAGATCCTTTTACCAAATAAAATTTAAGCAAACAAATTTAAATAGCTCGATTGTGATTGGTTGTTATTATAAGGTAAGAAAATGACACACGCGCGCACAGCAACACAAGAATCCGATGATTGTGTGTGAAATTTTGTGTGTGTGTATATTGTAAAATGCCTGTAACCATGCCTGTACAATGTTAATTAATATTCGTCTGAGAAATCGTATATTTGAAATATGTTTTATACATATTGTCAATTTTAAGGGAGAAAATTAAAATATATTTATGAAAATTTATTTCAAAAATAATTATTAAATAATAAATTATATAGCTATTAAATATTTATTTTGTAAATTTTAATGAAATATTTAAATAAATAATTATTTATTATTAAAAAAATATTATTGTTAAATCAAATATTATATATATGCCTTGAAGACTTCAATTTGGCTCAGATCGAAAAAAGTTTCTGGCCCCAATCCCTTTCGTTTCGCGAACATTGTGGAGTTATTAGCAAATTCCATTGTATATTTAAAGCTTTTTATAAAATTCTAATATTATTTTAATATTAAAAATAAAATAAAGATTAGCATATTAGGATCTATCCCCTTAAAATTTATTCTTATTTTAAGTATAGGATCGTCTTACGATAAAAACCTGAATGATAATTTAGGAAGAATCACAAAACATTTGCATTGAATTAAATAAAAGAAAGTGCCAAGCCTAAATATATATTCAACTACAATTTATTTCGACAGACTCACTGTCGTCTTCAGGTGGATTCGAACTTGAAACTATATCGAATTAAATTGCTTTTTTCAAACAATTAGATAATCTGTAATATTATAAAAGTGAATCGAAAAATGAGTTTTTATTAACTCAAGATTTCACTAGTGTAAAAAGAGTGGAAAATCAAAACTATTATGGGAAAATGTTTTCTTTCTATTCTGGATTTCTTATTTATACTACATGACATTACATAATTACATATTTATGGAAATTTATATAATTTTCGATTCTCTGTCGGGTCATAAGGCCCTCTTAAATATATTTTTAAATAAATTTTAAATAAAATTATTAAAAAATATAATCAAATAATTATTAAATAAAAAAATTTATAATTATTAAATATGTTTGTATATGCATATTTTGTCAATTGTGAATAAAATAATTAAAAATTCTTCCTTTAAACTGCAGGATTTCGCGAAATAAAACGCTCTTGTCAATCATTATTGCAAGACGGAGTTGAAAGAGTTGCCGTTGCTAGTTCCAGATAAACATGACAAAATTGAACAGTTGGAAATTTTTTTAAACATTTTTATTACAATTGGTGTTTGCGATTAAGATATTAGTTGCCATGTGTTGAAAACACCGGCTAAATTTAATAGGCATTGGTGTAAAATTTGTTTTTCCTGATTAAATGGCGTACGAGGTTGATTTGACGGGGGGCGTAGAGTTTGATTTTCAACTCGAGATGATGTTAAAATAATTTTAAAAATCTTTTTTGAAATTTAATTTAATCGTTTTATTGCTCCAAATTCCCATATTCACAGGGACCCATAAGAATTTTTTTAAAAAATAAATTTTATTCAACAAAATCAACGTTAATTTTGATTTTTATTATATTGAAAATAAAGAATCAGTTAATTCAAATTATAAAATTTCGGATTTTCCATTACAAACAAAAAAATATAAAAGAATATTTTAAAGTTGAACTGATACCACGAAAATCAGAAATAAGAATTAATTTAAATAAAATTTCGAATGGAAATAAAAAATCTAATGGTTATTAATGGTGAACATAATTTTGGTTTGAAATGCGTCAAAATCTACAGGAAACTGAATTACAACAGAGGCTGTCCAGCAGTGGGGGAACTTCAAAATTTGGGCCCCAGCAAAAGATTTTTTTTAATTTAAGGAAAAAAAGTTACACATAATTAATGATTTTGCACTATATTCAAATTATTACTTACTGTACATTCTTAGTCTTACTGAATCCCGGATGTACTTTACTACAGTTAATTCAATTTGATTTGCCGCTTACTCTCATTTTTATTCACCTGTAAAATTGTCTAAGGACGAACAATCGGTTCTTGGTTCATATGGTAACTTTCAAATGAAGGAAACTTACTTGGGAGAAGCGACGGAACTAGTAGACGTAGGACCCTGCGTTGAAAGGGCCCACCAGCTATTATCCTTCAAAATAAAAATTGAATAAAAATAACATAAAAAATAGTGAAAGAGTGTCACAGTATAAAATTTCTGAGATTATAATTTTTTAGGTGAGACCCCCTATAGCTAGCTGGCCCCTTGCAACGCAGGGTCCTGCGTCCACTAGTTCCACCGCTGATGCCAAGTAAGTTCCCTTCATTTAAAAGTCACCATATGGACCAATATCCCAATTTTCAAGTCCAACCTTATTAAATAACAAATAGATTACCATCACCGTCCGCCACAACAATATTTTGCATCAAGTACGCGTTACCTTAGATTTCATCAACGATTTATCAAAAAATTTTAATAGACGCCAATGATTACCTGGCGAGTTAATGTCAGAGTTAGACCCTCAAATAGCTGATGCTATAGACGCAGGAAACCTATACTAGTCAATCAAATCTGTAATAATAAAAATATTCACCCACACGCATTTTAGCAATCGAGAAACTATTGAAACCCACTCAATGTGCTAATCAAGCGCCATCATCATTTTAATCCCAAATTGTACAAGAACTCGAGAACGCTCACACTGGTCTATGAAAAACACTGCTCTCCTATGTAACTATTTTTTAACCGCGCTCTCACATCTAATCTTTCTTTTTGATCCGAGTTTTACGGGTTTTTATCAACGTTATGAATCGAATATGCATATTATACATGAAATTTTTATAAATCAGACAAAACTTTACTAATTTTCGTTAACAATTTAATTAAAAATCTATTGCTAACACTTTGCTAATAAATAATTAATTAAATTTATTTAAAAACCTTTCTGATAATTCCATTGAAGAATTAAATTCTTTTAACTCCAATTCTGTCATTTTAGTTGGTTATTTTGTAAGTAGTTTAGTGAATGGTAAATTAAATAGTAGTTACTTGGTTAATGTGTATAAGTAGTTAATTAGCTATTTAATTTTGAAAATGAAAAGAAATTTGACATCAATGTAAATAAAAAATAAAATATTAAAAAATTATTTATCAATTTGTCAAAACATAAAATAAAATATCATATTTTCATAGTAATTTGAATAAATTTTCAAATTTTTATTAGACTTTTAAATTAATTTTATAAAGATGCCAAGTGTTTGAATAAATTTGATCAATAAAGTGATCTTTACACAATTAATACTTGCCACAATATTAAATTAAAAAAATAAAAATCAACTACTAGATAAAATGAATTTCTGATAGAGTTTAGGTATTTTTATGCACATGATAGATACTACTACCATAGTAATAATATGTATTAGATAGTGAAAAGTTCAATGTAAAAATGTATGTGGCATTGAACCCATGATATATATATATAGTTGGTAGAAGTGAGCTCATGATGAGTCATTAAAAAATTTTCGAAAATTTTTTAAGTCAGAACAGACATAATCTAACAAAAATTTTTATGACTCATAATTTTCAAACAACCAAATTTTTTCTATCCCTCGTGTATCCCTTATGTATGCAAAGGACATTTATTAGCAACTGTTACTAAAAACTTTGAAAATTAAAAACCAATAAATTATTAATATGATTATTATTATTATTATTAATAAATAATTAAATAAATTTGGCAACGATTTAATTAAACGATAACGCCAATAAAAAACCTTTCGTACGATATATTTCGATAGCACAGCTATCATCTTCAGGTACTCAAAACCAACTAAAAATATTATGAATTAACATTCAATTTAAACAAATTATTTTTTATTAATTTAATTTTTTAATAAATAAATATTTTTAAAAATATTTTAAATTAATTTTAAATTTTAAATTTTTTACTTATATTCTAATTTTTAAAAATTAATGTGATTTAAAATTTTCAATTATTTTAATAATATTAAAAAAACAAACATGATTTAACATACGTAAACTATTTAAAAACATTCAAAACATTCGTAGTCACAGCACTCTGCACATTAATCTTTGGATCCAATGACCTTATCAGCAATGCTTCACATATCACTCGTTCCCAATAACTATTAAAACTTCTCAACAAAATTCTAAAATCAGACATTCCTATATCACTTTTACAGCCTCTATTGTGTTCACTAATATTGGTCAAACCCTTCAATCGACAATGCTCCAGAACTCGAGTACAGAGATGACGGGAAGTCTCTCCAATGTATGTGGCATTACACCCATTACATGTAAATTGATAAACGAGATCAGAACATAATCCAACCGGAGTTTTTGATTTATTAATAAACATATTGCGTACCTTACACGAATTAGAGACGATCTTATACTCTAAATTTCCTATCAGTTTACCCAACTTCCTCTTATAATTTGTAAAACCTTCAGAGTACGGCAATACTAACACATATTTAGGCTCAATTTTTTTATATCCATTTTTACCATCACCCAGATCAACACTCAATTCACACCCATCCGACAAATTACATTCAGACTTTCCACAACATGGATCCTTAGGATTTTTAATCAATTTATCAACAGTTTCTTTTATCATCAACAATAAAAATGATTTAGAATATCCATTCTTTATCAACAACTCAACCAATTTATCAACACTTTTTACCGAATTAGCAAAAGTAGAAGATAAAGCCCATGAACGATAAATCAATCCTTTCACCATATTTCTCTTATACTTAAATTCACAAAAGCTTTCTGGAGAAGTATAAAGACCAGTATCAGTTGGTTTTCTATAAATCTCTGTCTCATACTGTTTATCTTTGCGTTGAATTAACAAATCCAAAAACGCAATTGATGACTTTCTCTCCGTTTCACATGTGAATACAATTTTTTTATGTAAACTGTTCATAAAATGCAAAAACGGTTCTACATGTTTCTGGTTTTCAAATATAAGAAAAATATCATCCACATACCTTTTATAAACAAAAGGTTTTTCAAATTGGAAAGAAGCAATTTTCTTTTCCAAACTAGCCAAAAATATTGATGCCATCGTTGGTGCTAAAGGGGAACCCATAGCGACTCCATCTATTTGTTGATACCATTCATCATTGAAAAGAAAATTGACATTTGAAGTAGCAAATTCAAGAAGTTTTCGAAATGCCCTTCTATCCAAAATGTGATGTTCCGAATCATTTTCATTCCACAACGCACAGCATAAGTCAATTGTCTCAACCAGTGGCACATTCGTAAACAAACTACAAACATCAAACGAAACCATAACATCATTCATACTTCGTTTTTGTAGCTTTGCAATACAAGAAACAAACTCAAAGCTATCCTTACATTCAAACTCTGATCGCATTAACGGTTTTAATAATCCATCTAAAAACTTTGCTATTTTATACTGGGCAGTACCAACCATCGACAAAACTGGTCTCATAGGTACACCATCTTTATGGATTTTTGGTAGCCCATATAGTTTAGCTGGCTGCGATCCTATTGGACGAATAGACTTACCTACCTCTTCATCAATAAGGGTGATGGTAAAAATGGATATAAAAAAATTGAGCCTAAATATGTGTTAGTATTGCCGTACTCTGAAGGTTTTACAAATTATAAGAGGAAGTTGGGTAAACTGATAGGAAATTTAGAGTATAAGATCGTCTCTAATTCGTGTAAGGTACGCAATATGTTTATTAATAAATCAAAAACTCCGGTTGGATTATGTTCTGATCTCGTTTATCAATTTACATGTAATGGGTGTAATGCCACATACATTGGAGAGACTTCCCGTCATCTCTGTACTCGAGTTCTAGAGCATTGTCGATTGAAGGGTTTGACCAATATTAGTGAACACAATAGAGGCTGTAAAAGTGATATAGGAATGTCTGATTTTAGAATTTTGTTGAGAAGTTTTAATAGTTATTGGAACGAGTGATATGTGAAGCATTGCTGATAAGGTCATTGGATCCAAAGATTAATGTGCAGAGTGCTGTGACTACGAATGTTTTGAATGTTTTTAAATAGTTTACGTATGTTAAATCATGTTTGTTTTTTTAATATTATTAAAATAATTGAAAATTTTAAATCACATTAATTTTTAAAAATTAGAATATAAGTAAAAAATTTAAAATTTAAAATTAATTTAAAATATATTTTTAAAAATATTTATTTATTAAAAAATTAAATTAATAAAAAATAATTTGTTTAAATTGAATGTTAATTCATAATATTTTTAGTTGGTTTTGAGTACCTGAAGATGATAGCTGTGCTATCGAAATATATCGTACGAAAGGTTTTTTATTGGCGTTATCGTTTAATTATTATTATTATTACTATTATTATTATTATTTTTATTATTATTTTTATATAATAAAACAAATCAACAACATAAAACTTTTATTAATTAGAAATAATTCGACTAAAATAATATTGTCGAAGAGATTTATTCAAAGCCCATTCCATATATCGTCGATATCGGGTAGCGCAGCAACGGCATCCATTAATGCATGGATATTCTGGCTCCATATCCTTCAATATCCTATTTAATTCTATATCTCATAAAAATTCATTGATAACATCAAATATCCATATTCCAGTACGATTAATGCCACAATCTGGAATATTTGATGCTGGCTCGTTCCTGATTATTTCATGTATAGTTGGATAGTAGAAATTAAGACGTTCTTTGATTACTTCTAAATATTCATCTGCAAAAAATGTAAAATCCCAATAATAATAACTATTTACAGCAGTGTTCAAGTTCCTTCGTAGCTTGAATTGCACTCGGAATTAAGTACATTTTTTATGATTAAAATGAAAATATCAATTACTTTTATACTTATTTTAACCAATCAGAAGTTAAACTTACATACAAATTTATAAGATCTTTCAAACTAACGAAATATTATTATTATTTAAATACAACAACAAAACCTGATTAATACATTTATTAAAATCCAAGAGCAAGTCTAGCACGTTCTAATCGCCATATTGGATAATATATATTATTCTGGTCAACTTTGAATCCTTGAATCTTTATTGTGGCATACCAGTTTTCATTCTCCTTGAACATGATTTCTTGAAACGCATCATAAAATCGAGCTTGACGAACATTTAAAAAAAAATGTTGTAGTTAATTGGATATTGTTATTTATTTTCATAAAGATATTCTTTAAAACCTCAACATCTTCGGTTGACAAAGTAGCCATGAGATGGAAATGGTGAGTTTTTAATAACTTGACCGGATTTGATAACTTGATTTCCATTGGATCTTCTAGGAAATACATTTTGAAATTATGGAAAATTTGCTCTGGTTGTAAACTAACCGGTTTCTCAACAATTTTGTTTTCACATATTTTCTTAGTCATTTTGAAATTATGATAAAACTCAAACATTGTACATTTATAACAAAAGGCGATCAATCAAAGATTTTGCTTGCGGGGAGGGTTTGGATAATATTTTGAAAAAATTTATACAAAACTCCATGTATTATAAAAAATTTCCAAGTTTCTATTAAATGTTTCGTGTACACACACGTGCGGGGCGCAAAATTTTAGGTTCTTATTTAATGTGCACTGCATGCCACACTCAGAGGTAGAAAACCAATTAGTCATCGTGGGCTCACTTCTACCTACTATATATATATATATATATATATATATATATATATATATATATTTATTCACTATAGTCTGAGAGTGATCAAAATGAACTAAATTACGTACCGCTAAAGATTTTACGTGTTCCAGTCGGCTACATAATTTATATTGCACTATAGCCTGAGAGTATTTTGGCTCTCTTAAAAACACTAAGATTTCAACTCTCATTAAGAAACACAAATATTTTTTGTCTCAATAAAAACAGAATAGTTTCACAAATATGGTCAAGGAACGTAGGAACACAACAATAATATTTAAAAAATATTTGTAATAAATCCAAGTAGATTTGAATTGATTGGATGTTGAGAATTCCTAATTCGATAGGAACTTTCGAGAATAAGTAGTAATTGTGATGGAAAATGAGACTGGTGTGACTGATTTGTGAGCTCTGTAATGACATTCGTATTGACCGAATAGCAATTCGCCATTTATTGGAACTTGAATTATGTTAATTTTCGAGATTGTTCTACCTTGGAAATCTATCCTATAATAGAAAAATCTTTCAGTCGATAAAGCCAATTTAAATCCAACAAATTTCCTGTAAATTAAACAATTTATTATAAGCTTTTTTGAAGCTAGAATCTGTATGAGAACGGATGGCGTAGAATCTTTAGAATGACATCTTTTCTGAAGACCTGAGTTGTCGCCATTCCACACTGAGACTAACATGAAACAAAGCAGCTAATTCAACGATTAAATTTTGACATGAAACATTAACGACGAATGGTCGATGATATTCAAGAGTTATTGGTCCGTGGACATTTTTACCTAGCACCCTCTGAATTTCTAGATCGAATAAGATTTTATGGTCTCGATAAACAATAAATTTAATTGAAATAAGAAATTTAAAGTAAAATTATTAAATTAAAGTGCCTTTAGCAAATTAAATTAAAGTAACTAAGAAATGGTAAGTTACATGACATAATGTAGAAATTTCTGTAAAGTAAACTCTGGTAAAGTCACAGTAAACAAGATGCCACATAAATAATTTTAATAATAATTAAACACCATTTAGCCCCCAGTCCTCTTGAAATAGATGAAAATGAAAGTATTGTAAAAATAGAATAATGCAAAGCTAAGAAGATGAAACAAATACCCAGTTCCAGGATAGCCAAATAGGACGTCTTTATGAAATGAAATGTATAGTTTTTCAGTTTAAAGATGAATCAACTTCTAAAATGTTTAATAAAATAGTTTGAACAACTAACAAAAGTACAAACGTATGAATTCATTTTTATTTGAAGGGATAAAGGGGAGTGTAAATATGTGAGAGGTTTGATAAAGACTGGTAGTAGATATAAGCATTGCAATAATTTAATGTTGCTGATATAGGACCAAGTAAACTTTCAGTATTAGAAGAGAAAGTCTGAAAACTAGAACAGGGGTATATAGACCACCTTGATAAAATTTACCCTGAGCATAATGACTCCAAGGATTTTTTTGGATGAATATTCCGAAAGAACTACAGATCATCTTGAAATAAAAAAGAGATTATTTATCGAAAAATTATAAAGATAAATTCTTTGATTATGCCAGTGATTTGCAACAGCATTTCACAGATTTTCTAACTTCATTTTTAAGTTACCTCAAAACCTATGGAAAAGACAATTTTTTGTTTGAATTTAGTCAAAACTTTAAAATAAACCGACTTTTGATCTGATAAACAAGCAGATTATTTTAATTGAATTTATTTGATATCAACCGAAAACCCAAGGTCAAAATGTCTCTTAGCTTAACTGGTTGTTACAAAAGATTGGAATTTATGCTACATTTTGAACCTTTGACATTCTTCAAATGTTTGTAATTGATACTTTACACAAATAAAAATATTTTGTTTGAATTATAAAATAGAGGATTCATAAATTTCGAGCAAGGACTTTGTAAATGTTGAAACAAAAAGGATTTACAAAAATACATAATTCATATTTTTAGAGTTATTTCTTCATTTCTTTCCTTGTACTTAAGATATCCATTAATAATTAAAAAGTTTGAATAAAGTAATATTTATTTTTTATCGCTGAGTTAAATAAAAAAAGTTATGAGAAATTCAAAAAAATATATAAGAACCAACCAAAACATAAAGTCTGACCATAAAATTGATTTAGTAAAAAAATGTTTAGACTTTAGATATATAAAATAAAATATAATTAAAAGTTAGGATTAACTATTTACAAATTTATTTATTACAATTGTGTTGTAATTCATTTCCCTTATATGTAAATCCTTATAATTATTGTGTATGACTGCCAGTATGGTTGATTAATTATTTGGTTTTTTTTGGGTCCTTGGATTACGCAAAGCTTATTATTTACCCCAATGATGCATATGATGTAGACGCACATTTAATATATATATTGTCTGCCTTTCATGAATAATTTCAAATAAAAGTTATTAAAAAATCTACTCAAAAGTTAGATGGTGATCGCAGGCCGAAGTTTCCTTTTCACTGGCTTAGATGATAGTTTTAACATAGACTCCTTCAGTGATAAACCTGTTAAGTTTATCGGATATTGTCAGATTTTATTAAATAAATAAATTTACCTTTAATAGGCAATTATCAATATCTCTATGAATGGAATGACTAGTTTTTAAGAATTATGGTTTTTTTTCTTTACTTCGTCAAGAAAAGAATGCAAGAATAATAAAACCTATTCGATATATATATATATATATATATATATATATATATATATAAACAAACTGTGTTATTTAAATATTTTATTAATAGTGATTATTTATTCATAATTTGCCAAATAAAAATCGTTAAAAAATTTTTTCATTATTTTCCTTACCCCTGCTTACCCTCTAAAATCCACGTTTGGTATCGATTTCTGAGGAAATGATCAGTTTATGCCAGCATAATGTCTGGTTTATTGAAAATGACAGGATTTTACAAATTAGTAATTCACAATTGTCTAAGATTAATTTCAAAGAAATAAGATACATAGACCCGAACGCGGTTATAAGGCACATCAGGTACCTCTGACGTGATTGGAATACTGAATTGCAAATATTTTGACAATTACTAAAATAATGTTGAATATTGAAAATAGAACTTAAAAATCGAGACTTAGAGTTTTTAAAAAATGTTTTAGAATAGTGTTATAGCGTCCTTCGTTGAAAAGGAAAGTTTCAGTTTAGTAAAATTAGCCAAAGATTTTCAGATTTATATTATGTAACTATTAGTTGCCAGAATTTTCAGAACTTGTGCATTTGTTGTGAAAATAAAAATTTATTTTTAGGCTGTGTTTTTGAATAAAAACGCAAGGATTAAGATTAAAATTCTAATTCTACCAAAATCTCTAGAAACCTAAAAATATTTAATAAGGCACTTTAGTAGACTTAAAATGAAATGTTATTTAAATTAGTTTAAAACATGTACTGAAACAATGCCTTTTTGCCGTCAGTACTTTATTAAAATTTCTTATCTTTTTTTAAATATAACTGAATATTAAAATTAAATGAGAAGAATTAGTATATTGATTATTTACACTGTCAAATTGGTTTATTTATTATAAATTTAAATTATTTTGTTCTATTCGATATTGTCTTTTTATTTTATTATTGCAAAATTGAAGGGCTATAATTATAAATGAACTTATTATGGTAGCTCTTATACCAAGAGATGTGTTAGTGTATTAGTAGTCATGGTGATATGGCATTATTTTACCAGTAACCGTCCATTAGAACCATTCCAACGCCATTTGTGACGGGTGTCTAGTGGTTTTGTTTTCTTATGTTCGTATCTGATGGGAATACTCTTGGAATATATGCATTTGAAAATCTTCTTCCTCATCAGGTACTCAGCAATCTTTTAACATCAATTTTCATAATTTATTTTTCCTACACAAAATATTTTCATTTCCATCATATAATTTTTATCAAATTTCTATCATTTGATTATTTCTGTTTGTTATTTTTATGTTTAATTTTGTACTGATTTTATCTGACTTGTTATTACTTTACTTTTGATGTATTTTTCCTGGGTATTTGCGGGCAAAACTAATGTTTGTATATTGGTTTTTA
Organism: Schmidtea mediterranea; assembly: GCA_022537955.1. Classification (NCBI taxonomy): domain Eukaryota; kingdom Metazoa; phylum Platyhelminthes; order Tricladida; family Dugesiidae; genus Schmidtea; species Schmidtea mediterranea. Next base: position 129,784,439 of record CM039679.1, read on the forward strand.
AATTATCTTAGTGCCTTATTTTTGTAATCTGCTAACCTTGCGTTTAAACAAACTCAGGGTTATCCTTGAGTTAGCCTGAAACTAATAATGATTTTTTTATTTCGACTTTAAAATTCAATAATTAATTATTTTTCTAACAAGTTTTACAAGCATATTGTATAATTCATTTACATTCAAGAAATTGAAAATAAATAATAACTTAAAATAATAAAATATCATTAATTTAATTTTTAATTTATTAAATAATTATCATATCTATAACTTTACCATTTTGTTTTAATAATGCATATATAGTATTTAATTTAGAAATTTTAAATTTATTAAAATGGTTTAATATTTTTTTTATTAAAATATCAATTACTAATGTTAATTATTATTTAGTTACCTCTCAGTTTAATTAAAGCATGTATCAATAAACCAATTGTAAGTCATATTATAAAACCGAAATTACATTAATTTTACTTAGTTAGTTGAATTGAAAAATAATGAAACATATAATGGTCATTTGGCTATTGTAGATAGCTTTATGAATATTCAGTTAAAAAAGGCAATTTGCACGTCTAAGGACGGTGACAAATTTTGGAGCATACCTGAAGTTTATATTAAAGGCAATACAATCAAATTCATCCGAATACCACCAGATGTTATTGACAACGTTAACGAAGAAGTGAAACTTAAAGCCCCACCCCGCACAACATCTGGCTCATCTCAATTCAGAGGGGCAGGTAGAGGGGGATATGCAGGGAATCAACAAGGTAGAGGAGGTCCTCGTGGTCGCGGATTTACTAATCGTGGTGCCCGTGGAGGTAGAGGTGGCAGGGGCATTTGAATAAATGTTTTTGTTTTGTAGTTTTGAATAATTTACACTTTACTAATTTATTTAATTTAAGATTTTTGCATTTTATCTCCTATTATAATATTGTTATTAATACTATTTATATTAAATTAATATTATAATAATTTATTAATTAAGATATTTTACTTTGAAATTGAATTAACATATTTAGTTAATATTTATCTTTAATGTAAAAACGACGTGAAAATAAAGATTCCAAATATTGCTAAGCATTTATGATTTTCTCAAGTTTGATTATTCTCAAAAACTATATGGTTGTTAACCCACAAATCCCTCCGTATGTAATGCATGTACTTTCCACTTGGCATCCGTTGCTAGGTAAAGTTTGTAATGTTATCGATTAACCAATTTTCTGCTAGAATTGAGTTTCGTTGCCAAGACTGTAACAGCTCGGATGCACGATGGTATCAGCGAGATACCATAGAAAGATCTGTGCTTGTCTTTATCGTTCTTTATCCATTTATTGCACTTTTTAATTTGTCTAAGGAATTTATGTGTATAAAAGTTAATTAAAGGAAACGACTGATATTAAATTTTATAACAATTTTAGACAATCGGTAACTCACTGTACATTCCTTTTCTGCCGACTGTTTTTGAAAATCTAACTTCTTTCCAATACTCGAATCAATTTATTTCAAGCTTTTCAGGGGTTTTTTCTTTTTATTTATTCCAGCTCGTGGTACCTGTTGACCTTTTTGATTTTTAGATTACCTGGGCCGCAGCGGATATAAGAGAATATGTAACGGCTTTTCCTTTTTGGTAGTCCATGAGTGCAATTTTCAATGCCCAGATCTGAGTTTTTAGTGCTACCACTTCTGCCTTGAAGTTCTTAGTCGCATCATGTGAAGTTTGAAGAGGTTTTTGACGCGTTCGGAACAGAATCTCATTGACTCGAGTTGCTTGCTATATTTGATTCTTAGAGTCTCACTTTTCATTCACATTTCGTTTAACTCAGTTTTCAGATGAGTTACCAGTTTATCCAGATTTATCGAGATTATTTATGAGATATCAGTAGTTATTCATGTTTGAAAATGCCTTTCAATTCCGCAATTAACTCCCGACACAAATTAAATTTGTGGATAGTTAGTTCTCACATAATCAAATTTGTTTTTGGCGAATTTCTCCCTAATTTAATTTATTTGTTAACGTCATTTTAATTAATCAACTTATTTGTATTTTATTAATAGCTTTTTCTAGGGGTGCAAAATTAATTTTATAATATTTTTAGTAATTGTCTCGTCAATTGGTATCGACACATACCCATTTCCCCCGGAAAATGTTGATTTTGATTATTTTTAATTAATTATTTTATTTTTTCAATTTTTTAACAAATTGTTATAATGCTTTGTAAAATTGTACAACCACAACAGTTTGTTCATCTCCCGAAAACTAGACGGCTTACCATTCATTGCTATAAAATAGTTAACAACTTCTAGCCTGTTTCTCCATCTAATCAGGCAAAACAAGTAAGCATACCGCTCGTGAATTCCACAGTACTGCGTGAAAAGTTGACAAGTGCCCTATTAAATGATGAGTATTTTTAGATTTCTGTAAATCTTATAACCTTCATATAGCTCAAACAAAGAATTGAAAGTCATAATTCACTCATGCATTACACTGTTGGGCTATAAGCCCCAATTAAAGCAAAAATAAATATTCTAACTAATTTAAACAAATGTGAAAAATTATCAAGATGGCTACCGTACACATTCACCGCAGGCAGATACTTAAAATCAAAACACAAATTAATATATTAAACGATAACGCCAATAAAAACCTTTCGTACGATATATTTCGATAGCACAGCTATCATCTTCAGGTACTCAAAACCAACTAAAAATATTATGAATTAACATTTAATTTAAACAAATTATTTTTTATTAATTTAATTTTTTAATAAATAAATATTTTTAAAAATATATTTTAAATTAATTTTAAATTTTTTAATTATATTCTAATTTTTAAAAATTAATGTAATTTATAATTTTCAATTATTTTAATAATATTAAAAAAACAAACATGATTTAACATACGTAAACTATTTAAAAACATTCAAAACATTCGTAGTCACAGCACTCTGCACATTAATCTTTGGATCCAATGACCTTATCAGCAATGCTTCACATATCACTCGTTCCCAATAACTATTAAAACTTCTCAACAAAATTCTAAAATCAGACATTCCTATATCACTTTTACAGCCTCTATTGTGTTCACTAATATTGGTCAAACCCTTCAATCGACAATGCTCTAGAACTCGAGTACAGAGATGACGGGAAGTCTCTCCAATGTATGTGGCATTACACCCATTACATGTAAATTGATAAACGAGATCAGAACACAATCCAACCGGAGTTTTTGATTTATTAATAAACATATTGCGTACCTTACACGAATTAGAGACGATCTTATACTCTAAATTTCCTATCAGTTTACCCAACTTCCTCTTATAATTTGTAAAGCCTTCAGAGTACGGCAATACTAACACATATTTAGGCTCAATTTTTTTATATCCATTTTTACCATCACCCTTATTGATGAAGAGGTAGGTAAGTCTATTCGTCCAATAGGATCGCAGCCAGCTAAACTATATGGGCTACCAAAAATCCATAAAGATGGTGTACCTATGAGACCAGTTTTGTCGATGGTTGGTACTGCCCAGTATAAAATAGCAAAGTTTTTAGATGGATTATTAAAACCGTTAATGCGATCAGAGTTTGAATGTAAGGATAGCTTTGAGTTTGTTTCTTGTATTGCAAAGCTACAAAAACGAAGTATGAATGATGTTATGGTTTCGTTTGATGTTTGTAGTTTGTTTACGAATGTGCCACTGGTTGAGACAATTGACTTATGCTGTGCGTTGTGGAATGAAAATGATTCGGAACATCACATTTTGGATAGAAGGGCATTTCGAAAACTTCTTGAATTTGCTACTTCAAATGTCAATTTTCTTTTCAATGATGAATGGTATCAACAAATAGATGGAGTCGCTATGGGTTCCCCTTTAGCACCAACGATGGCATCAATATTTTTGGCTAGTTTGGAAAAGAAAATTGCTTCTTTCCAATTTGAAAAACCTTTTGTTTATAAAAGGTATGTGGATGATATTTTTCTTATATTTGAAAACCAGAAACATGTAGAACCGTTTTTGCATTTTATGAACAGTTTACATAAAAAAATTGTATTCACATGTGAAACGGAGAGAAAGTCATCAATTGCGTTTTTGGATTTGTTAATTCAACGCAAAGATAAACAGTATGAGACAGAGATTTATAGAAAACCAACTGATACTGGTCTTTATACTTCTCCAGAAAGCTTTTGTGAATTTAAGTATAAGAGAAATATGGTGAAAGGATTGATTTATCGTTCATGGGCTTTATCTTCTACTTTTGCTAATTCGGTAAAAAGTGTTGATAAATTGGTTGAGTTGTTGATAAAGAATGGATATTCTAAATCATTTTTATTGTTGATGATAAAAGAAACTGTTGATAAATTGATTAAAAATCCTAAGGATCCATGTTGTGGAAAGTCTGAATGTAATTTGTCGGATGGGTGTGAATTGAGTGTTGATCTGGGTGATGGTAAAAATGGATATAAAAAAATTGAGCCTAAATATGTGTTAGTATTGCTGTACTCTGAAGGCTTTACAAATTATAAGAGGAAGTTGGGTAAATTGATAGGAAATTTAGAGTATAAGATCGTCTCTAATTCGTGTAAGGTACGCAATATGTTTATTAATAAATCAAAAACTCCGGTTGGATTGTGTTCTGATCTCGTTTATCAATTTACATGTAATGGGTGTAATGCCACATACATTGGAGAGACTTCCCGTCATCTCTGTACTCGAGTTCTAGAGCATTGTCGATTGAAGGGTTTGACCAATATTAGTGAACACAATAGAGGCTGTAAAAGTGATATAGGAATGTCTGATTTTAGAATTTTGTTGAGAAGTTTTAATAGTTATTGGGAACGAGTGATATGTGAAGCATTGCTGATAAGGTCATTGGATCCAAAGATTAATGTGCAGAGTGCTGTGACTACGAATGTTTTGAATGTTTTTAAATAGTTTACGTATGTTAAATCATGTTTGTTTTTTTAATATTATTAAAATAATTGAAAATTATAAATTACATTAATTTTTAAAAATTAGAATATAAGTAAAAAATTTAAAATTTAAAATTAATTTAAAATATATTTTTAAAAATATTTATTTATTAAAAAATTAAATTAATAAAAAATAATTTGTTTAAATTAAATGTTAATTCATAATATTTTTAGTTGGTTTTGAGTACCTGAAGATGATAGCTGTGCTATCGAAATATATCGTACGAAAGGTTTTTTATTGACGTTATCGTTTAATTAAATCGTTGCCAAATTTATTTAATTATTTATTTATAAATTAATAAATAAAAAAAATTTATAAAACAATATTAATAAAATTAAAAATAAAGCCTACATCTGCAGACAGAAATATATTAGATACATTAAACCGTCATAACCTTACAAAAAAACTTAGGAAAAACATATGTGGAAGTAGCGACCAAAAAACTGACCATTTTGACGGTCAAAAAGAATAATAACCTAAAAATAATAATAAAATTAAATTCAAAAAAATATACTAAAAATAAGATGAGGGGAAATATGAGAGAATTAAAAATTAAATGAATTTAATAAAACCCCCTCAAAGTGGCCAAAAAAGCCTATTGGTCCCACAAACACACAAAATAACTATATATAGGTAGCCAAATCCACAATTTTAACTTTATGCAATTTATGCTAATTTTCAAAATTTTATTTATCAGTTTCTAAGTAGTTTATAATTTCATATTAATAAATATTTTTCGTATGTTAAAGTTTTACCTTTTCTTTTAACTCTATTCTGGATGGTCGTGGGATCTCTTGGTGTCACCGAGGAGTCCCTCTAAATTCTTATTTATACTAAGTATAGAAATATATTTTGGAAGAGTCTACTGGTAACTCGGCTAGCTAGGTTTTTTCGCTGGTTACAGTATATGAACATACTACTTCTAAACCCTTATCCGCAACGAATTATAGTTGAAAGACACAGATCTATTCCCACAGAGCACCATTGTATAACCCACAGCATCTAATGGCAAGTCGGCCGTTGTGGGCACTTAAAATACGGGTGTGCGACTTCAGTTAAGAAGGAAATAGGGTATGGATTGAGAAAAGTGTTTTAAATCTCGTCGAAGTAAATCGTCTAAATCTGGTAGAAAGGGATAAAATAGTGTAGGAGCGCAAAGTTGATAACATTTTTCAAACAGTCGAAAGATGTAATGTGGCGGAAAATAACTAGAGATATCGATGAGGGTAGTGTATATTAAAGTGACCGTAAAGGATTGTAACCACTTAAAGTAATGGAAGGATCGATAGGACATTAAATAACAGTATATAGTACAATAAATATAACCCTATAAGACACTAAATAACACCTGCATTTAATAACCTCTAAAGTAACCATTTGTAAAAATTTTCGGTAGATGACGAATGGTGAGAACCGTCCACAGTGGAGCCTAATTACGTAGATCCATCATAAAATCATGTAGAGTTCCCAAATGAGCATCAGAAATAGGAATAAGGAGCAATATGATTAAAATTATCAACTAAGAGATAACACATGATATAAAACTATCAATTGAAAAGAATGAGACGAAATCAATAAATTATTAATTAAGAAATAATGAACATTATAAAATTTTATCAATAGAAAATAACTCGTAAGACATAAATTGTCCGTCGAGAAATGCTGAGTAAAGTAAAAAATTTCAACTAAGAAATAATACAAACGTATAATGATAGTAAATTAGGTAATAATTTGTGACGAAAAATCTACAAGTTAGTAAATAATCGGCAATACGAAATCCATTTATTTCTGTTAATTACAACGCGGTCGTCAAAAATCCAAAGAATCACTAATCTCTTAGAAGACTTCAAACTATGCTGACATTTTCAATGATCCTAATTTTTTTCTATATATCATAGTAATCTATACAACTTTTGATGTTTTGTTCTCACAATAAAAGTATTTCTCTCTTTAAACCCTAGTTTCTGATGAAGTTTGGTTGAGTTATATGAATGCATGATAAGTCGTTAATTAATCCAAATGAAGTAAATGTGACTATTAAAATTCGGTAAATCCTAAAGCAATAATGTTATGTCGGAATTTTTTTGGAAAGTGAGAAGTTTAAAATTTAACAAATTTCCAACGCAGCTCCCCATCCCTATTTTAATTTAATAGAACGGTTAAGGTCAACTACAACGTTTTACTTTATTAATAAGTTAAATCGCATTTAGCATAGAAAATAAAAATTTAAAGGTTAAGCTTGAAGAATTTTGAAAAATTTAAACAATTAATTAATGTAGTATAGTGAAACTATATAATATAAAATAAATTAAAGTGTAATAATTAGGTTTTGATTTAAGATAAGTAACCGACGGCAAATAGTTTAAAATTTAGTAATTAACGGAATAAGATCCACTAAAATGACTTAAAACTTTTTATGTTTTGGTATTTTTCAGTAACTCCTAGTAAGGGAGATTAAAGAGGATAGTCGTCTGGCTAATCAATCGGGTATATGCACATGAAAGCTGTAAGAGTGATTTTAACTCCAGACATAAGCTAACAACGTATGACCTTATAACGGCTGTCAGGAACACGTAAGCGAAGATTTCCAAGGAGTATTACTTGAAACAGTGCTCAACTGCTAGTGAAGTTTTCGGCTGTTATGTACAGTACCAACATAGGCTCACTCATGGGTACATTGCAGTAAGGCGTATAGTAACTGGGTGTGCAAGAGTGGAGATAGAAACCCTAGTGAATTGAGGAAGAGGGGATGGATGAAGCATGTGACCATAGTGACGCGGAAGTTCATTAAAATCCACCCGTACACCAAAAATACGAATGAGTTTATATAAAATAAAGTCCAGAATATGCTTCAATATACGGTCCAAAATGTGATTTTGACAGCCTATGTATTTTAGTTCTGGCAAGCCATTCTTCAACATTTCCGTCTGATTTTTTTCCATAAGCCCATTTTTGTGGCCACTTTATCGCAAATGCCTTGTGATATGCAAATAGATGTCTAACAATCTCACAACAGATTCAATTTTGTAAGATGGTCAATAAATAAATACAAACTATTCATCAGTGAACCACGCTCTTGACTAGTTGTTATAATTTTTGGTCCCAATCTACTTACCACGAGCGTGGCTCGATCTTATAGGCGAAAGGGTTAATTGCAAAAGATATCCCTCGACCGGAGTGATTCATTATTATTGTGATATCCATAACAATATGACACACAAGCGCGATTTTATACTTGTGATAATAGCGTTTCATTTACCAAATATATTTGTTTTACTCGAAAAAATTTAACAGTGAATGTCCCAAAGCTAGTAAAAGATTTCTGCTTTTAATGTAACAGAAATGAATTACTTTTATTTTTCAATTATTTTAACTGTATATTTATGTAAATAACATGCATTAAAGAGTGCATCAATTTTAACTGTGGCAATCAAATATGAGACATCTTTCAGACTTAAATTTATTCTGAAGGGATGAATAAAATTATTTCCCAAAAAAACACGTGCCAAAAGCTTTCCCAAAGCTTTTCTTGAGCCAATTCGATATTAATTTAAAATTTTCATAGTTTTATTATTTTTGAATTGGTGCCAAAATATTTTTACTCTTAGAATTTAAAGGGCACGATTTATTTGATGAAATTTGTGTCGTTTATTATGAATAAAAAAATAAGAAGTACAAGAACTCCCCCCCCCACCCTTTATGAATATGGATGAAGAATTAACCAATGGAAATAGTCAAAAGCTAATAGAAACTTTAAAAATCACATTTAACACAAACAGATTGAAATTTTTTTTTTTAACAAAATCTAATAAATACTTCCTTGTTCATATGTGGACGTGATCGGCAGGAATTTCCGAATTTGGTTTACAACTTATAGTTGAAAAATCTGTACAGACACAATTTTTTACATTAGTTTTTACAAATTTTAGAGATAATTAAAAAAAATTCCTTGAAAAATAAAATTGCCTCGAAATTTCATCTGTTTATTTTTAATTTTTTAAAACTCAATTTCAATTTCCAAAAGATATTTTTGAAGAAAAATGTTTTATTAAAGATCATTTATGATTAAGATTTTCTTAATATAAAACCAAAAACGGAGAAAGATAAAATATGTGATAACTTAACTGAATCTCACAAAAATCTTTGAAAATTACCTTCTTAAATTTAGCTAGTGTCGCTTTTATAGCACTGTAGAATTTCTTTTCTAATGTCATAACTAATGTAGAAAATATTTCACACAAGGTATTAACGATTTTTTGCAAACGGATTTGATAGAAATGATACGATATTCTAAAATTAAAAAGGGATACAAGTATATCTTGACGAGCATTGATGTTTTGAGAAGATTTGCTCTTGTGATTATAGTCAAAACAAGATCTACAAATAAAATGGATCTAGTAATAAAATCAATTTTTAAAAATGGGAAATCAAAAGATTTATAAACTGATTTGGGTAATCAATTTTTCAAGTGAAAAAATTATGGGAATAAATTGGATTTTTTCAATTTTAAACAGTTTATAACAGTTTATTCAAACATTAAGAGATAAGGTCAATATATATTTCTCGCATCAAGGCAATAAAAAGTAGATAAAGGTGTAGCCGAAAATTATTTATAGTTGCAATCATTGATCCCACGAGGGTTTAAGAGTGTTTAAAGAAGGTTTTAGAAGGTTTATCAGTTACATTTTCTTTTCAATTTTGATAGCCATGTACTCATGTCTTCTCTTATGAACTTATGTTTATATATGATGTCTGTGGTCTATATCTTAATTTTTTTATTAAGTATATGTAAGGAAAAGTATGTCAGGACATGAAAAAGTCTTCGATAAAGTCCAACTAATGCTATGAACAAAAGATTCCTATTGATAAAAGTACGTGTAAGCATAAAATTAATAATTTGAATATTGTCTAAACCAGAGATTTAATAAATAAAGAGTTTTTTAATAAATTTTACATGTGCGTTTGTACACCAAGCGAAGTTGAGATAAATCACCTATAATATAGAACAAAAATCAATAAATTTATAGCATATAAACACACCAACTCACCTTGAGGTTGCTTGTAAAATCGTCAATGAGACAAACCCTAAACTATAGAGACACAAAAAGTGAGAGAGAAATAAAATAATGCACATTAACACAACCCATAATAAAACATGCATGCAAACTTTTAACATGTAGCCATCCGAAGTTGAAAAAACCCCTATAATAAATAATTTTATGGACATTTTTGAGATAATTTTAGAAAGAAAAATGGCGGAAAATTTTTTTAATTTTGAGGTTTTCGCTAGGAAATTTCGAGTAAATGAGGATGTATCTTCATAAGATTTACCAATAAAACTAAAATTAATTTAATATTTCAGATATTTCTGTCGAAAAAATGCAAAACCTGAAATCCGAAAAAAGCATAAATTTTTAAATTATATTAATAAGTTTTAAAAAATAATCATAAACCAAATTATTTTGTGTACATAATCGATGATTTTTTTCAAAATATGTATAAAAATATAATTATTTAATGCAAATAATAACTTCAAAAATAATTTAACTCACATTTTTTGAATAATATCCGAAAAAAATACATATTTTTGGAGATTAGTTATTGTTACTAATTTTCCTAAATATTATTTATAATAATATATATGAAATAGTTGATCAAAGTTTTATTTAAGAGCTTGAATTATGATCATATTTCCTTATGAAATCATAATTCAACTCTTAAAATTTAACTTTAAGTTATATAACTAAATAAAAAATAACTTACTTAGCAGCCATTTAAAAAATGGCTGAAATGCATTTATTTTTTCACAAAAAATAAATTCCGCCAAGTTGATTTATGTATCAACTTGAATTATAGCGGAATTTATCTCAATGGGGCTTGGTGTAGCTGTAGGTATTTCAATAATATGTTTATTCCGCTCGATCGTCATTTAAATTGATATGCTTTCGTAAAATCATCTGTTTATATTTGCAACAATACAAACTACGAATGGACTTTTCAAAGAAAATATATTATTACTCTTTGAAATTAATGATCTCCTTGTAATTTTTTCATAAATTTATCTTAGCAATTCAGTATTTTTGTAGCTTTCGTTGTGAACACATCCGTTATTATTTCATTGAATTCGAAATTTGTGTTGTTTTTATTACAACAATTTTTTTGTCACTACATTTTGTAAAATTATCATTGGCATGTTACATCCTCAAATCTAAAAAATCTTGATAAACCATGGGAGACCTAAGTTTTCATCTGAAAGAAAAAAGAGAACATTTAACGAAAATGTGTGCAACCTTGTCTAAAGCAACAATAATAAACACACTTGAGCCGGCACAATTTAAAATAATTAATTTTGTCTGTGACTGTCTAAAAAATTAAATAAATTCTATTTATTAGTCATAGAATGCAGTTTTACTGCTTCCATAAAATATTAATTATCAATTTAATTGGGTCTCTTTTTGGATCTTTGTCATTGCATTATAAATATTTCATGTATTTATTTTGGTAATAAAAAATTCAAATAAAAAATCTAGAACAAAAATTTTCCTAACAAAACTTTATTATTATAAAAAATTAAGTAAATAAAAATAACTAAATAAAATAATAAAGTGTAACTTTAAATAGACAGAATTTAATTCTCTACAAGATGCTTTTGTTTGATATTTGTATTGTTTTCGCTGCACTTGTATTTATTGTAACATTTGAATTTATTTGGTTAAAATATATATATTTGGTTAAAAATATACTGTAACAATATATAGATGAAATGCAATTCTATACAATATATATAAAATAAATATTCAAAAGATTTGTTGCTTTATAGTCGATATACCGAAATCAGTTTAATGCAATTCACTGAATTATTTTATAACTTAATTGCAATTTGAGGAAATCCTTCATAACTATTGTTGGACTTAGAGCCAAAATTAAAACAAAAATTACGAAGCCAATTTAAACAAAAAGGTGAAAATTGTATAAGTTAAAACAAAATAATTAATGTCGTTTGGAAATTGTCAATATGGCTGCTGAAACATAAGCACTCACCGCAAGAAGAAACCAAAAATAAAATAAAACATTAATTAAAACAAATTAAAAATATAACAAAAATTAAATAAAACAAATAATTAATTAAAATTCGGGAAAATGCCTACAGATGCAAAAAGAAACATATGAAAAATAAAATAAACTGCCAAAACCTTGCAAAATAAGGTTTAGAAAAAACACAGGCAGAAGAGGCGACCAGAAAAAAAATATTGGGGTTTAAAAATAATATTTTAAGAAAATAATAATAAGAATAAAATCCAACAATAAAATATTAATATATCAAAAAATAAAGAAAAATATACAAAAAATTATAAAATAATTTCGAAATAAATAAAATAATTAAAAAACCCTAAAAATGGCGAAAAATCGCCCATTGGTCGCACACAGGCACAAAAATACTATATATACGGCAGTCATTTTCATAATTTCTAACCAAATTTAGACAGACTTACAGAATTCTAGACTACAAATTTTTAGACATTTTTTCAGTCAGACAGAGTGTTTATGCCAATTTATGCCAATTTTTCAAATCTGGTTGCATGACTGTGGATTGTAAGTACTGTTATTTTTTGTATAAATATATATTTCGAAGTCTTGTTACTTTGATTTTATTCTGGATGGTCGTGGAATCTTTTGGTGCCACTGACAAATCCCCCTAAAATCTTATTTATACTAAGTATTAAAATAGATGGTTCATGGGACGGACCGTGTGCCGGCTAGTGGGTGAAAACCCTTAGTTGAGCTCGTGGGTCGTGTCTCGTGAACCCATCGGCAGTTCGCAGTCGGTTCTGGCTTTGTGCACAGGACCGCTACGCAGGGCGCCGTTGTATACTCGAGGCGGCTGCTGAAAAGTGGCCGGAGCGAGTCGGAATAAAATTCGGGAAGTGCGACTTTAGTTAAGCGGGAATAAAATTTTGTAGAGAAAATTTAAAACTTTGTCAGAAAATAAATCAGAAAATCAAATAGGAAAGGATAGGATAGGCTAGGAGTGTAAATTTGAAAGTAGTTTTCCAAAAGTTGAATGATCTAATCTGACAGAAGAGAGTAGCGTTTATTGAAGTGATCGCAGAGGGTTTTAATTACTTAAAATCATGGGAAACGTACCGGGAATTAAGGAATTGTTGATCAAAATTTTAATATAGGGAAAGATAAATGTAAATTATGAAAAATGTAGTCGATTCCGTGATTGAACAAATGAAATAGGAAATTTACCGAAAATAAGGGAGGAACGCTGCCCAAATTTTTGAAGGACACATTAACAAATAATGGGTAAAGATGATAAATAAGTATGGAAATTGTAGGAATAGACGAGTAAGGACCAGGATATAGAAAAAGAAAGACGTAAGACCTTCCATCGGCAGTCCAGAACCCGAAAGTGAAAATATCGTGAGGAGTAGTTCTAGTAATGGAGCTCACCTGCTCATGAATTTTCAACCCTTATGTACATTACCAACATGGCAATCACCATGGGTACATAGGAGGGATAGAATAATAATCGTGATGGCGTTTAGGGGGTAGATGCACAAAAACCCTAGAAAAAATAAATAAAAACCAACCCCATTCGCCAACACTATGATGTAATTTAGTGTTGGTTTTACTGAAATAATTTATTATTTTTCGCGGTTCATCGTGACAAGAGAAAAACTAGCAAAAATCTTCCAAAAAAGAACCTTGAAATTCAAATTATATTTTACACAATAAACAACTAAACCATAAAAATCTGAAAACGAAATAAAAACTATTTACACTTGCAAAAAAAGAGTTCATTCAAACAGATGTTTCTGAATTGAATTTAATGAGAAACTTTTGAGATTCATGATCTATGGTGTCCTCACTCAGTGAAAACATCGGCACATGGTGAACGGTGCACATCAATGATACACTCTCCCGTTTCAGCATAAATGTCAGCTTATTTGTCAGGCCTTTGCAAAGGGACACTTTGCAATAGATAGTCCAAATTTGCCCGTTTATGTTTTCAGCAGTCTCTAAAACCTTGGGAGTTGAAATGAAGCTCTCAAGAAATGATTGGGCAGACATTCCATATTGGAGACATTTGACCAAGTGGTTGTGGATTCTCGACTTTGGAAATTGAATTTGTAATCGAGCTAATCTTAGATATTTTTGAAAAGGTTTCGCAAGTTGTGCTAGGATGTTTTGAGCGGCTTCAACATTCGTTAGAAATTTAATAGAAATATCTAATAATTATTAATTAATGATAATTAATTTAAATTAAGGTTATTTAAAATTTTAAAGTTTTTAAATATGTTGTTAATTTAATTTTAATTTTAAATTGCGCTGATGTGATATAATATGAATGTCTGTAAATTATGAATTTTAATAATTTATTTTAATTTGAAAATTTAGGTACAACATCAGGCATAATGGTAAGCTGGTTGAAAGCAATTCTCATCAACTGAAGCCGTATTCAAATTCACGGAATTTCAAAGACTGTAATTAAACGTAAATTGGAAATTATTAAATGGGTCACCGACAGTGGCACCATCTCTATTTCCGCCCGATTCGTAAAATCGACAGAAAATCAGGTTGATATTCTAACGTGGACTCTAAAGAAATGACTGAGATCAAAGGTGTTTGTCGATTGAGGATTACACCCAGAACAAATAAGATATTTTCACCGAAAGCACCATTTAATATCAGGAAAGTTAGTTTATTTTATTATGGAAAAAATCCAGAGAATCCTCGAGAAGTCATAAGTATGTTGTTAGTACCTACGTGAAATGTAAATACATAGATCATATAGGATTCTTGGTCATTGAAATTATACATGGGGATTTACAGTCCATTAAAAGAAACGTTCAAAGGAGAAAAATAAGTGATCACCACAATAAATACATTTCGCTAACTGCTATTAGTAATCAGGATGGAAATGCAATACAGAAAGTTTTGTTAAATAATTGTATATTAAAATTTGTAGCACCTAAAATTTAGGTAAAAAAGCGCTCGTAATTTTGTTACAGTTTTCAACTTTTTATAATGTGCGAACTAGGATTTTCAATATTAACAAATATAAAAACAAAAAAGCTTGAAAGATTGAGGAATTTAGAAAAGGAAATGCGAGTTGCATTGTCTTTTATCCGACCTGATATTTCTGAAATTTGCAAGAAATACAAATCAAACATATCACATTAGTTATTTACTGTTTTATTTTTGTTTAATTTTCTTTCGTGTAAGTATTTCTTTGTTGAATAAATTTGTTTTTTTTGGTTTTTTTGGTGCGTTTATATTTAGTATCTTCAAGACCATTTATTAATAGATGATGGTTCAAAAGTCGTTTCATTATTCAAAAATAAAATAATACGTTCGTTTGTGAATTTTTTAATGCATTTTTTGTCTGTGTTCAGGGTAAAAAAACCATTGACCTAAATAATTAGATGTTGATTGCGGAATAGTATAAAAGAACTAGCAAAAACCGTAAGAGTTGAATTGATATTTTCAAGTTCATACTATCATAATACTAATAGTGTAGTTGAACGACAGTTTCGTAATATAAAGGACTATATTAACGCGTCACACAAAGAAGAAATTAAAAAATCTGATCAGAATTATTACCTGATATTGGATACATTTTTAAATGCGACAGTTCAGAAAAATACGGGTGGAAGTCAAACAGAATTTATATTAAGAAAAATTAAACTAAAGAAAATTATTATAATGGTATAGTAATTATGGAGTGGATAGAACTGAAATTATGCGTAGATTACAAGCTAAAAGACAGTACCGAAATGAAATTTTAACAACTAGGATCCTAGAATTAAGGATAAAGCATTGGTGACAAAAGAAGCTAGAAATAAAGATCATGAGAGATATGAAGGACCATATTCAGTAATAAAACGAAATCACGAAAGAAAATATCTACTAATATATAAAAACGGTGAACAATAACAAGAAATATTGAAAAGATAAAGAATTTTAAAGAAGGCCATATTGTTTACATATCCGTGACACATGCATTCCAGACTCCAACTTTTGTATAATTTCTAATATTTGATTGATCATTAGATTGATTCTTTTCCGTTTGTTAATATTTAAAGGGTAGAATTGTGAAATTTAAATTTATTTATTGTTAATACACTAAATGTGTTCATTCACTTCGAGTAAACAAGTAAAATTGCTGTTTAGCTCCATGAATCCCCGGTCAGCATGGCAACCACCAATGTGCTGCATCGAAACCTATGCGTTATTATATCAAGGAATACCCTAATATACTATCGCTCTGGTTAAGTTCCCTCTATGGGCAGGGTGGCATTATGTGTCAAATTCTAGTGCTAGACGTATGGCGTGATTATCATGGCCACCAAACATAGTTTGCATGCGGTGACATTTGAATTTAAGCATGTATAATATTAACAGGACGTTTTTAATTTTTTTACATTTGATCGAATTTTTTGTCCGTTTTATCCGTAGTTTGTTAAATAGAGGTCCGTTATATCGAGATTTTACTTTCAACAAAATATTTAAAATTGTTTGATATTAGTAAGCGCGATTTTTTGATGTAGGATGAAACTAAATGTAAAATAGTTTTGAAAAAAATTTTTAAATATTTTGTTGAAAGTTATATTTAAATATTGTTAAAGTCTCGGTTTTGTAAAATATTAGAAAATTAATTTTTTTAAAAATTTTTTAGAATTTGTGATTTATAAAGCAAGATTTTTAATTTTTGATAAAATAATTTGAGAATTTAAAAGCAGAAATTTGTTTAAATAAAAATGGTTTATTCTAAATAATTTAAAGTTCAAGACTACCTGACGAAGGCAGATTTTCTGTCGAAATATATTGTAGCTGAATATATATTTTGGATTGGTGTTTTTCTTTAATTTAGTTCAGAGCCAATTTTGTGTGATTTTTTTTAATAATAATAACAATAACAATAATAATAATAATAATAATAATAATAATAATAATAATAATAATAATAATAATAATAATAATAATAATATAATTTAAACAATTAAATTCAGATCTTTATTGACATTTTTCATAACAATTGTGCCACAATATTTTGAATGTAAAACTGGTTGTCCTTCAAATATCAATAATTGTGCAATACTTAATACTCTGTTTAATTCGTAAAACTTTTGAAACAATGTTTAAAGAATCGCAAGTGACTAACTTCAAAGTGATTGAATCTTGTATAAAGACATTTTTTTTTCTTTTGAACACCAAAGTTCGGCGAATCAATAACTTACCATAATACATATAAAAGAAGGTTACAGCGATTACAACCTGTTTACATTAAAAAGAGTATTGTTAAAAATATACATCTGAAGCTTTTACCAATTCATGAAAAAATATCCCAAATGAAGAAAGCCCGAATTGTGCAAATATTGTTTAGAAACCACAAAGTAACGAAAGTGAAAAACTTAGATGTGTTTAAATTGAATAAAATCATACAAATAAATTTAAAAGTGCAAAAATTTATGGATAAAACCCAAAATTTAAATTAAGAGAAAAATTAATTACAAAATTATTAAAAATCAAAAATCAATATTTTGTTTTGTGGAATGAGCTGGTGTGAAAAAAAAAGTTAGAGACGAAAATATAATTTAAAATTGGTAGGAGTCCCCAGGTGAAGTTACAGTAAAAATAAAAATTAATCAACTAATTAATTATTCAAAAATATTTATTGATAATCTTGAGTCAGTCAGTTTTAGCGGCGAAATATTAGATTGAAGCTTAATTAGAGAATTTCTTTTAGAGATCGACAACTATTTTCGTTATTAAATCAATAATTATAATTTCCAGAACCGCTGTTTTGGAAATGATTGGCTATTTGGGAGCGGTATGTAATGGCTCAAATTATGGGATTTACTCAATAATTAATTTATCTACCAAATGATATAAAAGCGGAGAAGAAATAGTGAAAAGTAACAAGTATTGAGAAGCTCTAAAAAATTACAGAAGTTAGAGCTTTTTAAAAGAAGCCACTGTTTTCTCTGAAGCATCGACTGTTCGAGGTGTCATCTTAGTAGTTCATCATTCGTAAACTTACTCTTCATTTTAAGAGTGTGTCAAGTAACTGATCCATTGGAATTTTTATATATAGTGATTGATTATGTGAATTTGTGATATAAAAGAAAATGAACTTGCTATTTGTTGGGTTCTGTGTTGCTTAACCAAAAAGACGCACGAAGTCAGGAACTTAAATTCTAATGGAGCCCAACAAAAGGTTTTGCATTACGCTTATGTATCCCATCAGACTTATCTTTATTTTTAGATTTTTTATAATATTTATATTCATAATAGGTTTTTTATATACAAATTTTGAATATGTTGGATTTCTGAAACGGAAAATGAAAGATATATCTTTCATGTAATATTTATCAACGCGTTTCAAAATTATTAAAATTAGACCTAATTATTCTTTTCTCACCATTTTTATTCCAGGTTCTTTGATCTTCAAATTCATCAAACCGTTTGAGTCTATTAAACGAGTCTTCAGTTGAAGCCATTAAACGAAGTCGACGTTTTTTTAGTCGCTTTTCATGTTCAATTTCTTTATATAATTTTTCACGCAAACTGATCGATCCGATTTCGTATTGTGTAACAGATCTAGGAAATTTGTCCCCTTTGCTCGACCGAGGAGATTGCCGTGGAGATTTCACAGTTCGCCTGACAGGTGACTGACTATCCCTTTCTCGATTTTTGGCTCATTTAGACTGTCATGAGTATCCTTCTTATTTTTCGATGAACATAAATCTGTATTGCTGTCCCTGGAAATCGAAGACTTGCAAGTCGAACGAGCGTAAACGTTGTACATCTAAAACACGAATATACAAATAATAAAATCAGTATTTAAAACTTTAAAAAACAGCATCATGTTTACGAATTCAGTAATTTCGTTGCTTTTGTAAGCCATTTTTTATACATCCGCAAACATTTTTCGCTCAGGGGCCAAATCGAGGTTATTTTGCAATCTGGGCAAGCATGGATTTTGGAGAGTCGGATTATTTTAAATTTTTTTATTAAGCTGATTTTTTTGGGATTGGACTTAGAGTTACCAGTTAATTTATTAAAAAGTTTTAAAAAATAAAAAGTTATATTTTTATATTTTTATTGCAATAAGATATGACAAATTACGATGCTAGACTATCGAAAAAATCTTGTATTCCTAGAACCAAAGTCCGACAATAAGTTTGTATAATTTAAAGATTTCCCAATTTGGCTTTCAATAGAAATTATAGTTAATCATGTCAGCAGCATTTACGAAATTGAATTTCTAAGATGACGTTTTGATTATTCTTACCTTGGAGAAACTTCTTTTACTAGTAGCTACCAATACTGTCTACCAATACTGATTACCGATACTGGCTATCAATACAGGCTAACGATAATGGCTAACGATACTGGCTACTAATACTGGTATTGATAATAATATTCTCAATAATATGTCTATATTTGGCGTTATATTATTATATTAATTATAAATTCTAGAGTTTGTTGAGGTGAGATACATTGTTTGGAATTCCTCCAGTCATAGCTAATATTTTATCGTATAACTCAAGCCCGCCTATATTTTCACTCGGTTTTCTTAAGTTATTTTCCGCAGCGTTACTTAGAAATATAATTCGTCTCGTTTAAATTCTTTTGCTGTAGCAATGTCGAATAAAAACTTGAATGTTTTAATGTGCTCGCTTATTTGGATGCACCTTTCTACCAGAGAATTAAATGTGATATTTTGTGAAATTTTGCTCTGGGATCCGTAATTTTCTCACCATGAGATTCATAGTCAAACGGTCGTCAAACCTTTGGTGGTCTTATATTTTGATACTTTTCTAATTTTGGTTCAAAATTTAACTTTCCTGCGATAACTTTCACTTTCTTAATTAATTCTTTAAAACCTGCAAAAATATTTTTCCTTTCAAAATCGAAATGTTTTGTAGGAGTTTACTAACAATATTTATTCTATTAAAAATATATTTAATATTGAAAATTATTAATTCAGAGACTTGTTTTAATAGAAACTATGCCTCGCAAAAGTTTCAAAAGTTCCATTTTCAATTATTTCAAAAAGAGAATCATAAAATTTTCTCTAGAAAATATCTAATTGGTCTTAGAGCGGCAATTTGACTTTCCTAACGGGTTCTACACAAGAGTTTAAGTGTTAATTTATCCTTTAAGTTATTTTTCAAAATGACCGAACGACGAGTGGACCACTGAAAAACCGAGAAATTGATTACACTATCTCAAAGAATGATTTTACAACTTTGTTGATTTTACGGCAAAATTTACAATCACATTATATACTATCCAAGATGTGTTTTCCGTTTTTGGGGGGTACCAAACAATGCGCTCGGTGTAACACAATTCACTACTTACATGCAAGATGACATGAAACGATGATGAATATTAATAGATCCTTCAGAAACAATAGAGGTAAGTATCATTAATTTTTTCAGATCATTCGGCAAGACTCGACTTAATATCATATTTAACGTTTACTCTCAAACAATACCGTTTACGCATAGAATAAAACAGTAATCTCAAAATGGAGAACATTAAAAAATTTTGCTGCTAAAATCTTTTATTTTTAAGCTATTGGATTGAAAATACTCATCAAGTCCTGATAAGGTATAAACCCAAATATTTTTGGGGTTATAAAAAAATAATAAAAAAAATAAAAAAATAAATAAATCATTAAAAATAACGAAAGTGCAAAATTAATTATTGATCGGATGAAAGCGGTATGGTTAAATGCCAAATCGAAAGACAAATCTAAATATGATAGTAAAAATTCAGCTAGGGGTCTCCAGGAAAAGGTAGAGCGCAAAAACAAATTAATTAAAAAATTAATTAATTACTACTGGAAAGCCCGAGCTAAAGAGCATCATTAAAGGAAAAATGTTGAAGAGAGGATAGATAACAGTTTAATAATGGCCTGATCAAAACTATAGAAGGAAAACTCAGTAACCAGAAAATTGCCAATTTAGTCGAAGAGAGTTAATAACGAAATACGTTCGATACCAGAAAAGGATTGGTCAAAAGGTAAAACAAGTGAAACATTTACTAAATTATGGTGAGAGAAAGGTGGTCTCCCCTTGGGTCCCCTATCTCACGATAACATACAATAAATTATCAAAGAAAGAAATGTGCAAATTAATAACTAATTGTAATTGTGGTGAATTGAGAATAAAGTTGTTCTTTGTTGGGTTTCCTTCATTTATATACAAAGAACACGAGGAGTCAGCGAGAACCGACTTTTAAACGATATTAACCCAACAATATTAATATTAATATTATTATTAATATTATTATTATTATTATTATTATTATTATTATTATTATTATTATTATTATTATTATTATTATTATTATTATTATTATTATTATATTTAAATTACGAGTATTAAATTGCGCCTACCAAATACGAATTCCCCGAATAAAGTGGGTCAAATAAGTACGTTTGAATGTATGTTGCACTCACACATTACGTTTTTTAATCGTGTTTGGTTGTATTTGGTTCAATTCGACTCAACAGAGGATGATAGCGGCGTTCTTATAAAGTACCGTTACCGTTTGATACATACTTTAATAGGAAAAATTTAAAGACGACTTCAATAGTTTTGGGTTTTAAGTTAGTATTATAATTTGGACTATAAATTGGAGTGTGTAAATTATTATATTAAAATTAATGCCACCCCTTTGCCCGCTGTGGCCTGGGGCTGGCTTTAGACATTTAAAAAAAGGCAAATGAAAAGAATGAATATCTAAAGATTCTTTATATTTTATAACTATATTTTATTAATTATAATTATAATTATAGATAATAAAAATATGATATGAAAAGAGAATAATTAACTCGGACTTCATATATTAATACACAAACACAGTATTATAAATAGAGGATAGTTAATCCAAAAATTTTAACATATATCCACAAACAGTATAGGCTATATTAATAAATAGTATAGCCAAATGATTTTAGCACCATTGATATAACTATACTATTTAAATTTTTAAATTTCTATTTCAATTTTATATAAAATTAATAAATTCAATTACACATCTAAAAAAAATAAATGGAATTTCTTTTGAATTATATTTTAATTACATAAAAAGCATCACTTGAACATTTAGAAATACAAACTTGGTCATTATTAATAAGACATTAATTACACCAGTTACGTAGCCAGCTTGGGAGGGCAAAATTATTAATTATTGCAATTTATCGAGCAAAGTTAACAGTTCACACGGAAAAATAGAAAAAAATATATTTTACACAAATAAAATACACAAGTAAATGTGTCAAATATTTTTATTTTTGGGAGGCATATGCCAGTTATGCCACTCCTTAGCTATGTCCCTGCATTACACAATTCATTAAAACTACAAATGACTATTATTTTAAGTGACTACAATGCTTTAAATGAATTTAGTAACTGAGATTATCCAATAATTATAAAATATATTAATAAAGTCATAATATATGTTATATGATATAAACCAGTGTCTAATTCATGACAGGAAAAGTATTGAGTCATCTACAGGCTAAAATTTGTTTTAACTTAAAAATGTAAAAAAACTAAATAATTACATGTTAACTAAAATACATAATAAAGGAATATAATAGCTTATACAAAAAATTATACTCCCTCTGTTCCCAAATAATGTTTACATATTATCCTGATTTTTTGTTCCTAAATAATGTTTACATTTAAAAAATTTTATAGCATTATTAACAATCTCGTTATTATTATTATTATTATTATAATTATTATTATAAAGACTTTTTTGTTTTTCACCTTGATTTCTTTATAAGTGACATAATATTTTCTACAAAATTTGACTATGAATCAGATTTATTTAAGGTATTCATAGTCCAATTTTGTAGAAAATAATAATAATTATAATAATAATATAAGATACATTAAGTGATATCCAGTACATTTACCAATATTATACTAGTTTCGAGCTAATGGCTCTCATCAGTATTATGCCGGGAAGTGCTCAGATTTCTCTGAGCGCCAGGTAAGTGTAAAAATAGTGTCAAATTATCACTGTTATACACTTATCCTGATGCACTGGATATCAAATAAGTTTGCAAAGTTTGGTTTTAAGGCAAGACAATAAGACGAATCTTTATCTTGAACCTCCTTTCACTTGAAACCATGGTAGATGCCATCATACCTCTGTGGACTACAAGTTCAACACAGAAACTGGTAACAACCTATCAGACTACCAAAACTACTTGAAAAACTAAGTTTCATTGATCACTATGTCTGATTATATTTAAATAATATACGATACATTAAGTGATATCCAGTACATTTCCCAATAGTATTCTAGTTTCGAGCTATTGGCTCTCATCAGTATTATGCCGGGAGGTGCTCAGATTTCTCTGAGCGCCAGATAAGTGTAAAAACAGTGTCAAATTAGCACTGTTATACACTTATTCTGATGCACTGGACATCAAAAAAGTTTGCAAAGTTTGGTTTTAAGGGAATACAATAAGATATCGTATATTCTTTGAATATAATCAGACATAGTGATCAATAATAATAATAATTATTATTATTATTATTAGTTTTTTTAATCAACATTTTGTATTTGTGTATCAGAAATAGTAATTTTATTCCAGAAAATAAAATCAATACGGTAAACGTATCGATATTTCGCTGCTAGTATCGGCCCGGCACACTTCAAAGTATTGATTGATGCGCTGTGTAGAATCAAACTCAAAGTCTGCGACTGCTGCCTCTGCTGCTGATACTGACATTTACATATAATTAAAATTGTTTTGTCATTATAATCAATTCATTGGCAGCAGCCAATCAGTGGAATTCATGAAAGGAAATCCATAAATGACAGAGAATTTGCCACCAGAACGGCAATTGTCAATAATTACTTTAATTTTCTTTTATAATTAATTCAAATTAAAAATATAATTTTAATTTAGATAATTTTTTATTTGAAGCGGATCTATGTGACCAGTGAAATAGATTAAATGCGAGTACAAACAAATATGAACCAGACAGACCTGATTAAAATGCCAAGCGTCAATGCAGCACAGTTAATTATGATAATTTCAAACTAATTTCAACTCAAACGGTGAGCCATGGCGCTATGATTTGGATTTTTTACTGCTAAATCCGAATTTCGAAATATCAATTCAAAGACACTATAAAGCTTGTTACAACCACCCAGGATAAGTAGGGTACCCTCTGTGCCGTTTATCTCTGGGCGCTCAATATCCTAGGAACGCTACTGTGCACTTGCCAATGAAGTTGGCATAATAATATTGAACATTTCTTTCTAATCTATTAAATTTACTACTAATTTTTAAAGACAAAATGATTGAATATTTATATTTATTATGAGGCTAGAAATGTTGTAGATAAGCCGATTTTCCGGAGGGTAGCTAACTAACAGTAACCTCACTGCGTATTCCATTTATGTTGTAGGGGTTTTCAAGATTCATTAAATATCAAAACTTTCAGATAGTATAAAGCCAAAAGATGAATTAAACAAATGTTTATGTAATTGATGCATTTGTTATTAATATTATTGACAAAAATATCTAGTGTGTTTGGTATTGTTGTTTTAATATCAAGATAGTCATAATGTATTTATTGACTGCTGCCGAATTTATTTAATAAATTTTATAATCATTTTAATAGACATTTTTTGACAAAAGGTTTTCAGTAACCTTTCAGAGTTTTAAAATATAACAGTGTTGTTGAAAATAACTCCGCTACATCCTCAAAGATATAACAATTATGGGTCAGCGGACAAGTCTGTTAAAGTTTTCTTTTCCTTTCACGATTTCTATTTGTGCTGTCTGTGGAAATTTTACACTATCCATGAAACCCTTTATACAAATTGAATTGGTCAAGTTTGTTGTAAATTGAACTCAACTGAAATGAACTAGCTCAAATTTATGGATAACTGATACAACTTATTCTAAACATGTTATTTAGCAAAGTAGCTTTTACGTCGAATCTGGCTCTCTTTACTTTGAAATCAGCAAGCGTTGAGTTCTTGTATTTCCAATTTCCATACAGCTTTAGGAAGTGTTCCATTCGCTTTGCCCGTGGTAGACGAGAATTACCCAATTTAGCATTACAATTCAGGCATTGAGGACGCTGACTCTCATCATGTTTCGTTATACAAGTGAATCCTGATTGCACATAATTCTACAATCACTTTCCATTTCTTCTCAACATGGTGTTAATGAAGGAATTAAAAGAATTGTAAGGAAATCGTAAATGAAGTAAAATCAGGACATTCACAAGTCAACTGCTGAGCGTATTACGCCCAAGTGATCTAGCATGTCAGTTACAGCTAATAGTGGCAAAGTGGAGCGTGGCATGACGAATCATAAGATTTGGATGAACGGAATGAACACTTCGTTTAATTACAGGTTAAAAGCCACTGATTTAGATATATATCTTTATTATATTATTGTAAAGCATATCAGTTTTTCCCCAGAACACGATAGACATATGTTCAGGAATGTTATTAACTAAGGCGGTGGGAACTGCAGTTTCTTTTTGCCAGTTTCCAAATTAACATTGGTACTTATTCTTTTTGTAAATTTGCTTCTGTTGGTTAATTTCAAAATCATAACTTTATGAATCCCGCTTTGTAGACCACAGTAATATACCAGTAAATGAATGTTTTATAAAGGATTGTTACACAAAGGTTTTTTGTAATAGCATTTAGAAAGGTTTATTTTACAAAATTCCACATCCAATAAACCACTAACAAAATGCATATACGCTCAAAATGAAGCAGTCTAGTTGGTTTATAACATGCCATACGATTTTGCGATATTGGCTATCCGATGGGCTTTGATAGTAAGGCAATGGGAATTTAGTCTTTTCATATTTTTTCACAAAATAGTATAACAAGAATAGCACAACATTTTAAAGTATTTAAAGAATGAATTCTATGAATAATTGACATAAAAAATCAATTAATCTTTCCTGCACTTGACATGCATTTATAAAGTTCCATTGAAAAAGTTGACAAGAAAAAAAAGGCCCATTCAAATCGAAGTTTCTCAACGCATCAGTATGATTAATTACGGACTTATTCGTGGAAAATATATATATAACACAAATCAAAATTCGTAATTGTAAGTAAAGTAAACTTGTAAATTGTAAATAAGTAAACTTGGTTATAATTCAAAATGCATATATATTTATATGTATAAAACACCCCTGTTACGACTGCTACACCTGTCATCATAAAATTGCACTTACAAATGTGGCACAGATTCTCCGAGGAAACAAGAAATGCAAACAATTCTAAAAAAGACATAAATTATGGGATTTTCTCTGGCAATATTAAATCTAGAATCAAGTTAATCACCTGGCTAAAACGATGGCATTTGCCGATAAATTGTGAGGAAGAACCGGCAAAATATATACGCATCCAATTATAATGATGATGATGTTACTCTCATTTATCATCGACCTGCAACGATTACTGACACCAAAAACACGTTTTTATAGCAGAATGCACATAATTATTGATTTTTTTTAATTGATAAATAATTTTTTCTAAGAACCATCAATTAAATTTTCACTATTTTTCATCTGATAAACCAATTAAAATCAAAATTAGTATTTGATTTAGGGCGCCAACTTTTAATAATTAATAATGATAATAATAAATAATAATAACGATAGTAATAATTATAAAAATAATTAAAAAATAATACGAAAGTTAACTAATTGAATGAGACTGAATCCTTATTTTGCTTAGTTTCATTTTTACTATTATTATTGCAATGACATAAATAATTTTTTTTTATTTTGTAAGGATTATTTATATAAAACATTTGATTCATAGTCAAACAATAAAAAATTCTTTATGTCATTGCAAAATGAAAAGAAATCAGAGGTGAAAACTAGAAAAAGTTCTTTCATTATTATTATTATTAAACGATTATTCCTTGGTAGCAGCATAAATTAATAAGAAACTGAAGAGAATTATTTAATAATCGAAACTTTTTTAAAAAATATAATTATTACTTCTAAGCAAAAGGTTATTTTGTTATTCACTTATCTGTTAGATTATTATTATTATTATTATTATTATTATTATTATTATTATTATTATTATTATTATTATTATTATTATTAAAAGAAAACGCCAATAAAACACTCTTCGTACGAAATATTTTGACAGTTTAACTGTCATATTTAGGCACAAAAAACTAACTAAAATGAACTATTATGAATTAACTTATATAATTTAAACAAATTATTTTTTTATATTAATTAAATATTCTAATAAATAAAAATGGAAATACTTTTAACTAATTTTTAAATTTTTTTATATAAATATTATAATTTTTATATAATAATAATGAAATAGTTTATAAATTAAATTAAATTATTTTAATAATATTAAAATTTAAAGCTTTCTAAAACAATACTGAAACATCAATTTATCACAATTTAACATACTCAAACTATTTAAAAACATTAAAAACATTCGTAGTCATAGCATTTTGCAAATTAATTTTTGGATCTATTGACCTTATCAACAATGCTTCACATATAACACGTTCCCAATAATTAATCAAACTTTTTAATAAAGTTTTAAAATCAGGCATGCCTATTTAACTCATACAGCCTTAATTGTGCTTATTAATATAGGACAATCTCTTCGATCGACAATCCTCAAGAATTGGGGTACAGAAATGACGGGAAGTCTCTCCAATGTATGTGATATTACACCCATTACATGTGAACTGATAAACGAGATCCTAAGAAAATAAAACCAGAGTTCTTGACTTATTAATGAACATATTGCGTACCTTACATCTTGAACGTATTGCACAATCTTATAATCTTCTTATAATTTGTAAAACATTCCGAGAAATAATATTAACAAAGTATATAACAGTGATTTCTTGTTAGCAGCATAAATTAGAATTTCAAATAACTAATTAATAACATAAACCATTGCTACAATGAATATATTAAATGAAAAAAAATTGGATTATGAAATAATCCTTATCAATTTAATAAGGATTATTTTATAATCGACAATTTTTTCATTTAATATATGTGAGAATATAATTAAATAATTAAATAAAGAACTAAATGAATGTATGTTGTGGATAGATGTGGTATGTAAATTCCTTATGCTTACATTACTTCGCGTTTAACATATTTCCTCAACAATTGTGTTTAAATATTACAAATAAATTTTGGGATTTTGTATTTTATAAATATTTATTATGGACGTTATTAATACTAAAAGTAACGCTGCTAACATAACGACCACGATGGCCAATTTTATTAAGCCACCAGAAAATTATGAAATCGGATTCGACATATAAGATTTTATACATGAATGTGAAAGATTTTTCGACCTTAATGGAATCTCAGAAGAATACAGAGGAAAATTTGTCAAGGCATTTTTATCAGCAAATGCTACAAAGAAATATGAAGCAACTCGTGAGGAAATTAACTATTTGGATCGTCTCAAAGAAGCTTTCAAAAAGCCAATGAATTTTATGGATGATTTTCAAGAAGCTCTCAAATATCGCCAAGGAAATGATTCAGCCAATCAACTCTGGACAAAAATAGAAAAGCTCGCCAAAAAAAATCTTGCGACACAAAGTGAATGAAGAGGAACTGCAGAAATTTCTAATTTTCCATGCAGTAGATTATAATCAAATGAAGAAAGATCTTAGAATGAACGAATTTAAGACTGTGGAAGAATTGAAAGAAAGAATCAAGAAACATGAAAAAGTAAATAATGAAATTTTCCAGATCAACAATAAAGCTGCATCAATGAAAACAAATATTAAATATGCAGATGTGGTAAAAAATTCGAGGGACTTTCAGATGAAACCAGTTAGAAGAAATGAAGCTCCAGTTAAAAGAAAGTTTTAATGATTTTAGATTTCAGTCACATAATAGACAAATTTTAAAATGTTGGGCTTGCCCAGAAGAAGGGCATAAGAGATCTGAATGCCCGAATGTAAAATGCAATCATTGCTATAAATCAGGGCACTTTCGACACTTCGCTCAAACAAAGAACAACAATATCTAGAAAAAGTGAGAGCAATCAAGCAAGCTGACGATGAAAATGAAAGTCAATGCCCAAACGAATATGCTCCACCAAAAGAGGAGGTGCTCGGAGCTCTACAGTAAATGTAAGTATGTATGAATGGGGTAATTGATGATTGTTTGCATGATGTAAATGATAAATAAGTTAAACCTTTAGATAATAATTGTGATTGTTGGCTAGACTCAAACGCGTATAGTGATTGATGTGTTGATAAATGGAGTGTGGGGCAAAAGTAAGTGTGATTGATAAAAGTTTGCTACAAAAGTTTGAATTAGAAATTTAGAGAAATGTTATGTGAAATAAGGATGTGGAAATGAATCACCTATTGAAATATTGGGGAAAATTAACGTGGAAGTGCAGATTATGAGAATATCGAAAAGGAAAGTTGTCGAATTTATTGTAGCCAAAGAGATATCTCCTAAAGTTATTGGAGGAATAGATTTTTTGAAAACGTTTAATATTATGTTAAAAATTGGAATAAAAGTGAAATAAATATATTGACAGATATCGTGGTAGTAAAAAGTGTAGATGAAAATAAAAATGATCAACTGAAAGATAATAATATTAAAAAATTGTTGGATAAATATGATTGCATTTTTATGAAACACAATTGGGACGTAGGAAAAACAACTTTGTTAACCCATGATATTTTTACTTCAGGTAAACCTATAGTCATTAACCCTAGGCGACAGCCCGCTCATTTGATAGGAAAAATTGATGAACAAATTAATGAAATGGAAAGGTTCGGCATGATAAAAGAATGTAATTCGCCATGGAACACACAGTTAGTATGTGTCAAAAAGAAAGATAAAAATGACTTAAGACTATGTCTAGATTTTCGGGAGCTGAATAATATAACAGAAAGACCAATATTTCCAATTCCGAAAAATAATGAACTATTCGATACATTAAATGGAGCAAAATATTTTAGTACGATTGACCTGGGAAATGCATATTACGAAGTTGAGCTAGAAGAAACATCAAAATTGAAAACTGCATTTTCCACTAAGACTAAGCAATATTGTTTTAACTGGATGAATATAGTACTATGAGAACTTAATTAGAAATTTGCAATTGTTTACTTGGATGATATTTTAATATTTTCAACAAAAACACAAAATATTATACAAAAACATCCATCAACACTAAGAACTTAGAAACAATTCACCCATTTGTCAACAAAGCTGACCACATCTTCACAAAAGCACAAGAAAATCTTCTTAGTAAAGGACCATCTTTCGTTCCACCATCAAACCAAAAAGATCTTAACAAACCTGAAATTATAACTAATGCTACCTTAGAAAGCCTTAGAAGACAAATAAGATTTCATCTTCAAACATTGCTGAAAAATACAATCATCTTCTCAATCCTAACCGTAAACCATATGGCAACATGCCTGATCTTCCAAATGATCTCGACGACAAGATTAAAAGTTTACAAAATGACATCAAGGAAATTATCAAGAAACAAACTGACCTTATGAAAAAACACCTATCAACACAGAAATCCCTCGCTCTTAATATAAAACACTTAAAAACTTCAAAGACTACACAATCCTCCATTCCGACAAAACAAACTGACTACTCGCGCTTAACACCAATCACTACGAATCACTCTTCAACGAACATCTGGCTAACTATACACCAATAAAAAAATTATCTTAGTAGCTTCTTCTTAAATCACATTCAACAAGAAACTTCTGTCCTTGCTAAAAAACAAACTAACCTCGAAATCAGAGACCTACTTTTAAAATGTAACTGTAGTGAACCTTTACCAAGCAACATGACCATGCTGCCTAAAGATCACAAAGATTCATTAAAGGTTAAACCTCTTGTTTCTGCTATTGACACTCCTACCACAACTCTTTCAAAAGTTCTTGCTGAAATTCTCAAAAATCTTCGAAACTTTGTAACTTGTCATCTCAAAAACACAAACCAATTTGTTTCGGAAATCTCAAACCTATCTCTTTCTACAAAATCAGAACAACAATACTTCTAGGGATCTCTTGACGTTTCAAATCTTTACGGATCCATACATCTCACTGGAGAAAACAATGTATTCACTGTCGCAGCATTCTTTTTTGAAACTCTTTAAGCGGAAACAAATTTGGCAGACTTATCTGAAAAAGATTTCATCGAGATCATCAAACTAGCCATAAGCTCGGATACTGTCTTAATAAAGGGAAAACCGTTCAAACAAATTCAGGGTTTAGCCATGGGTACCAACCTTTCACTGATTTTTGCCATTATCTATATGAATCATATGGAATACAAGATTCGGTCTTTTTTGGGGATAAAATCTTATTATGGAAAAGACACACTGACGACATTTTTATAGTCTCCACGATACCACTCAACCTCATCTTATCTCATGCAAACGCCACTAACACAAATATACAATTCACTCTTGAACTTCCTAACTCTGAGGCAAAATTCCTTTTTTAGTTCCTTTCAAGTTTCTGACACACTCACTTTCAACACAGATCTATTTACTAAAAATCTACACAGTGGAAACATTTCCCATTAAAAAAGTCACGTTCCACACCAGCGAAAAATAGCATTATTAATAGGAGAAAGAGTAAAGAAAAAGAGCAATGAGAAACTGTTCTGACATAATAAAAAAACAAGAAACACTCGAGAATTTCAAAACACATTTTTTGAAAAATGGATATTCAAAAGAATTCATAGAGAAATATTTTTTAAATGAATGCAGCTCCAAAAAAATAAAAAAAGTCACAACACACAAAAGAAACACTACAAACCAATAATATACATACGCTTCCCTTTCTTGAACAATAAGAAATGCTATGTAATCACATCTTTCATTCACAACACAGATTTACCTGGACATATTAGTAAACCTTCACCACTGCAGCACCTATGAAATAACAACTTCGAAAATCTCAAAAAGCCCAAACATCAGACTTTTATCATCAAGATTGTCTGTGCCGTTCGCCTACCAAATGTTTTTGCTTTTCTAAAAACATAGTATACCAAATCACTTGCAAGAAATGCGACATAATATACATAGGAGAAACACATAGAACATTCCGACTACTACTCAATGAACATATTAAAAGCAAAGCCAGTAATTATCACGAACACTAGGAAAAAGTACACAATGCAGCGCCACTAATACACGAAACAAAATGCCAAATACTACAAGGCGTGTTCAAAAACACATTACAAAGACAAGCCACAGAAACTTTTTTTTTCAAAAAACACAAACCAACCATCAATATTCAACTAATGTAATTTAAAAATTTATTTTTTTTCAGATGATAATTTAAATTAATTAAAATTAAATTTAACTAATAAAATACAAAATATATAAATTTTTCTACTGTTTGTTTAAATAAATAAGTAATGATTGAAATCATTTGAAAAAGGCTGTGCCGAAAATTCGTGAATACCTTAAAGAAATCTGATTCATAGTCATATTTTGTAGCAAATATTATGCCACCTATAAAGAAATCAGAGGTGAAACACAAAAAATGTTCTTATAATAATAATAATAATCGAATTATAATAACAATAAACAATTCGTTAACTAATAAATAAATAAATAAGCTTATTTTCATCAGCTAAACGTCTGGAAAAATATGAATAAAAGCATTGAAATTCTTGCTTGAACCAAGTTCACTGACATATCAAAGGACACCGCTTAGGATCGGAATTATCATTTTTCATTTAATAAATAGAAAATAAAATTAAGGATTTGGAAACTTGATTTGAATAAACCACATTTAACTTATTTTACTCTTGAGAGTTTCAGTTTTACGAGGAGAAATTTCATTAGACTCGTTTCACTGACAATATATTCTCCAATATTATTCATCGGTCTAGGCCAATGGGGAAATTTGACAAACAATTTCTATTAATTTAATGGGAATTTATCATCAATCTTTTTCAATTAAAATAAAAATGGAAAATGCAGAACTTATAATTTTACCGGCATAAAGATCATATCCTTTGTAGAGGAGCCCTTTTTTAAATATCCTTATTTCCATGACCTTTATGTTGCCTTGCTTTGATCATTTTCATAGCTGAAGTGTGATAAAAAGTTGATTGTGTATTTTTGAAGACATCAACTTAACATCAAAATAATTTTTCTAAGTTAGTTTTAGGCTTTATATATCAATCATAACCATATAAATATATTTTCGAGTCAAAAAATTATAAAGGCGGTTATTTTGTAATAATTTATTACAATTGACATTATTCATTCAAATATTAAAAAATATTTGCAGAAATATTAAAAATTATATTCCAAGTTATACTTTGTTTTTATACAAATTTTTAACCACATTTTAAGTAAAAGAATATACGTGAAACATCATCATTTACAGAATACAAACAATCATCACATTCCTAAACTTCTTACATGAAAGTATAAAAAAAGTGATTATATCAAATTGAGTTGCGGAAATCAGATTCGAACTAAAACCTCCATATGGAGACCAAAATGGAATTTATATTGTACCAAAATCATCTTTATATGTGAGATACTAAACGATGGAATTCTGAAAATACCCCCTCTGTACTGCCCCACCGAATCAGATCCCAAGATAAAATAATTAAAGAATATTATCCTAGAATCGAATACCTTTGATAAACATTGCTATTTTTAGGTTATATATCAATTGACAATTTTGTATTCTACCGAAAGAAGACACTATATACCACCCATATAGATTAAAGGGAAATATGATTCATTTCTGTATTAGAATATGGATGTCCAGATAAGAGACTGCGGGCTATTGCGTAAATAAATTGGAAATAATACACTTGTGCAAAGCACCCTCAGTCACACTCACAATCAATAAATATTTTATTAAAATTTGTTATTTAAAAATACTCTAGAATTTTTTAAAAAATTTTCGCCAATTTGACATTTACAAATTCGTAATTGTGGATTTCTCACACCGTTTTCATTTCAAGTGAAACCCATTTCGAAATCAACAAATTATACACAATTTTAATTGTTTTAATCGTCATAATGTTCGAAACGAAAACTTTCGACATCATCTGATCCAATTTCTAGAGCTGAGATCAAATTCAAATTTTACTGGATTATATTAAACAGTTGATCTATCAATTGTTCATCAACATAACGCTTATACACAGCTGGTTAAATTAAATTGTTGAAATATTCTTTATTTTCATTTAGTTATTGTAAAAGTGATTTCAAACTCTATAGATTAAACCAGAAGTTGGCAACCTATGGCACGCGGTGGAGTTGTCAATGGCACTCTATACACCACTTAAGTGGTCAGGGTAATAGCGACTCTTATACTGCTAAAGGCAGTTTCACATATATTCTCTAATATTATTAGATAAAAATATATATTTGTATTGGTATTGCAATGGTATTTTTTTGCTTTATTAAACACCAATTTTCCAAAGTATTTAAATTGTGTTGGAATTTTATGTTGTTTGTTTTTCAATTAAATATACTAAAAAGATAATTTAGAGATCAAATTATTTTCATAAAGAACTGTATTATTTAATGTGACAGACATATACCATTACTTATTTGTAAAAAAGAAAAATAAGGTGGCATCCTGAATAAATTGGCAGTGTGGCTTGGCACACCACGTCTAAAAGGTTTCCGACCACTGGATTGAACTTTAATCTATCCTACCTTATGATGACAAAAAACTATCGAAATATATATCGTAAAACGCATTGGCTCTTTATAATAATTTTACTAATTATAATTTTGTAAAATTTTTAAATTAATTTCTCAAATGATTTGAGTCAAACGCTATGAATTTTATTAAAAATTTAATTTTAATTTTTTTAAACTTCATCCATGCATTTTAATATAAATCACGCAACCACATTTATTGCAGATATATTCATCTTGTTAACTTTTTTAATATTATCAGTTATTTACACTTGTATTCTCTTGCATTGGACACTTTTGTAGACATGTCGTAGACCGGCATATTATTATACATAAATAACACACAAACTCGGCGCAGTGACAAACAAATCCAGACATCATAAATAATCTTAATAAAAAATAAATTTTCAAAGCGACAAGTCAAACAATCACAAAAACACATTTTCGATACCTCTATAGCTTAAAAATGTGAAATTAGCATATCGATTAAAACACTATTAATCGATTTATGCTTGATTTTCACTGTGTAACAACAGTGATTTTCTAGTTCAGGTGAATCAGTTTTGTCATTCACCATTTTCGTTC
The DNA here is from genome assembly GCA_022537955.1 of Schmidtea mediterranea. Classification (NCBI taxonomy): domain Eukaryota; kingdom Metazoa; phylum Platyhelminthes; order Tricladida; family Dugesiidae; genus Schmidtea; species Schmidtea mediterranea. The sequence goes on from CM039679.1 coordinate 129,819,706, forward strand.
ACTTTTTTATATAATAAATTACATTTATCAAAATAAACAAATAAAATAAAAATCATACTGGAAAATCTATCACGTAAACTTGGAGAATTTTGATTGCTGCTGCTTGAATAGAAATATTTCCCATCTGATAGAATCGACTTTCACCATCTGGAGATCTGACAACCTTAATAATAATAATCATAATAATAATAATAATAATAATAATATTATAAGGACTATTTTGTTTTTCAACTCTGATTTCTTTAAAAATAAAAACAGTCGCAACACACAAAAGAAACACGACAAACCAATAATATACCTACGCTTCCCTTTCTTGAACAATAAGACATGCAATGTAATCAGATCATTCATTCACAACACAGATTTACCTGGACATATTAGTAAACCTTCACCACTGCAGCACCTATGAAATAACAACTTCGAAAATCTCAAAAAGCCCAAACATCAGACTTTTATCATCAAGATTGTCTGTGCCGTTCGCCTACCAAATGTTTTTACTTTTCTAAAAACATAGTATACTAAATCACTTGCATGAAATGCGACGTAATATAGATAGGAGAAACACATAGAACATTCCGATCACGACTCAATGAACATATTAAAAGCAAAGCCAGTAATTATCACGAACACTGGGAAAAAGTACACAATTCAGCGCCACTAATATACGAAACAAAATGTCAAATACTACAAGGCGTGTTCAAAAACACATTACAAAGACAAGCCCCAGAAACTTTTTTTTTCAAAAAACACAAACCAACCATCAAAATTCAACTAATGTAATTTAAAAATTTATTAAATTCAACTAATGTAATTTAAAAATTAATTTTTTTCAACCAAAATTCAATCAATAAAATCAATATAAAATACAATATATATATATATATATATATATATATATATATACACATATATATATATATATATATATTAAACGATAACGCCAATAAAAAACCTTTCTTACGATATATTTCGATAGCACAGCTATCATCTTCAGGTACTCAAAACCAACTAAAAATATTATGAATTAACATTTAATTTAAACAAATTATTTTTTATTAATTTAATTTTTTAATAAATAAATATTTTTAAAAATATATTTTAAATTAATTTTAAATTTTAAATTTTTTACTTATCTTCTAATTTTTTAAAAATTAATGCAATTTAAAATTTTCAATTATTTTAATAATATTAAAAAAACAAACATGATTTAACATACGTAAACTATTTAAAAACATTCAAAACATTCGTAGTCACAGCACTCTGCACATTAATCTTTGGATCCAATGACCTTATCAGCAATGCTTCACATATCACTCGTTCCCAATAACTATTAAAACTTCTCAACAAAATTCTAAAATCAGACATTCCGATATCACTTTTACAGCCTCTATTGTGTTCACTAATATTGGTCAAACCCTTCAATCGACAATGCTCTAGAACTCGAGTACAGAGATGACGGGAAGTCTCTCCAATGTATGTGGCATTACACCCATTACATGTAAATTGATAAACGAGATCAGAACACAATCCAACCGGAGTTTTTGATTTATTTGATATTATTAAAATAATTGAAAATTTTAAATTGCATTAATTTTTAAAAAATTAGAAGATAAGTAAAAAATTTAAAATTTAAAATTAATTTAAAATATATTTTTAAAAATATTTATTTATTAAAAAATTAAATTAATAAAAAATAATTTGTTTAAATTAAATGTTAATTCATAATATTTTTAGTTGGTTTTGAGTACCTGAAGATGATAGCTGTGCTATCGAAATATATCGTAAGAAAGGTTTTTTATTGGCGTTATCGTTTAATTAAATCGTTGCCAAATTTATTTAATTATTTATTTATATATATATATATATATATATTTCTACATTTGTTTAAATAAATAAGAAATGATCGAAATCATTTGAAAAAGGCTGTGCCGAAAATTTTTGTATACCTTAAATAAATCTGATTCATAGTCAAATTGTATAGAAAATATTAAAATCTCAAAACTTGCACAAGGTCGCCACAAAGTTTCGATATTGAATAGTAAATCATGTTAATACAAAGACTTATTTTTAATTCAATACTTAGTTTTTAACCCGATGTTCGATGATAACAAAAGGAAAACAACTATCGCTGAAATTTTGCAAGCTTAGTGAAGAACAATAGAGAACAACCAAAGAAGAATCAGTAACTGTCGTTGGGATTGACTTTTGATTGTCGTTCAAAACTCGATGGCACATGGAAACTGTGCGACAACTATAGACTCTTCAACAACAGTTTCACATAAATATCCACATAAAAATTTTTAGGGTTTTTTTAACGGTAGGCGATTAATACAATTTTTAATTATGACTTTTTTATAGAACTCAAAATCCGCAAAAAAAGATCTTTTTTTAATAAATAATTAAAAATAATTAAAAACCACTTTATTTAAACAAATAATTCAATTTCACTTCATTTAAGCAAAAAATTAAATTTTTAAATATCTCACTAAAATAAACTTTATGCTAAATATGTTAAAATATGCTAAAAATTTTTTGCAGAAAATATATATTTATACAAAATATTGCATTTCAACGTATGAAATATAAATGTCCAGGAAGCTGCTTCTCCTATATCACTCTAAAACAGTGTGCCGACAAAACGTTATTGTTGTGATATATTTGTTATTGATTTATTTAATTTTTAAAATTTTTAATTAAATCGAATATTTTTTTTTTGGACATATTAATTTGTCTAATGATTAGGCTATCTCTATGATCTACTGTGTTCCGAAACTCTGCCTTTCAGAGGTAAGTGGAGGCCCATGCTACTTAACGTTTTGAGGTTGGTGATGGATTTTTAAAAATACCAAACCTTTAAAATTTAAATAATAGAATTTTCAAAAATAGGCAAATTCTGTAAAATTATTGCACGAATAATAAATATAAAACAGTAATACGCAAACTATTTCCCGTGCGGTAATTAAAATTGTGTCCATCTGAAATTTTTGATTTGAATTTTTACTTTAAGTATTAAAAAAAAATTTCAAAATTTATCAAAAGTAGTATTTGAAAAAATAACAGTTCATTTTGAAACAGAGTGCGATTGATTTTTTCTATTCAATTTTGCTTAGAGTTTTTTCAATTATATTTGTGTCCTGACACATTTCTTTCAATATTTTGTGAGCCACGAGCTAAAACGTTTCCGTACCACTGTTATAAAGCATGCAAAAAATAGACATTGGCATATGCAATTACATGCCGTTTTAATAATTTATGCGGAAAATCCAGATACGGTAATAATTGTATTGAGTGTTGGAGCGTTGAGAGAAAACCTTTTAAGGCGCCAAGTAAATAAATTACTTGAAAATATAATTTTATTTCGCTACTATAACTATATTAATTTTATACAAATTAACAAGAAAATGAAAAAATTTATATTAATTTAGTGGGCTCCTAAATGGTTCCAATGAAATGTTTCTATAAAAATATTAAATGCAAACTTTGAGAGAATTAAAAAGTGAAGTATAAAAATTAAATGATAAAAATCCTAACACAAATACTTTATAACTAAGAGCTAAATATACATTTATTGTGGAAACAATATTTGCGCGAATTATTTCACAAACAGCTTAGCAAGTTCAAAGAATTAGACTTTTATTTATACTTCATCTATTATTATATTATATGTAAAAAGGTCCAAGCTCGGGGAATTATAGTTCATAAGCCTGCCTCGATGATCATCATTGAGTGTTTCAAACATTCTCTTTATATAAAATATAATTCAATCCTTTTGGTAAATATATTATTATTGTTCTCTTTACTTTGATTTTTAGATAATTAATATATATTTATTATTAATTTAAAATATTTTTAATTAATTAATGATTAATTGATTTTTTACGTTTTGCAAATATTTCTAATATTTTTTTTATTTGTAAATATTTTTGAAAAATTAAACTTTTATGAAAAATTGTCTGTCTAGTTGTTTTATAAATGAATATTTTTCTCTGATGAAATCAAATAGAAATTTAACCAACAAAAAAAATAAAAAAAAGTTTCCTTTAACTGTCTGAGTTATGAGAAATTCAATTTTATTAAACTGAGCATGAAATTCTGTACGGAAAATTAGAATTTCACAATTAATATTGGGATTAGTCATGAGATGAATAATTATTTATTGTGGTGGAAATTTCGAATAAATATATCCCATTTTTCACCGTTGATCTATTTTTATTTTCAATTTGCATTTATAGATCAATATAGATCAATATATATCAATATCAATATATATATATATATATATCTTTATTTTTTCTTTGTTTTTATTAAATTAAATTATTATTTAATATAATTAATTTAAAATATAAAAAAAAAATTTTTTTCTTGTATTGTGTAAAGAAATTTAAAATAATTAACAAACATGTGAAAAGGTGGTGCCCAAATTTTGTATAATATATAAAACAAAATATTGATTCTAATTGTCTGAAAAGAAATGAGTATTAAAAGGAAATATTCAATTTCATAACAAAACAAATAACAAAACCTATTGACATCTGTAAAATCTTTTATTTTTTGGTCACTTTTGATTTGTTTTCCTTTTTCGATATTCATGCAACATATAATCAAGAAAACAGTAAGAAAACAGTGGAGATATTTTTTCTTCTAACAATTCAATAATATTTTTTCCTATTTTATTCATTCATTTAATACTAAAGTATTTCAATTGTTGTACCAAAACAGTTTTCAAGAACAATGATTATGCTCGACAAATCTTTTCCTCTTTTCAAGGATGGAATTATTCTTTTCTCATCAAAACACATCTGTAAATCTCTGACTATCCAATGAATATTTCCTGTGCCGATTCCGGTTTTTCCTGACATATCCGCCGCTGATTAATTATCTCCCAAATCAACCTTTGTATGTTTTAATAATTTCTGAGCTTCCACTAATGGATTTACTCTGCTAAAGTCACGCTTTTCATCATAAATAATAAACTTTGTCTTCATTAGTTTTTGCCATCGTGTCTTTACACTACGCCGTATTCAACGAAATTTCCCGAAACTTCGTAAAACAACCACAAACAATTTTTTTCAAACTATAATCCTTATCCTTTCGGTGTAAAACAGTATTTGATCAGTTGAAGATTTCATTATGAAGTCGTAATAAAATAAATACAGAATAAAAAACAAAAAAAATCAAATGTGAATCAAATATAGAGTATTTTACCCATAGTTAAACTCATATTACCGAAGCTCCTCATATAATGAACCAGAGAGTTTACTGTAAAAGTATCAATAGGTAATATAACTACAGATTTTGGATTAAATTTTAATGTTATAGGGATTATGCAGCCCACGACCTCTGGAAACGAACACAATATTTATATATCAGGAAATTCCATAACCAAAATTCGGTGAAGTCAATGAAAAGGTAAATTGTAAAAAATTTCAGAAGGCCGCTTTTTAAGATTTTATGCATGTCTAAGTTTCAGAGATTTTTTTTGTTAACAAAAAGCTTATTTTAAATTATACCAAGGAAAAAAATAACTTGCAATGAGAAACAATTAAATATAAATGGCTCAGAGCATAGGGCAGGCCTCAGCAGCATGTCGGCATTTTATTCAGTGAAGTAATGCAATTGAACCGGGTCACTAGTTTCGTGAATAACACTTTCTATCGGCTTTCTATCGAATCAAATAGTAAACGAGGCGGCAAACTCTGAAAACTATATTCTCCTTTTTATAGGAAAGCCATGTCAGTCATAAAATTAAAATAACTCAATAAATTATCATTTCAGGAAGACATTATTGCCAATAATAAGTGGGATACCGTTCGAAAATTATTTCAAGAAATCCAAATTCAGGTTTTGGACTGGCCAAGTCAAAATCGAGGTATGACATAATAAGATACATTTGGCGGCCCAGAATTTCTTAAAAAACCCTTTACATCAGTAAAAGTTGAGGTTGACTAAAAAGTTATTTAATCTATGAAAATTTACATTATTCATAAGAAAAGAGAATCTTCATAGAAGTTATTCTATATTTTATATTCAAAAACTTATTCTAATTGAGCAAATATTTCTACTCCAGAAGTTTTATATCAAAATGGTTACTTAGTTGTTTTTCAGGAAATCTATACAGCACCTGAAAATTATTTGAACAAATGAATAACAATTCTATGACAGAATGAGAACAACTAATATATAACTAGTTGATAGAATTGTCAACTAGGCCAAAATCACAGAGCATGATGCTTCGCACGTCATTTTAATATTTGGTACAGATAGCAGTCGAAGTGCTTAACTATATTGGTTAAAAGACAAAAATTATTTTGAATAATATCTTTAATATCTTTTTAATATCTTTAATATCTTTTAATATCTTTAGTTATATTTCAGCTGTTTTGACTATTTATTTGGTTATTTACCAATATAGTAGGTAGTTAGGAGCACTCTGCTACCACACACCATTGCATAATAATATAGGGGGGGGGTTTCTCGTGATTATTTTCTGTGTGTATTGATTACTCAATGATGTAATTTTTTGAGTGCAATTAATTTTTTTTTGTGTGCAATTTAATTAATTTTTTGTGTGCAATTTTTTTGAAAATTTTCGAATTTTCAAATTTTCGAACATTTTTTTAATTTCAAATTTTGGTGAATTTTTGAAATAAAATTGAAATATTTTTTTGAATAAATTTTTTTTTTCAATCACACTATAGTCAGGGGGTATTTTTGAAAAAGACTAAAATAAATTGGCTTGAATCGCCTAACGATAAAAAAGCATAAAATAAATTGGCTCAAATCGCATAAGATGAACACACTATAGTCAGGGATATTTTTAACTCGTAATAAAAAACAATGCAATATTTGGTCTCAATACTTTCTATAGGTAAATATAGGCATAAAATAAAAATGGCTTGAATCGCCTACTGATAAAAATTGACACGGGTATTTTATAGGCTTGTTAAAAAAAATACTTGAAATATTTGTTCACACAATTTTCATAGGCAAATTTAGGCTCTAGATAAAAATAATTTAAAATACCTAAAGTAAATTAAGATAAATTAAAGTACATTAGGATACATTAGAGTATATTAAAGTAAATTAAGGTAAATTAAAGGGTCTAAAGTAAATTAAAGTACATAAGAGAATATTAAAGTAAATTTAGATAAATTAAAGTACATTAGAATACATTTAAGTATATTAAAGTAAATTAAGGTAAACTAAAGGGTCTAAAGTAAATTAAAGTTCATAAAGTAAATTAAGGTACATCAGAGTAATTTAAAGTACGTTAGAATAAATTTAAGTAATTAAGGTTCTTAAAGTAAATTAAGGTGCCTAGAGTAAAGTATGGTAAGTTAGGTAAGAATTTTTTAAAATTAAATATAGAGTCAACAGTTAAGTTACATAAGGGTAATTTTTAAAGCTGAAAATTTTAAAATAGTAGGCAAATTACATAAGGTAAGAATTTTTAAAGTTAGAGTCGACAATATTGCATGATAGAATTTATTAAACAAAATTTTTAGTATAGTTTTATCGATTAATTTTTATACATATTTTTAAATGATAAATTTTTTAACATAATTTTACAATGGAATTTTTTATACATGATTTTTAAATAGAATTTTTAGTATAATTATATCGATGAATTTTTTATATATAATTTTTAAAGATGAAATTTTTAGGATAATTTTACAATGAAATTTTTATACATGTTTTTAATTGAAAAAATTTTGAATGTAATCTTACAATGAAATTTTTTAGTATAATTTTTACAATGACTTTTTTATACATGTTGATAACGATCAAATTTTCAAAGAAATTTTTCAAAAAACTTTTTTCAAAGAATTTTATTAAATTAAATTTTTGAGTTTCAGTGTTACATAGTAATGCCTAAGGTAGGTAGTAGTCATTCACAAGAGCAACCCATCTCCTCCACTCTGCAGCAACCCATCCTTCATAAAAAAAATAAAATAATAATAATAAATAATAATAATAATACTTTCAGAAAACATAAAAAGTTAACTTACTTGGTATCAATTGCTGAACACTGATAACCCATACACAGTGAATAATTCATTAATAACTGAACAACAATCACTAGGTACTGTGTACAAATAACTGAGTACTGTACAACTCTCTATATACATACTAGGCATTGAATAACTTACTTATTCATTAAAATGACATATTTAAATAATATTTACTCTTTGAACACCGATATTCAACCAACTTAACCCACTTAAAAAATAAAATTTTCTCTCAATCATTTCCCTTTAAAATACATGGTTATTCACGCACTCACAATATCTTATCAATAACTAGTTACTGAACAAATCAATATCAATAACTAGTTACTGAACCAATAAATATTAATGATCGGTTACTGACCAACAAGTTTTGAAATAAGACACATAAAAGGTTGAACAAAAGAAATACAAGTTGAAATTTTATTAACTTCTTCACTCTCTTTCACATCATTGATGTCTCGAAATTGGTAAATTTTTGGTTGCTTAGTTACCTTGTGATATCAAGCGATAATTAATCAAATTCATTGAAACCAAATCCATTGATATATTTACTTGGTATCAACTTCTGAATACTGATACACAGTGAATAATTCATTAATAACTGAACAACAATCACTAGGTACAGTGTACAAATAACTGAGTACTGTACAACTCTCTATATACATACTAGGCATTGAATAATTTACTTATTCATTAAAATGCCATATTTAAATAATATTTACTCTTTGAACACAGATATTCAACCAACTTAACCCACTTAAAAATAAAATTTTCTCTCAATCATTTCCCCTTAAAATACTTAGTTATTCACACACTCACAATATGCTATCAATAAAGAGTTACCGAACAAATCAATATCAAAAAACTTTTACTTACCAAGAAATCTTTAAATAAAAGCACATAAAAATTTGAACAATCCAAAGAAATACAATTTCAATTACAAATTTTATTAACTTCTCGACTCTTTTATCGATCATTAATGTCTCCAAATTGTTTGGTTGTTTAGTTACCTGATTGCTATCAAGAAACTATTAATCATTGAAGCTCAATCAATTGTTGTATTTTCTCTGAATAAAAATTTATTTCTTTACAGTCTTGTATGTGATTTATTGAAATTATTTTGTAAAACTTGATAGTTTTGTTAAAAAAACTTTGAAATTTTTCTACTATTTTTGTAATATTTTTAATTGCGTCCAACAATGAACAATTATTAAAAGTTATTTACAAAAAGATGAATGCCAACCTTTTCATTTAATTTGCACATGCCTTAAATAAATTAATTGCTAACACATCAAAAAAAATTCCTTAAATTTATTTTTATAGATTTTCTAATCTTTTCACCCCAAACTCTTATTGTTTACTGAATGATTAATTAATTAGTAAGTACAATTAGTGGTTAATCTAATTGCTAGTGAAAAGAAACTTGATTAGAAAAAGATACTTAAATTAATTTCTCAAAACATATATTACTTTCATTGTACTTGGAATAAATTTTCATATATTTATTGAAAATGATTCGACTCTTTAAATTATTAACTCAAAGATGTTAAAGGTTTGAATAAAACTGATATAAAAAATATATATATCTACCGCATTACTAAAATCAAATAACTATAATTTCTGATACCATGCTTCAATACACACATAGGTTCTTGTGTACTGATATCACTTACTGAAAACCCAAACTTATAAGAAAAATGTATGTGATTGTCTATTAGTCTTTGTAGAAATTTTTTTTATTAAATTGTGGTTAGCTGGTGAATAGAATTTGATTAAAGTAGTGGGAAAGATGTAAATTTTAAATAAATTTGATTAAATTTGTAAGTTCTTTAAATAAAATTTTTAAAAGAAAGCTTCAACATAGTAGCAAATTTTAAAGAGAATAGTACTTATCAATTAAAAAATTAACTGAGTTGTAAAATAATTGAAAAATTTATTAGATCATTTTTTAAAAATTTTATAAGGTTGTTAGGTAATTGTTCTAGGTACTTGTTGAATGAAAATTAGTGTATGTTATTGACTGCTCACAGTATTTAATTCTACAATTTCCGGATAAATAATTATTAAATTCTTGATTCCTGGAAATAATCGTAAATATTTAAATTATTCAGAAAATTGTCAAAAAAACCCTAAATAATGGGTAACAAAAAAGTTTTAAATACTAGTCAATTTTAGTTTTTAATTTAATTGAATTACAAATATTTTAATAAAATCAAATAAATAGTTACATAAATCAAACAATTTCTTAGAACTGTAATATTATCGATATATTCTGATTAACCTTAAATCAATGAAAAAAGTAACAATTAATTTACTCTAAGAACCTTAATTACTTAAATTTATTCTAACGTACTTTAAATTACTCTGATGTACCTTAATTTACTTTATGAACTTTAATTTACTTTAGACCCTTTAATTTACCTTAATTTACTTTAATATACTTAAATGTATTCTAATGTACTTTAATTTACTTTAATTTATCTAAATTTACTTTAATATTCTCTTATGTACTTTAATTTACTTTAGACCCTTTAATTTACCTTAATTTACTTTAATATACTCTAATGTATCCTAATGTACTTTAATTTATCTTAATTTACTTTAGGTATTTTAAATTATTTTTATCTAGAGCCTAAATTTGCCTATGAAAATTGTGTGAACAAATATTTCAAGTATTTTTTTAACAAGCCTATAAAATACCCGTGTCAATTTTTATCAGTAGGCGATTCAAGCCATTTTTATTTTATGCCTATATTTACCTATAGAAAGTATTGTGACCAAATATTGCATTGTTTTTTATTACGAGTTAAAAATATCCCTGACTATAGTGTGTTCATCTTATGCGATTTGAGCCAATTTATTTTATGCTTTTTTATCGTTAGGCGATTCAAGCCAATTTATTTTAGTCTTTTTCAAAAATACCCCCCTGACTATAGTGTGATTGAAAAAAAAATTTATTCAAAAAAATATTTCAATTTTATTTCAAAAATTCACCAAAATTTGAATTTAAAAAAATGTTCCAAAATTTGAATTTAAAAAAAAATCGCTCCAAAAACTATAAAAAAAAATATCACTAACGACAATAGAGCCACAATTCTAGAGTCTATTCTCCAAAATGTAACAAGACCAATCTCATTAGAGTCAAACTAAATGGACTATAAAAACTGACTCGAATCTTTTGTAATTTATTTAATACCGTTGCAGACGTTATATTTATTAATTAAATCATTCAATGAATGTAAGTAAATTCAGGTGTATATTTTGCATGCATGAGCACATTTATTAGGGTGCAATTATGACAAAGTTTAAGAGCCCTTGGTCTAATGCAGTGATTCTCAACCTGGGAGATATCGCCCCCTGGTTGGCGATCGACATCCTAAAGTGGGCGATTATTTGACTATACTCTTTTGGGGGACGATAGTCATTTTGCGTGGGCGAAATCATTTGAATACCCCCGCTTGCAGTGATGGCTCATACAATCCGTATATAAGAGACGCCGCTGCATTTTTATATTGCGTTGCGGCCGAGCATAACGTGCGCATGTTTTAGATTCGCTTTGCGTGCAACGGTTTCAGGCATTTAGTAGCGTTTAGTCAAGCAGTCAGTAATAAGTAGTGTTCAATTTAATTTTAATGTTGTCTGTTGTGCTGTCGCCATATAATTTCAATTATTTTTAAAATAAACGTATTTCATTTTTAGTATATCATAGGTAAGTTAATTATTACTTATACCTATTGATTTAATATTATTTTCTATTAATTTAACTAATAATAAAAATATTTAAATAAAAAAAACGACCTAAGAATCGAACCCCGGCACTATTAGATACTAGTTATGATTTTTTTTAATTTGAGTTTTAGATCAAACTCTAAATAATAAATGTTATTCTACTTTTGTTCCTTTCAAATTTCTTTGGATATATCTTAATAACGCTTAATTTAAACCAAACCTACCTTATATTAGGGATTATCATGCAATATTTATCTGTTAAAATTTATAGGGAGACGAATTAAGAAGTGGGCCTTACAAAGTGGCGTTTGGTCCAAAAAGGTTGAGAAACATTAGTCTAATGGATTATGAAAAAGTTTATTTGTCGAGCATTCATTGCAGTCACTTGACGATTTGTCAAGTTTTAGAATAAACTGAGATTTTATGCAAGATATTTCTATTCGTTTTTTTGGCGCGTTAAAGTAATAATAACAAAACTGACAAAAGGTTCGAAAGAATTTGACAGATCTTTCGCCTATTATAAATTTCACAAACTTGATGCAAAAACTGCATGTTTCGATGAAAACATACTTTAGACCCTATCAAGTTAAAAGACACCCTGAATAAATAGAAATCCAAATATCAAGGTAAGTTAAATCCTGTAGAAAAGTTTGAAATATATGACATACAGAGGATAGACAGGAAATATGCGGATATGGCCTGCGGGAAAATAAGGTAATAATTTATATTTAATGGAAATTTTCCGCACTGTCTTTTTAAATATGAACAATTAAAAAATTGAATACTAGAATTTTGAGTTAGATGGAAAATATTTATCTATAGTCAAGAACTAAAGGAATACGAATGAAAACCTCTACTAAAGCAGATTGAAGGTGAAAGAAAGGATAAATAAATAATCAATTACATTTTAATTAATCAATTTAATTTTAATTAATTAAATTAATATATTTTTTTAATACTTTAGACGCGTTCAACAAAACATAATATTGATTCTGAGGGACTTTAGTCAACCTACGCTTCCAAAGGGAAAAATAAAAATTAACTAAATCAGTATTATTGTCGAATTTCCACAGTTTGTTGTTATTTAATTTATTATTAATCAATTAAAGTTGAGTTAATTAATCAAATTTTAATTAAGTTAATTAAAATATCAAATGTTAATCTAAAATAAAATGTAATGACCTTGATGCAAAACTTAGTTTCCAAATGTCGGATTTCAAGAACGACAAGGGATAAATAATGAGTAAACATGAGAATATCCGTGACACTATTAGAAAACGAGACGACATTATCGAAATCTTTACTTGTCCTGTTGTCAATTATCAACAAAATCCTTAAGACGTAAAATAGCCAGAGACCAAAAATGATTATAAAAAGCAGCATGATTAAAACAAGTTTAAAAACTAAAACTCTCGGGAACGCGTAGGTTTTCCGGCGGCAGAAGAGAACGAGAGACGCAATACAGAGTATGCAGAGTTTACAACAAATAAACACGAGATATGATTCGCAAGTTGTCGAACAGACGATTCCCGACCAGCCAAAAATCTTGATGTTGGGAAGGATTATCATCATGATTGGACTGGCAAACGACATGACACCTAAGCAAATTGTAATAACCGTATCCATATTGCCAACACAATCAAACGGAAATTTATCGTTTTCATAATTCACAGACGAGCAGTTGGACACTTTTGAACTTTTGTCAGTATTTAATGTTTGTGAAAACAGATGAGTCGATTGGTTGGTTCTGTCATTATCATGCATCATCTCCATTCCCATATCTTCCGTCCAATCTTCTCGACCCGAAGTACTGTCAAGAAAATCTGTTTTCATTTGAGATACGCTAGAATTGAAAATTATATTCCCGTCCTTTGTTTCCTGATTGGAGTCAGATTCTTCGAGTTTATCAAAGGAACTCAGTGATAAGGGCTTTGTGACATCGACATTGAATTTTGGAATTGGTGGAGGAGAACATTGAGGCAAAAGAATTGAATTTGTATAATTTGTCATATTTTCTGGACTTGGATAAGACATATAAGTATTAAATCCAGTTGACATAATTGGAAATAAAGCAGCTGGAATTTCTTTGAGTTTAGTCGGTGAATTAACGTATGACAGTTGAGTATTATTATTTGTGCTATAATTCATTTGACTGTGTAATTATTAGTTAAATTTTTAGATGATTTCTACTTAACAATTCAAATAACTTTCATAAAATAATTTTCATTCATAAAAAATACTAATTGAAAGTATCACTATTTAATATATTCAAACAACTATTAAAGTATATGCATAATCATAACTTTATTCTACATAATAGAATTTATGTTTTTTATTTTCAGTATGATTAGAAAATAATAAATAAATTGTTGAATTTTTTTATATTTAACAGAAAATTTTGAATTTGTCTTTTTTTCAAGATATAAAATATTTATCAAAAATTTAAAAATGAAATGAAGAAAGTGTTTTTGTTCTTAGTTTATTATTTTTTCGTCTTTTGAAAATCTAACCGTAAAAATTTAATTTCATGATCATATCTTTCACAGTATCTCTTAGTTCTGATATTAAGGATTTTGCGGGGTAAGTGGTGTTCGTGACCTTGACCCCTTTCATACAATCCTATGTGTCTGCCACTGGTTACCCATCACTAAGCAACGTGGGTACTGTAACCAATGGTTCTGATACCGTCAAAGGTAAGCTTTGTTTCCAAAACTGTTAAGACCCGATCTGCAGCAGGTTCAGCGAGCTACCGATAAAAGGTATGTGCTTGTCTTGCTTATTTAGGTTCCTTACTCTCTTCAAGTTTTATCTGTACAAATGACTTACATTTTACCTAAATCTCCTCTCCTCGGTATAACGTTCTACTTATAAATAACCAAATTAAAAATACACAAAAAATTTTATTTCTGATACAGGACATTTATACCATAATCATCAACCATACATTGGAAAAAATCGTTCATTGATTCTGATCCTGTCTCTTCCTGCGTTCACGCTCGGCTTGCCTGGCGGTTTCTTTGGGCCTGTTTGATCTTGATATGCGACTTGTGCCGGGGCAAATACTAAAGGGTAAGTGACTGCACTTTCTTCTCGGCTTGCCGCTACAGCAACCTCAAGTCCTCGAATCTGAATCTTTTGGGCCTGGTTTAAGGCCTTCTCTTCTTGACAACCCTTCTGAGCGGCATTCATTTTTTGGTACTCCGTTTTACTAGGGATGGCTCGATCCAAGTGGCTTTAATCCGCTGTAGTTCGCGGCTGAGTTGGATACACTGCTGGTGTAAACTGCCATTTTCTTGAGGAAGCTTCTTCAGCTCTGACACAATTTCTTTGATCGCGTCCATGCCTAAAATTATCGACAGCATTAATATATAGAATTAACTACAATATCACAACAGAAATAGAATATGTTTTGGCAAAATAGGTTCAATTTCGAGTGGACGTGCATAAAACTATTAGTTGTGATCTCAACTAAATGATCTAGATTGCTACATTATTACAAATAATAACTAAATAGAATTTTTTAATTAAACTAAATCACTTTTCAACAAATTCAAGTTAAAAGTTAAGAAAACATTTATTTTATTTTAATCATAGTTTTAATCCATGTGCGGTCTTTTGTACGATAGGTGTCTTCGAGAATAGGCATACTCCTCCGTTCTTCTATCTCCCAGTATTTCTCGGATGTCTGGTTTTAACAGATGTTTGGGAACAACTAGGTGCACTGGTGCATCGAGCTCTAAGAGTGCCGGATCCTTCGGGTCATAAGCTACACCATAATGTGGTCAATCGCCTGCGTTGCTGAGTGGCTAAGCATCGGTATCTTCGTTCTAATTGTTCACATTTGTAGAGCGTTTCCTCGGCTTCGTGACAGATCTCTCTAGCTGGGTTCCTCCTCTTGATCAACAGGCTGGGTAGGTCGATATCCTCGTCACGTCTGTCTGGGTTCCAATTCAGCCATTCTGGGGTACCATATGTGGATATTTAGTATCCCCGATCCCATAGGGCCTGTGATATCGTCCCACGAATTTGCTTGGGACTGTCAATGTCGTCCGCTCGACATCTTTCCACTGACTGCTAGAACCATATATTATCATTGGTTAATAGTTATTTATCCAACATCTCAACATTAGGCTATTAACCATCTTTCAATTCTCTCTGGTCAATCAACTCGAACGTATCTCGAGATATGTAGGCCGCAGAGACCTGTTCTTTGCTTTATTTTTGGCCAGATCAGTGAGATAAAATTCTTCAGCTTATTCCAGTCGTTACAAGTAAAGGTCACTTAGGATAATCCAAGTAAGACTATCCACACATTGCTGTCTCGTCCGTGACAGGGTAAGCCTATGCGTCAATACTTATTTAAACTCAGTTTTCGTGTGTTATTTACTTAAAACGAATTCGTTTTCAACCATTTCCTTAGATTATTAACTACACCAAATTAATTTTAATCTAAAACCATTTGCAAAATTTACAATGACACATAATTACAATTAAAATGGTTTATCTATCATAGTATAAGCCTATTTCTTTTATTCTGAAGATTTGCGGATCCAAAACTAACCTTTCTTTATCTACCCACTATACTGTTAGGCAAGAATTACATAATTTAAAATGAAAACTCCTAAATTAGATTATTACATAGATTATTTTAAATGGATTGTTCAACTTATATTATTAATATTTTCATAAAATAAATAAATAAATAAAGCAAAATCCAAAATTTAGAAGATGTATTAATTACGTGAAACTTAATAAGAATGATCTAAAGCAATGCTGGTCAAACAAAATTAAGGGCTTACATCAGTTTTGCCCAACAATTTCATCTTTCAATTCTATCTTTTGTTTTACAAACTCTAATGACACTAGTTAATGTCTGATAACTTATTCCCAAACTCTCAACCATTTCTTTTCTTGGTATATTTCTTAAATACTTGGTTATAATTAATTTTCTATCTTTTTCGGTTGACTTTTTTATGACGACTTATATTATGTTGAATAGATAGTTATGTTCAATCCTGACCATTCCTTAAAAATATCGAAGACGAATCAAAATCTATGTAGATCAAGAAAATGTATATCTCATTACCATAGGACATATTATTTTCCCCAGGGAACCATTTTAAATTTAGGTTAATTTCAAATTTAAAAATTGTTTTCAAAGGCAATAAAAAGTTATACAGGTGAGGGAAATAATACATTCATCAAGAAATTTTAGAGTTTCGATCAATATTAGTGCTATTGATACTGATATTATAAAAAATATATGTACTGATTATTGCGAATAAATTATTAAAATGTTTTTCTTTATTAGTTACCTGATACAAATCGGTAATGATGACATCATTCTTCTTTAGTCTACTTGGCCAGTTTTTATCAAAACCCTTGATTATTTTCATATTTTTAAGGTTACAAAAAGTATCCTGAGTCATTCCATGTTCTTCATCGGCACAATGAGGCCAATATATGTTGTAACTTATACATTGAACATTAGCATGACAAACAGCTTCCTTTGCGCATCCAGCATGAAATAAACGAGCTTCTGATGAAAAAATAATCGTTTGAGAATCGGATCTTCTGGACATAATATCCATTTTCGTCAAATTTAAATCATCAACTGGTCGTTTTCATTCAACAACTTTATCATTTATGACAACAAAAACAGTTATCAAAACCGTTTATTCTTTTTAAAATTTTCTCTAATTAAAAAAACTGGCTAGAAGAAACCAGAAAAAGAAGCAATTCTACAAAAATATCAAAATCCAAAAATCAAAACTTCATTCACTCAAAAAACTCGAATCCTAAAACAGACAAAATCTTATTGACTCGCGTCTGTGTGCGCGGAAAATTAAAAAAACAAAGACAGTACAAAAATCAGAAAAGAAAAATTTATTATTAAAAATCTAAGCTCTTTTTTCATTACAGCATTTACTATACATTAATAAAATCATAATAATGAAAACATGAGAAATGAAAATTCTCTCTGATTTTTCTTCATTCAGCACGAAGTTTTATTGCGATTTTTCACGTCTAAATTCGGATGCATTAAAAAAATAACTTCCATAAATTTTAGTAAAGTTATTATTGAATTCTTTTTGATTATTTCTTTAATATTAAAATCAATTTCAATTTTACACAATTATCTTGTTTACTTTGAATTTTATTTTTTCACTAATTTTGATAATTATCGATATTGTTAATTTTTAATGATATTGATGCATTTTTATTATTTTAATTTTAGCATATTTTTACTCGATATGTTTATCCGGATGTTCTTATTTTATTTTTGATGAGTCACCTCTGTTGGTGTACTGGGTTAAATTAGTTTGTTTAAATCGGTAGCAGATCCGCTCTACATACACCATTCAACCGACACACTCAGTTCTTCTAGGGCTTACTCTGTCTCATCCAGACGCCCAACAATTTCGATCCTACCACTATATACCTATGAGCAAGCTCATGTTGGCACTGTATATAGCAGCCGAAAATCCACGAGCAGGTGAGCCCCATCTCTAAGACTACTCGTGATATCTCCGCTTTCGGGTTCCTGACTGCCAATAGAAGGACTTATGTCTCCTGATTCCTCATGCTTTCATCAATATTCCTACTGGACTTTATTCTAGCCTCGTTGCCTGCCTATCCATTCGTTGTTACCTTATCATAGCCTTAGGCTTACCTCTTCTTAAAAGCCCTTATTACATTGTGGCTCAGTTGATGTTACAATCCGGTTACTAAATTAACATTAAACTACATTTTAAAATGGATCTAATTCAATACTTAATTAACTCTTTCAAATTCTTATTTTTGCTATTACTACATTACCTTTGACAACAATTATTAAAGATACTAAAACCATTTATTTAAAGGCAAAAATAATTAATATACGCCAAAATGAAAACTTAAAATTGAATAGAACCAAATGAGACATTAAAAAGAAAAACGAGAGAGTTTGCAGGATTTCTATTCATCTAAGAGTTCGCACAAGTCTATGAGAATATCTTGGGTATCCTCATCCATATCAACTAGGAGTTTCTGTTTTCGGAAGATATTGGATTTAGTGGTTCCGACTTCAGGAACTGAGTGACAGAGCTCGTCCCGAAGTCATCAGTCCAGTATCTGGCAGAAGTTGATGAATTCCGAGTCTCCTTGACCTCTTGCTGTCGCTGTGGGATCTCTATCATGGATTCTATGTCCAAGCTGATTCTCATCTCGTCATTTCAAGGGTGATGTTTTTTACTGGTGTGGGGAATTTTGTCGGGACCGATAGTGCTTTTCTCCGGGATATGGTTTGCCGGGATTAAATTTAGTTTCACAGCCAGATCGCGACCGTCTAGACGCTTGGTTAGTTCGGCCTCCGTAAATGAGGCTATCAATACGGCATTCGGGTCATTTATGATGACTCTATGAGCCCGATTTTCTAAGATAAGATCATCGCGACATCTTGTCAAGAGATTAATCTGCTGATGGAGTGCCTTCACGGCGTCTGGGGCAAACCACGTACCCAACGTACGCTCATGTTTGGCATGGCGCTTTTAATAATTTTTTGAAATGAGAAGTACAATGCATCTTCTTCCTGAACATTTGATTTGATTGGATTGTTTTGTTTTAGTTGAGATAGTTTTGGGATCTTAGAATTCGGCAACATACTATTGATTAGATTTACAATAACAATTACAAGTTTTCTTTTTATTCTGGTTATCTAACTTTTCTAAAGGTAAGGGAGATGAATGAAATAAAACTTTTATTTAATTAATTTACCAATTTTGAACTAAGCGGTCAAATTTTAAAAAAATGTTTAATTAAAATATATTTTACGGGGACTCAATTTATTGTCCTTTTAGTAGCATACAGGCACAAACACCCATGCATGCAAGCATTCAGTCGATATTTGGCCAATCACCAGTATTATGTTGAAGTGCCTATGAGGCATCTTATGATTTGTTGTAAAGGTTCTAGAAAATATTCGGGATGACAACTGGTTGGCATTCATGGGTTATCGGTGCCTTGAAAAGTTGCGCTACAGCGATGCTGGTCTATTATACCACTTCAACAATACGAAAGTTTCAAATTCATTTTAGATTAATTGACATTCCGTGATAACATCAGAATTAGTTGTAAACAAAATGTGATTTCATTATGACTGGTCTGATATATAATCGAATTATTAGTCTATTTATAGTGAGTTATTATCCATGGGTATAAGTACTGGTGTAGGGATTTTACTATTTTTTTGGTTTGCATAGTATCTATCCAGATTTTCGATTTAGTTTCCTCTTTTGCCACTACTACTTGTTGAAGAAATACTTATATTGCCACAGTCGTAATAAACCAAATAATAAAAATTTCCTAAAGTTTTCAGTATGATGAATTTGTAAAAATATGCATTTGCCGTTGGCGACCGAGAAAAACAAACACTCCTGACTCATCCTTGTTGCTATTGACACACAATAAGTCTGTTTGAAATTTAAATATACCAAAAATCATTTTAAAGCTTATATAAATCACAACACTTTTCTTTCACATTTCTCATTACGCCTATCATAGTCGCCTCTCAATAGATAAATTTCTCGACAGGTTTTTTTCTAAAAACTAAAAAAAAGTTTTCCTACTTAGACATTTAATTAAATGTTAAATCCCCTATAGTCAGAACGATCTTCCCTTGATTTTATGTTAGTTACCGCGTCCACCATTCATGAACGCTGCGCTGAAGTCCAGCGGATTCCTACTTTCGAGACCAGTACAAAGCTGACCTGTCCCAGCAGACTCCAAGGGCAGAAAACGTTTAATTGACACATCAACGTCCCTCAAACTCAATTGAGGGAATTGAATACCAATTCACAATTTTCCACAAATAAATACAATATATATATATATATATATATATATATAATATTTTAAGGGGACCTCTCACGAACTAAAAGTATCTCGGCCATCTATGAATTAAAATCAAAACTTTAAAGATATAGACATGACAAAATATATTTAAAATATAAAATCATAAAATACTGAAACTACTTACAAGCTTAAAAGTAAAGTTTTCAAAATTGCATAAAGTGTTTAAAATCTAAGAATATATATGTTAAAATTATGAAAATGGCTGTTGTTTTTATACTAATTTCGTGCTTGGGTGCGACCAATTAGAGAATTTTAAACCTATTTCGGCCATTTTTCGGGGTTTTAAATTGCTTTTATTTATTTTAATATTTTTATTTTTTCTATTTATTTTTCTCTATTTTTTAATATTATTTTTTCTAAATTTACATTTTTATTTTTTGAATGTTCTCGCTGAATATTATTCTTTTTGATCTTTAAATCTTTTATTTTGGTTGCCACTTCCGCCTATATATTTTCTAAACCTTATTAAGCAAAGTTTTAGGCGTTTAATGTTTTACATTATGTTTCTGTATGCAGCTGTAAGCGTTTTTTCGGAAATTTATTAATATTTGTTTTAATTATTTGTGTTGTTTTTTTAAATTTGTTTTAATTAATGTTTTATTTTATTTTTGCTTGCGGTGAGTGTGTATGTTTTCATCAGCCATTTTTACAATTTTGATAATGTTTAGTAAAATTTATTATTTTGTTTAAATTGTGGCTTCTAGCCCAACACCTCTTTCGTGTTTATTTTGTTTTTAATTACCGTGACGAATAAACAAAATTGGTTTTCGCCCAATGCTTTTAAAGTTTGGTATTTTTTAATATAATCTTTGATGAAAAAAATTATAATCTTTTATTTTTCTAAAAGAACACATTTTTTTATTCAGGCACCAATCCAATGTAAGATACAGAAAAATATTTTATTCAAAATTAAAAAGTAATACAATTTAAATTCATTGCTTTTTCTCAAAATTTCCACGGTAATGCCTATATACGTTTGAGCGGTAAATCTAAATATTAAAATTAGAAAGGAAAATATAAAAACTAAAAGAAAAAATAAAATAATTAAAAAATAAATCAAGTTCTAACATCCAAATCTCGAAGAAATAATAATAAAATCAAAAAATTGAAAAATGATTTTAAAAAATTAAAAATTAAAATTCCTGTTTTACTGCATCAAAACACACACATGGAAAATCATGGTATATAAGGCAATCATGGGCAATCAAAATTTAGTACATTTTTAAAATTTAATTAAAAATTTAAATACAGTTAACTCTATTTATCGGTTCGATTATTTTGCATTATTATTCGATTGACTTATCGTGACGAATTATCGAAAATATTAGACAAAATTTCTAATATTTTGAATCTTATTTTGCAGAACACCTAGGAATAAGAATCAATAATTTTTATTTGTTGATTTATTTGATTTATATGTATTTACTATAAAATATTAATAGACCACCTGTTATTACACATTAAAATTATTTTTATCTTTTATTATTTTCTTTATTTTTGAATTTAAAAATTTTGTATTTCTATGAATATTTACGAATTCTAAATCCATCAAAATTTTTTTGTTGTTGTCATATTCACATAAACTAGAGAATTTTATTTACCTATCGAAACTCCAGCTCGGAGAATAAAATTCATCAACACTTTATACACGAATAAGAAAACACGCAGGTAAGGAAGTAAAATGAAAATAAATTACCCCAAATAAAACAGCTGGTTAGCGAGGAACTCGCAGCGAAGGCGTTTGCTGGAACTGCCCGGTATTCTCCCTTCCTAAATCCTATCGTCGAACCCTCGAAAGAGCGTGTGATGGCCCTGGAAAGGCATAAATATAAAATAGTACATAAGAAATAACTGAAATCGCTAGCATCTAAGAAGAATATAACAGCGATTTAAAGAGTAAATAGTACCAAAGATTTGAAACAGGCTGAAGTAGGGATAATAACTTCTCAATAACAAACGACACATAGAATCAGTATAATTGCTAAAATAGAACGGTAAATATGTACAAAGAATACCACAAACAGTAGTGATCTAAGCTCGGACATAAGGAAAATGACAAGAATCAATTTATAGTCATTGACATTTGGAATAATTAAAAGATCTTCTAAAAAATTGCACTTAAATCACATTGATTTCTAACGCATTAATTTAATATTGATAGTGTTTAGAAAATTATCATTTAATTTCATTTTATCAAAAATATTCCTAGTATCGAATAAATCAAAATTATATAATGAATCATTTAAGCTTATCTTATTTTAATAATCATATTATTGAGTAAATCAAAATTGAAAAATTCTCTTTTTAAAACGTTTATTTGTACATACCAATAGAGTGAAATAATAACTTACATAGATGGACGAGGGTTTCCAGAGAGGTGGATAGTGGTTCCGGCCAGAGCAATAGCGGAGTCGCGGTGCGATGGATCGATGGGTTTATAATAGGTAATTAGAATTGAGAAGAGAATTAACGTTTATTAGGTCGACGATAGTAGCCTAATCAAGACTAATATCAACAATATAGTGTGATTATTATTTTACACAATATTAATACTATGATCAATTCTAAGGGAATTACTAATGTAAAATAGCAGCTTAATAAGATTATCAGTTTTAATATAACTTTTTTGACTAAAATCAATATTACCAATTGTTTGAAATTTGAACATTAATTTTATGGTTATTATTATATTTTACCATTACCATGTACCCTATAACTACCAATAATATTATTAACTTTATTCGGATCATTATCATTAACACAAATTTTATTATTATCATCGTCATAATTATTGTCATTATTATCGTATTGTTGGGCCAGAAACCAAACAGCCTTGAAAATTGTTTAAATGCATCAGCAATACAGCACAAAAGCCCAGCACCAAGATAACTTAAAATACAACTAAACATTTTAAAATCTGAGAGAATATAAATAAATATAAAATCAAAAACATAAAAGTAAAATAAAATAAATACAAAATGCATCAAGAACCGCACGAAATCTACATAAAAAATAACATAATAACAAGAAAATTCGACCGTAAAATGACCATTTATATAAAAGTAAAAATTAATGAATTAAATGAATAAAAATAAAATATTTTTGACTGAATCAATTTAATTAAAAATGTTAAAAATAAATTGCCAATTTAAATTAAGAAATTAATAAAAATTTAATTTAGATAACACAAATAATTTCAAAGTCGAATTTTGTTTAATCGCAATAAAATTAACACGCAAGGTTAAGGCCAAATTATAGGTATATATACTGATGTGTTTTTGACAAATTTTCAGTCTTATTTTGCAGAGAAAAAATTTCATTCTTACTCGCAGTCTTAGTTTTTCAGAAAATTAGTTGGTGTGTATAACTAGTTGAGAGCCGTGCATTCAGGCAATTAACACTGGTAAGTGTTTTGCCTGAGCACGACCTGTCTCGGCTAGTGTATGATTATTGATTCAATTTTTCGACTTGAATTTATGGAATTTGCACAGTGATTTTTCGTCTTGAATTTATGGAATGTGCACAGTGATTTTTCGACTTGAATTTATGGAATGTGCACAATGATTTTACGAATGGTATTTATGAAATACTCACAATGCTTTTAAGAATTGCCAATTGTCGTATTAACGAATTTAAAGTGGACAATGTATTTTACTGAATAAATATTTTCAACCAACCACCTTTGTGCATCGAAGCTTTTATTTCAACTACTATGGTAAAATTTATTCTATTCCTTTTTCGGCCCACAGCCACCACATCACCGCAAGAAAGCAAAATCGACATAACAATTCAGGCTGTGTAAATGCGGTTTATCCGCCAATAGCCTGTGCCGTGAAGGTTACGGCGTGAATAACGCAGGACCTAAACGTCAATACTACCTGCTATAGGGGGAACGGGAAGGTGGAGGGGCAATTTTTTAGCTACTCCCTCATCACTCGTTTTCTATAAAATCGACATAAAATATTAAACAACAATCGGCTAAAAATCACTAACATCGAGTAGTCCAGTGGGCACTCATTAAATATAATATGAACATAAATAGATCATAAGAACAAAGAGAGGGAAAGGGTATCGGGGAAAAATAGCGAAATCGTTGCAACAGTTAAAATGAATAGCCATCGGAAAAAGATTATTTCCGAACGACCAATATCAGGAAAAATAATGTTTTAAATAATATATAAGAATTAAATAAATTATGTTGAATTGTGTTGGGCCAGCACACAAATAGCCTTGAGAATTGTTTAAATGCATCAGTAATACAGCACGAAAACCCAGCACCAAGATAACTTAAAATACAATAGACAATACCAACTAAACACTTTAAAATCTGAGAGAATATAAATAAATATAAAATCAAAAACATAAAAGTAAAATAAAATAAATACAAAATGCATCAAGAACCGCACGAAATCTACATAAAAAATAACATAATAACAAGAAAATTCGACCGTAAAATGACCATTTATATAAAAGAAAAATTAATGAATTAAATGAATAAAAATAAAATATTTTTTGGTTGAATAAATTTATTTAAAAAATGTTAAAAATAAATTACTAATTTAAATTAACACGTTGACGGGGACAGTAGGAACAAGCGAAGTTCGAAAATTGACACTATATGTTTTTGTGATTTTTCACAACCACGTGCATACTGAATCTGCAACTCGTATAACAGGTGAAATATGAACTTCAACCTAAAAAGATGTTTTCAAAACACGACACTATGCTTCTACGTATACGCCAGTAAGTGCACATTTGTGCTGCTATAGCCGTAGTGTCTAAAAACGACCGTTTCGTTTTGGACGGCTATAGCAGTCATGCCACATTGTGAACTTCGCTTTGACGGCTATAGCCGCAATTGTCCGTCAACGTGTTAAGAAATAAATAAAAATTTAATTTAGATAACACAAATAATTTCAAAGTCGAATTTTGTTTAATCGCAATAAAACTAACACGCAAGGTTAAGGCCAAATTATAGGTATAAATACTGATGTATTTCCCCAAATTTTCAACTACTACTTTGTAGTATTAATTTCAACCAAATTTAAGATGCACATTTTTTAAAAATCTTACTTTGTTGTGTGATTTTTTTTCAGATATTTTCAGATCATTAATCTACAGTTATCAATATTTTCAGCTTATTAATCTACAGTTATGTTTTGTAGCAATATTTTCAGGTTATTAATCTACAGTTATGTTTTGCAGCAATATTTTCAGATTGTTAATCTACAGTTATGTTATTTTGGTTTATGTACATCGATGCCCGATTTAAAATTTGTTTATATGAATGCCAAATATACAGTTTATGCATTGAGACTTTTGCCTAATTCATGTGGTAATTTATTTTTTCTATTATTTTATTTTTGGTGGCTCACAGCCAAAACATAACGCAAGATAGAAAAATAAAACACACTATCGAACTGTGTAAGTGCGTGAAAAATCGCCAATAGATCGTGCCCGTGAAGGCCCCGGCGTGCGGAACGCAGGAGCCGAAACGTCAATATTATCCGTACATAGGGGAAATTGGAGGGTAAATGAGTAGTCCCTTGGCTACTCCTTCACCATCCGTTTCCTGTAAAATTGACATAAATTTTTAACAACAATCGGCTCAAAATCTCTAACACCGAGTAGTCCAGTGGGCACTCATTAAATATAATATGAACATAAATAGATCATAAGGACAAAAAGAGGGAATGGGTAGCGGGGAAAATTAGAGAAATCGTTGCAACAGTTAAAATGAATAGCCATCGGAAAAAAATTAATCCGAACGACCAAAATCATGAAAAATAATGTTTTTAAATAAGAATTAAATAAATTAATTTGAGTTGAGGCGGAAAATATGGGCGGGACGCTGCTCAAATTTTCCAAACTAATTCAAATACTTAACAAAAATAGTAATGTAAAAATGGAACGTGTAAAATAAGGGCGGAACGCTGCTCAAATTTTCGAATTTACAAAAATACTTTATCAAAAACCGAAAAAAACAGATGGATTACGGCTAATGTTGTATACCAATAAAAAATTTTAACGCTGAAGAATAAGGACGGATCCCTACAAAATCTTAATAATAATAACGATAATGATAAGGGTAACGGTAATTATAATAATAACAATAATAATAATAATAATAATAATAATAATAATAATAATAATAATAATAATAATAATAATAATAATAATAATAATTATAATAATAATAATAATAATAATAATAATAATAATAATAATAATAATAATAATAATAATAATAATGGTGGGCTTTGATATTTGTTTGAATTAACCTGTGGTTGCCCCAGTAACGCCATACAAAATGATTCTAACTGCCACTTGGCACCCGTTGCTAGGCAACGTTGGAAATGTGTTCAAGTGGTGGATTGCCCGCAAGAATTGAGTATTATCGCTAGTACTGTAATTGCTCAGACAACCCTCGGGTTCACGAGCTGTCGATAGAAGACTTATGCTCGCTTAGCTCTGTCCCATGTGTAAGGAAATTCATGATCGAATGGGGAAAGATGAGTTGAAACTGCGATGCGAGTATTCATAGTAATACCTGTACGTAAGTGCATCTAGGAAATAATTTAACTATAAGTACAACTACTTTATTGAAATCAACAAAATATATAGTTATCGTGAGTTAATGGGGTGGGTTTGGAGGTTGTGCTGCTCGGCGTCGAGCACGCTCCTTGCGTCCCGGCCGACGATTATTCGATGGAGTGATGGACTGGTCTGCTGATTGAGGATTCTTCTGCGCCATCTGGGACGGGGCGAAGACGAGCGGGTAGGTGACTGCTTCCCCCTCCCGACAGACTGCTAAGGCGACTTTCAATCCTCTGATTTGGGTGCGCAGGCTCTGATTGAGCTGTCGCTCTTCCGCCCAACCCTTTTGTGCTGCGGTTAGCCTGAGATATAATATTTTTCCTTTTCTCGGATCCGACCAAGTTGCCTTGATCTGCTGTACCTCTTTAGTCATCTGGAGGATTTGGTTGAGGAGATCCGCATTTGCGTTCCTTACGCGATCTAGTTCAGCTTGCAAAATTTGGTTGGTGGTCATTACTACAATGGACAAGATCGTTAAATTTTCTCTACTGATTTACATAATTTGTATTTATAACTATCATAAACATAATTATTAAAAACGGGTCTACTCAGGCAAACGATTAAAACGAAAGGACGAAGTAACAAATATTTCTTTTTCAAAAACAAAACTAAATCACGTTTATTGTTAGTGTTTTTTAGGGATCACTGTTTTCCGTGGAACGGCCCCTTTAGGTTCTTCTTCGGAGGAACTACAGGATATGGGCGTCGGGTATCGCGGACTGGGCGAGGTGGATAGGCTTCCGCAATCCGCCCGGCGAGGATGTCTTCTTCCACATTTGCGAGATACATCCTCGCCTTAACCACCTGTAGGTCTACCTGCTCCTGCACCCCTTCCCATTAAGTGAGGAGGTTCCGCGCGCATGTGTATGTTTCCGCAGCAGGGTATTGCTGTCCGGCGAGTCCACACGGGTCTCTGTTTAAGCCCAGTAGCCTCCAAGTGGTGGGATACGGCCACTGTTGTCGAATTTCCTCGAAAATCTTTGTCCTTGGGGGTGATTCCTTCCGACATTGTTCATCGGGTACTTGAGTATCAGTCCATTCGAGCGGCATATTCTTTTCTAAAAATGCATCAGGATCAGCTACTTGCGTATAAGAAGTGAAAAAGCAGTTTATTTAAGCTTGATTTTAATACGAGACTCACTAATGACTAGGTTGTTGCCATTGGGCTTATCAAAATTCGAAACTTATCGAATGCGGTTAGCGCTAATTATTACTACAACCCTTTGCAAATGGAATAGGCTATTCAACTATGAGTTCTTGGAGAAGATATTCGGTTGACAATCTTTTATCACGGCGCTCCTATATATCCCCTTTTAATGGTTGTACTAATTATAAGACGTTAAGTGTTATTTTACTACTATGCAAATGAGGTGAGTCGAAAGCTACGATCTACTAGGTATTAACGTCTATCAAGTTAGTGATTATTAAGTATATGGTAACAAGGTTTATCAGAACTCATTTAGAAGTTACTAACTGCCTAGCATTGACCTTTATCAACATTAAGTTATCGTCTATGATATATCTAGTGTCAATATTTGTTAAAAATCAATCTTTAAAAATCTAATGGGTACAAAGGGTTACCATTTATTTACGGGTATTTCAAATTTGCTAGACATATAATGTTAGTTAATCTTAATTCAAAGTTGCTATCTATATGAGGTTGACATCGATTAACACGTATTTTTAAAAGTTACTAATATATAATATTTGTTAAATTAACTTCAAAATTTACTATTACATGATATTGACCTTGATTTAATTAAATTTTAGAATTTTCTAAATATGATATCCACTTTCATTTAGATGAACGCATTTAATTAGTGTGGGGATATCCGCTTCCGCTATGGATATGTCGGTGTTTATGTTAAGAGCATTTGATTCTATATACAATGTCGACGGAAACTCTCTGATCACGCGAATTCATTCAATTTGGATGCGCGTTTTCCGGTCGATTCGCCTAATATCGCAGATAAATGTTAAGCATTAATCGGCGATTTCTAATGTCACATCCTGTTCATATTACTTATGCGCACTTTGATTGTCGAACATTACAGTAGATGGATTCGTCGCCGTACAGTGGATCGATTTTGGTAACTTAATATTTTGGTTATTTCAAGCACCTTTACCGACGATTTTTTTGGGTAAACTACTTATATTTATTGCGGATTTCAATGAACTACCTCTCGGCACCTCTGTGCAATCTCCTTTCTCTGGAATTTATCATTTTGGGATGTTTTATTTGCTACTTTCTCAGGGATGTTTGGAATTGTTTTATTATGCACTATCGACAATTGGCAGTAAGCCTTACCTATGTTTTGATTTTAATGTATTTTTTATGGTTACTCCTTTGTATTTTATAAAGTTTTCGATCGTTAATTTAATTTATTTATTAGTCTGAATTTTGATTATTTTGATTCACATTGATGTGGTGTTAATCTTATTTACGACTATGATTTTGGTTCTTATAACAAGGATTTCTTATTAATACATTTTTAGCGGGTTGTTAATTTATTTGTACCTATTTTTTATCGATAGTTTAATTCGTTTATTTTCCTTATAACCAACTAGTTAGCTCATTCAATAAATTGTGTTATTTCAAATCCAAAAGTTAATTTATTCAATCGTTACAATACTTTAATTTCAATCAAGGGATTATTTACTTTAAATTGAGGAGTTACTTCAACGAATTACTTTACTTTTAGTGGAGAATTCTTTTAATTATAATTACTTTAATTCTGATCCATGAGTGAATTAAGATCAATGCATTACTTGCTCTTACCCAATGATTACTTCAATTTTATGAAAATGAGTTATACTAATTTAATCAATGAAATTATTTGTCGTTACTTTAATTTTCATCAATAAGTTATAATAATTTAATTACTTTACTTTTAATAAATTATAATAATTTGATGAATGAATTACTCAATAACTACTCTAATTTTAAGCCATAAAATACTTTAATTTTTACTTTATCTATAATCCATAGTTATTTTAATTTATAATTTAATTTAACTGAATCATTGAATTATTTATTTAATAATTTCTACTAATTTGGTTCAAAATATAAAATCAATTTAATTATACCAATGATTTTTATCTAATTTATTTCAAAATATTAATTCAATGTAGTTATATCAACGATTTCAATTTAATTTATTCCCGTACCCTTCCCTTTAATAGGCCTTAGGCGCATTTTATGTTTATATTATATTTACTGAGTGCCCACTGGACTACTCGGTGTGGTGATTTTGAGCCGTGTGTAATAGAATTTTAGGTCGATTTTACAGAAAGGAGAAACGAGGAAGCAGCTGCAAGACCTCTTCCTTATTTCTCGTTTCATCTATATGGATAATATTGACGTTACGACCCCTGCGTTCCGCACGCTAGGTCTTCACGGGTACATATCATTGGCGATTTTCCACGCACTTACACAAATCTGTACTATGTAGATTTTACTATCTTGCAATATGTGTTGGCTGTGGGCCGGAAAAATTTCGACAGATTAATTAATATTATTAAATGCATGAAAAACAATTTTTAATATTATAAATATTTATTAACATATTAAATAATCAACATACAAAATTACTTGTCCAATAAAATCATAAAAGCTTAAAAATGCATCTCCCCCACGCCGACATCCAAGCAGAGGTCTATCGAGGTTGCGAGGATGTGACGTGGAGAGAGAGCTCCACTTAAAACTATTTCTCACCTAAAAATGGATCTAGCAATAGATTTAAAATAACTAATATTCAAAATCAAATTTTGATTCAAAATGGTTTTCGTTTGAAAAACGGTTTAAAAATGGTTAAATTTAATGTGAAAAGGGATCAGTATTTATACCTATTTTCTGTCCCTAACCTCGCATGTTAATTTTGATGTAGTAAAACTAAATTCGACCTTGTTATTTTCTAGTTTATTCTAATCTTTAATTTTATAATTTTTCAATTTATTTTAATACTTTTTCATTTAGAATTTTTATTGAATTATTACTAATTCAAATTTTTTGATTTAAGTTTCATTTTCATGAACTTTTATTAATTTATTAATTTTTGTCGAATTTGTTGTGTTTTCTTGTTATGTTTGTGTTTGTATCGTGCGAATCTTGGTGCGTTTTGTTATTATTTTAATTTATTTTTATGTTTATTATTTTATATTTAATTCTCTTTTTCCTCATATTTGGTAGGGTTTAATTGATGTTTTAATAGGTTTTATTTTAAATTTGCTTGTTGTGTTTGCATGTGTGTTACCGATCCATTTAAACATTTTCCAAGGCCATACGTGTTCTGGCCCAACAATAATAATAATAATCATGGTATTTGTATTAATGATGATAATAATTATGATAATAATAATAGTAGAAAAAAAATAATAGTAGTAATAAAAATAAATATAACAGTAATTTATAGTAATAAAGATAATAATAAAGGTAATATTAGTAACAACTAATAAAGGTAATACATATAATAGTAACCATGATAATGCTAATGATAATAATGGGAAGCATAGTAGTTAAAATAGGGATAAGAGTAAGAGAGATAATGTGAGAATATTTAACCTAACCAAGGGGTACAGGCCAAAGAATAATCATCAACACGGACAACGATAAGAAGGACTTTGGGAATGGACATAACAATGAATGTTATGAGAGTATAGGTTAACATTTGAAAGAGATAGGAAAATAATGGGACCTAAGAATCAAAAGCGAGCACAGGTCTTCTATCGACAGCTCGTTGGACCCAGAGATCGTTCGATCAATTATAGCATTAGCAATAACGCTCACTTTTTGCGGACGATCTACCCACTCGAACACAGTTCCAACGTTGCTTAGCAACGGGTGCCGAGTGGTGAGCGAAAGAATATTTGTATGGAGTTGTCTGGGTAACAACCATATAGTTTCAAAATATCAATACCCAGAAATCCACCAATTGAAACGAAAAATATGGGCAGAACGCTGCGCAAATTTTCCAAAATAGTTAAAACAGTTATTGTAAAACTGTAAAATAAGGTTTGAACGCTGCTCAAATTTTCCGAATTCATTAAAATACTTACAGAAAATAGTAAAGCAAACGTGAAATGGTGTTCGATAGTTAGTTTAATATTTTCTTGAAACCACAAAATGAGGGCGGATCGCTGCTCAAATTTTCCGAATCAATTAAAATACTTATCAAAAATAGCAAAGTAAAAGTAGAATACGGCTCAATAATTGATAGAATATTCGGATAAGACCTTAAAATAAGGGCGGAACGCTGTTCAAATTTTCCGAATTAATTAAAATACTTATCGAAAATAGTAAAGTAAAAGGGGAATGTTGTTCAATTGTTAGTATAATATCCTTATAAAACTGTAAAATAAGGGCGGTACGCTGTGAAAGTTTTTCGACCCAAGGAAAATACTTTGTCGAAAACTGAAAAATAAGGATGGATTATGGCTAAATTTTTATATAAGCAAAGTATATTTTTCTTTTAAGCCGAGGAATAAAGACGAATCCCTACACAAAATTTGATAATAATAATGATAATGGTAAGGATAATGGTAATTATAATAATAATAATAATAATAATGAATAATAATAATAATAATAATAATAATAATAATAATAATAATAATAATAATAATAATAATAATAATAATAATAATAATAATAATAATAATAATAATAATAATCATGGTACTTATAATGATAATGATAATAATAATGGTAATAATAATAGTAGTAATAATAATAAATATAATGGTAATTATAGTAACAAGAATAATAATAGATGTAATAGCAGTAACAATTAATAAAGGTAATACATATAATAGTAACAATGATAATGCTAGCAATAATAATAGGGAACACTGCAGTTATAATAGGGATAAGGGTAAGAGAGATACGGTGCGGATATTTAACATAACGAAGGGTTTACAAGGCATGGTAAAAATCGATAATACGAATAATGATAAGAAGAACTATGAGAATAGAGATAAAGATAAATGATATGAGAGTATAGGTTAACATTTGAAAGAGATAGGAAAATAATGGGACCTAAGAATCAAAAGCGAGCACAGGTCTTCTATCGACAGCTCGTTGGACCCAGAGATCGTTCGATCAATTATAGCATTAGCAATAACGCTCACTTTTTGCGGACGATCTACCCACTCGAACACAGTTCCAACGTTGCTTAGCAACGGGTGCCGAGTGGTGAGCGAAAGAATATTTGTATGGAGTTGTCTGGGTAACAACCATATAGTTTCAAAAATCTCAACACCCAGAAACCCACCAGTATTTTGAATTTTGTTTTGAATTTTATTAGTCTGTTGGCTGGATTTTTATGTGTTTATTTGATGTTTCATATGTTTTTTAGTTGACCTAGTGCGATGTTAATGTATCATGTTATCGCTGCATTAAAACAAATTGTCCATGTCAATGTCTTTGCGCAACATGATAAACGTTAAAGCAAAATTTAGTAAGATTGAAATTCAATCCAACTTGGATTTATAAGGGTCGAGCTATAAGACTGATATATACATTCTTACAACGACGCCATTTCTGTAGGTGAGCTTATACGTAAATGAGCTTTATTTGCAATGATATATAGTAATAAAAATTTCTATTTTATTTTATTGTTTAATGTTTAGTTTGTGAATAACGATTAAACTATTAATTATGAAATTTTAAAAATAAATTTATACATAAGTTTGAATATAATTAAATTATTAAAATTGTTATTTTATTAATGTCTGTGATTAACTCTTAAACATGCCATGAAAAGTTTTGTTTCAATTTATCACTTGAAGGTCATTGATTGTAATTTAATATTCTGAAAATACACTGCGAATAGGTATTGCAGTAGAACGCAATATGGATTTATTACAGAATCAGTCATTACCCTTTGCAGATTTGAGTGTTCAAAAACTTCATTTGAGTTTTACGATTTGTTTCACGATATTTTACAGTTTAATTTTCATCATAGCATATGCCCAACTGTGGCTAGTTCTCTATCTTAATCATAAGCTTGTATCGACACAGACAATTTATTTTCTTTTATGCTCGATCTTCACGAGCGAGAGAATTGTTTTATTTTGTTATTTCTACAAAAAAACTAATGAAAGTTATTGTATTTACAAATGGTTTCTATACGATTTCCCAGTGGTTATCCACTACATGATTGTACTGCTGATAACTGTTTTCTACTACCGAGTTAGTTTACTGAATACTCTGATTTGATTGGTTCATTTTCATTCAGCAATATATCAAATCAAAGGGTCATTCTTCGAAATTAAATCGGTAAATTTTAATTTTTTTAATGTCGTAGACGAATCTTTAATTTAAATAACTCATTATATATCACACATTAATTGATAATAATTTATATTATTTGGGTGATTTTCCTCGACGCTATTCATATTTATGCTACAGATGATGATATTGATAATAATATTATAAATATATTAATAAGAACTTCAACAAATATACCAGGGGTGGCAAAAGGTCGACCGCGTAGCTATCGAAATTAGCGCGCGAGCACTATGGAAAATTGCATATAAAAATCAGTTTTTTACTTATTGAATTTTAAACTTTATAAACATTTAAAATAAGTTTCGATTCATATGACAAAAAATTCCAAAAAGAAACATAATATTAGACAGATTCAAATATATACAGTTTGTTAATAATCAGAATAAATTTCACGTGTTTGAACAAGTAGACCATAAAATAAAAGCAAAACATTGTTGCTACAATCTTCGATAAGGAATAAACAAAATAAAAACAACAAAAATAAAATACAACAAACATGTGCTTGTCTATTTCAATTTTGAAATCAAATTGTTTTCGTTAGAATAATACCTGCTTATAATATTAATTTCAAAATTTTTTATTAAAAATTCTTTACAAAAGTTAACATTTTTAATTTTTGAGTATGTAAGTGTGTTTAACATTAATTTTTATATTAAATTTATTTTAGCTTTGATTATTTTTTTGTTTTAGCCACAATGACACAACCGGCCAAAATAACTAAAACGTACCATTATAATACTGAATGGGAAGAGGAATTTTTTTCATAATGATGAAGGATAAGTGTGTTTGTCTAATTTGTAATTCAAACGTAGCACTACCTAAAAAAGCTATTTATCGATATTACTATTATTATTAGTATATTTAATATACTAATAATAATAGTAATATCGATAAATAATAATCATAATAATATTAATTATAAGTAGAGAGATGTGTGGCATTCAGAACTAAGTCAACTAATCACTCACTTCCTTACATGATACATCTTAAAAGCTTTTAGCCATCTAGAACAAACCCCACGAAATTTAAAAGTATATTCAGAATCAGTACAAAATATTCTAAAAATTTTAATCATTATAAAATTTTGATCAAACAATTACCTTTTCTTATTTCAAGAGGGCCGGATTTCTTCTTAAAGTGGCAAATTTGCACGAATTGCTTGTCGGCTTTGGAAAATCATGTAGCACTGTGATGTCATCCTCAATTTCATCTTCTGTGGTCTTCCTTGCCATGGCTTGTGGCGTTTATTATTTCCCCACTGTCATGCCTGTCCAGTTTCTCGAAATCAAAAAGTGATATGCTTTAGCTAGGTAAAAGATTAATTTTCCCTCTGAGTTGTTTAACATTTGACACCTGAATTTCTTTGAATTTTATCTAATCTGCACCTTTGTGACAGTGTTGTGTCAATCTACAACAGATCACTCTTTCTGATACGCACGTTAAATTTCAATTGGCTAATATTAGTTTCCACTGACTTTCGGACTAACCTTTTAACTATTTTCTCAATTTTCTACTCCTCCGTCACTTTCAATTCATTCTTTTTATAATTGTTTTTAGTCCATTAACAAATTATATTAAGTTTTAATTCAAAAACTATTTCGATTTAAATCGCCCTAATTTGGTAGGCGACTTCTGACTTCTTTACAAAGCTCGAAAACTAATTTCAGTTGATTGATTTTATGAGAAAATTGATTAAATTATCTCCTCAGATTTTCCATATGATTTGTGCTCTCCATATGCCTCGCGTTTCCCATATGGCTAGGATTTTCTACATGTCTAATAAATTATTCATCACTTCTTTTTTAATTTTTCTTTTTTGAATATCTTTTTCTGGGGACCAACTTATTGATGTTAGCATATTTGTGCTCCCACAATACGTTAATTTTCATTTTTTATTAATTATTAATTTATTTTTTCGTTTTAAATATTAGCCTTTTTTATTAACCCCAAAATTATTAACTGGGCTGCAATTTATATTATTTATTGGATTTTCTTTATTTTCTTAAATATTTGTTAAACTTAATAAACTATATAATGAATTTTTATAAAAAACTCACCAATTTTCATCTCTATTCTTGTATTGTCTTCATTATTTATGCTTAGATGTTGCATATATATTGCATTGTGGGGAAAATGTCTTTTTGACTAAACTAATACATTGTTTATATTAAGATAAAGTACATTCGTCACGATTTTAAAGTGCTATTCTATAAAGAATGAAAAATACGGAATTCGTGCCCAAAACTGCTTTAAAAACTTACACACATTACAAAAAATATTAAAATTAAAACAAAAGTATTTGCTTTACCGCCAATTTTAACTTCAAAAAAATTCAAATCATCGTAAAATAAGTTCCAACCTCCTTCATGCCAAGAGGTTGGCGTTATTATGGATAGATCGCATTTCCCTACTCTAATAATAATAATAATAATAATAATAATAATAATAATAATAATAATAATAATAATTATCATAATATTTTTTACAAATTTTGACTATGAACCAGATTTATTTAAAGTAAATAAATCTGATTCATAGTCAAATTTTTTAGAAAATATTATGGCACTTATAAAGAAATCAGAGGTGAAAAACAAAAAAAGTCCTTATAAAATAATAATTATAATAATAATAATAATAATAATATTAATTATTATTATTATTATTTGTTAGCTAATTTATACACCAAAATGTTAAATTAAAAAAGAAAAACCCTTCAACAAATAAAATACCACAAAAGCTCAATTATGTTAAAATGATTCAAATAGAAAATAGAAGGACAAAACGAATACAAGTGAATTAATGATAATAGCTTGAGGTTTCTCGGGAAGTGATTGCCTCAGAGAAGTGTTGTGGGGGGGGGTGCGAACTGCACCGACTGACACCATTACAACGGATGATACAAATATACAAAATATTACTGTCCATGATTCTAATGTAATATTGGAATTTAAAAATATTTCAGTTCCATTTACTAACTTCTAATAAGTTGCATCGATATAACTCAAATTTTAAATATTTGCTGAAATTTTTACAATATGTTTTTTATGTTGTGTTGCCGTATACTGAAACTTACACAGTTCAACTAAAACAAAATTTTTATCTATACTTATAGCTGAAAATTTATTTATTGTAATATCATCAATCATAATGCAATTTTGATAAAAGTGCATTTTTTTTATCAGTTGAATTATAACAAATTTGGATAAATAAAAAAGGCTTCATTAAACCAGTTTTTAAATTATTTATTTTATTTTTTATTGTTTAAGGACATTATATCATTATACATGGATCACTCTTAACATTATGAGGATCCATGCTCCAGCATATCAAGAGACCAGGTGATGGCCAGGGTTCATAAAAGGACACCATTCCTAAGTCATCAATTGATAAAGCTGATTTTTTTGATGCTAGTATGCATTTTTCAGAATTGGAAGAAATCGAAATAGATGAAAATAAAGCAGACAAACAAGAAAAGGAAATGTATGAATTTAAAATAGAAGAGTAGACCGAAATCGACTCTAACCACAATACTGTAAATGAGATGG
Source organism: Schmidtea mediterranea (assembly GCA_022537955.1). Taxonomy (NCBI): domain Eukaryota; kingdom Metazoa; phylum Platyhelminthes; order Tricladida; family Dugesiidae; genus Schmidtea; species Schmidtea mediterranea. The sequence continues at coordinate 129,857,766 of CM039679.1, forward strand.
TAAATGAGGTTGAGAGAGAAAAATTGAATAATTTAGATGAACCTTTTTGAAATATACCAGTCATAGACCATTAGCGGGTTGAAATCATAAAAAGAGGAAATGCTTCTCTCCAGAGCAAAGATGGTCTTTTCAAAACAGCGACAAGGCAAGATCCAAAAGCAAACGTTCGCCAACTATCAAAACAGTGGTTTTACAAGGTAATTATAAAAGACCTGAAGGTGTTGCGATAATTGATGGTTTACTCACTTGTCAGTCAAAAAATATATTGTCTTAGCTTCATACTCTACCGTTAATGTTAGAAACACGACATCCAAATTTGTGACTGGCTTTTAGATGTGGTGAAAACTGAGCCCGAAAGTGCATTATCATGAGAAATCCAAAGATCAATTACTTTTAAAAGTGGAAAACATTGGCAGCAGGACTTAGATTGTACAACATAATTGACGCCGAAAGTATTGCTTTAATGGACATAGAGAAGAATAAGTAGAGAAGTATCTTGATCAGGTTGCTCGATATAAAATTGTTTCTCATCAAGCAAAAACTGACGTTCCGTAACCACAATGGAGAATCATCTTCATTGAATAAAGGAAATATTCTTGAAAAAGTTGAGATGCTTTCAAAATATGACTCAGTGCTGAAAGAGCACCCAATGAGATTTAAGCGAAGCACAAGTAAATTTAAAGCATCAGTATCTTATCTTGCACCAACAACTCAGAATTAATTTATACATTTCCTAGTAAGTCATTTGAGGGAGAAACTTGTCATGGATTTAAAATTTCCCAGGTAGTTTTTTAATCATATTCGATAGCACACCAGTCACCTCACAAACTGATCAAATGCCCGAAGTGATCAGATATGTGAAAATTCACAATAAAAAGTTGAATTAAGAGAAGTGTTTCTGGAATTCTTCCCTTTAAAAGGAAAAAAGCCAATGACCTCAGTTCCTGATATCCTAAAAAATCTAGAGCTCTGTTTGGTAATCTTCATGAATTTCAGGTTTTATATTGTATTCTGTATTTTTTATAACTATCGGCTTGTCTTTTCATAGCCAAACTATGCTTCAGCTTTTTTATTCAAATACGACTTGATAATCATCCTCTTCTAACAAAATTTCTTCCGATGACAAATATAGCGTGGCCGAGCAGATACCGAATTGAACTCTGTCCTTCGTAACCGCAATCAGGCTGTTATTGTTAATTTAGGAACTTATATTAATGTAGATCAGAGCTTCTTAAACTTTTGTAATTCACGATCCCATTTTTGATTGTGAGTTTCTTGACGACCCCATACAAATATAAAAGAAAAATAAATTTATATTTTTTTAAAATTCCTATAACATCTTCTAATTCTAGTTCATAGTAAATGTTATTCAAGTTATTACAATACTCTTAGTAGAAATCCAGGTACAAACAATCTTTCCGAACTAGAAGATTTTATGATATATTTATCTACAATAATTGTTATTTTATCTTTATAACAATAATTTTACAAGTTAAAAAACATTTACTGTTAAATTGTATTTTTATTTCTCGCGACCCCAGAATTTTGCTACGCGACCCGAATGGGGTCGCGACCCATGGTTTAAGAAGCCTTGATGTAGATCACCGAATATATGTGTAGAGGAAAAAGTCAGTGCTCAGGAGAGTCACCTTTCAAAAACCTGTATCGGGAAAGCTGGGGTGGATGTATATTTTAGACCAATGTGATATAAAGTATTGTGTAAAAAATGATAATATAAATGTTTCAACAATAGTTATTAATTTAAAAATTATTTACAAATATTATAAATGGAACATATATAAATGGAACCATTACACAGGCCAATAACCACGTCTATACCACTAATAAGGTTACCTAAAATTAAACATTGTAATTTTTTGGAATTTCCCAGAATTGAAAGAAAACACAAAAGCTCTTTCATTGCTGTTAAGAATCGCACCACTCCGGAATTTAGTGAGAAACTGCTGGCGCTGCAGTTTCTCCCGTAGCGTCTCCAGAGAACCGATTTGAGCATTGTTTTGATGAGTCCCCAAAATTATTACAGTTCCAGTATCTCACAGTTTTGTGATTTGCGCATTTAATGTGAAGGTGAACAGGCTTCTCGTTGTTAAAGCATTTAAAGATTTTCTGAACTAGACCAACTGCCACTAATCCAGTGCTTTCGGGGCTCTCCGTCATTAACACAAGAGCCTACCTCACGAGTTCAGATAGTTAGAGATCAAATATCTTGATGGAGGCCCTCAACTGCTTTGGAAAACGTCTACTAGCGTGTCTAACCGTTGAATGTCAACTAAATACAAGACCACTGCCTCGTTATTCCAGGACTTCCGACGAAAGGCTTTGAATACTTAAAAAGGATAAATTCATTAGAGTCTTCTCAATACAATATGCCGATCCTTTTCATTCTCCGATAGTTGATCATAGACGATAAAGATCTGGCTCTCGAGTAGTAGTGGCAGGACGAATGGCAGATTTTTCATCTTTTTAAGTTTAGCCACTAGCTCCAGTTTTTTGATACAGGAGCCAATATCTCTTTTCCAATTGTAAGAACTTTTTTCATATCCATTGCTTTTAATTGCCGCGATAGTTATAGGTTGTAGACCTCTGAAAACTGTGACACATTTATCAAGACTTATTTGTATATTGTGTTTTGTGATAGTATTAAGTTTCTTTATGCAGATCTTTGTCTGATTAAAAAATTTTAATGCATAATTTTACTTTAAACAATATAAATATTTTCAATATTAAAACTATTTCATTTAAATTTAAAACCCTTTATGTTAAGGTAAATATAATATTAATTAATAATTGAATTGTCTAATTGAACTTTGACAGACATTATAATGAAATACATATTATTAAAACTGAAGTTATTTATGAAGATGGGCTGTTTTCGTCGTTTTATGTTAAAGTTATTGAATAATGATGAATGAAAATAACAATAATATAAAATGAATATATGTTAGAGCAGCATGAATTAAATGTTAAACAAGCCATTAAAGGCTTAACTTATAACTTAGTTACAAGTTTAATAATAATAATAATATAAAACGGTGATTCCTAGGTAGCAGCATAAATTAATATATAGGTTTTTAACTTCAAATTCACATTTTTAAATTTAGAATTTAAATTAATTAAAAATCAAAATAATTAAATAGCTTCTTTAGTTAAAAATTAAATTTCGGAAATCAACCTTATATTAATAATCATGACTGTGGATTTCTAAACAATAAATACATTCAATCAACTATTTACCAAAAATAATAAGCGCTTTTAATTTAATGTAATGGTTAGCCACCTGTAGCTAATGGCAATTTCATAGTCATGTCAACATAATAATTATTACAATCGGATTGGGTAACAGTTGCTAAAGATTATTGAATCACATTCTCCAAATTTAAATCGGTTCTTGATTCAGCCAAGAAATTTCGCTCACATAAGTTGTTTTTAGAAAAAACCTTTTCAATTGGGTTCAATAGTGCATTTTCAATAGGTGCGTTGAGTGAAAAATTTAATGCATATTCTTTTCTTTGCAAGATCGTGGAGGGGGAATTTAAACGATCAAGATTCAGTGTCGCTGTCTTCAATGTGATCCTTAATCTTTTGATGCATTATTTATAGAAGATGTTGTCAGATTGATATGTTTCTCGTCCATTATATTTTTGCTAATGGATTTTAAAGTGATAGCCGGATTTTTCTCAACAATATCTTCTATTGCAGACGTTATTTCACTGATTATTTTAGAAGGTCTTTCCACCTCGTTTTTTTGAAGAATTAAACACCCATCATTTTTATACCGTTTCAACAATGAAGCTGCCGTATATTTATTTATACCTGATATTTCTACCGCTTCAACAATAGTTCTCTTCCTCGTAATATTTTATAAAAATATTTTTCTTGTCCAAACTAGTGGTATTATATGCCGACCTATTATATCGCCTAATTTGAATAACAGCGGTATCCAAATTTGTTTCTGCTGTTAGAGGATTAGGCAAATCAAGTCCTGCCTGTTGTTGAAATATAGAACGAATCTGTTGATTCGCAAAGTTCTGTTCATTAGAAGTAGTGTTGTTAAGTTGATTTTCCGATTTGTCAAGTAAAATGTTCTCATCAATTTTCATGCATATCTTAATTGGAGTTCTGTTTTATAGGTTGAATATCAAATTAGAACTACTATTAATTACATCTCTATGTATTGCAAGGAAAATTTTGACGTTTAGTAACTTGAAGTTCGAATTAAATATAATTTTAATTTTAATTTCAATTAAATTAAATTAAAACAACATTTTAATTATTTTGATTTTGCTTTTCAATTAATTTGAAATATAAAAAGTGAATTTGAAGTTTAAAACTTATATCAGATAAGTGAATAACAAAATAAGCCCTTGCTGCGAAGTAATAATTATATTGTTGAAAACAATTTCGATTATTCGAAAATTCGTGAATACCTTAAATAAATCTGATTCATAGTCAAATTTTGTAGAAAATAATAATAATAATAATAATAAATACAATAACATAATCATAAATGCTTAATACGTTTAAAAAACATCAATTCCTTACATTTTTGAAATGTAATTTTGTTAATAAGCGTAATAAATCAAACTAACAACGAAATTTTATTATAATTATAACATCGCTAAATACCAGCTTCAAAGTTTCAATGGTTACAACCAGAGACGGGTCTGGCAAGTGTGTGCGCAACCCAGTAGTTTTTGCTACATAAAAATAATTTCGAAATTATGAATGCATGTAATATGTATGAGTTATTATTCAGACTTTATCCAACAAATGTTTGGGTATCATCCCGCATCTGAGAAGGGCATGTAAATAAACTTTATATATTATTATTAGTTTTTATTATGGAATCTACCAAGCCTCCTTGAAAAAAATTAAGAAATGCACCCTGCAATTTGGACCTAAACCACAACCAAAATCGGATTTGTCCAGATTGGAGCCCCAACCGGTGATCATTGAACTCCTCTATATCCGAAACACCAACATATCTAGTCTTTTCCACCGTTCTCGATCTCAGCTAAATGATGATGACATTGTTAGACACGAGGAAAAAAAGCACACAATATTTTGTTAAAATTTGGCCATAAGGCCGCAACATGAGGATTTGAATTTTATACTTTGGAAGAAAGAAAGTAGTCCTTTACAGCCAATTCTCATTGAAATATCCTGTTTTACAAAATGCATGTACTCAAAATACAGGATACTTTTTACCAACATGGTATTCCAGATTTGAATGAATTGAATTTGATCTAGTACTAAACAAAGCATTTTGTTTCTGCTGTCGTATTTTTAACCAAACATCTCGTGGTCTGAGGGAAGAAGCATTCATCACAAAGGGCAATAAGAACTGGCCTAAAGCACTTGACCCATCACGCTCCAGTTTCATTAAACACAACTCGTGCATACAACACGTGACAAGTCAAGCGATGTGAAAAAACATTCAAAAAACTCAACAACCTGACATTAGAGTGGCCTAACAAATTAATCCATTATTTCAGCGTCTGAAAGAAGAAACAGAAATAATATGTATTATTTACTTGAATTTGTCCATTTTTTCTCGAAAAGACCTATAATTCCTTGGAAGAGATGAATCACAAGATTTTTTTAATCAGCGGGATTTTGAATAATTTATTGAAATGCAGGCGCGCACCAATAAGGAATTTCATATTCATCAACAATATATTCGAAAAAAATACAGGGACAATGTTGGCTAATGTATCAAAACAATCTATTAAGAGCTAATAAGAATAACGATTATGGTGACTAGAGAACAAATTCTCAATGACATCGAAAGAGCAGGAATGTTTTCTCTGTTGATTGACGAAAGATTGGACAATTGTGATGATGAAAAATCAAGTAGGTGCTTCAGATATGTTTATGACAATGAAATCAACAAAAGGTGTTACGCATTTATTGAGCTAAAAGATAGGGCTTGTGTGATGTCAGGGGATTAAAATGCTTTAGTACTCGCCTCATACGTGAATATCCAACTGTAAGACGATTGCTTGAAACGGTTCCTATAGTGTCTGTAAAAATGAGTAAAATCAATAAATTGCAGATTTTTATGAGCAAATCTAACAATGACACGAGAAAGCGCAAAGGTCACTCCTTTATCAGGTAAAGAAAAAACCCCACCGCCATGACATTTGCTGGAATTGTCGCTTTGAAAGTTTAGATGTAATACTTGATCGTTTAGACGCAATTCTACTTGATTTGCAAGACCTTAGCATCCCATATAATGCTAACAGAGATGAAGCTGCATAGTTTTATAGGCCACTTTTCAGCAGAGTTTATTTTTACAGCTATTACTTTCCACAAAGTAATTGTCATTCTTTCTGAACTCAAACGCTTTTGCTGTGCTTTGACAATTAATGAGACCCTTTTGGAATGTGAAATGAAATGGGCTAATTGGAGTATGAAAACTGGAAAACCAATTGACATGTAATTTCTTCCAAATCTGAACAAACTAGATCAAGCGGCTAAGATGATTCCTATTTCAACAGTTACTGTAGAGAGGATGTTTTCAACTTTAAATTGTATTATAACGTTTACATGATCCAGTGAACAAGCAAGGGATTTAGTATTGATGGCTTTCGACAAAAAACTTATTATAGAAAATGGGCATCTCTCCACCCATGAATTTTACTTTTTTAATTAATAGTTATAAATGTCTCAAAAAACTGATATTCAAAAATATTTCTTTCATTTATTAAAATAAATGTAAAACACAAAGAGGTTGTAATGCAAAGTAAACACACATTTTTCTCTCAATGTTAGCTTTTTGAGACTTCCATTTGGAGCATATTTCAATTTTTGCAAAACTATGACTATGACTGAGAAAATTAGCACCCCCAGATTTTATATTTGGGATCCGTCACTGGTTACAAGTATAACAAACATCCATTTCTGATCTACAGATGTTATTTAGAACAGTAAAGGAGCGCCTGTGTGACTGGTGATTAAAAAATTTAAATAGCAAATATTAAAAACGCAAATTATTGCATTTTAAGTTTTGTAGTAATTTGCGTTTTTAATATTTGCTATTTACATTTTTAATCACCAGTCACACAGGCGCTCCTTTACTGTTATAAATAATAATAATTTATAATAATAATTTGAATTATTATATTACTTTCTAAATTTTAAATTTAGTAAGCTACCTTTCAGACTGCTACATTAAAAAATTTTTTGAAAATAGTTAATTTTAAATATTTAATCAAAAAAACTTTCAGCCATTAATCGGGCAGGGGTGTCACAAAACCTCCCTCCAGTCAATCACTTCCCGCCGTCATTTTTGATGGGGCTTCCCCTAGTAATAGTGATAATTATGATAGTATTAATACATTCTTTTATTTTAAGGTCAAATTATATCATCATTAGTATTCTCATAGTGATTGTTTTTATTTTCCAATTGACTGGCATTTGGTTAGAGAAAAATAATCGGCTTGTAATTTTAATTATTAAAAATATTGGAACCGATTTGATGTTCATGGCGACCATATCGGGTTTCATTCACATTTACCGACAGTTTCCGAATTTTCCAAATGCACTTCTTGTGCAAGAAGCTAAAGTAAAAGTTAATTTTTTCCAAAAGAATTGCTTTATTCCGGTCTGTGCAGAGGATCACGAAGGCCAGAAGCGTTATTGTCGGTCTCCTCTGTCTATCCGTTTCGATAGTGAAACTACTGTATGATGTAATAGCTATTATCACAACCAGCTCAGCGCTAAAAAGTTTCAAAATGTTGTTGCCATCTACAATTAAACAAGTTTGTTAATGTTTTTTTTAAATTTCATTCTTACTAGTATTTTTAAGTCTGATTTTATCAGTAATGAGAATAACTGGGAATCTTTTCTGATTTTTGGGATTGTTTTATTTTCCTGGGAAGTTATCCCATTGATTGCTGCTATGATCATATTTCGGGTTCATTTTCCAACGGGAATCTTTGAAGTAAGTTCGGTTTTAATTTTGTTTTTTTATTATATTTTTTTATTAATTTATGACAAATTTAGCAATTTTCCAGGTAAAATTTTTTTTTAAATGAGAAAATCAAATATTTAAATATAATTGGAGATCTTCTAAGTTCAAGGTTGTTTTAATTTTTCTATAAACATACTAGGGTACCGAACCTTTGGTCACTTTATACACTTATTAAATAGTCTGTAAAGCAAACAATCTTACACCTTGAAATACCCACTCTGAAAATATCCTTTGCGATAGATGTTGATAAAGATAGCCAGGAAATATGGTCGCTTTCGTTTGAGATTCAAAAAGATCTAGTATTTTAGAATTAAATTCTATGCTAATCTTTGAGAGCCTTGGACAGGATTGAAATATAATTTTATTATTTTGTTAAAAATAAAAATATTATTTCAATTTATTAATTTATTTATAATACAATTAGGTTTACCACAATAAAGACGAGGATAAAAAACTGCGCTTTCTTTCACAATCATTATATTTCTTTTATGTTATCTATCTAGTTAAAAATACTTAATTCACGATTCGGTATTAATTACACCTAAAAATGTGTTGCTTTTTTGCCGCGATTTATATGTGGATAGTATACAATTATGTATTATTTAATTTATTTAAACAAAGATATCATTAAAATTAAAAATATTATTTTATTTTGCTAATACTATTTATTATATTATATAAAGATAAAATTTAAATATCTGTTCATTATTATTTAAATTTTAATTATTTTTCAAATATTAAAATTTAAAATAGTTCACACATTTTTTGATGTCATTATTTATATAAAACAGAATATTTTGAAAAATAAAATCACATTTTTCTATGATAATGAATCTTGGAATTTGTCTGTCTCCAGCACCATCACTTATTATTCATTTCTTTACTTTTAACTTTGATTCTGTACGTTTTTGGTCATAGTCTGTATTAGTTAAGTTTAAACATAACGACTAATTTGTCCATATTTAACACATATTTTTTGGATATCTTGTTCAAATTAAGACACAAACAAAATTCAAAAATCAGAAATACTTTAAAATTCATTTTCTTTGGATTGGGTTCACAATATATATATAAAATTTTATTAATTATAATAAATTTGATTTTTTTACAACCGGACAATGCTCAACATGGACAATCCGTTGAGGAAATATACAACAAACGTAATTGCCGATGAACATCACAATTCAGAGCTAGGAAAATTTTGAAAATTATGATAGACATTTGCGTCGAAAATTTCCCAACAATATTTGTGATAAAATGAATCTTTCTGACTCTTGTGTTTGTTGTGTATTTTCTCTATGGTATGGTCCATGTTGAGCATTGTTCGCTTGTAAAAAAAATCAAATTTATTATAATTAATAAAATTATATATTAACTTGTGTCCTTTATGTATACCTATTTTTACCACAGTGGGCCTAAATTAATTCGATGATTTCTTTGCAATGGTATATTTGGAATTTTTTAGCATTCATGTAACTGAAGTTGAACTTTTCTTGAATATCTTCTTGTTATTTCTGTTATGCATTTTGAAAATCGTCTGTAAGTTCTTCAGCCTACACTAAGTCCAATAACATATAACTTTAGCCATAGACAACATTCGTCAAATCAGTCTATCCATCCCTTCAATAATGAAGTCACAAAGAATTATAATTTTCTTTATTAATATTGACACTAAATATTGAAATGGGGTATCTCTACGTTTCTTAATTTTGATATCATTGCTTACATCGCAGGAAATGAAAAAATTACCTGCTATAGCACCATTGAGTTTCCGAATTTAAAATCTTGTTAAATCTTTCACACTTATGTTAAAGGCCTTGGCAAGGTTACGAATGCAAATTTAAAAATCAAATGGATAAATTTTAAACGATGATTTTAATGAGTAATTAATATATTTGTTTTCATGAAGAATTTGAAACCTGTCTTGCAAAAGGTCAGACATTCCAATACAGCAACCAATTCCATTGCAACCAATTCAGCCAGCACAACTAAATCAAAATTTATTGGGGTCCCTAAATACGGGACCCTTACAAATTCAGCTGATACGTCTAGCGGGTAAGTGACTTTCAATTATAATATAGTTGAAATATAATATTATATATATATAAATATATATATATGTGTGTGTGTTTGTGTTTGTGTGTGAATATAATTATGCATATATTTCAATGTTTAATGCGGTGCAATCCGTTCACTTTCACAATTACGTGAATTGATGCTTTAATTACCATGCCAACAATAGATTAGAATTAAAATTAGAAATATAAATATCCGCAAAACCAACATTTTACATTTGAAATGTGATTTGTTTCATTAATTGTTATTATTATTATTATTATTATTATTATTATTTTTATTTTTATTTTTATTTTTATTTTTATTGTTATTAATTATTAATTATTGTATCATACATTTTAGACCATTTAGCCCAGATTACTTTGAAAATCCTCATATATTTCCATATTCTATTCAAAGATACGACGGAAATCTTTTTGAATCCGGCAGTACAACCGGGCAATTTTTGAGAAGCAACATTCATGCTGACAGCTGCAATATAAATAGAGAAGGGTTATCCCGACCGAGAAGTTATAAACACAATGTGAAAAATCTTATTAAGAAAAATAAACCACAGATATGGAAGAGCAGTTCAAATAAATGCCTTACAAATTCCAATGCATTCGTGAAAGCACCTGTTGTGAAAGCTAACAGCACATATTTAGCCACAGCCAACGAAGAATAATTCTTGTTCATGATAATTTACACAATCTCACCTTTGAAATCATACAAAAAGTCATGAGAAATTTTTTCACATTTTCTAATTATTATAGAGATTTTTTTATTAATTTTTACGAATCAAAAATATTTTAATATATTATATATTTTTCTATGCTTACGGGTTTTTTTATTCATATAAATAAACATGGTTCAACTTGGACTCGAACCGCGTATCAGTTTTTCTTTAACATTGAAACTTATACTTTTATATTTTCACATCAAATTTTCTTTTAGGAAAACTTTTTTTCAAATATTAATAATGAGTAGACATAAGTGAAACAGTTTGCATTAAAAAATAAACATTTTTTTACAAAACTATTTTTTTAAATAAATTAGCTTATATTCTTTCTGAAAAATATCATCAGAAACAATATACAAGTCAAAGATGACAAAAATAATTTTTAAAATTTTTTTATGATTTTAACAAGTTAATTTAATTATTTGAAAAAGTGACCCAAAAAATCTGTAAAGGGAATTTTCTTGAATATATTTTGACTTGCAATAAAGAAATTCAAAAATATATTAAAATTAAAAATTAGTGCTATATAATTGTAATAATTTATTTAATTACCCTGCCTCCTTTACTGTGCTAGTATCATTTTTTTGTAAGAATGTCTGCGTGCTATTTGATTAATTTAGTGACCTGAACTCATTACTGGGAAGGTTCACAGTTTATTGAGAAACATATTTTCTCCTTATAGACTCTATTGTTTGGAGGCTAACTATGTACCTGGTGCATTGCTATTTTTATTTGGAACTATTGCAATTTATTACAGTATTACAAAGTGTATTTTTACATTTTCATATTCCAAACATTTGTTTTATTTAAGGAGAATGGATGGATTATTCATCACTTGAACAGGTCATCGCTAAAAAAGAAGCCCCTTTAAAAGAGGTAGATCAAGTCAAAATTTTATATTTCAGGGAAAAGTAGGTCACATCATCATGTCAACCTTCTGGTTACCATATTAACCAACCACATTTATCTCTGACCTTAAACTTTAAGTAGGTCTACTTTATAGTCACCACTAGAACAATATATATAGAAATGTATTATAGAAATAAATTTTAATGTATATTCAATATATATTTATTATATATAATAACAATAATAATAATAAAACATCTATATCTTTACTGATTCATAGTCAAATATTTTTAAATAAATTAAATTTAAAATAAAAGTAATCAGTTGTGAAAATTAAAGAAGTTCTTAAATTAATAATAATAATAATAATAATAATAATAATAATAATAATAATAATAATAATAAACGGTGATTCCTTGATAGCAGAATAAATTAAGATATCAGATAAGTGAATAATAAAATAAGCCTTTGCTACAAAGTAATAATTATATTGTTGAAAATAGTTTCGATGATTAAAAAATCCTCTTTCTTGAGTAATTGTATCTTCAATGCCAAAGTACCAAATTACGTACTGATTTTCATTTAAAATTCATTATTTGTTTTTTGATTGGTTTAAATTTTCATCCATTTTTTAAGAGTTTTTTAAATTTTTGAAATATTCCAAAATATTGTTGGTGTACTGGGTGTAATTAATTTTGTTTAAATCCGTGCACATTTTACTCAACCTATTTCGCTTCACCAAAACCTTATTTTCTTGGGTCAATGCTATCTCACCCAGGCGCCCCACAATTTGACCTTACTACTATATACCCATGAGCAAGCTCATGTTGGTACTGTATATAGTAGCCAAGAATCTACGAGCAGGTGAGCCTCATTTCTAAGACTACTCCTCGTGACAATCTCGATTTTGGGTTCCTGACTGCCGTTAGAAGGGCTTACGTCTATTTAGCTCCTCTGATATTACTATTCGCCTTTTCCCATCCTATATTATGTCTTATATATACTGCCGTGACCTCATTTCTCCATTGACTTTCAAGCTGACTTTTTAATACTGACCCAAGTTACATTTTAATGAATAGTAATTAAAATTTGGTTACCAATTTATCATTAACAATTCTTTCGAAATTAGATTAAATTCAAATCTTAATTAATACTTTTAAATTCTATATTTTAGAAATTTCCTGAAAGGACAATCTTATTTACTAAGGCTTTTCGACTCTACCTTCCTCAATTATCAAATTTTAAGATTAATTCCTCTGAATTACCATGAAAAAATAGAATAATGTCAATGACCTAGAACTTTGTTTAAATTTGTAAATTTTGTATCTTAACTAACACGCGATAATTTGAAAATTTCTCTAGATTATTTAATTCGCTGTTAAATCAGCTGTTATTAAATTTATAAATTTATAAAAATATTTTATTATTAAATTTATATCCGACAGAAGCCGATGAATTTTGAGTCTCATCGACCACTGGTGGTATTACTATCGCTGATGATATATCCATGGTGATCTTCACGTCGTCCTCCTTGTCAGCAGAAATTCTGGGCACTGATTCGTCTTATTTCACAAATTCAGGGTTTTGTTTGTCCTGTTTCACGAATTCCGGGTATTGCTCTGCGACCTGAATTGTGGCTTCTAGCACTTTGGCAGCATTTGCCAGAAGAATGGCTCCCTCAGCTCGACGACATTCGATTTTTGTTGGGATTGTGCTTCTTACTAGTTCTCGGTGTTTTATCCGGACCGATTGAGTTCTTCTCTGGGATGTGGGATGGGGAATCAGGTTCGATTTCACGCCCAGATCGCGGCCGACTATAACTTTTGTTAATTCGGCCTCCGTGAACTAGGCAATCAACACAGCGCTCTGATCATTTATAATGATTCTCTGAGCCCTATATAGTTTTCCTGAAGGAGAAAATAAAAAAAATAAAAAGGAAAATTTTTAGTATATAGGTTATTTATTTAAATTATAAATTTTTATAACATAAATTAATTTATTTTTTGGGTGGAACCTAATTTATGGTCCGGGGGTAACATACAGGCACACATGCATACACATACAATCCATTACATTGAAATTCTTTATCCTCCGGATAAGTTTGAAGTGCCTGTGGGGCATCTTATAGGTGATTTGGGTCAAAGTTGAATTGCTACTCGATAATTATCTTAATTTTTGGAGTATGTCTTAAATCTGTTGAGGATACCTAAATAATATAGTAAAATAATTAATAAACATGTAAAATGATTGGGGGAAACAATGATAAGTGATTAAGATGTGGTTCTGGAGCTTAAAAAAGGGACTGAAAAAGAATGTCGAATAACGAGAAGGGAATAAGAGAAAATCAATAAAAACAGACAATTAAATGAAAGAAGGTCATTTATAATTAACAAGTGCAAATTTAGGAAAACCAAAACAAAAGCAAAAATTGCACGTTATTTCGAAAGCTCTATCAAGATAAGGGAAGGAATGTTGTTTGGGAATCCAGGAAAAGGCATCTCTAAAAAATCATTTATCTGGACAGCTGTCAGTGATTATAGAGGTCCAAAGGGAATTAGCGTAAAATATATCAGAAATTTTATTTGACATCAGTAAGTATTATTAGATGATGGAGTATAAAAAGGAAGCGCAATTGGAATCAAAGTGACAAAATTGTAAAAAGACAAAGAAAGACAAAAAGAAATTAAAGAGAAATTTGAAACAGAAATTAAGCAAGGTCAAAGCAAAGCAAAGCAACCAAATCAGAGTTACCGATCTCAGAAACCCACCGCAATAGTCATGTGATTGTGAAATCCAATTGATTCGAAAAGTGCTATTCTTCCAGTGACAGTTACAAGCTCTTATTTTTGTAGTCTATTCTAGTCTATTAGTCGGGAAACCTAAATGTTCGCCTGACAAACAAAGATTTGTCGGAGCATTTTTTACTAAAATCGGTCCTTTTTCTAACATATGTTATGATCATATTCTGATTATGTCACCTACTTATCGAAATTCTGAGTAAATTTAGTACCGATACGCAGTATTTAACTCAATTATCTGGTGGTTTTATAAGACATAATTATTTATTTGCAATGGTAGTGAAAATTATAAGAACTCTGCTGTTTGCTCCTCACCGTTCACTATCGTTACTCAAATCTTTTGCACAAATGAATAGAATTATAAAAAGTAATTTTACATAGCCTATCACTAGTCGTACCCATAATGAAAATACAGTTTGGACAGGTTTTCAAAAATTTCGAATCCTACCTAAACATTCATTTTGAATGTTATATTCCTTATAATCAATGCGCTCTTCCCGTAAGTTTATTTTGTTACCGCTCCACTATTCATGAACGCCAAGGTGAATTCCAACGGAGTCCTACTTTGTGATCAATGCAAATCTGGGTGCGACCAATCAGCGAATTTTAAACCTTTTTCGGCCATTTTTTCGGGTTTTTTAATGGTTTTTATTTATTTTAATATTTTTTCCTTTTTCTATTTTTTTTCCTTTATTTTTTAATATTAATTTCTTTAAATTTAAATTTTTTATTTTCGCTGGATGTTACTTTTATTCTGGTCGCCACTTCCGCTTGTGCATTTTCTAAACCTTATTTTGCAAGGTTATAGTCGGTTTTATGTTCTACTTTATGTTTCTGTATGCACTTGTATGCGAAATTTATTAATTATTTGTTTTTAATTAATTATGTTATTTTTTTAAATTTGTTTTTATTGTTGTTTTATTTTATTTTGTTTTCTGGTTGCGGTATCAATATGTTACAGCAGCCATATTGATAATTTCAAAACGACATTAAATATTTTGTTTTGATTTACGCAATTTTGTTTAAATTATGATATTTAACTTTTTTATAAATTTAAAATTTTTAACACTTCTTATACTTTTTTAAATAACTACTTTTCTTTTAAAACAATTTTTCTTTCTTATAATATCTTTATTCTACAAATTTTAATATTGAAATAAAAATAAAGAAATTTTAATACAAAATTCAGAGCAAAAGAATAATCCTGAGAGCAAGTAAATAGCGCCTGCGTTTTTAAAAGTATATAAAGTACCTATTTGAGGGATGAATTGCGTATGGAAAATTTCTGTTTAATTATGGATACCAGAATTCATAAGCCGATTTTTATGTTCTTCGCTGTAGAATAATTAGTTAGTTATGATTAAAATAATTTAATTTGCATTCATGAAAAAAGTTTTATTTTTTTTAGTTTTAAGATTTTTTAGTAATGATTTATATTTAGTGATTTTAGCTAGAAAAATGTCTAAGGCTTAAAATTGAATGAAAATTTATAATTAAAAACGCATGTTTAAAAATTTAAATTTATAAACGAAATTAAAAAATTAAATTTTATAAGCACTTTTCATTAAAAAATAATAAATAACATAAACAAATAAATATCAAAAATATCAATCATAATAATAATTAATAACAATAATAATTAATTAAATCAACGACTCACCGCCCCAACCAATGAGGTCCTTTCATCTTAAAATATGTTGGGGATGAGAAAATAATATTTAACCAGTAATAATCCTACTAATCCAAAAATACATTTTCCAGCATTATCAATAATAAAGTATAAAAAAGAAAACAAAAAGGTATAAATATTTAAAAGAATAGAAAGTAATGAAATATAAAATTGTTTCAACCACTTCGAAAAAGTCATGATTTGTGAAAAATTAGATTACTTTAAAACATTTTAAACAATATATTTACTAATTTTTTTACCATGCAACGTCGCTTCCTAACTTCTACTTGAGGTTCTCAAGTAGAAGAGAACAACAAATGTATAGAAAGGTTTAACATTTGGAATAATTGAAGCTTTAGTCATTATTCTTGAAACTTTTAATTTTTTAATCGTCTTACTTCGACATTTGGATTAAAACATAATTTATTTAATTTTTGAAATAAAAGATTAATTTATTAATTAAGATTAAATTATTAATTTATTAAATCTTAAAATGTTTTCTTCAATATTTACAGTCCATAAAAACAAATAAAATAAAAATTTTATTCACTTATAACATAGAAGACATATTCTATATCAAATGCAAGATAAGATGTACTCATAGCAGTTTACATATTGACGCTTCATATTTCGTTGAAAAGATTTCAAAAGATACCTTTTTAATTGGATATCTGAGGGATTATGGTTTGAAAAGAGCATGTTCATCTATTATAAAATTAACGATAACTTATTAGAATGTCATAGTAGAAATAGAAATAATAATAAAGATAGTAATAATGATAATAATAAAGATAATAATAATAATAATAATAATAATAATAATAATAATAATAATAATAATAATAATAATAATAATAATAATAATAATAATAATAATAATAATAATAATAATAATAATAATAATAATAATAATAATAATAATAATAATAATAATAATAATAATAATAATAATAATAATAATAATAATAATAATAATAATAATAATAATAATAATAATAATAATAATAATAATAATAATAATAATAATAATAATAATAATAATAATAATAATAATAATAATAATAATAATAATAATAATAATAATAATAATAATAATAATAATAATAATAATAATAATAATAATAATAATAATAATAATAATAATAATAATAATAATAATAATAATAATAATAATAATAATAATAATAATAATAATAATAATAATAATAATAATAATAATAATAATAATAATAATAATAATAATAATAATAATAATAATAATAATAATAATAATAATAATAATAATAATAATAATAATAATAATAATAATAATAATATTGATTTTCACAAATTTTCGATTCAGCCTTTTCCAAGTGATATAAATCATTATTCTATTAAGATAAGCAGTCCCAAAAATATTATTTATTAAAATTTTATATAAATCTTATTGGTTAAAAATAAATAAAATATAGTTCTAGATTTCGGTTTCAGGTTTTTAAAAAAATGATTTGGTTTAAATTTTTTTAAATCTAAATTTCAACTTAAATTTAAATCCAACTGACATAAATTATTAAAAATAAGAAACAAAACGATTTTATTTTAAAAATAACTTTTTTTAAATCTGAAATTTGGAATTTAGATTTAAAATTAAAACATAAACATTCAATGGTCAGTGTCAAACTGAGATTTATGTATTGAATAAATTTTAAAAATAATATCTCTTGACAAATTCTTTTGATTGAGTTTTTAACAAATTATAATTTTTAAAAGCATAATAAAAATAAATGTTCCATTATATAAATCTAATTGTTCGCTTTTTAAATTTCATTACACTTGACTCTTATCAGTCATTTTGAAGTTCCCAATAGACCAAATATATTTAATTAATTTCAATCCGTCATTTTACTAAAAGAATTAATTTTATTTTTAAACAATTAGTCAAAGTTGAACAATTACAACATTCGTACTTAACATAAATTTTCTTTAGTTTGTATAATTATTTTCCATATATCATCTCAAATACCTTAACACAAACACAAAGACATAATTTTATCCATATATAATTTCCATGTAACATCTCCAGACTGTGACAGAATGGTGCTCCCTGAAACATTCATCTAGAATAAATACATTTTCCACGGAGTCCGCCATCCTCATGTCATCTGGATTATATTTTATATGGTCATTTAAACCGTTAAAACCTTTGTTAATAGTGTTACTGTTTTGACTTCGTTGACTGACCATATATCTCTAATATAATCCCAAACTGGAGTTTCAAGACAAATTGTAAACTTTTTACAGAGTTTTTTTATTTTAGATACATCATTTTGATGAATAACTTGTGAATAGCCAGCTGTCATACTTGAATCGAAATGCATTACCAAGTCCATTTTTAACTAAGTATTTTAGAATCTAGAAAAATAATCAGATAGTAGTAGTGAGCTCTCGATGACTCATCGTTTTCTACCATAGTGTGCGTATTTGCCTCAGTGTGTGTGTGTGTGCACGGTAAATTTAATAGAAATCTTGAAATTTTTTTAAAATACATGTATTTTTCTAAGTCTGACTCCCCCTCCTACCAAAACTTTTTTATGAATTTTAAAACAAGGAAATCTTTTCTATCCCTTGTGTATGTGTGTGTTCAAGGGACATTTAATAGAATCTTGAAAATTGTAAACCGATAAATTATTATTATTATAACTATTATAATTACTATTATTTTTATAACGACTATTATTATTGTTGTTATTATTATTATAACTATTATTATTATTAATACTATTATTATTTTGTTATAAATATAATTAATAGTATTATTATTATTATTATTATTACTATTATTACTAATATTATTATGACTCATACTTTTTCAAAAATTTTTTCAAAAAAAGTCTGAACCCCCCTCCTAACAAAATTTTTTATGAATTTTAAAACAAGGAATTTTTTTCTATCCTTCGTATGTGTGTCTTCAAAGGACGTTTAAAAGCATCTTGAATTTTTTAAACCCATAAATTAATATTATTAATATTATTATTATTTTTATTATTACTATTATTATTATAACTATTATTATTACTATTATTATTATAACAATTGTTATTATTATTATTTTATTATTATTATTATTATTATTATTATTATTATTATTATTATTATTATTATTATTATTATTATTATTATTATTATTATTATTATTATTATTATTATTATTATTATTATTATTTCAGTTTCGCCAATGATTTATTCACAGTTTCCTATCAGATTTATTCTCAGATTTATTCACAGTTTTATTCACAGTTTTGTCAGTAATTTATTCGCAGTTTCGCCAAATGAGAACGAACAAACGGGCTTCTTCAGGGCCACAATTGATGATTGGAACTTCCTTTGAGAATGCGTTTTCTTTAATACCAAAAATATTGATTGTAATTCACTTTGAGAATGTGTTTTCTTTAATATTGTTTTTTATTGAATATTAATAACATATTTATTTAAGTATTTATTTTTAAAATAGTTAAATAATCTACAACACCTAAAAGACAAAGTTTGTAAGCACAATCTGAATGTTCACGATGGGGACATGTAATATTTGATAGAAAATCTCTTTTCTTTATTGAATAATTAATCAATCGCAGATTTGGAAAATATTTCTTTAACAATCTGATCTTCCATTCGCCATCATTACATACATAAAATATTTGATTACCATCTATGTATTGTAAATCACAGGTAAAATCACTAAATAATAATGGTTCCAAAATATTATTAGAATTTATAATACATAATTCTTTAATATTATTTTTATTACAGAAAATATTAATAAAATAACAAGACATTTTACGAAACATATATTTAATTACAATGTTTATACATTAACCAAGCAAGGCAATGTTGACCAAAAGTAATAGTTAACCGAAACTTTGTTGTAATCAATTGGTTTTCCAATAGTTTCTAGTTTTTTGATTAATAGAGCAGTATAATAGAAACCCATAGGATCGAAAACATATATTATATCTGGTTTTACATAGACTGCAATCCAATGTTCTCCTCCAAGAGTTGATGAATGGGTGTTGACAACTATAACCTGATTTTTTTTAAATAGGGAATTTTGTATAATGGGTACACTCCGACAAATTCTTTACTTAATTTTTGACTACCAATTCAATTTATCTGAACAGAACTATTATAATAATAACAATGGTTTTATAAAACTTACTCCATGACAAATTTCTTCATTTCTTTACTTCATTTATAGAAGTTATGTTCTATTTGCAGTTATATGCACTTCATTTTCAAATACTCCATATATTATGACTTGAACTGGTTCAGTTGTAGCTTTTGAAAATTTGATACCCAGTCGCAGATTTCCATTTTAAGGAAGTTCACTTTGATTCATATCGAAATCAGGGGCCAAAACAAATGTGAAAAACCGGTATTTGGTTTTAAATTCTTCAAGTGTTATACAACCATTCAAGTTTTTATCCAAATAACCCATATTTCTCACTATACTTTGCATATATGTAGCTCAATAATTATCATTATCGAAATCTTGAGTGTATGTTTCTCGATAATCCCTATTTTTCGACAATGATAATGAAGTAATGTTGAGAATCTGGTTAGTTTGTTCCCTTAGCCCCATGTAGTTTAATAACTTGGAGAATGGATTCAAAATTTGAGTCTTTTCTCCAAGTAACAACAATAATTAGAAATAAAAGAAAATGAAAAATTAGCTTTATTTAAAAAAGAAAATGAAAAATTAATTTATTTTTAAAAGACTTGAAACGGTTGTTTAACTCTTGGATGTAAATATTTATAATTCAAAAAAAAATAAAATTTTCAATTTATTTTAATATTTCATGGAAATCGGAGTTTGAAATTGTTTTGTTCAATAAATTTGATTTAGTCATTGTTTTGAATTTTCTTAAAATATATTGCTACTCTGAATTAATTTTGTGATGATTGTTAATAAAATTGAAGATTTCCATCAATATTCATTTGCAAATCAATTTATTAAATTTAGTAATTGCTTTCTCTGTCTGAACTCCAAAATTCTTGTGGATAATTTATGGATCAAAGATGGAATTATTCAGGATTCAGAACAATTGTTTTATGACGACAAATGTGTTCCTGATATGATTATAGATTGCCATGGAGCAATTTTATCTCCCGGATTCATTGATATCCAAATTAATGGTGGATATGGATATGATTATTCTGATCTATCACAGGAGCTTGAAACTAGTTTAAAAGTAGTTAGTAAGAAGTTAGTTAAATTCGGCGTGACATGGTTTTGCCCAATGCTTGTTGTGTCAAAGAAAGAAGTCTATCATGAAATATTGTCGAAGACCTATAATTTGCCAAGTGAGAATTCACAGAATCTAGGATTTGATATAGAAGGCCCATTTCTATCGGATTTGAAAAGTGGAATGCATGATCAAAATTTATTAAAAGATTTTGGTCCTAATCCAATTGAGGCTTTACATGAGATACATGGTAATTGTCTGGAAAATGTGAGATATATAACTCTTGCGCCAGAGTTACTGAATTTTAATCAAGCTGTTAAATATTTGGTTAGTCGCGGAATTTCGGTTTCATTGGAGCATTCAGCAGCAAATTTTGATGAAGGAATTGTAGCAATTGATAATGGAGCAAATATGTTGAGCCATATTTTTTACTCAATGAATCCATTTCATCACAGGAATCCGCATTTAGTTGGTCTCTTAACTTAAGGGTTTCGGACTTATAAAAATTTTTGGAAAAAGTATGAGTTATAATAATAATAGTAATAATAATAATAATAGTTATAATAATAATGACAATAATTATAATAATAATAATACTTATAAAAATAATAGTAATAATAATAATAATAGTTATAATAATAATGACAATAATTATAATAATAATAATACTTATAAAAATAATAGTAATAATAATAATGTTGAGGTTAACAAAATGCACAAAAGTAAAAATGTAAAATCAATAAAAACATTGAAATTCAAAATAATAATTAAAAAGGGAAAATCAATTAAAATTTTAAAATAAATATTTATCGGGGGAAATGGGTATGGGCGGATGCCAAATGACGAGACGAATCCAAATATAATAAAATTAAATCGATTAGGGTTCCCCAGAAGTAAATATTTAATAAAAATAGAAATTAATTAAAAATTAATTTAAAACTGAACTAATGGGAAGTCCGAGCCAATAAAAACCCGAACAGTGTGAGAAACCCAGAAAGTCAAAAAATTTTCTAATTTCAGAAAACGGAATAGGTTGACGAAGGAAACCCGGGATAAGAGAGGAACCCGCCACCAAAATAACAATTGTAAATAAATGAAAACCCCGGGAGCCCAGAAATAACTACTTTGGTTTTGGACAGAGATGTCAGAAATGCCAAAACCAATTTAGTTTGCGAGTGACTTGATTTGCGAGATGAGTATATAAAGAAAAGGCAGATCAACAAAATTGCCAGTTGGTCGAAGAGAATATTTCAGAGAGCGGAGGAGGTAATAAACTTAAAGATAAATCAACCAGTCAAACAAATTTCGTACCAGACAGGGACATCTCCCTTTGAAAGACGTATCCATAAGCATTGAATTTTGTAAAATCGTGCAGAGTAATTGTGTAGAGTATTGTGAATTGAATCAATTTTTGTGAAAGTTGTGAATAAAGTTGTGATATATAAATTGGAAATAAATCTTATTGTGTTGGTTTAATTGAATCGATTAAAGGACACCAAAGAGTCAGACCTAAGCACCGACTTTCTATATAAAAACCCAATAATAATAATAATAATAATAGTTAGAAAATATTTTACAAAAAGTTTCCTTGTTTTAAAATTCATAAAACCTTTTAGTAGGGGGGGTTTGGACTTAGAAAATTTTTGAAAAATAAATTTTTGCTAGGAGGGTTGGACTTAGAAAAAATAATTTGATAAAATTTATAGAAAAATACATATTTTTTAAAAATATCAAGGTTTCTATTAAATGTTTTGTGCACACACATACTGGGGTAGAAAATGATGAGTCACCGAGAGTTCACGAGCAAAACGATGAGTCATCGTGAGCTCACTACTACCTACTATAATCCAATTATAACCTTTTATTGAAAATCTTATTTAACAATATAAATACTCAGAAAATTCATCAAATTTTAAATCTTACAAAAAACTAACATACCATTTGTAATTTAATTTTTAATATAACTTTATAATCTCGTATTGTGCTTACTAATGTTGATCAATTCATTCAGTAGACAAAGATTTAGAACTTGGCTTGGTAAACCGTATGTATGTGAATCTCTCAAAATATATTGGTGAAGTGATGGTCAAGTGGTTTATTTTAATAACAAGTAATAAAATAAATATTCATTTTTGAAAATAACTTTAAAGAGTACATTTTACCATTACAAACTCAAATATATCTTTTTTGATAGTTCAAAAAATTACATAATCTGTAATAAAAATCACTTTATTTAAAGTACAAAATTAAAGAAGTGTTCTTTACCCGGATTTCATAAACGCGATTTGTTGAATTTTCGAAATATGTGTGCTTACCCAAAAGCCAAATTCACTTTAAAGTGACCTTCCGGAAAGTCGAAAATGTAACGTAATTAATTAAATTGTAAAATCAACCACAAATCTTTAAAAAATATTTATTTTTTAATTAATTAATTTATAAAAATTATATTTTTTATTAAATTTATCAGTAATAACGAAATTAAACTCACTAAATTGTTTGAAATAACAGCACAAACGCACAAAAACATTAGAAATTTCAAATAAAACATTGTAATGATAATTTGGTTTGTGGGAAATATATTATTTATGCGTTTTGTTTATGAATAATTTATTAATTAATTCATTTTCTTCTGATTCCTATTGGTAAATCTATTTATGAAAAGTTTTCGGAGATCCTTGGGAGTCCTAATTTAAATTTGGGGTTTTTAGCACAACTAGAAAATTATTATTAATTATGGGTTAGACTATGTATTTGTTGAGTTTTTTTTGAAATTTGGTAAAATTATTTGACTCTATTCTATTTTATTGATTAATAGAGTTGCAATAAATTAAAATGTCTATTTCAATAAAATATTTTATGCAACTTAATTAAAACACTACTCTATTATTAAATAAATAAACATAAAATCATTTAATTGAAAGAAAATCTTATTCAAACACGCTTTACGATATATTTCGACAGATTCAATGTCATCATCAGATAGAAAAACCAACCAAAATAATATGAATTTAATTTATAAATTTGAACAAATGATTGCTTTTTAAATATTTTATTATATATTTTTAAGTTTAATATTTTAAATTAAATTTAAAAATTATATTTTAATTAACATAAATTTTTTACAATAAAGATTTTTAATTTAAATCATTCAAACTAACTTACAAATTCAAAATTTATTTATAATAAATTTTATACTTAAACAAATGTTTTTACACCAAATGGCGTAATACAAGTTGATATTTAAATCAATTTACTGTATTTTGGTTTTTGCAAAAAAATTAATGGATTTCAGCCAATTTTAAGTGGCTGCTAAGCAAGTTATTTTTAAGTTATTTTTAAGAATTTAATTATGATTTAATAAGGAAATTACACCATCTTAAATATGACTTGTTCCATAATGGTATATATACATACACACACATATATATATATATATATAACATGGATCTTTCCAATTTTTAATCAATTTGTCAACAGTCTTTTTGATCATCAATAACAAAAATAATTTCGAATACCCATTTTTATCAAGTACTTCTTAGTTCAGCAAGTAAAATATGAACTACTGCTTTCTTACAATGGTGGCTTCACCGACATCGAAATAGACAAGGAATCTTTGATGGATCACTAGAAACCATATAATTATCCAAGCATTTCAATCCCTATAGACAACTTTTTTAATAATAATAACAGATATCAGATATGTTTAGTAAGCAGACCTTTCTGGTGCGTAAAACGAAAGATTATATTCTTCATGTTTGGATATAATTCTTCCATTGAGAAAATAATAAAACTTGGATAAGTGTTTTGCTCAAAATTATTTTTAGTTACAATCATTTGCCACATAAAGGTTTAAAAGGACTCAGACCGGTTGACTTTACTGACAAAGACCAAGTACTACACAAAGAAAAACTCAATAAGCCAAAATACAAGGTTGACAATCATGTGAGACTTAGTAAAATCAGTAATTCTCCGTTCATCAAGAATTTTGACAACAATTGGAGCTATGAAGTATTTGAAATCAAGAAAATAGATACAAAACAGAATCCTATAATATATATAATAGCAGATCATGAGAATAAAGAAACCAATTCAATTTTACATTGACAGCTCTCAAACAGAATACTTGGATTTGAACGATACAGTACTCTACATTCAAAAGAAAGTTGTAAGTAGTAATGGGGAAAATTTATCTAATGAATCAGATGTTACTGCAAACAATTTCTTTTTCCAAACTCTTTTTAAGGATGTTGAAGTAATTTATAATTCTATTAAAATTGAAGGAAGTAATGATGTATTCGCACACAAGGCAATGAATGATACTATTATTAATTATAATCACGATACAAAACATACTTGTTTAGATGGAATGGGTTATGAAGAAAATGATGCAAAAAGAAAAATTTGGATTTCAAAATCCAAACAATCAGTGTTTGTTTTCCTTTTCAATTAGATTTCTTTGATCACCCAAAATATTTATAACCTGTTGTTAGTGCTCAAATTAAATTGACAAGATCCAATACTGAAAGAAGTTTAACATGTACAAAAATTATTCCACAAATAATATTACTAGATGCAAAATTAATGGTTAGAACAGTTCGTGATGAACCGTTAGTTTTATCTGGTCACCAAATTGGGCTTGCTACTAGAAATGCAATTTATCCAATGAAAGGCAAGGAAGTTGTTCAATTTTCATTACCAATAAGTTCTTCTTTGTTTTATAAGGAAAAATATTAGGTTATAGACGACTACCAAAGTTTATTCTTGTTAGTTTCTAAGGGAATAAAAGATATGGAGGATATTATTCAGAACCATTTTCAATATTTGATATTAAATCTTTAATATTAAGTATAGGAAATGATTATAGAGAAAAATATAGTCAAGATTTTGCCAATGATAATTATTGTTCTAGTTATATGCAAAGAATTCTTAGGAATATGGGAACAAGTCTTACAGCAGGTATGCTCAATTTGTATTGACCTGAGTGCCGGTTATTAATTTTAGGATATTGTTAGGATGTTGATTTTTACCTTGTAATGTTGGATTAAGATTATTCAGATGAGTTGTGATGTCAACCAAAAAAGCTAAATCTAAAATCCAACTGGCATCCAATTACTCCGGAACAAACCTTTTCTTCATTTCCATGAAAACTAAAATTTCTTTACGATAATTGTAGAATCGCTGCAGAATCATTCCTCTGCTGACTCAGCGAACCTCACTGTAGAAAATGACATCACAGTATTCTACCTCCAGGTCTGCAAGAAATTCTTTAAATTGCCTGTGATTTAATCCACAACAACTGACATCGCATGGTCCATCTTCAACTGCTTCGCACATAAATTTTCCTGATGTATAATGCAGTGAGGTGCAATAAGTTTTATATTATTTTCGGATTTGTCCAGCTCTGTCTGATAGAAACCAGTAAGCCTATTCTTTTCCCCAACAATTGAAGAACCTCCACTTTCCTATTTTTTGTTGATTTCATTCTTAGTGGTTGTAAATTTTATTAAATTAATACTGAATACTTGATAACAATAGTAAAATTTTATTTTTAATCAATATAGAACAAGATTTTAAAATAAAGCTAATACTTCATACAAAAATAATCAGACAAGAAACATTGATTGGCTGCTTGCATACAGTTACAGAAAACCTACATGATATTATGGGTCATATTAGTCACTAATTGTAAGACTCTAGTTAAACATAATGGGTGGTATTTGGCCCACATCAAGCGGTGGAAGCGGACGAAGCGGATGAAGAGGATTAAGTGTTGGAAAACATGTTGCAAAATGAAAATATTGTGCAAATAGGTGGAAATGTACCAATAATTCAAAGTGATTTACGAGGGACACACCAAATACTTAGTATTGATACTACCGACTTGAACATTAAGGAAATTATTTTTCCAGTTAATTAATAAGTTAAGAGAAATAATAGAGGAACTAGGATATGTGAAAATCCAATTCGGAATTGAAATTGAATTTGAGAAAGACAGAGAGATAAAATTAAATAACATTAGTAACAATACAAGACCACTTACCCAATCATTCTTCGACGAAGGAATACAAAAGTTAAATGAAAAATAATCTTCAATAACTGAATTAGTGAATAGTTGGGTTATTAGAAGAATAACTGAAATTCACTTTACTATAACAAAAATAAGTAATATAAGTAAATTGAGCGGTAGAAGATACATAAAAGCTCCAAAACAATTGGCTAACAAAAAGTGTTTAATAAGTGTGAAAAATACCAATAATCTAAGTTTTATGTACAGTGTGTTGTCAATAATTAAAAAAGAGGAGATTGACCGTGGACATAGAAATGTTAGTTATAGTTATACTAAATATCTAAATGAATTAAATTATGACCCGAATGATATGCTCATGAAATTAATTGTTATTAGAAAATTTGAAGTAAACAACGAAGGACTTATAATAAACGTATTTATTTATGACAAAACGGAAAAACTTGAACACTACGATTTTGTTTTAAAACATCCGTTTTTAAAAATAATTCGCAGGTCCAAAGTTACAGAAGGACCAATTATTAATTTATTACTATTAAACAAAGGAAAAAAATTATCACTACATCGGAATAACGTCTCTTAATAGATTAATGAATTGTCGAAGTAAAAATACTACTATAGAAAAAATTCTATCTTTATGGTGTCATAGATGTTTGAACGGTTTTAGATATAAGAAAGCATTAGAAAAACATGAGATATTATGTATGAGAAATCAGTTAGGGACAACTTTATATACTTTCCCAGAAAATAAGTTCATTAATTTCACCGACTGGTCCAAAACCGTAACTCCATCATATGTTATATATGCAGATTTCGAATCTGTTTTGCCAAAGGATGACGTGCACCACCAAATACATTTACCCATTTCTGCTGGGCTTTTATTAATTAATAATTTTGATGGGAGTAAAATATATAAAAAATTTAAAGGCGAAGATTGTGTGGAATAATTTCTCAAGGCAGTTGAAAATATAACAAAATATAAGGTTTTACCATATTATTATAAAATGGGAAGGTAGCCTATGAAACATTTAACTGTGTTACAACAGAATCAATTTGACAATTGTACACAACGTTACTATTTTTTGAAAGACATTGTTGACCCTGTGAGTGATCATGACCACTTTACTGGGGAATACTTGGGTGCTGCTTGCAATAACTGCAATATTAATGGAAAAATTAATAAAGCTTTACCAATCATTTTCCATAACTTAAAGGGTTACGATATGCACCACAATTAAAATATGGTTTGAGTAAATTTAAAAATTGGGCTTTAGGATGCATCCCAATAAAAACCGAAAAAGTTATTTCCTTAATTGCCCACCTGGGAAAAATATGTGTGAGATTTATTGATTCATATAAATTCGTAAACGACTCTTTGGCAAAAGCAGTGAAAACCTTGTATACTTTACCACTAACGCGATCTGCTTTTACCTGAACTATAGTTGATGAAAAGAGGATCTTTCCGTACAACTTTTCCACTAGTTTAGATGTTTTTCATGAGACTTATGAGTTACCACCGATTTGGAAAGAAGTAACTGAGGCTGAATATGAAAAAGCTCAGATAATTTGGGATTAAACAAATTGTAGGACTTTACTTGATTACATGAAAGTTTATTTGAAACTAGATTGTTTTCTTTTGGTTGACTTCTTTCAAATATTTTTGGCTAAATAGATAGCACACAATATGTTAGAGCCTTTGAATTATTTCGGTATTCCTGAAATGTCTTGGTCTTTTGAATTAATGTAGTTAGATGATCTAATTGGATTAATTACTGAAAATGAAATGTTTAACTTTTATGAGGGTGGTATAAGAGGAGGTCTTACTTTTGTTAATAAGTACTATGTAAAAACTGACGAAAACACCGAGCGTCTTTAAATAAAAATTAATAATCTATACGGTTGGGCTTTAAGTCAACATTAACCTTGTGGCGATTTCAGTTGGGTATTAGATGGTTTGATAATATTTTGATTGAATGCTCGACTTCAAATCTCGAATCTTTGTCGTATGGGTATTTTCTTGAAGTAGATCTTGAAGTTCCTTCTGAGCTTCATGATGCTTTGGACGATTTCCCAATTGCTGCTGAGAAAATGAAACCACAGCGGTCAAAGGTGGAAAAATTGTTGTTGACACACTATCCTAAAAATAATTATTTGATTTATTGGCGATTATTAAAATTATACTTGTCTCTTGGTGTTAATGTCACTCATGTAAATAGAGCTGTAAAATTCAAACATCGACTATATTTAAAAAGTACTTCGACATAAACACTGAACTTCGACCCAAAAGTACAAATACATTAGATAAAAATTATTATAAGCTCTTAAATAATAGCTTCTATGGGAAAACAGTTGAAAATTTATAAAAGATAATGAATCTAAGTCTTTATACAACGGATAAAAAATTGCGGCCTATACTTCAAAGCCTACCTTTAAAAAATCGATAAAAATTGACGATGACCTGATTGCAGTGTTGTTAAATGCGGATTCGATATGTTTAGATCGACCAAGTTATATAGGACAATCGGTGCTTGACTTGTCGAAACTTCGTATGTATGATCTCCAGTATAAGGACTTGGAAAAATATCGATATCAGTTTAACTGTGAGATTAATATTGTTGCTGAAGATACCGACTCTAAAATGGTCAAAGACAATCTTTTGGATACTTCTAATTTTCCCGCTACTCATTCACTTTATTCTAAAAAGCTTGATTCAGTTATTGGCACATTTAAGGATGAATGTAAGGGAGAAGGTTATGATGAGTGGGTATTCCTTAGACCTAAATCATCTTGTCTTAAAGCTAAAGGAGTGACATTAAAGGATACTGAGCTAACCCATAAATCTTATAAGGAGTGTTATGAGAAAAAACCTACCTTTTCTGTGCCTCAATTTAGAACAGGAACAAAAAATCACCAACTTTATAGTTTTAAAAATAGTAAGGTTGTGTTAACAAATAAGGATGATAAAAGGGTTGGGGTGGGTAAAAATAAAAGTTTAGCATTTGGGCATATAAAAGTATCTGGAGATTTTATTACTGATGAAGAAATTGTCGGAGAAATTGTTGCTGATGAAGAAATTGCAGCTGATGAAATTCTGCAAACTATTATTAAGGAAGAACTCAAGGACATAGACAATGTTCAGTTCTCCGACGATGATGAAGAAGATTTTTATTAATAAATTTTGTAGTTGAAAAATGATTTTGTTTTTATGTTTATTTTTATGTGTTTTTGTGTTGATTTTTATGTGTATCATTTTATTATTCAGTTGATATTAAATTTTGAATTAATTAGTTGTATTAAATATTAAATAAAATTACATTTATTTAAATAAAAAATATTTTATTAATTTTTCTTGATTGTTTTCTTGATTGATTTTGCTTTCGAAAACCAGAAACATTATAATATGTTCGAAACGATTCAGGTGAAGATGGAAGAGCTCTTTCCGAATATGAAGAACAAGTTTTCCTATTGTGCTCCTGAATATTTGGCAGCGCACATCTATCAAATGACTGGAGTCAACATTGAAGAAATTGTACAGATGCATTACGAATCAGTTCAAGGGTCGGGTTTGAAATGTCTAGACGATTGTATTGTTTGTGCAGTTCCCTTAATGTTGACTTCCTCATTTAGATGCAGATGCTGCAGGGATTATAAGAATATATTCTGTTGGTTGAACTAAGTAGAGCTTATTATAAGCAGATTTGTGAAGATTTAAATTAAATAAATTTTTAATTTGATCTTTATCTTTTTACTAGTTTATTTTTATTTGTTGAGTATAAATTTTTATTAAGTATTTACTAGGTTGTATTAATGTTGATATCGTACATCTTTATATTTGATTGTTGTTGAAATTATTATTATTATTACTATTATTATTATTATTTTTGTTATTATTATTATTATTATTATTATTATTATTATTATTATTATTATTATTATTATTATTACTACTATTATTATTAATATTTACGTTAAAATTTAAGTACATGTATAAAAAATTTCAATCTCAAAATATATTTCGTCTTTATATAAAAATATGTTCTAAAACTTTAAAGTTTAAATGATTTTGTGTAGAAATAATTCCAATCTTAAAATGACATTAAAAATTAAATTACAATTAAAAATTAATACAAAATTAATATTTTGAAAAATTGAAAATCATGATTAAAAAACTTCAATCTTAAAATAAATTTCAATCTTAAAATAATATTAAAAATTAAATTAAATAAAAAATCGGAAACTAAAATTATATTTAAAAAATTAATATCAAATTAATATTTTGAAAAAATTTAAAATCAATAAAAATAAATTCAAAAAATTCGACAAGACTTTGTATTTAAAAAAATGTGTCAAAAAATTCTAAAATAAATTTTAAAAAAATACACACAAAATCAATTATCTTAATTACGTAATTAAATGATCTAGTTAATTACATAATCACGTAGTTTAATCCGTTGCGACTCTCCATATTTATCATGCAATTGTTTTAGGGTGCGGTGTGCCCATAACTACCTACTATCATGATAAAAACCCTTTTTAAAATTAAAAAAATATTACCACATCTCATACATCAAATAATATGTCATTCGATGGACATTTGCGTCCTTTCTGAATAGACACATAAATTATAAAATTATGTCGCATACAAATATTTTAAGTTTTTAAATTTTAAAAAATGTTTCGGCTATTGACTGTTCCGGGTATTTTGGTTATATTCTATTATAAATTGCACCGCTAAGTTATCATAGATCCATCAATAAAATTGATATTTGAGTCTTTAGTTAATGTATTTTTACCTTTACAACTTATTTTAAAATTAATTGCACAATGTTTAAATCAAAACAATAAATTGTTTCAATAGAATAAAAAATAGTTTCAATTTATTGAAACTTTCAATTGATCAAAGAAATGCTTCAAATGAGTGACAAATGATATATTAAAAACATTGGAATTACCTTTACCCTTTTTTTTCTTTTATAACATCTATAGATTAAAAAAATAAGAAAATTATTTGATTATAAATACTAATTATAAATATTAAGTAAATAAAGTAAAATTTTTACAAACTTGGTCCGTTTTCGATTTTTTTTTCGAGGGTATCCGAGTATTTGATTTACACTGAATTACAGTTTGGTAAGTAATTTTACATCTTTATCTATTGAGTTATATTTTTCTTGCAATAATAATATATTATAAAATTATTTAATTTTAGTATTTCTATCATAAGTTAATGAAAGCATTTAGTAAAATTACAATTATTATTTTGTTATATAAATTAGAGGTAATAATTTTTTCAGAATTTTTGTTTTAATATTGGTCTAAAAGTGTACATTTCGAACTCAGATTATAATGGATTTAACATAGTCAAACATCGCTTAGAGTTTTTTTTGAGATGAAGGAAATTGAGGAAATAAAAGCAGCAGTTAAAGAAACATTATTTGCACTAAAAATATGGAGAATTTCATCAGTATGATTTACCACATCTTAATCGTAAACTTAACAATAAAAATAGAAATTCAATTACATTTTAAAATATTATTGTAGATGTACCTAATATAGTTTTCTAATTATTGATACATAATATCTTCAGATGTACAAACATGCCAACATTTAAACACAATCATCAAACATAATAACAATCTTCTAATCTCTAAACTACAATTTTTACATATTATTACGCAATATATAAAATATAGCACCAATTCAACATAGATATTATACTACAATATGTTTTGACAAACTCACTGCCATCTTCAGGTAGAAATGAACATAAAACTATTTAAAATAAATTACTTTTATTTAAAAATATTCTTTTTTTATATTCTAAAAATGTTCTATTAAAAATTAAAAATTTTGCTTTTATAAATCACAAATTTTATAAAATTTTAAAGAAATTATTTTTTTCCAAATTATACAAAACCGAGACTTTAACAAAAATTAAATATTATTTTCAACAAAAAGTTTTCTGCAATATTTACAATTCATATAGACAAATAAAATGAAAATTTTATTCACTTATAACATAGAGGACATATTCCATATCAAATGCAAGATAAAGGGGTCCAATAGCAGTCACGCATTTGACGCTTCATATTTTGTTGAAAAGATTTCAATAAATACCTTTTAAATTGCAAATCTGAGGGATTATGGTCCGACAACAGCATGTTCATCTATTATAAAATTAACGATAACTTTTTATAATGTCATAGTAAAAATAGAAATAATAATAAAGATAAGTATAATAACAATAACAATTCTTCTTCTAAGAATGTTTCCAAATAGTCCTCATAAATTTGATAAGATATAATCAAAGAAGTTGCCGTGATAATCTTATTAATAAATGAAAATTTTTCTAATAATAACTAATATTCGTCCATTTTCCTGGAAATATTTCATATTGACAAAGGCAGAAAAGGTTTCATAAACGTTTGGATTAATTTTATATTAGGAGGTTTTCACTCTCATAATTTAAGGGTAGACTTTTGAAAATAAAGTGAATTTTTATTCTGAATTATTAGTATAATAAACAAATACATTTTCAGTTGTAAAAGTAATTAACATTATAAAAAAACTTCTAAATTTCTCAATTGTAAAAATATTCAAATATTAAAAATTAATATTTTACAACTCAATTCGAGTGGAAATTTTTCATGAGAATAAAAAGATGTTACAATACCAAGCGTATCCAAGCGTTTTTGTTATATCTAAGTAATATTAAACATGTTTACATTCAAAATATGCTGAAATATTTTTTATTAATTTATTTAGATTTATTATTATTATTATTATTATTATTATTATTATTATTATTATTATTAATATTATTATTATTATTATTAATATTATTATTATTATTATTATTATTATTATTATTATTATTATTATTATAAATTTTAATATTATTATTATTAATCTTAATATAATTATTAATTTTTTGATTATCAAATTTGATTTCTGTATATTTATTAAAGTTTTTTCTAATTCATTTTATGTAGTTGTATTTTAATTAAACAATATTTGCAGGGCAATTTTACCGCAGTTCGTACTTTAGTTGAAACCCGCAATCACTTTAATGTGACCTCCCGGAAAGTCGACAGTTTACTGTAATTAATTAAATAGAATCTAAAGTAATTAATGATTGTAAAATCAACCACAAATCTTTAAAAAATATTTATTTATTAAATAATTAATTGATAAAAATTAGATTTTTAATTATATTTATCAGTAATAACAAAATTAAACTCACTAAATTGTTTGAAACAACAGCGCAAACGCACAAAAACATTAGAAATTTCAAATAAAACATTGTAATGATAATTTGGTTTGTGGGAACCATATTATTTATGCGTTTTGTCTATGAATAATTTATTAATTCATTCATTTTCTTCTGATTCCTATTGGTAAATCTATTTATTTATATTTGTTCTACCAATCAAATTTGGACAATAAATAAATATATCCAATTAATCCCACCAGGTTTCGTGGAAACGTAATATATCATCAACAACTTTAAATATTATTAGGAAAGTTATTATTATTATTATTATTATTATTATTATTATTATTATTATTATTATTATTATTATTATTATTATTATTATTATTATTATTATTATTATTATTATTATTATTATTAGTATTAGTATTAGTATTAGTATTATTATTATTATTATTATTATTATTATTATTATCATTATTATTATTATTTTTATTATTATTATTAGTATTATTATTATTATTATTATTATTATTATTATTATTATTATTATTATTATTATTATTATTATTATTATTATTATCATTATTATTATTATTATTATTATTATTATTATTATTATTATTATTATTATTATTATTATTATTATTATTATTATTATTATTATTATTATTATTATTATTATTATTATTATTATTATTAAATGTTAAGTAGAGTAAAAATAACATTGTTAACCTTTCTTTTATGGTAAAGTTTGAGATTTTATAATTTTAACTTCGAATCCGAAGAAATTAGTCGAAAAAGCATTAGTAAATATCTGCAAAAAATCTCTTTTGTTGGGCTTATTGCCATAAGTAAAACAAAAATTACATAACCAATTTAAACAAAAAGGTGAAAATTGTATAAGTTAAAACAAAATAATTAATGTCGTTTGGAAATTGTCAATATGGCTGCTGTAACATAAGCACTCACCGCAAGAAGAGACCAAAAATAAAATAAAACATATTAATTAAAACAAATTAAAAATATAACAAAAATTAAATAAAACAAATAATTAATTAAAATTCGGAAAAATGCATACAGATGCAAAAAGAAACATACGAAAAATAAAATAAACTGCCAAAACCTTGCAAAATAAGGTTTAGAAAAAACACAGGCAGAAGAGGCGACCAGAAAACAAAATATTGGGGTTTAAAAATAATATTTTAAGAAAATAATAATAAAAATAAAATCCAACAATAAAATATTAATATATCAAAAAATAAAGAAAAATATATAAAAAAATTACAAAAATATTTCGAAATAAATAAAATAATTAAAAAGCCCTAAAAATGGCGAAAAATCGCCCATTGGTCGCACACAGGCACAAAAATACTATATATACGGCAGTCATTTTCATAATTTTTTCAGACATTTTTTTCAGTCAGGTGACTACTAGAAAAATTTTTTAGACTAGCAGTGAATCATTCTTAGACAAAATTTTGTATGCAAATTCATGTCAATTTTCCCAATCTGGTTGTAAGTATTGTTTTCTTGTATAAATATATATTTCGAAGTCTTGTTACTTTGATTTTATTCTGGATGGTCGTGGAATCTTTTGGTGCCACTGACAAATCCCCCTAAAATCTTATTTATACTAAGTATTTAAATAGATGGTTCATGGGACGGACCGTGTGCCGGCTAGTGGTCGAAAACCCTTAGTTGAGCTCGTGGGTCATGCCTCGTGAACCCCTCGGCAGTTCGCAGTCGGTTCTGGCTTTGTGCACAGGACCGCTACGCAGGGCGCCGTTGTATACTCGAGGCGGCTGCTGAAAATGTGGCCGGAGCGAGTCGAAATAAAATTCGGGAAGTGCGACTATAGTTAAATGGGATTAAAGTTTTGCAGGGAAAATTTAAAAAAATTACGGAAAATTAATTAAAAATCGAGTAGAAAAGGATAGGTTAGTGTAGAAATGTAAATTTGAAAGCGGTTTTCCAAAGGTTGAATGATATAATCTGACAGAAGAGAGAAATGTTTATTGAAGTGATCGCAGAGGGTTATAATTACTTAAAATCATGGGAAACGCACCGGGAATTAAGGAATTGTTGATCAAAATGCTAATATAGGGAAAGATAAAGGTAAATTAGTAAAAATGTAGTCGATTCCGTGATTAAACAAATGAAATAGGAAATTTACTACTAAAAATAATTTTAGGAACGCTGCCCAAATTTTTGAAGGATATTTTTATAAATAATGCGTAAAGATGACAAATAAGTATGGAAGTTGTAGGAATAGACGAGTAAGGACCAGGATATAGAAAAAGAAAGACGTAAGACCTTCCATCGGCAGTCCAGAACCCGAAAGTGAAAATATCATGAGGAGTAGTTCTAGAAATGGAGCTCACCTGCTCATGAATTTTCAACCCTTATGTACATTACCAACATAGCAATCGCTGTGGGTACATAGGAGGGATAGAATAATAATCTTGCTGGCATTTAGGGGGTAGATGCACAAAAACCCTAGAAAAACTAAATAAAAACCAACCCTATTCGCCAACACTTTCACAGATATTTTTTAAGCTCATTTGGCTTTCCATTTATTTATTTATTTATTTTTTTACTTAAAGTCTGAATAATATTCAATTTAATTGCATTTAATAAAGTTATGTAATAATTGTATCTATAATTCTAACTAAACTCTTATTTTGTTAAATTACATCAGTAATTTTACATATATAAATTGACACTGAACTCTTAAAGTGAATAATTAATTAAGTTTCCTAAATATATTTGTTATAATAAATCAAGATAATCTAAGAAAATGATATATAGGTTTTTTGTCTTGACGGAAATGATATAGTGCTATTAGAATATTATCACTTAGGGAAAATTTCAAAAGAAGAAAGAAAAATTTGTTTCAATGAATGCCCATAAAAATGTTTTTGGAGGTCTATGAGAGGCCTGAAGATCATGATTAACAAGAAGATCATTATTAATTATGGATTAGACTATGTATTTGTTGAGTTTCTATTATTTCAGGTTATTTTATTGATTAACAGAGTTCCAACAAATTAAAATTTTCTAATTCAATAAAATAGTTTATGCAACTTAATTAAACACTACTCTATTATTAAACAAAATAAACATGCAATGATTTAATTAAAAGAAAATCTAATTCAAACACACGCTTTACGATATATTTCGACAGGTTTACTGTCATCATCAGATAAAAAAAATTAACCTAAATAATATGAATTTAATTTATAAATTCGAACTAATGATTGCTTTTTAAATATTTTACAATATATTTAAAAATTTAATATTTTAAATTAAATTTAAAACTCATATATTTTAATTAACATAAATTTTATTCTATAAAGATGTTTTATTTAAATATGAAAAATGTAAATTTAAATCATTCAAATTATATTTTAATTACCATAAATTTTATACAATAAAGATATTTTATTTAAATACGAAAAATTTAAATTTAAATCATTCAAACTAACTTACAAAATCCAAATTTATTTATAATAAATTTTATACTTTTACACCAAATGGCGATGAGATAATTTTCTAATAATACAAGTTGATATTTAAATCAATTTACTATATTTTGTTTTTTGCAAAAAAATTAATGGATGGGTTTTTAAATGGCTGCTAAGCAAATTATTTTTAAAAGTTATTTTTAAGAATTTAATTATGATTTAATAAGGAAATTAGATCATCTTAAATATGATTTGTTCCACAATTTTATATATACATATATATAAAACATGGATCCTTCAAATTTTTAATCAATTTGTCTATTTGATCATCAATAATAAAAATAATTTCGAATAACCATGCTTATCAACAACTCAACCAATTTATCAACACTTTTTACTGAATTTGCAAAACTAGAAGATAAAGTCCATGAAAGATAAATCAATCCCTTCA
The DNA here is from genome assembly GCA_022537955.1 of Schmidtea mediterranea. Lineage (NCBI taxonomy): Eukaryota > Metazoa > Platyhelminthes > Tricladida > Dugesiidae > Schmidtea > Schmidtea mediterranea. The sequence continues at coordinate 129,896,247 of CM039679.1, forward strand.
CCATATTTCTCTTATCAGTTGGTTTTCTATAAATTTCAGTCTCATGCTTTTATGCTTAAAGATTTCTTAATTTTTAATATTATTTTTTTATTATATTAAATAAAATGATTTAAATTTATAAGAAATGTTAATATTGTTCCATATTTTAATTTTTAATATTAATTTAAAATTTTTATTATATTATAAAATTGTTTTTATTTATATAGAATTTTGAAATTAGTATAAAAGTATTTAAATATTTATTAAAATATTTATTTATTAAAATATTCAATTAAAAAATTAAAAAATAATAGTTTGTTTAAAATATATAAATTAATATATACTATTTTGATTGTTTTTGTAACTGAAGATGACATTTAATCTGTCAAAATGTATCTAAAAGTAGTGTTTAAATGGCGCCTTCTTTAAAATCTAAAAAAACATTTTTATATTTTACAATTTAAAACCGTTATTCTTCTGAATTTTGCTCATAATATTTTTAAAAATACGACCGACAACAAAATTCGATTTGATGCACTTTGACATAATGTACATAAATCAATCAATTACATCAGTGTTGTCAAGCCAAATTTTCAAACCAAGATGAGAAAATTCTCTATTAATAATCATTATTTATTATTATTAAAAATGAATTTTCTTCAAAGTTTTCTTCTGGATTGTATCAGCAGAAATCTCAAGAAGATTTTCCAATCTTATCTTGGGATATTTCCCTAGCTGATTTGTTATTCTGGTATTCAGTGTTCAATCTAACTCAATGTTTGTATTGTTACTTTAAAGAAGTGGAAAAATAATCACAAAAGCTATATAATTTCACTGTTTTACAACAGTTTTCATCAATTTGAAAGAAAACTCACATGTGAACTTTAGACGTACAAAGACAACTTTTTTAGTAGAGACAAGATAGTCCTGTATTCCATCAACCTGCCCTGTTAGTTATTATTAATGAATTGGTTATTATTAATTATGACCGGTCATAATTATTACTAACGTAATAGAAATGTCAAAGTGATTGATTTAGACAGAATTTATTTAATTTATCAAATTATTGGGTAATTATTAGCAATTCTCACCCGTCTTCGGTAAATGTAATATTTTGAAATAAAAATGTGGATGCACTTCGACTAAAACAATATTTTAAGTAATTAAAATATTTTTGAATTTGGAAAGTTTGATGTATAAAAAGCTGTACGCAGTTTTAGTGAAAATATTGGGTAAAAGTAAAGTGTGTTTAACTTTTTTAATAGAAAAGGTTCCAAATAAGAAAATAAGTTTGAGGGAATATCTAGTTGGAATATCTAGTTCAAATCTAGTTGGTCAAGGATTTCAATACTGAAATTGTAAATTTGTCTGTAATTTAAATAGCTGCAAATGTAAAAAGTCTTTTATTTTTTGTCATAATTTTAAAAACAAATATAAAGAAAATTAAAAAAATGCTATTAATTTATTAAGGATTAATTACATTAACCGTCACATATACACTGGTTAAAATTTTTTCATGAAAATATAACCTAATAAAATAGTTAATTTGAGCAGTTTTCAATTAACTGAAATATACGCTTTAGCTATAACACTTTTTTCCATATTTACGAGTTGATTACAAAATTGGCTTAAGTAGGTAGTTAGGGGCTTTCTGGGACCTAACCCCCCCCCCCCCACTTTGCGACGGATTAATTACGCAATTACGTAATTGATAACTGATTATCTTGATTACATAATTATGTAATCAGGATAATTAATTTTTCTGTGCACACAATTTTTTTGGCACATTTTTTTAAATTCAAATTTTTGTATTTTAATGTAAAATTTTTTTTTCAACCACAATGTTTTTTCGGTCTCACTATAGTCAGGGGTATTTTTGACTCTCGATAAAACGCCTAAGATAAATATTGAATTGAATCGCCAACGATGGTCAGACAGGGTATATTTCATCCACAAAATATTTTCAATAACATTATAGTCAGGGACTCTCGATAAAAAGCCTAAGATGCAATGGTCACACTATGGTCAGGGATATATTTAACTCGTGTTAAAAAAATGGAATATTTGGTCTCAATATTTTCCATAGGGTACATTAGAATATATTAAAGTAAATTTAAGTACGTTAGAATAAATTTAAGTAAATTAAGGTTCTTAAAGTAAATTAAGGTGCCTAGAGTAAAGTATGGTAAGTTAGGTAAGAATTTTTTAAAATTAAATAAAGGGTCAATAGTTAAGTTACATAATGGTAATTTTAAAAGCTGAAAATTTTAAAAGTTATAGTAGGAAAATTACATAAGGTAAGAATTTTTAAAGTCAATGAGTCCACAATATTGCATGATAAAATTTTTTAAATAAAATTTTTAGTATAGTTTTATCAATCAATTTTTATACATATTTTTAAATGATAAAATTTTTAACATAATTTTACAATGAAATTTTTATACATGATTTTTAAATAGAATTTTTAGTATAATTTCATCTTTAAAAATAACCCTTGTGTAACTTAACTGTTGACCATTTATTTATTTAATGTACCTTAATTTACTTTAATATACTCTAATGTACCATAATGTACTTTAATTTACTTTAAACCCTTAAATTTACCTTAATGTACTATAAAATTTACCCTTATGCTCTTTAATTTAATTTAGACCCTTAATTTACCTTAATTTACTTTAGGTATTTTAACTTATTTTTATCTAGAGCCTAAGTTTTGCTATGAAAATTGTGTGACCAAATATTACAAGTGTTTTTTTAACAAGCCTATAAAATACCCTTCACAATTTTTTATCGGTAGACGATTCAAGCCAATTTTATTTTATACTTATATTTTCCTATAGAAAATATTGAGACCAAATATCGCATTGTTTTTTATTACGAGTTAAACATATTCCTGACTATAACTTGACCATCGTAGGTTATTTGAGACAATTTTTATTTTATTCTTTTTTATCAAGAAAAATTAAATCTGCATTTTAATCAAAGATGTATTTTTTAGGCTTTTTAATCGATAAAATTTTTCTATGCTTTTTTATTGATAGGTGATTCAAGCCAATATTTATCTTAGGCTTTTGATCGAGGGTCAAAAATACCCTCTGACTATTGTGTGATTGAAAATATTTTGTGGATGAAAAATACCAACTGTGACCATCGTAGGCGATTTTAGCCAATTTTAATTTTATGCTTTTTTATCGAGAGTCAAAAATACCCCCTGTAGTTGGATTGAAAAAATTTTGTGGATGAAAAAAATTTATTCAAAAAAATATTTCAAACAATTTTAATTCAAAAATTCACCAAAATTTGAATTTAAAAAAATGCGCCAAATTTCAAAAAAAATTGTGCGCACACAAAAATTAAATATATTTATTACATGATTATGTAATAAGGTAATCAGAGAATTGTTACATAATTACGTAATTAATCCGTCTCAAAGTGGGGGGGTAGTTAGGTCCCAGAAAGCCCCTAACTACCTACTGGCTTATTTGCTGGATTTCTTTTATTTTTATTTTTAAATTTAAGTCTTCAATGAAATAATTCTACTCTTTATAATTTATGGGATAAAAGTATGATAATGACATAAACAGATTAATGAAAAAATTTTAGTATGTTCCACTCTTTGGAGGATGTACCCATACTGTAGGACGCGGATATTACAGCTTTGTCTCATATTATTTTGGAACATTTAGCAGTTATTTCTTGTTATTTTAAAGATTACATAAAAAAAAGTAAAAAAAAATTGGATTGTAAACCGATTTGTGGAACATGAAAATAACACCTAGACTGCTAGTAGAATTAAGTTGCTACTTTGCATTAAAACTGCAGTTCAACTGAAAAAATATAAATAAATTTTGGGTGAAGGTTAAAAATGAGTATGCAGATTTAACTTTAAAAAGCTATATAAAAATTAGTACAATTTTCAAACCTGCATTCTCTGCGATGTCATCTATAAAATTTAAACAAAGAAAAAATTATAAATTATCAGTACAATCCCTTTGATGACATTTTACTTTGATTTGTGTAATTTTTTCATTTGTTTTAAGTTTGTTATAATTTAGTTATCCATTGTAATAAGATTTTCCCGTTTTATTTTCTACATTATTTATCCTTTTTAATTTTATATAAGTGTTCTGTTTTCCAAAAAACTATTCTAGGACTGTTTATCCTTACAATTCATCTAATGACGGTTCATCCAAAATAATATTGTATTAGAAAGAATTCAAAACATTTTAAAAAATTTATTTATTATTATAACTATTAACATTTTCGGCGAACTACAAACATCGTTGAAGACTGGCATTACGGTATTCAATCACTATTTATGTGCAGTCCACTTTCATTGTGGTTGCAATTCGAAGGGCTGAGAAAGACTGTCAGAAACAAAAGACACCATTCATGCAATGAGCTACCGGAATCCAGGAAATTTGTGTCAAGAAATAATGTGCTGAATGTGCTGATATATCTTTATGCAACCGCTCATTTGTTTACAATTAACATTTATTATTATAAATATTTTTATAAAAAATAAAACAAATATTTCTCATAATGTCAGTGTTATTCCTATGAAAATGTTAATCGTGATAGTAATATAATAATTAAATAAGTTTGGCAACGATTTAATGAAAAGAAAACGCCTATAAAACACTTCGTACGATATATTTTGATAGTTTTACCGACATCTCCAGGCACGTAAAAGTAACTGAAAATACTATGGATCAATATATATATATATATATATATATATATATTTTTTAAATATTTTTATATTAATATGAAATTTAAATTTTTTATAATAGAAATAATATTAAAAGTTAATATTTTTTTAAAAAACTAAAAAAATATCAATTTAAAACAATTTTACAACAATGCTTTACATATCACACGTTCCCAATAATTATTTAAACTTTTCAATAAAATTTTAAAATCAGACATTTCTATTTTACTTTTACAGACTCTATTGTGTTCACTAATATTGGTCAAACCCTTCAATTGACAATGCTCTAGAACTCGAGTACAGAGATGACGGGAAGTCTCTCCAATGTATGTGGCATTACACCCATTACATGTAATTTGATAAACGTGATCAGAACACAATCCAACTGGAGTTTTTGATTTATTAATAAACATATTGCGTACCTTACACGAATTAGAAACTATATTATACTATAAATTTCCCATCTGTTTACTTAATTTCTTCCTTATAATTTGTTAACTCTTCAGAGTACAACAATACTAACATAAATTTAGGCTCATTATTTTTCTGTACATTTTACTATTATTTACATCAACGCTCAATTCACATTCATTTGTTAAATTACACTCAGACCTTTACAAACATGGATTCTTAGGATTTTTTTATCAATTTGTCAACAGTCTTTTTTATCATCAATAATAAAAATGATTTCGAATACCCATTCTTTATCAACAACTCAACCAATTTATCAATACTTTTTACCGAATTAGAAAAGGTAGTAAATAAAGACTATGAACGATAAATCAATCCCTTCTCCATATTTCGCTTATACTTAAATTCACAAAAGCTTTCTGGAGAAGTACAAAGACCAGAATCAGTTGGTTTTCTATAAATCTCTGTTTATCTTCGCGTTGAATTAACCAATCCAATAACGCAATCAATGACTTTCTCTCCATTTCACATGTGAATACAATGTTCTTATGTAAATTGTTTATAAAATGCACAAAACGGCTATACATGTTTCTGATTTTCAAATACAAGAGAAATATCATCCACATACCTTTTATAAACAAAGGGTTTCTCAAATTGAAAGGAAAGAATTTTCTTTTCCAAACTAGCCAAAATATTGATGCTATCGTTGGTGCTAAAGGGAACCCATAGCTACTCCATCTATTTGTTGATACCATTCATTGTTGAAAAGAAAATTGACATTTGAAGTAGCAAATTAAAGAAGTTTAAAAAATGCCCGTCTATCGAAAATGTGATGTTTAGAATCATTTCCATCCCACAACGGTCAACATAAGTCAATTGTATTAATCAATGGTACATTCGTAAACAAACTACAAACATCAAACGAAACCATAACATCATTCATACTTCGTTTTGTAACTGTGCAATACAAGATACAAACTCAAAACTATTTTTACATTCAAACTCTGATCGCATCAACAGTTTTAATAATCCATCCAAAAAATTTGCTATTTTATATTGGGCAGTACCAACCATCGACAAAACTGATCTCATAGGTACACCTTCTTTATGTTGCAGCTGTTCCAATATTCAAAAGGTTTATGAAGGTTTATAACTCCTCAAAAGAAAGAAATTGTAGATTTTATTACTGTAAACTTAAACAAAGATTCTATTTATTTTATGAGATCATTTAAAACAAATTATAATCAAATTTTCAACATTAAATGCAAGATAAAGGTGTCCAGTAGCAGTCTCTCAGTTTGTTTTTCTTTATTTTGAAATAAGCTCGCAATTTTGGAGGCAATGTTTCAAACAGTTTTTGCCTACCTTCATTTGGAATGTCATCCTCGACCTAAAAAGATTTATTATTATTATTATTATTATTATTATTATTATTATTATTATTATTATTATTATTATTATTATTATTATTATTATTATTATTATTATTATTATTATTATTATTATTATTATTATTATTATTATTATTATTATTATTGTAAAATATTTGTGTTATCTTTTGAGATTTCTATGAGTTATTTTACGTTTATCTGATTTCAGTGGCAATTTGTGATTGAAATCGCTTTTTAATCAAAGAAATAAAAATAATTAAATGTTTAAAATTTATTTAATGAGTATCATAATGAGATTTTGAAATAATTTGGTGCAATCTGATAAAATTGTAAAAAAAATTGCATTTGATGAGATTAATTTACATATTAATATATTGCATATTTTCAAATGCAATGAATAATTTAATATTTTCTAAACTATCTTAACACGCTGAGGTTCATGTCTGTCATTTATGAACATTGCTTATATTCCCAATAGGGCCTTGGAGATTGTGGAGCTAATGTATTTATTAAAGAATGATAAAAACAAGGTAAATATCATTTTATAAGGACTTTTTTGAGTTTCACCACTGATTTCTTTACAAGTGACATAATAATTTCTACAAAATTTGACTATCAATCAACATTTAAAACATCCGTAACAATTAAAACATTTTATACAGAAACACCTAATGACCTTATAAAGGACATCATTTCGGGTTAATATTTATGCGTTTTTATAAATGGTGAATGCTGCGTGGTGGCGGAGTATAGAACGACGCACGTGTTGTTTTTTTCGTATTACCGAAACGCTATAAAATATTTTTCGGAGGTGGTGCATTGAACCATGTGCATTTTCATGTTTTTTTTTGTGACTGCCTTATAAGTGAAACGCCGCAAAGCGAACGCCTTATGAACGAGGTATACCTGTAAACTTTACAGGTATGCTTTACAGTGTAAAGCATCATTTGAAAGATTATTAATAGTTTGACATATAAAGCTTCTCACTCGTACTTATATAATAGTTTACTTTCGATTTTTATTTTATTTTAATAAAATGTTAGTTTTGTTTTTGTTGTCACAAGAATTCCTTAAATGTAATTGAGATTTGAAGCTATTGCTAAAAGATTGAAGATCAATTCTTCCCGAATGTATTCAAAATATTTCCATAGAATTCCAAGACAATTTACTACAGGAAATATGATCAATATTGTCCTTTGAAATAACAATAAACCTTGAATACGAATTTCATTAAATCTGTTAAATTTTTGTTACTATTACCATTATTTTTATTGTTTTTAGCATTAACTATAATAAATTAATTCAAACTATATTTTAATTAAAATAAAAAAATAATTTGATAATTTTAATTTTTGAAAATAATTTTAAAATACCAAGAACTGTTGTTTTTAATAATTTTTAAAATTTATTTTAAAAATTATTAAAAATTAAAATTAATTTTAATTTATTTAATTCTAAATTTACTGATTGAATTGAAATTTCCATTTTACAGTCTAGTTTAGTCGTGTAAAAAATTAATGAGGTACCTTTCCTTTTTAAATAATTAAAACAACGGTCTTATACATCTTTTTTGGTGTTGAACAAATAAAGATAAACGATCAAAGATAAAAAAAGTCAAATATGAAAAAGACAAAACCCTAAATATTTTACATATCTGAATTGAAAGTCATTTGCGAATAGGCTTTTTCACAAAGTTGTATTAATGAACGTTTCCTGAAAACGATTGTTCTATTCGCTAACTTGATACTTGCTGTTGATATACGGTAATTTAGCCTTCAGAAAGCGAAGTTCTTGTAACTTTTTATACAATGAAAAAAAAGCAAAGAGGCAGCAATGTATATTTTTTGTTAACTTAGAAACTAACAAAATATAAATTCGGTTCTGCACGCGTGAAAGAATAATTATAATATGAATGTAGGAAAGCAGGTTTACTAAATGAACAAGTATCGGTGATAACTCGTAAACATTCATCAAGTTTGTTTTTGAAACCACCACGAAACCGTTTCTAGAGAAAGAGAGAGATAAAGAGCCTGTTAGAGATTCAGCAGCAGTAGCTACTTGTAATAGAGATATTCCGCATTTTTAATAATTGCTATGAAGGTTCAAGTTCAAAAAATGTTTGGAGACCACTGAAGGAAACTAATTGATAATATCATATTTCGTGATAAAACCAAAAAATGTCTCACAGAAATTCAAAAGAAAAATTCTAGTGCATTTCCTTGAAAATTCAGCGCGTTTGCATATTTGTAAACTTCAAGTCATCGAGACTCGAATTGAATCAAACCGCTTATAAATATGTTTAGACATAAAACACAAAACAATTTGGCAAATTTCTCAGCTAGTAATTTCAGAATTCAATCAAAAGAATCTCTCAAAAAGCTCTTACACATCTTTGAACTTTATGGACCACTCGCTCCTTTATATTTTGAAGCACTTACAGTTCACAATAAACCAAAAAGAAGGTAAAACAATTTATATCATATTCTAAATAAATAATTATTAAAAAAATAAACGAATACATTTGATGTTTCTTGAAATATAAATATGATTTAATTTTTTTAATTTTAGCATTTATTCAGTAATTTTTGGGTTTAATAATTTGGACCTCCACATACGTCTGTTTCATTGAGGCCACCTCGGTACAAAATGAGAATATTATTGTACTTGTGATTGGCATAAAATGTTTTATTTCAAAATAAAATTAATTAACGATTTTGAATTCGTGGGAATTAAAATTAATTAATTAAAACAAATTAATACTAATTGAAATTTAAAGATTGCTTACTAATCCATAGATGACAATGCCAGTCAAGCATAAGAAAATCATGAATTTCATACAATACATTTTCATATTAATGTACAATTTTTTAAAAATTTTATTTTATATTCGTTATTTAATCTGAATTTACACAGTAAGCTGTATTTGATTGGTTAGAATGAAATATTAATTAAAATAATTTATGGCGAATAAGAATAAGTGATGAAATGCATTTTTGTTTAAATTTAAAAGTGTTTATAATTCTTTTGATAATTCAATTAAAAAATTTTAATTTAAAAATATTTCAGACAAATTAAAATTCTCCCTTAAATTATATTGCATTTAATCGTATTATTAAAAACCGTTTTCAGTCTTTTTTTGTTTGTACAATTAAAATTACTAATTATCTCACTCATTTATTATTAATAATTAAAATAATATTTTAGAATTTTTCTTCAGTGTTTTGTCGAGGTTATTGAGGTAAACATTTTGTAATTTTATTAATTTTAATAAAAACCATTCATTAAAAGTTACTTTCTAATAAAAAATACAACTAAATTACAATAAAATTTACATATTAAAAAATGCCATTAGGACATCACTTAGACAAGGAGTCGCAAACCTTTCAGACCCAACGGACCATGAATTCCTAATTTTGAATTTTATTATTTTTTTTCTAAAGAAAATAATAAGTGAATACATTTTATCAATACAATTATTTTAAAAATATATTAAAGTTGCTTATTTGTAAACAAAATATTAAATTTTGTTTGGATATTCCTCGCTTCAGGTGAGTGTGATATTTGTTCTTTTTTGTTTGGAAGGGAGTTCATGAATATTTGGCTACAATGACGATTCTGTAAGAGCACTATTTATTTCAATCTGAGATCTGTACCGAATTGCATTTACTGAAACAGATAAAAATGTCATATCGCAAAATAATGTTTTTGAAAATGGAACTAAAATTCTTATTTCTTTTAATCTAAGCAAAGAGTTCTCATTTTTAGAGAAAGCCAGAAATTAGTCCTTGATAACAATGACTGAAATCCAGATTTGAGTGTCCTTGGATGATAAATCAGTGAGGCTTTCTTTTCATTTAATTTTAAATTGCTATCTCCAGTATTTGCTGCAAATGGATATATTATCCACACATTGCTATGCTCGGGATCTTCGTCCTCTTGGTAATAACTTCAAAAAGAACCACTGTGTGATTTCAAGTGCAATGGTTACTTTGTGGCGGTCAACATAGTATCAGTCTTATAATATATATTTTACCAGTCTCCCTGGCTTCATCGTGTAGAAAAAAAGAGATATATACATTTTAAATTCTTATTCAAAAAAGTTATTAAAAATCTTAAAAAATATAAACCATTTAATTTAATAATTTAAACAAATATTGTTATGAAATTTAATAATTTTCCATAAAATAGCGTATTAGTTTTCCACGCACTACTACAAATGCGATAATAATAAAAATATATTATCAAACTCACAAATATTAATCAATCCTTTCAGTCTACAGTAATCAACTAATCTGTTGATAATAATGAACCTGTTAAATTATATTGTATAATTGGTGTTCAAGATGTAGTTTTAAATATTTAAATTAGTTTCATTTTTATGTTATAATTTTAACAAAGATTTTTCATTTACAGAATTTTATGAAAAGAACTTAGCATCTTCTTGATCGAATATTTTTAAAAAATTGGATATTGTAAAACTAGTGTATGGCAATGGCGCATTAAATGCACAATGCGTTGCATTTTAAGGAAACGAATGTTATAAAATTTGGTTGTAATAAAATATTTTCTTAGAAAAAACACTTTTATATTCTCAAGTTATTATATTTTGGTATCTCAACTATGAATTGTAAATAAATTTATGTTTTTAAAATTAAAAAAAATTTGTTTATCAGTTTCCCTTAATTTTGAATTTAAGATAATTAATTATTTTCTGATCAAATTAATTTTTGTCGGTTGAGAAAAAGCCTTGTAAAACGTATGAAAGTAACGGATCACCGTAATATTCTTGAGTTGCTTGCGTTGTTTATGCAAAACAATAGAAACATTTCAACTGATTTATCAAATACAAATCATAGATTTTTTGGTAGCAGCATAAATTAAAATTTCAAACAAGTAATTAATAGAATAAGCCCATGCTGTAATGTTTATAGCAAATGAATTAAATGAAAGGGCTGATCTTATTATTTACTTTTTTGAGTTATCAATTCTAAATAAATATATAACTCACTGAAATCAATTTATTAAAACAATTTTTTTATATTTTTAAAATTAAATGTTGTTACTTTTCTTTCGCGTAAATATATCTATAATTCTGCAACAATTCTGGCATAGATATTCATCACAATAAATACAAAATGGAAGACCTAAATTTTTATTTTCTAAATGGATTTTATTTCCATGATTTTCCTTTTTGTAATTGAATGATTTTGTAATTAAATTGCTAGTTTTTTTCATTGTTTAAGAAAAAAATTATAAAAACTATTAAAATAAAATTTAACTATTATAATTTTTGGGACATATTTTACTTTCTTTTTAATAATGCTTTCGAATGGTATTTTTTAGGGATATTGTTTAATTAATTAATTGAATTACGGATTGTGAAAATTAATTAAAAATAAATTTATTAAATTTAGAAAATAAAACTTATATCCAGAGAATGCATGGGGAAATTAAAATATAATGCGGATCAAATAGTTAATGATTGATGAAATGTTTCTGGAGGTGAAGGTACAAAAATGCATAATTTAAAATCTGCTTATATTATCAATTACCAAAGAAAACAAAATTCAATTTTAACATATGGGAGATTAAAATGTGACATGTGAAGGAATAATGTGGGATCACTTAGTTTAATTGAGTTTGTTTAAATTCGAGTAAAATAGGAAATCTTTATAGGAGGACTTTCATTGTAATGTTTTCCCTGTTGTAAAATAAAGTCTTAATATCATTTAATCTTTGTTGTTTGACTTTTAAACACGAGGAGTTTCATTTAAATTTATTATTTTAATAAAGACTACAGCTAAAACTGTTATGTTTTAGACTTTGACCCGCAGATTGTAGGAACATTTTTTATACATATATATATATATGAAGAAAACTATAAGCAAAAGAATCCAAATCTGAATGTAATCGCGACAAATCTTAACTTGTACAGTGAATAGGAAATCAGTTTATTATTTCGTACAACAAGCCTAAAAGCTCCAAATAGGAGATTATCTATGGAATGTCAAAGGGAGAAAATTTGTCATTGATGTTAGTGAACTATTTTACTATACAAAGAGAGAAGAAAAAGAAATTCAAGAATGTGTTCGAGATGAAATAAATAAAGCAAACTTAAAACGTTATTGAAATAATTAAAGAATTAAAATAAAAAACAAATATCGTGAATATCGTTTTTGTCCTGACGTAGTTTCCATATTAGCTACAGTGCTTTTAATATTATTAGTGTTTATAATCAAAAGTCAAATTATAAATAAATTATAACCTTTCCTACAATATTATTTAAACAAAATCGGCCGATAAAATGCTTTTAGCATAAGATTATACAGTTGAGGAATTCATCAAACATCTTTAACCTTCGAGCGGCGCGCAGCCGTAAAATTTACGGCGAAATATGTTTGTTTATTATTAGTTTTGCAAATAAAATATTTTTAAAGCTCCAATACATTTTTTAAAAATTATTAATAATTACCAAACTCACTTAGAGTTATCATAAAATAGTGTATATTTGTTGCAATCTACATGGCGGAATGTTTACGGCGCGGTAGCTCGTGTTAAAATAAAATACGCGCCGATCAAAATTAAACAAGAAAATTCGTTTTCACAATCTTTAATTAAATTTATTAAATTAAATTTATTAAATTGTTAATAATATTAATTGATTTAATTAATAACTTAATTATATTCTTACAATTTACAATTAAACTTGACATCTAATGATGACGCGATAATTATTGAGAAAGAGATCATTGTATATGTATAGTGATTTTTTTTATTATTTTTATTAGAATGCAATATGATTTTGCAATTATTAGTATGTAAGCATTTGCGTAGTAAAATCGTTGAATTTAATTTTTTCCATCATGGCACAGAAACTTCATGTCAAAACTTAATTTGCTATTAGCAGAAAAATTTAAACACTCTCGATGGATATACATGCAACCACGAGTACCATACGGTCAAAATTATAGGACAAATCAGGATCGATTCACACCATTGCAAAAACAAATGAGTACACAATTTTGAGTTAATTGAGCATTGATCTATCGGCAGCTTCTATCTAACCCTAAAAATATCGCTTTAGTGTTTCGAAAATGTCATCCTGTTTATAAAGCAAGGCAGAGCCTTACAAATATTATATAATAGACAATAATAAATATCGAAAAAATGATTGCCCATTATTAATAAAAACTCGAAAAAGCCAAATAAACGAAATATATTTCGAGGAAATTATCCTTATCATGATTCTGTTATCATAATCTTTGTCATATGTTATATACGGAAACAATAATGATCCAGTAGTTAAGATTTATTGATTTAATTAAATAATCTCAATAAATTTGTTGCTTATTAAACGTTTAATTTAAGGGATTGATATTTTATCGCCAAAGTCTCAAATAAAATTTTTCTCACTTATTACTGAAGTTTTTATATAAAATCTTATAAATCAGTTGTTTCTTTGCATATTTTTCTATGCACAATAATATTACTAACGCCTATGTTACTGAACCCGTGTGCAAAGATGACGGGAAGTCTAACCAATATATGTGCCATTGCACCCATTACATGAAAATTTATACATTAGATCAGAAACTAAACCTATTGTGGTTTGAGATTTATTACTAAACATATTTATTGATTTAAATAGATTTGATACTATTTTAAATACATCTGAATTTCTAATGGTTTTGTGACAGACAATTTAAAATTTTTAAAACCTTTTAAATATGGAATTAGAAAAGCATGAGGTTAGATGAAATCACTATCACTAGGTGGGCTATAATTGCGATTGTTTTCATCAGGTGCAATCATAAGGCGATCAATGGTTTCCATAGTCAGTTTTTCTACAAACGCCTTAGAATATCTATTTTTATTTTAAAGAGAAACCAGTTTTTGTATACTTTTGGATTTTTCAAATGTAGAAGATCATTAAATCGTAACTATTGCAGCAATTATATATATATATTATATATATATATATATATATATCGACAGGCTAAATCATTCTCACATTCTAACTTAAAACTATATCGATTTACACTGCTTTATTCCAACAATTTATTTCAATAATCATTTATATTTCAAAAGTATATTATATAAAAATCATAAATTCTGTTTTATAAATCTCAATTTTTAAAACTTTATTTTACTAAATTTTTTTAAATCGAAATTTTACAAAAATTTAAAGAACCTTCAATGAAATATTTTAAAAATTTTTTAACAAAAACATTTTACGTTTTCATCGTGCAGCACAATGTTGCGTTTACTAATAACAATAAATTCAATAATTCGATTGTGATCAAGAACTTGATTGAGGAAATGATTGCTGTCATTACAATGTATGTGACATTGCACACATGACATATATATTTATAGCCAAGATTCGAACACAATCTGAGATTTATAAAGCAAAATCGACCTAAACAGAATTGTTTTGTTATTTTGATTTCTGAACACGAGGAGTCGAATCTAGTTTCAGTTCAATCGACAAACTTCTTAAAATCCATCATTTTAATTGTTGTTAATATTATTATTATTATTATTATTATTATTATTATTATTATTATTATTATTATTATTAAAATTCTGTTTTTATTTTTTAAATCCATTTCAACAACAGTTTTTGTAAATTTAGATTAAACATTATACTAAAGTTTTGTATATTTCAAAGTGCATATCTATCTTATCTATATCTTGAATGATAAACAAAAAATGAAAAATATTTGTAATTGAGTAAAGGCTTTACAAATTAACAAAGTGAGTTCTTACTCTTTCGTAAAATAATAAAAGCAACAGATTCATATAACCTATACTAAAACACAAAATGATATATAATTTCACGTAACAATGCCAATTATTTGTAAATAAACAGCTAAAAATGCAGACGGAAAAATAAATATATCTTACACATGCTCATATTTACATAATGGAATCCTTCAGTGCAATTCTCAGTTGCCATTCCAGTAAGAAATGTTTGGTAGTGGTTCATGACTTGATCCGGGGTTTGAGCGGTTTTATTGCCGGTGGGAAATCAGTTTCACTTAAAATGAAAGTCGTCTGGAAAAATTTTATAAAACCATAAAATAGTTTGAAAAATATTATTTATTCTTAAAACTATTTTTCTAAAAATTAATTTCTGAAATCAAAAAGGAAATAATTACATGCTTCCATAAATGTAAATAAAACAACAGTAAGGAATAATATTAGTAATGCTAAATTTATTTAAATATAATTTAAATAAATATTCTAAAAAATTCAAAAAATTAAACCAATTTTTCTCAATTTTTCCTTCACTCAGGGCATCTTTCCCACAAGAGTCTTTTCTAATATGCCTCAACCGATGGACTGAGAAAAACAATAGAATAGTCAAACTAAAGTCCCAATAAGTTACCCAATAAGTTATATTTGTATTGTTTAGAAAATAAAATATAAAGATTTAAGAAATCTTTTTAATAATTGCAAATTGAACAAATTCTAAAACAAAATCTAAGACATTTCCAATATAGCTGTAAATTAAAACAATTGCAATATGAATAAATGTACATAAAAACTTGTAATAAAATTTATGTAAATAAGTAAAAAATATCTAGCAAGTACGTAGTTAGAAGTACTCCTTACTCCCTCCCCTGTCGGCGACAGATTAAATTACGTAATGACGTAATTAATCATAAATTATCTAGATTACATAATTATTGTAATCAAGATAATTAATTTTGTGTGCACATCTTTTTTTGTGTATTTATTTTAGACTTTTTTGGCGCATTGTTTAAAATTCAAATTTTTGACGCATTTTTTTAAATTCAAATTTTGGCGAATTTTTGAATTAAAATTGTTTGAAATATTTTTTTTTAATAACTTTTTTTCATCCACAAAACTTTTTCAGTCGCACTACATATGTATTTTTGACTCTCGATAAAAAAAGCCTAAAATTAAAATTGGCTCAAATCGCCGACGATGGTCACAAAGGGTATTTTTAATCCACAACATTTTTTCGGTCGCACTATAATCAGGGAGTATTTTTTGCTCTCAATAAACAGCCTACGATAAAATTGGCTTGAATCACCTATCAATAAAAAATAGAAATATTTTATCGATTAAAAAGCCTAAAAATATTTTCTCGATTAAAAACCTAAAATTAAATAATCGATTAAAAAGCCTAAAATTAAATTATCGATTAAAAAGCCTAAAAAATAATTTATAGAATAAAAGCCTAAAAAATATTTCTTTGATTTAAAAGCAGAATTAATTTTTCTTGATAAAAAAGCATAGAATAAAAATTGTCTCAAATCGCCTACGATGGTCACACTATAGTCAGGGATATTTTTAATCGTAATAAAAACAATGCAATATTTGGTCTCAATATTTTCTATAGGTAATAATAGGCATAAAAAATATCTTGAATCGCCTATCGATAAAAAATTGTGCTTGTTAAAAAAACACTTGTAATATTTGGTCACACAATTTTCATAGGAAAATTTAGGTTCTAGATAAAAATAAGTTAAAATATCTAAAGTAAATTAAAGTACTTTAGAGACATTAGAGTATATTAAAGTAAATTAAGGTAAATTAAAGGATCTAAAGTAAATTAAAGTACATTAGAGTATATTAAAGTAAATTTAGGTAAATTATGGTAAATTAAGGTAAATTAAAGTACATTTAAGTAAATTAAGGTGACTAGAGTAAAGTATGGTAAGTTAGGTAAGAATTTTTAAAAAAAAAATAGAGGGTCAACAGTTAAGTTACATAAGGGTAATTTTGAAAGCTTAAATTTTTAAAAGCAGTTATAGTTTGCAAATTACATAAGGTAATAATTTTGAAAAATGTAAATAGAGGGTCAAAATGTAAGTTACAAATGCTTCTAAACCAACTTTTCAAAGAAGTATCAAAATTGCTGTTATCTAATTGTTGCTTTGTTAAATCCTGACTCGGTATGCTTAGATCGACCGAGTTATATAGGAAAATCGGTACTTGATTTGTCCAAACTTCGAGTGTACGAGCTACAGTATACAAATTTGAAAAGTATCGACATGAATTTAACTGTGAGATTAATATTGTTTCTGGAGATACTGACTCTTTCTTTCTAGAAATCAAAAATTGTAAACTGATATCCTTTTGTCTGAAATGGTTAATGATAGTCTTTTGGATACATCTAATTATACGTCTAATCGCCCACTTTACACTAAAAAACTCGATTCGGTCATAGGTAAATTCAAGGATGTAAGCAAGGGAGAAGTTTATGACGAATGGGTATTCCCTAGACTGAAATGCTATAGTTTACTAGGAAAATCAAAATGCTTAAAGCTAAGGGAGCCACATTGAAGAACACAACGTTAACTCATAAATCTTATAAAGACTGTTACGAGAAAAACACTACGTTTTCTGTATCTCAATTTCGTATTGGTACAAACAAACAAACTTCAAAAGTTGCACTAACAAACAAAGAGGATAAGAGGGTTTGGGTAAAAAAGAATATAAGTCTGGCATACGTTCATTATATGATTGAGACTGGCAATGAATAAAGATAATAATTTTCCACATGATTAGCCAACAGCACATCCAACAGCATATCCAACAGCCTATAAAACAGATCATCCAACAGCTCAGCCAACAGTCATTGAATTAATAAATGCATATCTATATACGTTCTTGTTCTTATTCATTATTTTTGTAATTTTTTGTGTTTACATTATATTTTAGTTTGTTTTATTTTTTTTGTTTTGTTAGGGGGTGGGAGTACTAAAAAGTGCGCCAGATGTGATACATCTATCTACTGGAAATGATTGAGAGAAAATTTTCTTTTATTTTTAAGTGGGTTAAAATGGTTGAATATCGGTGTTTAAAAGGTAAATATTATTTAAATAGGGAATTTTAATGATTAAATACTCAATTATTCAATGCCTAGTATGTATATAGTGAGTTGTACAGTACTGTGTCATTTGTATACAGTACCTAGTGATTGTTGTTCATTTATTAATCAATGGATTTTTCAGCATGTATGGGTTATCAGTATTCAGAAGTTGATACCAAGTAAGTTAACTTTTTTTGTTTTATGAATTTATTATTATTATTATTTTATTATTAATGGTGTGTTGATGCAGAGTAGAGGAGATGGGTTACTCTTACGAATGACTACTACTGACCTTAGGCATTACTATGTAACACTGAAACCCTAAAATTCTATTTATACAAAATTCTTTTTGTGCTTGTATGATATGTGGCAGAAGACTCCTAACTACCTACTCTATCAAAATGCGAAAATTAATAATATATAAAATTAACAATTAAGCAGTTGTGTATTATTGAAATTTAGTGTGATTGTTTAAAAAGAAAAATATTTTGTTTTAAACTATCAAAATAAATATTTAAAAATTTGACAAAATGAAACTCAAATTATTACTATTTATAATATTTAAATAAATTTTTGGATATGATAAAAACAAATTTTACAGCATTTTCCATGCTTATTGAAAGTGCCGCATGTAAAATATAAATGGGGTTTTTACAGTTCAATTTAAATGTTTAATGAAAAAATAAATAGATTTTATAAAAATATTAAATTTCGGTTCAAAATAATTTCGTTTAGCGTCTTCTCTCTAAGATGCCATTTATCTGTAACTGCCATCCATCTCACTTTTATCCGCGATATTCTCCGCTTCCAATAACTGCCAAAATTATATTTCACAGCAATATTTACTGTTGTCATAAATTCCATGTATTCAGGATAAATAATTAATTATGTTCATAAATATTGACTCAAATAAAATACAGTTAAAATTACTGTTTATTTATCATTAAATGTGGATGCGTGGCGTAATATGCTTTCTGAAAGAGGTTTAAAGGATATCAGTGATCTTGTCCGCTTATTTTCAAATGTAAATTCCTAATTATACAAAAATATTTCAGTTTTATAATTTGCATGTGAAAATATCTGACAGATGTAAACAATTAAAGCATATAGCAAAATCTATATACGAATACTCTTGCGTTTAGAAAAATAACCGATTTAACCCTTCCGTAAGCCGCGGTAATACGATTTTCCAGCACCGAAAATTATGAATAAATTGCAACGATACTCACATAAATACAGTTAATTATTATTGTAACATTTTCATATTATTTTATAGTAAATTATCTCAATTAAATGGGAAACATTTTATTTCGTTAAGTTACTTCTAAAATTTATAGAAAAGTAAATAAAAATGATTTTATTTTCTGCGACGAAAGGTTTATTTTGATTGGTTGGTTTTTTTTAATTCAGTAAAAGGCTTTACTTTATTTGCACATCGCTGGTTGGCTTAATTTATCTATCGTATTTTCAAACATAAAAACAATTGCAAGTAGTTTGAACCGTCATGTGAATTGGACATTCATGTGTTGAATATTCATAATCATTCAAAAAAGTTATCGCCTGGACTATGACTTATGAAAGTAGCATATGTAGTAAAATTACTTAAAACTTTACTTGAACTAATGCAGGTTTTGTAAGTTTCATATAAATATACGCTAAATTTTAACTTTTTACATAATAGAGAGTATACAAAATGAGATCGAATCCAAACTCAATTCACAATTTTAACGAAGAAACATTTCTGTTTACTTCAGAATCTGTAGGCGAAGGACATCCAGGTTAGAAAGGCTAGTATACATATTTCCTTAGTTACTTCTGTTATTTCAGATAAAATATGTGACCAAGTTAGTGACGCCGTTCTTGATGCCCACCTTTCTCAGGACCCGAAAGCTAAAGTGGCTTGTGGTAAATTTTAATTGATATATTTTGAATTACCAATATAATTAGAGACGTTTTCTAAAACCGGAATGATCCTAATCGGAGGAGAAATAACTTCTAATGCCATTGTCAATTATCAAAGAGTCATAAGACAAACAATTAAAGACATTGGTTTTGACAGTTGCGAGAAGGGTTTCGATTATAAAACATGCAATTTGTTGATAGCGATAGAGCAACAAAATCCGGAAATCGCACAAAGCGTTCATGAAGAAAGATCGGATGAGGATATTGGTGCAGGCGATCAAGGTCTAATGTTTGGTTATGCAACCGATGAAACGGAAGAATGTATGCCACTGACAGTTGTATTAGCACATGGATTAAATATGAAACTAGCTGAATGTCGAAGAAACAATACTCTACCATATTTACGACCTGATACAAAAACCCAGGTATCTTTGATTATCCTTGTATATAAAGTTTTTATTTGGCTACTATAGGTAACTGTCCTGTATAAGTCAGTTAATGGGGCATGTATACCTTTAAAAGTTCATACCATTGTAATTTCAACTCAACACGATGAAAATATACACATAAATCAACTTCGTAAAGATTTAATGGAGCATGTTGTAAAAACCGTAATTCCTGAAAAGTATTTAGACGCAAGTACAATATACCATTTAAATCCATCAGGGAGATTTGTAATTGGTGGGCCACAAGGTGACGCAGGTTTAACTGGTAGAAAAATTATTGTGGATACTTATGGTGGTTGGGGAGCTCATGGTGGAGGAGCCTTTTCTGGAAAGGACTATTCAAAAGTCGATCGTAGCGGAGCATACGCCGCTAGATGGGTAGCAAAGTCATTAGTCAAAGCAGGACTTTGTCGAAGGGTACTTGTTCAACTGTCATATGCCATTGGTATTGCTGCTCCTTTGTCAATTTTTGTCGATAGCTATGGAACAGGTTCCATACCAGATTCACAATTGTTAGAGATTATAAATGATAATTTTGACCTTCGACCTGGCCACATAGAAAAGTAATTTCATTATAAATTATCTGTATTACATATTATAGTTTATATTGTTTGTTTATGCTCGCCCATAAACTTATGTCACTGTCATTTAAAAAGGGTGAATTAGAATTTCTTAATGGTTCAAATTGGATGATATTTCCGGTCTTGGCGATTTTATTCATAGGTTTCCTTTCAACATTTATATATCAACACAAAACTTCACTGAAAAAACTTCAGTTTCACTTTGAATAAAATGTTCCAATATTATGTTTATAAGACTTTTCTTTTGAAATCTCAAAATATTAAATTCAATGTATTAAATATAACGCCGAAGTCAATATTTTTAGTTGCGCTTCCGCCTTCTATTTACTAGTTGGATAGGCTATGAAAGATTTGAGAATCCTTGATTTGATGAGGTGGATTTGAGTATAATAGAAGATGCTAGGTTGCTTCTCATTAAATATGTGAAGCTCGTTCGAAAGTACTGATCCTATATTTGAGACGCTAATTTTGAAAGTGGCATTAGTCAACTTTGGCGAAAAAGGAGTGATAGCTATTTATGATTACAGATATTTATGATATTTTGCCATTTTTATTTTTTTTTCTTTTTATTTTAAAAGTTTTGCATTCTTTTATTTTGTCTTTATTGTTTCCATGATTTTCAAATTTATATTTTTTTATAATGTAAATTTTTTATATTTATTTTTGAATAATATCATCCTTCTCTTACATTCACATTAATCTTGGTTAATAATATTCAGTTGAATAATTGTATGTGGAAAGGGTAAAGCATAGTAGAAAAATAACGACAATAACAGTAAATAAGAAACACATAAAAGTGGAAAGATCATTTAGCTTCCACCTCTACTACTTTTGTTCATATAGAGTAAACGTCTCTCAAAAACAACGAAAGATTCATCAAATTTTATAAATTCTTCTAGTCGCCTTCAATGGATTGAATTTTTTTATTTAATCAGATGTTTTCAGGCTTCAAGCATTAATCATTATGTAAAAGTTTGCAATTTTACGCTCCTGATTTTACTCAGTGTCTTTCACAGTCTGACTATCAATATCATTTTTATTTTGTTATTTTTTTTAATATTGCCGATTAGTTTAAATTTTTAAAAATTACTAACTTAAATAAATACATTTAATGAAAGCCACTATTCACAAATTTCTGCATTTTGTTTAAATTTGTAGTTTTGTTTAATATGATAATAACTTTTTATTATACATTATTTTATATAAAAATTATATTGTTTTCAATTATGTCTCATTATAATATTGACTTGAAATTGCTAAAAATATATACAAAATATAAACAAAATCGTAATAACAAATAATTTAGCTTTCTTTTTGCATTATTTTATTTAATAATTTTATTAAATTTGTTTTTGTTTACAATTTGGTATACAATTCAAAAGCAAGATTTTTCAATAATTAAATACTTTAAGCCATTATTAGGAACTGTACTTTTCACATTTATTAAATCCAACAATAAAAACATCATTTAAACAATTTTTTATCAGTTTTCATAGTTATTTCAATATGGGAAAATTAAATATATCGTATGATTTATTCACATACACTTAATTATATTTTAAATATTCTAGATTTGTGAATTTTTTTAATTAATCTAGTTAAAATTAATATTTTAATTTTATTTTTTTTTGAAAATATATTTCATTTTTTAAAAAATTGAAATTCCAATTAAATTTAAAAAATTTACCATCGCAACATAGTTTAAAAATAGGAGAATGTTTGAACTGGAATTTCAAAAACGACAAAAGTGAATAATTAAATATTAAGAAATTTTATTCATTGCAACCCCTCGTATAAATAAAATTCATTCCTTAGCACCGAGAGCGAAATAAAACAATGCAAAAAGGACCAGAGATCTTTATACAAAATAAAAATTCCACTAGAGCAATATACAAGTACAATAATAAAAACAGAATAAATTTCATTTTCAAAGAAATTTTATTACCAATATTAATCTACAACTTTATTCTTAATTAAAATTTTATTCACAAATTTTGGTGAGAATTTTTTTTACATTTTTCAGTCTTAAAAAAAATAATTTAACCGAGACAATTTATAATAATAATAATGATTTATTAATAATAATAATAATAATAATAATAATAATAATAATAATAATAATAATAATAATAATAATAATAATAATAATAATAATAATAATAATAATAATAATAATAATAATAATAATAATAATAATAATAATAATAATAATAATAGGAACAAATCTCATATTCTAAGTCAAGGAATTGGCAATGTGACCATTTCAGACAATTATTCTTAATAAAACTGTTTCCTTCCAAAATTGTATATAAATTTGTATATTTATTTTGATTCAGAGACTTGGATCTTCGAAGACCAATTTATCAGAAGACTGCCTGCTATGGACATTTTGGAAGACCAGAGTTTACATGGGAACAACCAAAAACATTGAAATATTAACATTTGTTCAGCTAATTTAAATATAATTAATAATGTGTAATTTATTGATATATAAACATGAGATACACAAAATAAAATGATCAAAAATAAATTTCTATTCAATTTCTTTCACTAATTTCATCTGTGTAATCAAGTCTATGCTTCGTTGAATGGCATCCATCCACGATTCCATTTCCTCTTGGGAGAAACAATATATTTTATAGCTGTAATGATGACCTAAATCGACAATAATTCCAAGTCTTACAACAAACTAAGCCACCCTTTATTATTTGGCCACTCTTTTTGCTTTTGCATCCTTTGATAATTTCATTCTCATTGGAATATATCTCAAAACATGGTTTGCTTGATCTGTCGCATGACATACGGATGAGTAAGTTTTCCAGCGGAATCATTCCTTTCAATGATTGACTCTGTAAATGAAAAATGGTGAGCAGTTATCAGAATAATGAACTAATTAATTATTATTAATTATCTTATTAAAATATTATCTTCAACTGTTTATTTTGGATCTCTGTTAATTCAGTAAAAGCAATGTTAGGTTAGTTACATCTATTCTGACCTTTCCCAAACCTTCATTCTCGCTTCAAGTATTCTAATTCATTATCTAGTCTCACCAAAGCTTACAATATTATAGGATTCTAGACCATTTTTGTGATCGGTATCCTACTTGAATCTAAAAGTAAGTTCTCACCCCCCCATAAAAAATGTGTTTATGCTTCTTTAATAAAGAAATTGCACTTGATTTGAGATGCTTGTTTATTAAAAACAAATAAGTATTTTATAATATTCATTCAAAACAATACTTTAAATTTTAATGGTTACGTTGTTGTTTATTTATAATACTCCTTTTGAGGCGAGGCTCATTTTATGAGCCACAGGCAAGCCATCAGTTGCTTGTAAGCGATTTCTGGGTTTTGTTTTCCATGTACGTATCAACCGGTTTCATATTCCACTGCATTTGTTGGTGAGTGCGATCAGTTGGTTGCAAGTGTAGAGTGGAGGTATTAAAAGTCAACGTTGCGTTCGCTGGTTTTTCATAAAAGACAGTTTTAATCGAAAATGTAAAAGTTTCTCCTGCACTCCAGGTTGAAAACAAATGAAAACCTTGAAAAAATATGAGAAAACTTTGTTTGATTTTCAACATCATGAAAATCAGTGAACCAAATAGATAGGAACATGTGATTTATGAAAGGAATAACTGGAAACGGGAACGGGATTATTGTGCCCTATATTGCTATGATAGCAATTAATTGCAGTGTTAAGAGAAACTCCCTTTGAATTTTCGGCTTGGATTTCAATGTTAGTGACCTAAACTACATTCAACAGTAATTGTTCAGTGATTCCATAATTCCAGTTAATTAAACTGAAACAATGCCAATTCCGGGGGTTTAGTATATAACATAAATTGGGTCCCTTGCAATCTCTAAATATCGTCTTTTAATATACATTTTATTGACGCGGCTGAAAAATCATCAAATACTTTGAGTCAAAGTTGAGGTAAGAATAGCTGCCAGTCAATCGGACGCCCTTTTGGCTAAGCTCACGTTTTATATTCTACCTGTGTTTCAGCAGTAAACAATTGTTATAAAGTAAACAATTGAAAATTTCCACAATTTAATGGATTTTTATGATTTATTATAACATAATATTTTCTACAAAATTTGACTATAATCAGATTTATTTACCTTAAATAAATCTGATTCATAGTCAAAGTGTGTAGAAAATATTATGTCACTTATAAAAAAATCAGAGGTAAAAAACAAAAAAAAGTCCTTATAAGATTTATTATAAGTTTTTATTTATCTTAAGTGGTATATAGTCATGACGAATTCTAGAAATGGATCAGATAATTGTATGATCCAGTTCAGGCGCACACATATGAAGGTGACTGGCGAGCTTGCGCTACCCACCAAGATTGAATACTGGATGCGCGCCTGATCAAGTTGGAATGTTTATTAGATCAAAATATCAAGAGATTCTTTATCACCTTTTAGAATAATTTATTTAATAACTATTTGTTTAATTAAATATAATTTAAAAAAATAATAACTATGCAAGCCTACATTTAATAAATTATATTCAATATTATACATTTACTATTTTTAGGGCGACGCAGAGCTTTCTGGTGTGATATTTGAGGTTGTATAACTCATTGTGACGAAGAGGGATGGTGTCGTAAATTGTCTCAAATAGTGTGTGTTATCATTTATTTATTTAAATTATATTTATGTAAATGATTCCGATATTGACAAACAAAACAAAAAGATTTTCAAGTTTATATTTGTTTAATCGAATTCCTTAAATATATTGACACCATTTTACACTTTTAATTACCTAAAAATAAAATCTCAGTACTTTATTTAAACAACAATCTATCAGATTACAAAACATCTTTTTGATAAAAGCCTCTCCGGAAAGATAAAAAATCTTAAAAATTAATAATTTTTAATTACACCCTTCTCAATTTATTTTACACCTCATGTTTCGTACAACATGAAAAACACTAAGCAATTCTATTTAAAAATTAAACTGAATTCTCGTGTTAAATAAAGGCAGTAAAACATTTGGGATTCCTTTGATTCTCTAATAGTTATGACGTTCTCTGTCTACCTGGCAGAGATAACTTATTTGAAAAAGTGAGTAATTTCTGATTTTCATTACTTTTTTTTGATATATGAATAAAAAAAATTTAAATTAAAAAAAATTAAAATTATTTTTAAATTCTTTATAGTTTTTAAATTTTAAATTAAAACTAAAAATATTAATTGTTTGAATCTATAATTTTTAGTGAAATCAAAATTTTCTAAAGATAATTAGTGAAAAACGCTTGAGATAATTAAAATCTAAAATTTATGATTGAGACATCAACGATGATTTAAAAAAAAGAAAAATCAACGAAAAGACAACTCAAATCGACTCACATTGGGATGAATGAAGTAGAATAGTGAATATTCTGATAAAACAAACCACCTCTTTTTCATATTCTTGATCCGTCCTCCTGGAAAAAAGAAAATGATTATTATATCATATAAGAATTCTATCGGCCCTTTATATAAAGAGAGCAGCGGATTTTTAGGATGTCGTCTCAAGGAAATTGTGCAAAATTTGAAAAAATTGTCCTCATTTGAAAAACAATAATTTCAATTCCCAGTGCAAATAAAATAATGATAAAAGTTTTTTCCATTCAGTTTTTGATTGTCAAAAGCTAGTGAAAACAAACCTATTAAGAGAAATTTCTTTGCAAATTTATCAGATTGTTCACAAATAAGAAAATAAATGCATAATTTTCTGATCAACTCTGACAAAATTTCCTACCAATGAATAAGTGAACCACTTTATCAGAATGAAAATTTTGGCATTGCTTCATTTATTTTTATTATCATAATAATAATGGTAATAATGACAAAAATAATGACAATAATAATAATAATAATTATTATTATTATTATTAATTTTATTTTATTAATTTTAATTTTAATTTAACCAATAAGATCAATATAAAATATAAAAGAAATAATTTTTTGTTACAATTTAACATAATCAATAAATAATAATCTAAATCACTTGAAAAAGGCTGTGCTTAAAATTTGACTATACAAAAAATACTTAAGCTGTTAATTCAAGAATTTATTTTTAGGCTTTTTTAACGATGATTTATTTTTAGGTTTATAATCGAGTAATTATTTTTAGACTTTTTAAACGTTAATTTAATTTTAGGCTTTTTAATCAAGAATAATATTTAGTTTTTTAAATATAGGAAATACTTAGGCTTGTTAATTGAGGAAAAACAATTAAGCTTCTTTATCAAGGATTTGTTTTTAGGCTTTTTTTAGCATGAAAATATTTTTGCATTTTTACCGGGAATTTAATTATGGGTTGTTTTTGCAATGATTTATTTGTATGATTTTTTTCAGAGAAATAATTTTAGGCTTTTATTTTTAGGTTTTTAATCGAGTAAAATACTTTATTTATTGAGGAATTATTTTTAGTCTTTTTAAACAATGAATTATTTTTAGGCTTCAATTTAAATTTTTTTCATTCAATTTAAACATGTTTAAGCCAAATATCACATTAAGTAATATTTAAGGCCATTTATCCGATAGATAACTTGTTCAGCAATTTGTACTATGGGCAATGTTTTTGACTATACAAAAAATACTTTGGCTGTTTTATCGATGATTTGTTTTTAGGCTTTAATTTGTTTATATTTGTAAATGTTTCAAAATCGAATTTTGGCAATATAACAAATTTGATACATAATGCAGTAAATGGGTAATGTTATAAAAAAGAACATCTTGTTTTATATATTAAGGAGCTTACATTTGGTAATAACAAAAATGTCAAACTTTAGCTACAAAAATAAAAATATAATAATACTTAAATATTTGTGATAAAAAAATATCTAAAGCTAATGAAAACCTTCATAAATGGACAATTTACAATATTATTTCATCCGTATTTATTTTTTATACTTTCTTTAAATATTGAGTTTATTTTTTGATCCAATGTCTTAAATAGAAAATAAAAAAGAAAAGTGACAAAATATCAACGGGTAAATTAAAAAATATATAACTGGTAATTTATTAATAAATCGAAAAATAGTATTTTCAACAATTATTAATGGTATTTTATCAGTGTATTTGGGGTATTTATCAGTGTATTGGGGGTATTTGTCATTGATTTGTCATTTATTTTACATATTGTTAGGAAATTTCGGCAACAAATATTGACAGAAAGCAGATGAAATTATATTCACTGAATTTTCTGAAAAATGATCTAAAATTTCTTTTTCTAATAAACAGAAATTTAATTTTTAGTGAAAATGAGTCACATTTTATAAACATCTAAATTTTTCACGTTCACTTTTATACCGAATTTAAACAAAAAAGAAATGAAAATAAAAAATTTACCTTGCTTCCACAACCAACCAGCTTTTTCAATATTAGAAATATCGGAATTGTATTTGTTGTCGGGTAAATGTTTATGTAAACATAACAGGGGGTTGGATTTTATATTTTTGAAAATTCTCTGAAATAAACAAACAAATTAGGCGTGACCTAATTTGTAAATGAAAACAATGAATGATAATAATCTGATGATAATTACTAAATAAGTATAATAAAATATGGGATACCTCTTACATTTGGTGCCGTTACGTGTCTTATTATTTTCTCGTGTTTATTTAATTTACTCTTAATCGAGCATCTCTACAACTCTAAAAATGTAAGTGCAAAAATGATAACATGTAAAAAGGTGAGATTAGTGTATAAAATAGCAAAATTAAATAAAAATTAAACAAAATAGAATTCAATGAATTTTTTGCAAGGAAGTGGAAAGTGCATAAAAGAGTATGAGAAGCATAAATTTGGGTAAAACTTGAATAATTATAAATTAATTCGACGAAAAATCAGTTTGTTTAAACAAAAAAGAAAATAAAAGATTGGATTTTAAGGGATCGTGTTCACGGTAATATGTGAATACACCTGATTCAGTTCATTAAAAACTTCTATAATAGAAGTTTTAATGAACAACCAATTACAATTATGGTTAAGTTTATGAATTAGCCATTTTTAAAATGGCTGACGGATAAATTTTTTAATAAAGTATATTTTAGGGCTTGGATTGTGATCTCGTATATTTATGAGATCATTATTCAAGCTCTTAAATAATACTTTTAATACTTTTCATCATTTATTATAAATTTAGTTTTAATTAATTTTTTAGGCTTTTTTTAGGAATTTATGCAAATTAATGTAAATTAATGGAATTATTTTCGAATAAATGTAAGTCAGATTAATTGAAAACTAAAATTTATTAAAATAAAATTTATTATTAAAAAGTTTCTATATTCGAATAAACAATTCCTCTGTTCCTTGGAAATTTGTTTTGGCTGCCATCTTTTTTACCTTTTGACAAATCCAAATTTTTGATTTTATGAGGCTTTGGAAATTTCTGTTAATTTCGCAAATTTAGAAAAATCTTCCTCATTTTCAATGGTATTAATGATTTGGATTTTTTATACTTAATAAAATTTTTTTTAAACATAAGTTATCGGAAAACTTATGTTTTCCGTATTTTTAAAACTCCTCATTTTAAGGTTCTAGTTCCACTGCTCCTGGTAAATTGCTTTAATTTTCGGCTTTAATTAAAAAAAAATTGTCTAAAAAGTTACTAAAAGTAGTTTTATTTAGGGTTTTTATTGAACTGAACATTTCTACATTTTGAAAGTTTGCATTCATTATTTACTATGTATTATGTTTTTACGTTAAAAATTTTTTCCTTCTAATTCCTTCCTTCCTATAATATGTTTTTATTCAGTTGAACAAAATACATGCAGACACAGGTAAGTATGTATGTTCATATATTATAACTTTATTGATTTTTCATTTTATTATAGGAATTTTTAATGAACTGAATCAGGTGTATTGTGAGTCGACAGGGTTGTAGGTAATAATAATCTCTCGGATTACTTTGAATTTATCACGTGTTCCATCTGTATTAGATGAATGCTCGATGTCCTACATGTGCTTATTGCGTTCCCTCCTGGCAATAGGTTGGATAAACTGAGTTGTGTCATTGGATATATTTGCGTTGAAATTGATGTTTTTGTAAGTACAGGATTGATCTGTTGTTTAATAGTAAATTCTGTTGTTTAATAGTGAATTCTGTTGTTTAATAGTGAATAATCTCTGATTTATGCATTTTGTAAAGATGTTGGTGACCGCAAAATCGCTGCCTGAAAATCCAGAGTTGACATACAGGAAAAATTAGTTTTTTTCAGAAGGATTGTAGTAGTTTTTATCATGTTGTGTTTTATTTTGATGTGATAATAATTTCTATTTTGAATTTAATTTTCAAAGGTTTTGTTCGAATTTATTTATTTTTTAAACATAACATGTAAATAAAATATTTAATTGGAAGAAGCTGACTAAGCAGCGTAAGGTTTGTTAAATTTCTATTGGTCGAATAAGGACTTTATTTAGATTCAAATATTTCATTTTATGAATAAACGCTGCTGAAATTGATTTATTTTATCTAATAATAATAATAAGGACGTTTTTTGTTTTTCACCTCTGATTTCTTTATAAGTGGCATAATATTTTCAACACAATCTGATTCAAAGTCAAATTTTGTATTATGTCAATAATAATAATAATAATAATAATAATAATATTAATATAAATCTGTGATTTCTTCGTAGTAGCATAAATTAAAATTTTAAACAAGTGAATAATAATAATAATTAGTTATATTTCGTTAACTTTGCTTTCTGCCAAATTTGAGGTTATTTCTAAGAATTTTATTGATCTTTTATCATACACAAATAACAATAAAGTTAAAATTCAATATTTTGTTTAATATTTCACTATTATATTATTCAAAAACTATTCATGTAAATTGGATAAAAACTGTCATGAAGCAAAAATGAAATGAAAGTAAAGAAGTCTAATAAACGTCCGCTAAGATGACTAAAATAAAGAACTAATATAATCACCTTTACAAAAGATAATTCAAATTGAGTATCTGAATTAAAATTTCCCATGATTTTTATAAAATCTTCCTCTCGCCCGAAGCCTCCATTTTCCTTTTTAGCCGTAGGATTGTGTAGACAAGTATTCAACATGATGACTGCATAGGTCATAATATATGTTTCGTCTAATATTAAAACAACACTATTCAAGTTTAACATATAATAGATAAAAAGTATACTCTCATTTTTGAAAATACTTGGATTTTGCTCATGATAATATTTTGCCCATAATGAGATGATTTTATCAATCTTTTGGCTTTCGCCTGGAAGATGGAATCCAGAGAGAAAGAATCTAGAATTATTTATAAGAAATTCGACCAAATATTAAACATGGAAATTCTAAATAAATCGTAAAATATGCAGGTGCGGATAATACTTGAGTGTCAGCCAGTGATCCCGGACTTTATTTAATATCACTTTTTAATAAAATCCCAACAAAAATACCATAATCATGAAATTTACTATTTGTTAAACTTATATATTAACCTGTTAACCGGGCGGGACACATGTATGTATTCAATGTTTTTTTAAAATTATCTAAAAAAAGATGCATTTATATGTCATGCCAAATACACATTTAATTTATAATTTAAAATTTTTTTAAATCCATGCTTACAATTAATTAAAATACATAGAAACCTATTTTTTTAGTTAATTTAACAAAAAAACATAATGTCCGCCCGGTTAACAGTCTTGTGATTTTATTGGAAGAAGCAAAAGATAAACTTATTTTAGATATTTTTATCTTTAATTGGTTTGGAAAAAATTTTAATTCAAAGTCTTTTAAAAATTTATTTATTAATAATTTTTCAAATGTGTCAAAATTTTTTGAATAAAAAATGAATAAAAGTTAAAATTAAATAAAATTCATCGGAAACAAATTGCTCAGATTTTTTTTACATTTGATAAATTAAAACAAACACAACTTATTTTTCATGAATAAAATTTATTTCAAGTACAATGATTTTATAATAGTTTATTATTTTTGATTGGAATTTTTAATTTCAGTAAAATCATTTAGTTTTATTACCTTTCATCTATTTTCTTTCTTTAAATTTTCATTTAATTATAGTTTTTTTATTTATTTATTGTTTAAATTATATCATTAAATTAATTTAAATTTAGTTAAATTTAATATTAATAGAAATTCATGATAACAATTTCTAAATCTATTAAGGTTTCAAATATCAAAGAAATATTTTTTGTTTCCGACGTTTTTTATTTTTAGTAAAATCATTTAGTTTTATTACCTTTCATCTATTTTCTTTCTTTAAATTTTCATTTAATTATAGTTTTTTTATTTATTTATTGTTTAAATTATATCATTAAATTAATTTAAATTTAGTTAAATTTAATATTAATAGAAATTCATGATAACAATTTCTAAATCTATTAAGGTTTCAAATATCAAAGAAATATTTTTTGTTTCCGACGTTTTTTATTTTTAGTAAAATCATTTAGTTTTATTTATTTCTTTATTGTTGAAATTATATAATTAAATTAATTTTAATTTAATTTAATTTAATATTAATAGAAATGCATGATAACAAATTAAGTTTAAATATCTGCGAATTAATGCCACCAAACATGGCCTAAGGTGAAAATTAACTTATTTTTTAAACAAAAGAAGAAGGCATTACTTTTTATATATAACTCGTTTCAGTTTTTTTCTGACAAAAAAACAGTCTAGCTTTTTGCAAGAAAAAGTGATTGCATACAACGTGATTTAAATTCTGTAAAAACGAATCGGTATATAAACTTATCCTGTGACCCTAATCTGCTCAATTCTGAATTTAAATTTTAAAAATTATAATTACATTTAAAAATTTCAACAATCGAACATTAATTGAATTTTTTAATCTACTCAAAGTTTAATTTTTGTTGTGATGAAATATTTTACATTCAAAATGTATATTTAATTTTAAAAAACTTTTTAAATTTTAAAATCGGAATTCCTTAGAATTTCTCCCACAATTAATTTTACAAATTTCCTTCCATCTATATTTCAATATTCCAAGATTTCCCAAGCACCATAGTTGGCAATTGTAGCAATAATTGCACTGAAAACTCAATAAAATATTGAAAACTTAAACCAATTTCACACCGCAATTTGATCAGATTTGTATAAAATCCAAAATTACATAGCATAAAATGAACTAAATAATTTTACGATTTTTTAAAGGCATTCTTGAAAATACTGAATATGAAATACTAAAATTTTCACGTGACGTATATAAATGGAAATACAAAATGTAATTATTTGATCATTTTGTTTTATTTAAATGCAAATTTTAATATTCAGTTTGTACAGACAAAAATATTTTTATTATTCAATTAGGAAGATAAAAATGAAACATTTAGAAAAGAATTTCTTAATGATAAATTATCAATGTTTATTGTATAGTTAGATCATATAAGTGAGTTGATAATGACATCGAATAAGACATAAAATAAGGTAGGATATACTAGTGACTTATTCTTCCTATAAAAAATTGGATAAAAACAGAAAGAAAAAGCTAATTAGTTATCTAGAATCTGAAGATAAACGAAATTGTATAAAACAGATCAAGGGAAAAGAATTTAAAATATTTAAATAAAATAAATTTAGAAGAATAATAAACGTTACAATAATGGATATTATTTGTTATACTGTTTAATTTTTTTTTCCTTTAATTTTTTTGTTAAAAATTAGGTGGGTGTCGAGATCTTGTAAAAATTCATGCTGAATAAAAATCCACAAATTGAATTAACTAATTAAGGATTGAAAGAAATAAATAAATCTATATAATTAAATATAAATTAAATATATACAACTATATATAATTATGTATTTCAGAGAACAATAAATTCTTCTCTACTTTTTAAATATCGTAAATAAAAAGTGTTATATATGTTTTATTGTTCTGCTAAAAAATAATTGTCTTTACTTTTTAATAAATATATTAACAAAAATTGTGGATATTTTAAAGATTTTTCATTTAATTAAAAAAATAGATTTATTTATTTATTTAAATCAGTAATAAGTTAATTTAGTTTGTGGCATTTTATTATGCACAACAGCAGGCCTTTTTTACAAGATTTCGACACGCATTCAATATCTACCTAATTTCTACCTAATTTCGACATTAATTAATTTCCTCTTAATTTCATATTCCATATGTAAAGGATTTAACATGTATTCAACATGTATGAATATCAAAGTAAACAACCAAATTTTATAATTATATAATCCTAACGGCACTCAATATATATTGCATATTAACCCCTTTAACGAACGTTTTGTTTTATACAACGGCAAAAATAAATCATTTTTTTATTATTGATAATTAATTAATATATACCGTATATTTCGGCGTATAAGGCGACCGTCAGATAAGACGAGCAAAATTTTTTTATGATTTATGATATATCGGTTGTATAAGACGACTGCTAAATAACGAAACCATGTTTGTTTAGCCTAGGCTAGAGATTGCAACACCCGGTATCTTATGAAATATTGGTTATGTAAAGATGATTTATTAGTATAGATTCAGTATAGATTGGTATAGATTGTGGTCATTTTATTATTAAACCCATATCAGGAATGGAACCGCCAACAAAAAGAAGAAAATATGAGGCAAGTTTCAAGTTGAAAGTCGTAGACGTAGCCAAGGGTTCGAACAACTGCGCTGCTGCAAGACAATTTGATGTTACTGAAAAGATGGTACGAGAATGGAGAAAGAAGGAGGATGATATAAGACAAATGCCCAAAAACAAATGTGCAATGCGGCGAGGAATCACACGTTGGTCGAAATTGGAAGACGACGTTGCAGAATGGGTACTCCAGCAGAGACAAGATGGCTACATTGTGACCAGAAATAAAATAAGATCTCATGCTTTGAAATGGGCCAAGGCAAACAAAGAAGAAAGTAAAGACTTCAAAGCTACAGTGAGATGGTGCAGTAGATTTATGAACAGAAGAAATTTAGTAATAAGAGAAAAACAAAAATCGCTCAGAAACTACCAAAAGATCTCGAGCACAAAATAACAAACTTCCACCATTTCATAATTCAGCTAAGGAAAAGGCATAAATTTCCATTATCCCATATCGGAAATATGGATGAAACTCCAATGAATTTTGACATGCTTGGTAATAAAACAGTGGATTTTAAAGGTGTAAGAACAGTAAACGTGAAAAGTACAGGACACGAGAAGACAAGATTTACAGTGGTATTAGGGTGCATGGCAGATGGTACTAAATTGAAACCAATGGTTATCTTTAAACGTAAAACAAAACCTAAAATAACTTTTCCTCCTGGTGTTTTGGTTCACTTCCACGAGAAAGGGTGGATGGACGAGAATGGTGTAAAGTTATGGATTGAAAATATTTGGAACAGACGGCCAGGTGGTATGCGAAAGGAACGCAGTTTGTTGGTCTGGGATATGTTTCGGAGCCATATAACGGCTAATTCTAAAACTCGTTTAGCGCGCAACAACACCGATATTGCGGTTATCCCAGGTGGTTTAACTTCTCTACTTCAGCCGCTTGACGTAAGCTTAAATAAGCCATTCAGGGATAATGCTAGAGCACAATGGAATGAGTGGATGATGAATGGTGAAAAGTCATTTACAAAAATATTTAATACACAGCCCGAGATATAATCGTTAGTGAATCTTAAACAAAACTTTATATTTCGTATACCCGAGTCTCTCTCGGGCATGCACAAATTTGCCAGTAACACTTACCCGAGTTACGCTCGGCCATGTGCGTTAAGGGGTTAATAACAGTAAAAGGTTTGTCAGAATAATGATCATTTATTTTCTAACTCAATTATTAACTATTTGCTAAAAGTAATATTAATAAAAATATTATTTATTGATTATAAAAAATTGAGATGGGATAAATTATTGATTTTGTTCCACTTCATTGATTCTTTTGAGTGCTAGGATCCTATAAGCACGTTTCCATTTCAAAATAGAAATCAATAATAAAACGAAATTCCTTAAATTTTAAATAATAGTTTTTGAAAAGCAATTAATAATCGATTTAGCATCATAAATTCAATTGAGCTCGACTTCCGGTTTCAGGAGAAATTAAAAGATAAACCGACAAAACTTTTAATTGACCATTTTTATGAGATAAATTTAATTTAAAGTTGACAGTTTTCAGCCATTTATTATTATAATTAATATTATTATTATTATTATTATTATTATTATTATTATTATTATTATTCTTATTCTTATTCTTATTCTTATTCTTATTCTTATTATTCTTATTATTATTATTATTATTATTATTATTATTATTATTATTATTATTATTATTATTATTATTATTATTATTATTATTATTATTATTATTATTATTATTATTATTATAAATATTATTAATATTATTTACTTGTCTGATATTTAATTTAAGCTGCTACCAAGAAATCATATTTTTATACTTTTATTATTATTTTTTTTATTAATATTGTTTGCTTAACTTAATAACAGTTAATTTAAAATTTTTACTTTTAAGTTTTATTTCAAATGTTTTATATTTTGTCAGCTGGCCGACTTCTGCTTGACAAATTATTATTTACTTTACTTGTTTTAGCGAGAGCCAAAATAACTTTTGAATATACTGATTCATATTCGCTTAAAAACCACGTGGCGCACAGCTCATCTTGACCTGAACCAAAAATAAACCTTGACTATAGTGTGACAAAGTTGTTCGTCCGGATAAATAAATAACCATAAAAATTTGATTTACAAAAGGTTGGGAGCAGGGAGAGCAAGTGGCTACTGCTCCAAGGAGCCACTATCCTACACTGTAATATTACATTATTATTAATTTATAACACAAAGTAACAATTGTTTTAATTGATTTAATTAAAGAAGTTTTGAAGAATTTAAAATCTTCATATTTAACAAATAGTTTGGTTCCTAATTTATAATTTCAAATGGATTCTCTGTGTTTCATTCGTTCAGTTTGGATTATCAAATATAATGACAAAAATTATTTTTCCCTAACCATTATGAATACTGGATCAGCTGGTGATCCTTTCCAACAAATTAAATAT
Organism: Schmidtea mediterranea; assembly: GCA_022537955.1. Lineage (NCBI taxonomy): Eukaryota > Metazoa > Platyhelminthes > Tricladida > Dugesiidae > Schmidtea > Schmidtea mediterranea. Next base: position 129,933,536 of record CM039679.1, read on the forward strand.
TCGGTTCAAAATTCAAACCTGAAAAGTAGTGTTATTAATTTGTTGTATTTAAGTTATATAATAATTTAAAAATTTTAATGTAAATTGTATGTCAAATTTTCATAAGTGGATATAAATCGACTATAATTTTATATTTAATTGATAATTATTAGTTCTAAATAAATCGATTTTAATACTAATTAGCACATTTGACAATTATTGGATATTCGCATCCGAAGTTCTATATTAACGCATCTGATCATCGATGCGTGAAAATTCTACGATTTCCGCATTTATAATTATTAAGTAAATATTAATATTTACATAAACAACTATAACTAGTCAACCGAAGCGGACAATATAACAAAAACAAACCTTATCGAATCTATGAATTCCATTTCACTGAAATCGAATAAACTGATATATTCTTGAAGAACGTCGCAGTTGAATGGTTTCGATCTATAAATAGTCATAAATAAACAATTTATTTATAAGTTTACGTTAAAATCAATAATAATAATAATAATAATAATAATAATAATAATAATAATAATAATAATAATAATAATAATAATAATAATAATAATAATAATAATAATAATATATAATATAAAACTTTTTTGTCGAAAGCGGAATTATTTATATAAATATAATTTAAATAAATAACAATGTAAAACAATCAGAGAAGAAGCAGAAAGCGAAAGATTTGTTAAACACTGCAGAAATTCGTTATTTAATAATAATATAATTATTATTAATATTATTAATCATATTAAAGATAAAAATAAAAAAATAATTATAATTAACTTTTACTTGACTGATTATGTTCACACAGAATTATAATTTAAATTTATTCAAGGGCAATTGCGTTTTCTTTTATAGTGTCATTGGGAGATCATTTATGTATATTGTGACTATATTTGGCAGTTATTAGATTTGTTTCAAAAGGTAAAATCATGCTTCAGTGAATTATACCCAATGATAAATATTAAAGAATAGTGTTTATGGAACTATTTTTAGACTTGTTTCAAATAAACAAAGAACTGACCTAAGGAATATATAAGTTGTAAATATCATAAATGGTGCGTACCATTGGCATAAACCACGATTGGCCTTGTTAACATCTTCTAAAGCGATAATGCACCGTAGTTCTCTAAGTGGCTTCGTGTTTCCAGGAATATAGTTAAAACAAATCAAATGACGAAAAACCTGGATAGAGAGAATATGCCTACATGGCCTTTGTGCATTTCTGACCAGGGAATATTTTTTCAAATGTTTAACCTTTGATGCTTTTTGACTAATTGTATATTCAAAATGAACTTATTGAAAAGATGAAAACCCTCGCGACATTTCTTAATTTTGTGTAAATGTTTACAAGTTTCATTCGCTATGAATTCGCTATGAAAGCCAAGAGCAGAGCGAGTTACAATCTTCATTGTTGGTAAATATTTAATTCGAAATTATTTTTGTGTCAATTGTCATCAGGTTCTATGTGAACTTGACCTATTGTTAAGATAAGTTTCATTAGTTCTCATTTATACAATGAAAATTAGACTTTTGTACCTCTCATGATCAACAGATTTACTACGACTGGTAAATAAAATAGTTAATTTGGCCAGGACTCAATATGTGCGAGGAAGACTCTGAGGGCTAGAAGGTATTTGGAAAATAAACAATATCTCTTGATGTTATTATTTTATAGTATATCAAGTAGTTATTGCATCTACAACGGAAACGGTAAATAAAAACAGATAATGCTGTATTAACAATGCCATAAGGCGACTTGTTAATTCTTACACTTCAAAGGAAGTTTTGGAATGTCTAACGCAAATGCAAACGTCAATTGTAAAGCGCTCAGTAGCCTATGGAGAATCCATTTAATAAATATTTACAATGGCGAAATTATAGAAACCTAACTGTTATGAAGAGTCTAATTTTTGTAACTATTGAATAAGAATTTTTGTCGAATTATTATTTTAAATAAAGGTTTAAAATTGGCACAATAAATCTGGAATTATATAAAATTAATATTGGTTATCGAAATATTTTTCTGTTAAATTAAAATATTTTCATTAAAAATTTTACAAATTCGAGCTGATGTTAGTCTTAAAAATTTCTCTTTCTCTCATTAGCCGTCCTTAGGCCTTGTTGCACATATGCAACACGAGTTTCCAACATTTATTAAAGTATGAAGTTAATAAAGTTTGTACATAGGATGTTTGTACCAACTTTTCTCGTATAGAACAGTTACTGTTTGATATAAAAAATTCATTTTAAACACAAAATGTACATTCTATTGATTTGTTTTCGTGATGTTTTATGTCAATTGTATTTCAATTTTATTTGAAGCTTTAACATCATGCAAGTATATTATTATTTTCTATTTTAAGCTATATAAAAAATATAATTTTTGGATGTTTTTGATTACCAAAGAACTTTTATTTTATGTGCCTACTACTGTTGAAGCCCGATTTTGAGTAAGTGAAACAAGGGCCCACAATTAATGGAGCCCAATAAAACTACGAAATACTTTAAATCTGTTATTTTTCCACGACCCAAAGTCATTTTGGGCTTGATAGTGCCAAATATGCTCAATCCTAAACATGTTGTTTTAACAAATGAGAAACAAGCTATTAACAGTAAAATTGTTATGAAAAACAGCTTAAAAATTATAATATATTTGCATATATACTCAACAGTAATGACTACTTAATTATTTAGGTGATATTACACTAATTTCCAAATAAATGTAAATACATTAGGGTTGCCATACGTCCCGGTACACCGGGACATTTCCCGGTTTCAAGATCTGTGTCCAGGTCCAAGATGTATTTGTCTCGGTCGATTTAAAATTTACGAATAAATATATTTTTTTTAAACATGAAAGTCAAAATTAACGAAATGTTCCCAAGCGAAGCTGGGTACTGATCAGCTAGTATCTAGTATTGATACGCGCACATGGCCAAACCGACATCCCCTTACACCAGTTATCAGAAAAAGAAAGGCCATTTTTTACATGATTTTAATTAAGGCCATATTTTACATGATATTAATTTGAGTCAACTATTTATAAAAAAAATTCTAACGCCCATGACAAACTTCGAGAGCACACTTGAGATAACCACTATGAACGACCATCAGATGTACCTTTTGTTGGTAAATAAGCGTCTACATCGTTAAACCTTACAGTTTTCTTGTATTTTGTCTTTCAAATATTTTAAATTAATTTTTATAAGATTGTACAATTTTTCGATTATAAATTTGATTGTCGATAAAAAATTTTGTTGTTGTTTTGTATTTGGGGGGGAGTGAAGCGTAACGAGAATGGATGGGAGATTATCACGATCTGTAGTCCGAGAATTATGGCAACCCTAAATTACATTATAAGCGACAAAACTAAAATGTATTTAAAAGCAATTTTAAAAAGTGTTCAAAATATTAAACAAATACCTTTCTGAAAACAAAGGATGGGCAAAACGGGTTTCGAGTGTAATTCAATCAAATATCACTGGAACCACATTTCGAAATTAAGGAAATAGTATTTTGAATACGGATAATGTTAATTGTAATTGTTTAATTGGTTTAATAAATTTATAACATCATGCAAAAATTTATTTTACCACAAAATTAATATATTATTTAAACAAAAACAATATTTTGGCACTTTGTAATATATTGTATAATACAGGTATACCTCGTTAATAAGGCGCTCGCTTTGCGGCGTTTTACTCATATGGCGGTCACAAAAAATACATGAAAATGCGCATGGCTCAATGCACCACCTAAGAAAAATATTTTATAGCGTTTCGGTAATGGGAACACAAAAATAACAACACGTGCGTAGTTCTACACTCCGCCACCACGCAGCATTCAACACCTTGTTTTAATCGTGTTAGCACCCATTTGTTAATCGCTCTAAAACTTGCGTTTTTTCATTACGAATTACTATCTATATTAATATACGTGACCCTTAAGCCTAGTGAAAAGAAAAGTAGAAAACCACTTACTTTGGCTAAAAAGTTAGAAATGATAACATTGCATGAGCAAGGCCTTTCAAACGCTGAAATAGGCCGTAGGTTTGGCATAGCTCGGCAAACAGTGAGTACTGTTACTAACTCTAAAGATAAATTTTATAAGAAATTAAAAAGTGCTACTCCAGTGAACACTACAATGATTAGAAAACGTGATAACATTATTACTGAAATGGAGAAAGTGTTAGTGTTGTGGATCGAGGATCAAACTACTTATAACATTCTATTAAGTCAAGGCCTAATTCAATTTAAGGCCTTAACTCTATTTAACTCAATGAAGGCTAGCAAAGGGGACAAAGCTAAAGACGAAAAGTTTGAAGCTAGCAGAGACTGGCTTATGAGATTTAAAAAACGAAGCCAGTTACACAATATTAAGGTGCAATGTGATGGTGCTAATTCTGACATGGAAGCTGCATATATATATATGCTAGGTTAGCGTTGTTTACATGTATTTAAATGGTGTATAAGGTGTTTATATGTGGTAGTGAGTGGAAAAAAAATCAAGTGACTTGCCATACGGCGGTTGTCTGGAATCTAACCCGCCGTATGAGCGAAGTATAAATGTTCCTACATTTAAAATTTTTGGGGATATTTTAGCAAGCATTTTTAAAAATAATTGAATAAATACACAAGATCGTTGGTTTGTGTGTGTGCGTGTGTGTGAAAGGTTCTAGGATATGTATATGCAGAAAAATTCTAGAATGAGTGTGGAAGGTTCTACAACATTAGATAATCAAGGTGTGTGGAAGTCTCTAGAAGGTTTGTGCTTGTGTTGAAGGTTCTAGAAGCTCTATACGAGGAAGGTTTTAGAATGTATGTGGAAGATTCTAGAACATTGGGTAATCAAGGTGTTTTGGTCCACATGACATCATAAGTGTATATATCTCGGTAATAACTGACCAGTGTCCGTGTGGCATAATCGTATGGTCACCTAGTAATAGTGGACAAAGGTCAATCTCCTGGTAGAATTTGAGTGGAAAGAGGTCAATCTCCGAGTGGGCATTGATAAGATATTATATAATGTTACATAATATTACGTCAGCCTAGGGGGCGTGGGTTGTTTCTGGCGAGTTCAAATCCTGCTACTAATACAAAATCGTAGTTAAAAATTTATTCTAACTCCATGCCATAAATTATCCTGCAACTCTTTCTTCGTGTCTTGATATTCCGAGAAATTTAATTGAACCTAATGTCTTTTGAGTGAGGAAAAATAAAAAAGATAAGTTTAGAAGACAACAATATGGTTTTCTTCAGATAGTGGTTGTACTTTTGTTTTCAATGTATCTATAAGTTGGGTTAATATATCAAATATCTTTACAAATATTTCATCATTTTTCAAAAACAAGCTATAAGTTAAAATAATCAGAAAGTGGAGATTTACTCTAATATCTTTAGTGAAATCAGTTTTAAATGTGAATCTTTTTAAAAAAATTCAACCTCAATAGTTTTGATTGCAGAATATCACCTAAAGAAATGTGATATAAGGCTTACATACGTTGGCCATAACAATTTGGTCCGTAAAACTGTCTAAAAATATTCGGTTAGTTTTCCAATGTTAATGTCCCATTGTAATATATTTATGTTGGTGATATATAAAAATATAAAAAATATTTACACCATATTTCATAAATTACCATCAGTTACCAACAAATTTAGATCTACTATAAAATTATTTATTTATTAATAGAAAAAATACACGCCTACTTGAAATCAGGACATAAATTATATGCACCGGTGTAAATTAAGTAAATTCACTGTAGGAGAGCAAAAAAAATATTTTTGTTGAAAAAAAAATTAGAAACACACGTACAATATTGAAGGTCAAAAATTATGAACAACTATCATTTATTATTGGAATTTTTAATAAATATATGCATTTTGATGATATTTCAAACGCTTTATCACATTCCACCTTTCCATGAATAAAAGAAGAGCAAAAAGAGTAATGTATTTATAATTTATTTAATAAAATTCCATATCAAAACTTTTTTTGAACTTTGAAAAATGATGATAGATTACTGGAAATAATGGGAAATATCGAGGAAAAACATTGAGAAACTTAATTTATAAGTGAAATAATAATTTTAAAGTAAATATTTTCAGGTATTCAGGACTTGGTGAAAAAAGATTAATAAAAGTCATCGAATACATTATAAATTACTACAATCGCATAAAGGAAATTTCCCGAGATTATATGTGAATGACAACATTTTAAGAAACTAAAAAATTTATACTTTAACAAAAAGTACAATTGGTCTAAAATACATAATAAATAAGAAGCTTTAATTTAAAGAAAATTATAACTATTAAAAAATTAAAAATAACAAGAAACCTATAAAAAACACAAATTTAATAAAAAGATATAACTTTTAACTTACCATTCCCTCATAATAATTGTCATTTTTAATAGTAATTTATGAAATTTGGCGTTGAGAAGTTTAGCAAAGCTAGTTGTAAAAAAGTCCACTTTAAATGAATTCCATTTTTTCATTAATACATACATTTATCGGCCTTACAAAAATTGGAAGAATTTATAGTTGAATCAGGAGAGGGGGAATTCGAAGAACGCTTTCAAATCCTGTAATATTGGTAAAATTTTGTTTGTTCTTTTATTATTTTCTGTAATAAAGCCATTTCATTACCTACATTGCTAAAAACTTATTTTTTCCCACCTTTTTGGTTCCTTTAATTTCATCCTCGACCTTTTCCTGTTCTATTTCACAAATTTCAATATCGGAATGATTCCATTACAGAATTGTAATTTTTTGCAATACCCAAATAAATTTTTTTTTATCTCGTCATTTTTCCTCGTGAAACAACGAGATCGTGATAGCAATGAAAACAGAATAGTGATCATTATAATCAAATATAATATAAATAATTTATCGCTGCATAAATAAAATATTGAAATTATGAAGACAGTCAAAATTGTTTGACCAGGTCAACCTTTAAGGGTCCCTTAAATATCTCAAACCCTTATCCGCTCGTTTATGTTAAGGGGTAATAGTAATAAAAGTCATAAGACTTACATATTTCCCAAATAATCGCCAACCGCTCTCTTATTCAAGGACTTGTCAGTTAAAAAAGTTGCAATGGCTTTCGGTGTTTCTTGTATTGCTTTTTTTGACACCAAATATTCGATTCCCTAAAATTTACATTTAGAAATCTATTTTGCAATAATCATATTTTACTTCTTCAGGGTTGTGATTAAATTTTTTCGTTCCTATTCGCAAATTTCGCGTATGTGAGTCTTCTCTACAAAAAGAATTTAACTTCAAATGGTAGCTCTCTCATATTATGTCAAATAATATAAAACAATAAAAACATACATATAAAATTATAAAAAAAATTTATTTACAATTATTGTGAATTTATAATTTATTAACATATTTGTAATTTATTTATTTATTAAAATTATGCATTTATTTAATTGAATTGAAAAATTTCTAAATGGAATGTCGTGCAGTAATTTAGTTGATAATAATTGAGATGATGTAACTGGCAGGAACTCTAAGAAGAAAACCGTAGCCAAAATGATGAGTGTGTATCTTACAAGAAAATTTATGAATACGTTTGAGTGAGAGAAATATAGAGTTATATACGCAATTTGTATAAAATATATGCTACCGAGCTTCTTGGCGAAAATATTCTGATGAAATTACTATTTTTATATTATATAAAATAGGGAAACTCTATAAAATCACCGCCATATTGCTTATAGAAATATCTGGTTGTAAAATCATTAGGGTTAAATATCTCAATGCCTTTGAAGGATGTTTCCCAAAGTGTGTTCCTAAGAATTGTTTGGGTACCGAAAATTGCATTTATTTTAAAAAAACAAATGCATTAAAACAGCATTCACTAATTTTTTAAAGAAAGTCAAATTGTTTTGTTTTAAAGAAAATTAGTTTGTTTCATTGAGTAAATCGTGTTTAGACTAAAAAATTATCTTTTCCTGTATGCTTTTACAATAAGTATGATTTTACAATAAAACAGCACAATAAGACAGTGAAGTTTTAAACGAATATCGTAAACATTTAGAATCTGATTGTCAACTCTGGAGGAAATATTGCCAGAAGTTAATAGGGTTTTATGTATAATTTTCGTTCAATCCAGCAACTAACAATCAAAAAGCTCCCTATGATCAATAGACATGAATGCAGAAAGGGTTTGGACACAATTAAAAAGTATTAAAATCTATGTATACGAATCTATGTATATAAAAATACCTATGGTTTGCCGGATGCATAATAATATTTATCAAATTTAATGGATTATTATAAATATTTATCGCGGAATTATATAAATTTGTATAGATGTAGAATTTATTTATAAATGAGACCTAGCGTAATTTATTTTCATCCATTCAACTGTTTATTCAAATGCAATTGCGTAAACAGCTCTGATTTTAGCACATCTCTAATTATTTTTGATGATATTTCATTTATTTTCATTCTAACAAAAGGTTTAAAAAATAATTTCAATTTTATCAAGTGTCATTAAAAAGTTTTAAAGAGTAACAGATCAAAGGTAACCAAAAATATGTAAAAAAACTTTCTAATTATCAAAAAAAAATTGGAAAATTTTCTAAACAAGATTGATACTTATTTATTGTAATAAATCTAACCGAAAGAAAACCTGTTTAAAATATTAGTTAACGATAGTTAAAAGTTCTAAATTAATTATTTGCATTTTATTTATTAAAAGTTACATTGATTTTGGTATTAATAACAGTATAAAAAGATATTTATAAATTCAAAAAGTTCACATATCCCTAATGATATTCAAACAAATCTCCACTGGGGATTGCTTTAAATGTAACAAAATTCATAAATTTGAAATTTAGCAAACAGTATCATTCTAGAACATAAGTTTCATACAATTATTTATTATATTAAACTTTAATATAACTTGTCGATAGCGGAATCATTTATAAAAATAAAATTTAAATAAATAACTATGTAAGCCAATTGCCGTAGAAATAAGTTTACATAATTATTTATTTAAATTATATTTAACTATAATGACTATAATTTTGATTTTGTTAAGGCATAGAGCAGTGGTTCTTAATCAGTGTTCCGAGGAACACTAAAGTTCCGTAGAATTAGGTAAAGTGTTCCGCCAAATTTAGATATTCAGAAATATATGCTTATTTCAGAATTCAATTTAGTTTCATTTTTACATTGAAATGTTTTAAAATTGCAATTTCAGGGGTACTTTTACAAAAAAATTCTCGCGGTGTGGGGCCTCTTCCATCTCCGCAGTTTTTTATCCAAAGATCAATCATCGGAATTTCTAGAGATTATAAATTTCAGAAATTCATTCCATTGATAGCAAGAAAGAATATCCAAACAGAAGCCAACGTTACTACAGGTGAAACATCATAGAGCAAATTACCAATGGTAATAATTAAGCCACTAGTAGAACCCAGATCAGAGCATAAGAGAGCGGAGAAAAGAGAAGCAAATAGCTCCGTAATATTAGTCAGCGATGAATAGTTCCCACCTATCAAAAGAAGAACGCTTCCAGCCAGAAAGTCCAAAAACCAAACTGGTGCGGGTAATGTACCGACAGAGATTGACGAGAATGAAGAAGAAGTGAAATTCATCCTTAACAATGAATACCAGCTTGAATGTAAAGAATGTGGAAAGTATCCGAAAGTGTACGAAATGGATTAAACCATCTTCGCCAAAAACACGGATTTCCAAACAGAACAGATTCCATGGAAACTTGCGTTAGGTGTGAGGTACCAATCAAAGGAGTCGAATATGTGAATTACATTAAAACCCATAAAAAAGATGACAAAGAAGCCAGTGAAGCGGGAAGTCTTGTGTCTAGCACAAACGACATCCCATGCGATAGCAGCTGACTGTCACAGGCCGCAATCGAAATTTATCTGAAGAATATTCTGAAGCAGAAAGTAAACCAAGAAAGAAATATCCAATATCTAGAACCTAATACTGCGAATTTCCTTATAAATAGGAATCTCAGAGCCTTTTACCAAAACATCAAAATCGAGAGGCTTATCGGATGGGAACAAGTCATCTGGCTTGTGCATTCGAACAAGTGCCATTGGATTGTCTACTTGGCTAATTGTGAATCTAAATCCTCAATTATCCTGGAATCTGATAATCAAATGACACTATAGCAAAAATGCAACATAAAGGCCAAATTTGACAAATTCCTTGAAGGTACCTTTGAAGAAAAAAAGTGTTCGAGAATTTAGAAAGAGAATATCCTCAGTAGCCGAACAACTTCGATTGCGGTATATATGTGATACAATATATCAGCGACTTTATAAAAGATCCAAAAAGATTAGAATATCAAACACCAGATTCTAAAAGAATTCGAAAATAAATAGGAGACTTAATCCTAGAAGAAATGAAAAGCCCAATATCAAAACTCAGAAATCCTAACAAAGATATCCAATCTCTTCTCCAGAAATTCAGACTACTACAAATCAATGTAGATGAAGTATTCCACTGGTTTACGGTTGAATATCAAAAGTCACTACCAAAAATCAGAACAAAGAGAAATGGAAAGCTAAATAAGTTAATCTGCTCCTACCAGATACAAAGATTATTTGGCATAGCTCCTAAAAGAGCAGTCAAAGAAATTTATCATCAAGAAACCTAGACAGCAGATTTAGAAACACGAATTCTAAATGAGCATTTCGTAAAGGAAGAACCAGCAATGAAAGAATGTAAAATCTTAAACAATGATCACTACCAAGATTGAATAACAAAGGCCCAAATTGATAATAAAAGATATTGGAAGCTCTAAAAAATAGTACAGACTCTGCCCCGGAGAAGACGGAATTCTTCCGAGGCAATAGATGATTTGTAATAAGGATAATGTCCTATTTGATATGTTCAATTATATCAAAAGGACTCATGATATTCCAAAAATATGGAAAAACTATACCACAACGTTACTGATTAAACCTGGAAAAAGCCAAAAAACCAATAACTCAGCCAATTGGAGACCAATATCGATATTACCAACAAGCTATGGAATATTTATGAAAGTTATAAGCAGAAGAGTCCTGGAGTGGGACAATAAAGGCAACCTCATTTCAAAATGGCAGAAAGCCGTAGACAAAGCTACCGGTTGTGACGAACAAAGCTACGTTATCCAAGCGCTTATTGAAAAAGCCAACAGAAACTATTACAAGAATGAACAATACAACCTCGCCTTCTTGGATTTGGCAGATGCCTTCTGAAGTATACCATTCCTTGTTTCTTGTACCTTCGTTCTTCGTAAGTTCAAAGAACCCAGGTGTTCCGTAAAAAACTTTGAGATAAAAAAGTGTTCCATTCATTTAGAGTTTTGTAAAATTTACAAATATTTACAAAATCTAACTTAAATGTACTAGATGCGGTACTAGGTAGGTAAACTTAAGCATGCACCAATTCAGTTATGCACCAATTTTAGGATATTTTTTTGTAAATTTATTTTTGTTTTAGTCAACTTTTTTCGTCATTTTTGAAATAGATTTGGTTTTACGAAATGGCATTGAAAATATTTAAGCTATTTTAGAAAAATAATTAATATTAATCATGAAACAACCAATGACTAAAAGCCATCAAAATAATGTCTAGCCCGGAAACTTGAAATAGAGTATCATTGGATCTAGATAACCCTTAAAAGAACAATTTTGGATCCTATTTAGACCCATCTAGTAGCCTATAGCAGGCTTCCACAAACTTTTTAAGTTGCGCCCCCATTTTCAACATATTTATTTTTGGCGCCCCCGACTTAATAAAAATCCTAACGCCACAATAAAAAAGACGTAAATAAAATAAACATCTTTAAAATAAACAAAGTGTATTTTTCTATTTCTTGTAAATTGAACAAATTAAATATTATGAAAATAACAGTTCTAATGCTTAAGCAAAAAAAAACAATAATAAATATTCAACGAAAAACAATACTTTATTTGAAAAATCTAATTTTAAATTTTTTCTGGAAACAAAGAGTTATTACATTTTAAAATTTTCTGCGCCCCAATCCAGGGGCTTGCTCCCTAGTTTGCGCACCTTTGGCCTATAGATCGGGAAATCTACATAAATTAAGAAATTAATGAAAGTCTGTATAAAATATACTATATTTCTAATATCCATGTTGGTCCACAGATGTCAGGTGAATTTAACATGATTAATCAATTCCTAGCTGAATGTTCAAAAGAGCTATTAATTGTACGGTAAATGATAAATGTCAAATAAAATTATGAAGTTGAGCATTGATAATGTAAAAATACAAGCAACATGATAGTTAACTTAGTAAATTAATAATTTAATTTATTGAATTATAATTAAGTAATTGATTGCAATTGATTCGAATGGCTTATGATTACATGCTTATAAAATAAATTCTCCGCAAAAACGGCAATTTAAGTTAGCTAACAATAAATTAAGATATCGATGGGTATCGGTAGGTATTAGTGGGTATCGGTAGGTATCGGTAGGCATTAGTGGGTATCGGTAGGTATCGTTAGGCATTAGTGGGTATCGGTAGGTATTAGTGGGTATCGTAAGATTTCCAAAGAAACACCGCATGATTAAAGAGTCGGTTAACAAATAATTCTGTTTATAGCTGTGTAAACCCAAAGGATGAGAGTCCTTAACATGGAGAATTGGTAAAACTTGCATTTGAAGATTACACTGAAAGAAAAACACGGATAAAACTGCTGTTTTATGCTTTTATCACAAAAGACAACCTCGTATGATGTATTTTTGAAATGGAAGAAAGTAAATATGGAAATAAATTTATTTTAATGCTTTTATTAAGATTTTTTTTCAAGGAGCATAGTAGCATTCAGTGAGTGAGTCTTTGTTATTAAACGGCTTACAGGTCGAGTTAGCCGTAATCCTGAGAGACTAAAATGGAAGGGTGATAAAGGTGATGAGAAATTTTGAAATTTTGCTATCACAAAATTTTTAGATTGATGATTTTTTTATTTTAATACATTCGAAACCATTAAGTTCGCTGAATGTTAAATCATTCCAGCAGAAAAACCCAGCGGATAATTAACAAAAATTAAATAAAATTTCGTTAAAATTTATTTTTCGTTACATTTATAGAAAAATAAATTACTCAAACTCACATTCTTCCATCGATTATGCATCCTAGCGTTTTCATTCTTGTAGTAATATCATAAAATTCTTCTTCCAAATCCTAAAAAATAATCACAGATTCAATAAAAAATACTTTACTTCCAACGAAACTTTCCAACCTTTATATCACTTTTCAATTGTTTTTGACGTTTATAAATTCGATTTAATTTTACCAAGTCATCTGTGGTAAAGTGTTCTAATAAATTGAAATGATATTATTAGAGATGTAAAACTGTTTCTTACTCTGATTCATTGTGGAAGAACTTTTCAAAATCAATATGATAAAAAAACTTGTATTTAATTTTCGTTGTAAATAAAATATTATTTCAGTAAGATATTTGAATTAGAATAGCATTTAATTAATCTAAATTGCATTATTATAACAAATGTAACTTGAGTTGAAAAATTGAAAATGTAAAACTAATCACTTTATATATTTATAATAAATATTATTTTTAGGTATATTAAATAAGATAAGTGAACTTTTAGTCAAACCAATTGCTCAAAACATTGACAATAGAAAATATTGTTAATTTGCTTTATAATTTTTGTACTAAAATATTTTAAATAATTTCCATAAATGATTTGTTTTATTGCAAGATCTTAGAAAGAAAATTAATTTTATACATATAGAGAGATACTAAATTTTTTAATTTTTATAATTTTACTTTTTCAAATATAGATATTGAAGTTGGTTTGTTTATTTATTTCGTTACTAATAGTAATTAAATTCAAATGATGTCAACTGTCAAAATAATTAGAGGAAAATGTTTAATAATTGGTAAAATAATTTTCTTACTTAATTATAATTATTTTTAAATTAACATTTAGGAGATTCAACGGTTGGTAAAAGCACGATAACTCAGTTGTTTTGTAGTGATGGACAGAATTTGTTTAAGAATTATTCTATGGTATGAAAGAATTATAGTATAAATTATAAACAAATTTTATTTAGACAACCGGCGTAGATATTTTAACAAAATTAGTGCCAGTTCCTGAATCAAATTTCTCTGTGGTAAAAAATTTCTATTTTTATTCAAATAGCCAATTTTGAATTTTAGGAAATAGTATTTTATGATTGTGCTGGCAAAGAATGTTTTTACAACATTGTACAGAAAACTGTTAATTTTTTTCGTTTATTTCTATGAGTGCAAATAATTGACTATTAATTAGTGGGATCATCCTGGAATGGTAATTGTCGTGTTCGATCTGACGAATGATGTTTCATTTTCGACCGCTTTGAAGTGGCTGGATAGAGTGAGAAGTTTAAGGTCGGATATTAAAATTCCAGGTTGATATTTTCCCCACATTTTTATGCTTATATTTATTTCATTGAGAAAGAGGGAAGGGAGAGGGGCAATTTATAGGATGAATTTCATTGATTTGGATAGAAATTATTTTGAATTAATTTTATTTCTATTATTCAAATGCAAATTTTTTTCTTATTTAAATGGTAATAATGGTGGAAATGAGAGATCCGTATGGCGCTGAAACTTTGATAAATTATAATTGATAAATTAATAATCGATTTTGATAATGATAATGTGATCATTTAACACGAAATGGCTGTTAAAGAATCCATAAAAGATTTTATAGTATCAGAATTTGTTTATGGTAAAGGGGAGAGAAAGGTGAGGGGCAATGTCTCATTGGTGATTATATACTACTTCCCACATTTATTGCTCTGAATTTGTGCTTGGATTTTCGGGACTCCTTTAATAGTTAAATATTCCCTTCAATTTCCACTTGATATATCGTAAACGGTTTGTAAAATGCAATTAAGCCAGGGCTTATCATATTTGAATTTCCTATAACTTAATAAAGCGCAATATTTTTAAAGATTCCTAAATTTTACTGTTTGTTTTGGCATTCTTTCATTGAAATTACGAATATATATATATATATATATTGTATTCAATTTGCTAATTTGTATCGTCAAAATCTATTCCCGTTAGAAGGGGTTGGCAACTTCACCTCACTTTGAATACGCTTCTTATTACAGAAATGTTATGTATTTCGAATTTCAAATTACAGAAAGCTTTAGTTTGAAGGAAATCATGTTCATTCTTTGAGAAAAAATAGAATAAGCAAAACATAATGATTGCAGAATATTATATATCATTGCATTGTAACTAAGACAATACTTGGTAAGCAATGAACGGTTCATTTCTGGCCGTGGAAATGTGGAAATGTTGTTGTGGCTGTTTTTCTGGATATCTCTTAAATATTGCATTGAACAATTTTGGATTGTTGCAATATTTAAGAAATATTATAAGGACTTTTTTTGTGTGTCACCTCTGATTTCTTTATAATTGACAAAATATTTTCGGCACAGCCTTTTTCAAGTGATAAATAAATCTGATTCATAGCCAAATTTTGTAGAAAATATTTAATAAATAGCTAAAAGTTTATTTATCTGCTTGAACAAAAAGAATTAGAAGCATCTTTGAGTATTAAATAATCCATCAAAGAATTCAGAAAAAGATATTGGAAGAAATTATCCCGGTATGCCTAACACGTCGATCGGGAAAAATTGGATTTGATTAATAGATTTTTCTCTAATTAAAAATATTTCAAGTTGCTTTATTTTTCGAATTGTATTATCCTGTGTCTGTAAAAATATGTCAAAAAATAGAAATTATCCTTGTACTTTGTCATACTGAAAACAGTGAACTGACCGACTTTAGCTGCAGCTTACATACTGGTAATAGCATAAAAATTTACTGAAAAAAATATTAAATCAAAAGATTAATTTTTGGAATTGGAATTGGGTGGCGTAAAAATAAGGAGGATTAGAAAAGGTTAAAAAGCTTTACAGAATAGTGGTATTTTATGTTCAACTATGTCAGCTTATTAACCTTAGTAAGTTTAACTTAAACCTATTCTATGCACACACGAAGATTTTCCAATTTCAAAACTTTGTCTTATTTTTATCTTCTTTATTTATCTGGGTTTTGACATATTTTTTTAGACATTGAAAATGTTAGTAATTGTTTAAAATTGTCAGTTTGCAGATCTTCTCATACTTATAAAGAACGGAAAATATTCTCTTTCGTATAACTAAATATGAAAAAAAAATTCCAATTGTCTTTTGTTAATAAATTATTTTAATTTACTTAACATTTAAACGAAATGTCAAATTATCACATTAGCCTTTCAATGACGAATTAAATATTTAATCTTTACTAATTTCCCATACTTTCATTCAATTTCAACATTTTGTCATTCAATTTCAACATTTTATCATTCAATTTAAGAACAATAAAGTGTTATACGACGTCAAAAACATCATCTAGCGCAGTGGTTCTCAAAGTAGTGGTCCGTGGACCAGCACCGGTCCGCGAACCATAAATTACCGGTTCGCAACGCGAGTTGAATAGGAGGAAAATAATTCCAGAATATTGTTAAACTGTTTACTCCTCATAAAATAAATCATATGAAATATTACAACAAAACTATAAACGTAAAATTACAGAATGTCCATTTCTCTCTCTGGAGTTTTTGGAACATGAATGAATTGTCCTATATTAATTTAGTGGTTGACTTTTATATTTTTCTAGTTAAACTTTATGAATAGTATATTATGTTTATGCAACTATGGATTATTTTTTTTTTATTCTCTATAATTTTTTTAAATAAAAATTATTTATATATTGTCTATTTTCTGTGATTTATTAGAAATGCAGTAGTTTTATATAATTTTAAGATTACTTTTGTGTTGTACTTTTTTATTATAATATTTTTATATGTTTTTGCAATATTTATTGTTATTCTTTTATGCACATTTTTGTGTAAGTATATTGTTTATTTTTTGTAAAATTTGTGTGAATTTTTACAACTGAAATATATGTATTTAATAGTACATTAAATATTTTGTATTCCTGCAAAATATAACCAACAATTAGTATTAGTGGTCCGCGGTAAAAATTTAAATTGTTTACTGGTCCACGGCACGTTTTTGGTTGAGAAACACTGATTGAGCGAGAAAAGGCTAAATGTCATTGAAAAGGAATATTTATATATCCATTCAATTTACAAAGAACTTTTTTCTATGTCTATGCAAGGATCTCGACCAAATGTTGTAAATTCCACAATAAAGGGAGATCTGTCTCCATTATTCCAATCATTTCTATTTGAGGTAACTGTTATTGTCCAAGAAGTGGTAATTCAAATATGATTTCAGAATATTTATTAGAATTGTGTATTTATTTAAGAGATATGTTACACATGGACGATAGATGTGTAATATTGGATAATGCAAGATGAAATAAGAAAAATTACACCTCTAATAATATTTTTTTTCCTTATTTATATGTTAAATAGTATTGAAAAGGGACTGTTGAATGTAAAAGGTTTTACCAGGTCAAAGTTGAGGAGAAATGAATTTGGAATATTATCTATTATTATTATTCAAATGTCATCTTTGTCATTGTGCTTCAAGATCTTCTGAACACCTTTTTCGATCTTGTTGATATAGGTTTCTGCATCATCATCTCTATTTCGATAGTTGATTAGATTTTCTAGATCCGTACCTAAATCTTGATTTTCTTTAAAAGCTAATATTTGTTGCGACAATTTTCATCCAAATATGCTCGAGCAATCACTTTTCTTTGGCTGTTAAAATAAGATTCAATTTTTATCCAGATCATCTTCAATTGAGTATGTCTTCAACTGTAGAAGGATTCGCAGTAATTCTTGAGGTTAAAGCGTAATTGCCATGTAAAATGTCTGAATAATTTAATAATGAAAGGCAGACAATATATATACTAAATAAATAATAATCAATAATGTAATTCGAGGACCCAGGCAATCAAAATAATCAATAAAACATGCAGGCAATCATAAATATTAATAATAAGGGTTTACATATAGGGGTTGGGGAAATCAATTATCTCACAAATCAGAAATTTTACATTTGATTGGATTGGATTCTATATGTATGTCAATAAACCTAGACAATTATGTTCTAGAATTATCATTACTTATGATTAAATAAAATATTTTAGGAACTTCTTTTGGCTTTCACCTTTGATTGCTTTTCATTTTCCAATGACATTTAAAAAATTTTTGACTATGAATCAATAATGGTATCATTGTTTTATTGATATTCACGAATTTCGAGAGCCTTTTCAAGTGAAATTCGTTAATGTCAATAAAACATCAATATCATCACTGATTCAGTCAAAAAAAATTTTTTAATGTCATTGTAAAATATTTTGTTTTATATTCAGGTTTAATGTATATACAAATTTTTAAATTTTAGTTATGATTCATATTACAATATTAACAGAGTTAATAAATTGAAAATAAATAATACAAATTTGAAATTGATCTAATAATTTTAAAATAATTTCTTAATTTTTAATTTGAAATCAATAAAATAATTAACAAAAATTATCAATTCACTTTCATTCTGTGTGATTAATCAGTTAAGACACTTGATAAAGATTGTGCCAAAAATTTGTGGTTATCCATAGAAATGTTATTGATATAATTCTATTATCATTTTACTTGTGTTCAATGTTTCTTTAAAATTTATATTTCTGTTATCAAAAACTAAAAATTGTTTTTTCGATTGTAGTCGTTTTGATTGGCAACAAATTGGATTTGTCTATGAGACGAAATGTAAAACAAGAAGATATTTCAGATTTCTGTCGAAAAAATGATACCGCATATTTTGAATGCTCTGCTGTAAAATTAATATTTGTTGTATTCATTCTCAACATTGAATATTATCTAGAAAGAAAATCAGGGAGTCACAGAGGCTGTCATGCACCTAGTGAAGCAATATTATGATTTATATAAGGATTGTTTAAATGAATTTCAAAATTTGTAATTTTAATAAATAAATTTGTGTTATTATTATAATGGGATTATTTTGTATAGCTGAAAGCATTCATGTAAAAATCTTTGTGGATTAATTTTGATTATCTGACTAACTCGTTTAATTTTGCTTATGTGGTAAATTTAATAAACAGACTATTTTCTGAGTTATTGGATTTTAAATAAATTAAATATTAAAATTCGTTAATTCCTAACTCCACGTGTTCTATAAAAGAAATCAACTGAGCGAACAATTCCCAATGTATATTTGTATTCAAATTACTACACTTAAATTTTCTAGGTAAAATAACACTCGGTGAGTCTCGCTGTAGTTATTCGGTTCTGTGCACTCTACAACAATAATCACCTTGATAATGTGATCTCAAATCAATTGTATCTGATTTATTAATTCCTTTTAATTCTTATGGTTTATATTTCCGATAATTAATCTGTCTCCTAAAATCCTATTGTAAGTTTTTTCTTCCCTATCTGAAGCAAAATGCCGATTGTTTTCAATTTAGATTTGTTTTACATAGTAGTTTGATTGATGTTTTTCAACAAAAATCGTCACTATCTGACAGTCCTCCTCTCTGTGGCTTTCTTTCATGTTCTCGATGTATGACCATATATTTATTTATTTTTTCGTACGCTTTAATCCTTTTATAATCATTTCCCACATCTTCCCATCAATCATGTTGTCTTAATAATGACATTTCGAATTCCTTTTTGAATTGTATAATGAAGCTTTTAAAGCAGAAAATGTTTGGAATTTATTAAATACTTCAAATATCTCAGGCAAGCCAAGAATTTATCTAGATCAATTACTAAACTGTAAATTAAGTAATCCATTAATAAATTCAAAATATGATCATGATGATGCTGATAACACTACACATTTTCTGTATGGTTATTATTATGTTCAATCGCTCTGTGAAAGTTATGTAAATATTAGAAAAAGACATTAATGGTCAGTAATAAGCCTACCAAATTTCAGGGTGTGGCGATGTTCATTCTCAATTTTTTTTATGATACTATTGAATTATTTAAAATTGGTAGAAAAGCTCCTTATATTAATTATTCATGCTCGATTATGTTAATAAAGGATATTATTCTGACGAAGCAGTTACCTTAAAGGTTGTAATTGTGGGATTTTTATAGGGTGTTAGTGTTTTTGACCCCAAATGAAAATTATTATCTTGCCCCCAATGGTTACCCGTCGCCAAGCAACGTTGGTAATGCAACCACTGGTTATAGGATCGCCAAAGGTGAGCGCCATATAGGAACTGCTAAGGCCCGATCCCATAGCGGGTTCAACGCACTACCGATAGAAGGTATACGTGCGATTTCTATTTCTGGTCCCTTTCGCTTTAAAAATTCCCTTATTCGATCAGTTATCTCTTTCTCAACCCCGACTGAATCTCTATTATCTTGCGTGAATTATTCCCGGTCCTAGTCAACTAATTTACCGAATACGAAGACAATCAACTAAAATATTTATTTATTACGACATTCCTCATTATTTTTGTTCTGTAAGTCTCATCGCCCGTCGTTTGGCTCTCTCGATCTTTCCCGGACGGCGTTGAGGTGGTTTCACCGCGGGTTTGGTTGCGTCTGTTGAGTTTCGATATACCAGCTGTGCAGGTGCAAAGACCAGGGGGTAAGTGACCGCTTGGCCTTCCTGGCAGGCCGATAGCGCCACCTCCAGTCCTCAAATTTGAGTCTTCATGGCCTGCACCAATCGTCGTTCCTCGGCCTACCCGCGTTGGGCGGCCGTCACTCGCTGATATAGTGGTTTTGCTTTGGCTGGCTCTATCCATGTCAATTTTACCTGATGAATTTTCCTCGTTAATTGCAGTAATTGTCTGTGGAGATCAGTATTCTCCTTGCGAGCCTTTTTGAGAGCAGTATTTAGCATTGTACAAGGATCAATCTCTGCAATAAAATGGATCATCAACAGTTTACTTTATCTAGTATACAATAAACATTTTCTATCAGTATGAAATTTTAAAACGTGCTGAGTCTAACTACAAGATATATGATAATATCCTTTAGTGGGCAAAATATTCATTAAGAAGAAAAAGTAAACATGAACAATACAACTAGAAATATTTATTTTACAAAATTCAATTGTGGCGTGAGTTTGGATGATAAGTTTTTGGATTCGGTCTCGCTGTTCTTCGCGCGTATGAGTGATCCCACCCATACGTCCGATCTCCAGTCTCCGTATCCCTTCCTCTGGGAAGTATCTTCTTAGGCATCGACACGGTCATGGGCTGTGTTGGTTGATTTATTCTGGGGTCATCGAGCTCGAATGAGATGTCATAGGAAGGGGCATACCCATCCGTGCTCGGAATCAGACCAGCCGCGATGCCATCGTTAATCGGTTCCAATTGCCGGCGAGCCTTCACTACATGTTTATCGGTCCTTCTTTGAAGAGCTTCGAGCCGTGCCAAAATCTCTTTCGCCTGGCCGCGGAGTTTGCGAGCCGGATTCCGTCCTGGCTCACGTTTTATTGCCACGTATGGCAGCTCAACATCCTCTGCTTCTCCTTGTCTCCCGAATCTCGATTCTCTCACTGGGGAAATCGAATATCCTGCTTCCCACATCACCTGTCTGCATCTAGCGGCGAAGTGGAATGGGAATCTCATCGTGATGCGAGATTCATCCACCCAGGAATCTATCGAAATGAAATCAATTAGCATTTTTTACTAGAAGCATAAGAACTAAAGGCAATAGATTTATGTGTGAGCTGATGATTTATATGTAAATAATTTTATGCTTTTTTCGGCGATACGATCTCAGTAGAGGGTGATCTAAACTGGTCTTCAAATATGACGAAATTTGGGGTTCCTGAGCCGTACACTTTGTGTAAGTTGTTCACCGTGACGCTCGGTAGATAGGTCTTGGTGGTTGTGTCTCTATATTTCATTTGCCAATTTGAGATTAATGCAATTTTTACTATCCTTAGGGGCCTTTCATCGGTACGTTGCATCAGCTTGGACAAGAAGGTATGAGAAATTTATTTCCAACTTTTCTTGGAATTTAATTGATCTAAATGGTGAGCGAGGTATCGTGGTGACGACAAAGAAAACTCGAAATTGTCTGTTCTGGTCAGCAACTCATAGTTGATATTCGACGCTTGGTTAAATTGATGTAGTATTACTCCTCGGGTGCCATGAAGTTGGCGTTCGGCTGATTTCTAACTTATCCTAATGGGTCGAGTGATACCGGTCATAGTCGGTTATTATGAATCGAGGTTGTAAAATTGTGATTCTAGATTAATACAATGTTGGCGAACCTTCGTCTTGTATTTATGCATGCAGATTAGTAATGAACGAGGATTTGAATTAAAATGCCAATTTAATATTTATTTAATTCAATTTCATGATGGTGATCAGAGTCTTCCTCATTTTTTATTCCGTTTTATCTGTTGTTACGAGTAGCTTGCCCTTATTCCGACTGGGGTTTCTGAGCGACATATGTCAGTATTTTACAACGGATGTCCGAGTTTCATGAAATGTTATGTACAATTAAAAGGGATATAAGAATAAAATGAACTCCTTACTTTCTTGGGCGTCTGTCCGACCCTCAATTGTGATTTCTTCATTTTCCATAAAGTGAGAGGGGTGGCCTCTAAATCGTGACTCGTTTAGCCGATTAGAATTCATTTTATGATTTTATTGTGAACTTTCTGTATTGTCAACAGTGACAGATCTATTTATAAGCCTTCTGCCCCGTAGGTGTGTCTGAACTCGTTTCAGGTCAGTGTGCATAGTGTTGACATGTAATCTCTACTGAATATTCTTCACTGACGTGGAATTTTTTACCCGCTTATTGATTGAAGTAGATCGTACCTTGCCACGTCTACTATTTGTTCACGATTCTTATTGATTTGATTTTGTTAAATTCTATTCACTTTTCCACTGCTAAATTATTCTACGATGGTCTCGTCATGGGCTCGAATTTTCTTTTTATTACTGCAGATTTTAAATTAAGTAAGTTTTATATAATCGTATCAAATTAATAAATTTAGTTCATGAACCGTGAATGAATTTGTACTCCTGTCAGATTTTTAAGTCTTGGCGATTTCAAATGGTTTCCAACATCGTTTTTACTACTCATTTGGATTCTGCTCATTATAGGATTTGAGTCCTTGCCTAATGTGTTCATGGTGATCAAATTACTGCATGCATCCGATAGTTTATTGTTCGTCATTGATTATTATGGTAGTTAATTAGCGGGAATTTCTAATTGGGCGATCATTTACAAAGTTAATTTAAACGTGGTACACCTTTCAACTAATCGTAATAGCATCTTGATTTTCATTGGCATCTACCTCTCAACTACTATTAATCTCCGGAGGTAAAGTTGAATAATGTATGTGGTTTTCGAACTCGTAATTTTGTCATATGCCAAAATGGTGTACTAGAATTCGTTAATACATTTTGGTTGCTTATGATGCGTATCATAATGTTACCCTATTTTAGTTACTCTAGCGGGTGGTTGGTTATTTTTAGCGGGGGCATTTTGGGTAATACTTTATCCTTATCGTTGGACAATTTCGCGAGTAGCTACTTGTGTCAAATAGTAAATTAGTTATACCGAAAATCTCTTTCAACTAAAATAATAACACAACTTTTATTAAATGTTAATTGGGCAATTTATTTATTCTAATTAAATTTTTCACTACAACCTTTTGGGTTATATCATTTTCGGGGTTAAGTTAGTCTATATTATTGCGTTGATGTTCCTAGCGTCGAATCCTCGTTATCGATATTAATTAGTTAGTTTTACGTAGTTAATCTCTCGGGCTTTCTCGTATGATAACATGATTTTAATTTAACAATTTTGAGTCGAGTAATTTTTAGACATAACAATTATTTCCGAATTCTTTCCCCACTGCCTTCCTTTTGATTTTGACCTTAGGACAGTTATGTTAATATTATGATTTTAAGAGTGCTCACTGAGCTACTCAATGTTTATGATTTTTAGCCGTTGTGTTTGATGATTTTTTGGTCGAAATTATGGAGAAATGAGTGGTGAAGGAGCAGCCAAAAGACTACTTCTCCTCCTCCCAATTTCCCCTATAACGGATATTATTGACGTTTAGGCCCTGCGTTATTCACGCCGGAACCTTCACAGACACATGCTATTGGCCGATAAACTGCACCTACACAGCCTGAATTGTATGTTGATTTTATTTTCTTGCGGTGCGTGAGTGGCAGTGGGCCGGAAAATTTTCGACGAAAAATTCGTTGCTTTATTTCATAATATTTATTGACGAAATCAGTTGTTATTAGCATAGCACATTTCATCATCAAATCATATCAAGGCTTTCCCCGCGCCGACGCCCAAGCAGAACTCTTACGAGATTACAAAGACGCGACGTGGAGAAAGTTTTCGAGCATTCCTCAACTCACATTGATAGTTTGGTTTCTCAACTGGTTAAGACTAGATCAAAACTAATTTGTTCAGAATAACTGATTCAAGTTTTTCAAAACTGATGAACTGATAAAAATGATGTGAAAATGAATCGGTATATATACCTATTGTATGACCCTAACCTTGCGTGTTCAATTTGATTTAGTAAAACAAAATTTGACCTTGTGATTTTCTAGTGTATTCTATTTTTAATTTTATTATTTTTATAATTTAATTTGACAATTTTCTTTTTAACTTTTAAATTGAATTGTTTCCAATTCAAATTATTTAATTTTTGTTCCATTTTTTAGTAAATTGTCAAAGTTTTCGTGTTCTCATGTTATTTTTATGTTTATTTCGTGCGGATCTTGTTGCACTTTGTTGTTATTTTAATTTATTTTTGTGTTTTATGATTTTATATTTAATTGTTTTCTTCCTCATATTTTAGCAGGGTTAGTTGATGTTTTATATGTCCGATTTTAAATCTGCATGTTGTATTTGCGTGTGTATTACCGATTCATTTAAACGATTCTCAAGGCCGTTTGTGTTCTGGCCCAGCACAATGAAGGTTCGATATAAAGACAGAATAACTATCCTTCACGATAATCATCAAAATTGGCAGATAATTCAAGTTGATAAGTGAAATAATATTGCAATATTGAAAATGAAGATAATTACGATGATTTCAATTGGCAATAATTAACTTAATTTCTATAGTCATGTTCTTTGATTAAGTTTATGAAATAATAATAAGCTTTAAAAATATTTTTTGTCGATAATGAAATCATTTATAAAAACATAGTTTAAATAAATACTGTGTAAGCCGATTTTCGAAGTTTATTCATTAAATGAAAAATTTCGACCTAAAATAGATCCTGATCACTCCAAAACAAAATTTAACAAGATTTTCACAATCTACTTTTTCTCTGATTGATATTTTTTAAATTTATAATATTTTGTTTATAGTGATCAGGTTATTTATGAATAAAAACCGCGAAAATATGCTTACATTGTTATTTATTTAAATTATGTTTAAATGATATAATAAATAATTGGTGGGTTACAGGGTTTCGAAACTTACCTATCTTTATGGTTGTCCCAGTAACGCCATACAAAATGATTCTAGCTGCCACTCAGCACCCGTTGCTAGGCAACGTTGGAAATGTGTTCGAGTGGGTGGATTGTCCGCAAAAATTGAGCACTATTACTAATACTGTAATTGCCCGGACAACCCGCGGGTCCAACGAGCTGTCGTTAGAAGACCTATGCTCGCTTTATTCTGTCCCTTGTGTGGAGATTCGATATTCATGCTTACTAGTAGGAGAAGAACACTATTTTTCCGACGACATAGGGGGAGTATACACGACCTCCTGATGATCATCCCATTTTTAATTATATTGAAAATATACTAATTTTCGATTTAATCACAATTATAATTTTAAAGAAAAATGTAGTTCATCTGTCAAGTCGATTATTCAAGATTGTTTTTGTCCAATAGCTGTTCGGCTTTGCGGCGTGCACGTTCTTTGCGTCCCAGTCGACGACTGCTGGATGGGACGGTCGGAGGATCTTTGGCGGGTGTAGGGTCGTGGGTCTGCGTCTGGTAGGATAACTGGGATGGGGCGAAGATGAGCGGGTAAGTTACCGCTTGCCCCTCCCGACTTGCTGCCAGGGCGACTTCCAGCCCTCGGATTTGAGTCCGGAGACTTTGGTTTAACTGACGCTCTTCTGCCCAGCCCATTTGAGCCGCTGTTAGGCGTTGGTAGATGGATTTTAACCTGGCCGGGTCCACCCAGGTAGATTTCACTTGCTGGACCTCCTTGGTAAGCTGTATGATTTGTTCATAGAGTGTTCGATTGTTCTGCTGTGCTCGAGATAGTTCCTGTTGTAATAACTGAGTCGGATCCATAGCTATTATAAGCAAAATTAAGTCTAGAGATTCATATTACAGGTATAAGCACACCATATTAATATTAATTTAAACAAAATTCATGTACAAAGAAGAAGAATTTTATCTGGCAGAAACAACTAACGACAAGTTTATAAATTTTATTTTTTAAGGTTAATATAGCGAGAAATCACAAGTTACTAATATTGATTTAAAACACATAGGATCGTCACCAATGTTAGGGGAATTGGCTCGCCACCCACTCTTCAGGTGTGAAGCCGGAAATGGCCATCGTCGGCCTTTTAGTACTGCGGGTGTTGCTTGGTGAGGTCTGTTGGGGGGTGCCAGTACGAGTTGGCAATCCGACCCGCCAGCAAATCTTCTTCTACGTTTGCCAAATGTTGGCGAGCTCGAGCCACCTGCGAATCTAAGTCTCGTTGTTGTGACATCAGGTCTTCCAATTGCCGTCGGGCCTGCTGATGTATTTCTTCCGACGAGCTCCATTGCGTGGACATAACCGCTCCCAGATTTTCCCGGTCGAGGAATTTCGACGGCGGAAACTCCGGACATCGCTCTTGGCGGTGTTGGGCCCAAGCCCATCTCCAGCGATCTGCGAGGGAAAGTGTGGAATTGAGAGCTGAAATTAAATATTGTCACCGGATATTCACTTACGGTAAAGCCTCAGAAATGCGGTTATCGAGGTTATTTTACTTGGGATTTCGGCTAATAGTATTTGATATGGGTTATGATTTTAGATTGTTGCGGGAAATACTTCCCTTGAAATATATTTTGGGTATTTAACGTAATAGGGTTTTATCATGATGGTCTTGGAAAAGGTATTTCATGATTAAATATATCATGGGTCAAGAAGAAGTGATACTATATCGTCCTGTTGTATACACCCTTATGACTCATATTAATTAGATCTTTTCCTTAAATGTCAATAATCTCCTTGTTTAATTGAATATGTTTATTAGTGAGCATTAAATATATGAACTAGGAGTAATATTTTGGAGACCTAATTCTATCGCTGATTCACCATAGGCACCTGATAGTTCATTTGGGAGTTAGCTGCTGAAATAAATAGTCTCATCTGAAAGTCCTGAAACAGGATTGTAAACATTAGGAAATAAACGTTGACTATCGCTTTCCTCAACGGGGCTCAGAGCCCTCAACTACAGGAACTGTTCTTTCTAATCATAATTCGACGCCATATTGTTAACTTTGCTATGGAACCGTCCAGGTTGATAATACTCTGCACTAGACTCCACCGTCTTATGAATGGTGCATTGTGATGAAAACAGTTTAGTAAAATTAACGCTGGTTGTAAAAATGAGAATTATTTAATAATATTAACAAGAGGTATTACAATTAAAATCGTTTAATTATCATTAACGACGATAAGTATAAAATTCCAAAATGAATTACCACTATGTATGGCGACCAATTCCTTCAGTCCTTCTCTTTCCAAGAATGTTCCTGGCTCTTTAATTGCCTCCTCTGAATGTGATTTAATTCCCATCGTTACAGTCAATTTGCCGGATGCTGAAAATATTGATTATTAGAGATAAACTGATTTTGATTATTTATAACATTGACATTGTTCACACTTGGAATATACATCCTGTGGAATTTGTCTATTTCCGTTCATGGTAGATTGAATAGTTAATGATTGATTATTAATTTTCGGCGATTGTCGAAAATTCGACATTCCGCGATCTGGTAAGTTTCATGCCTTATATCTCAGTTTTTAATGTTATTAATTCTCTTTAGAATTTCGTTAAGTATTTCCATTTGGTTTGCCAAGGGTGAATTCTAAGTACGGCAGCACAACGGGTCCGGTAAATAGTTGGTATTTTAATTTATGATTTAGTTCGCACAAATTTAACGTTGTCGTAGGGATTCGGCATTTACTCTCTATTGACTATCGGAATGATCGTTTATTACTTCTCGATGATGTTATTTGCTACTTAGCAGATGATGGAGCATTCATTGTTTGAAGGGGAATAAATTTTATGATTTTTCGACGACTTTCAGTTGTTTCATTCCATCCTTACGATATTTACGAAATGGTTCAGGAAGATGTATTTTCTCATACTTTGGTTTGGATTTTAGATTATGGTGCTGAAATTAGGGGGTGCAATCATCAATTTCTTAAGTAAATTTTGGTTTCGTCTTGCTTTGAATTCGTATTTAATTAATTAAAATTTAATTCCATCGATTTAATTTATTTACAAATTTAATTTATTAACAATGCGAGCTTTACTTTATAACAACGATTTTAATCGATGACTTGGTGTTAATTTAATTTTTTAAGTAACTAATTTATTTTATTTTATTGTTAAACAACGAATTAATTTATCTTTAATCAATGAATTTACCTTGTTACTTTATTTTTTAATCAATTATTTTATCCATTAGTCAAAGAATTACCTTAGTTTTAATCAAAGAGTTACCTGATTTTTAATCAATAAGTTATTTTCTTTTTAACCAATGAATTATTTACTCAATAAATTTCTTCATTTTTACCCGATAATTACTTTAATTTTAATCAATGAATTAATTTAATTTAATTGCTTGCTTTTACTCAATCATTACTTCAATTTTATTAAACTGAATTATACTAATTTGATCAAGGAATTACTTGTCGTTATTTTAATTTTTACCAATAAGTTATAATAATTTAATTACTTTACTTTTAAGAAATAATAATTTGATGAATGAATTACTCAATAATTACTCTAAGTTTAAGCCATAAAATACTTTAACTTTTCCCTATTTTTAATCAATAGCCATTTTAATTTATAGTTTAATTTAACGGAATCATTGAATTATTTATTTAATAATTTCTACTAATTTAGTTCAAAAATATAAAATCAATTTAATTATACCAATGATTTTATTTAATTTATTTCAAAATATTAATTCAATTATATCAACGATTTCAATTTAATTTATTCCCGTACCCTTTCCCTTTAATAGGCCTTAGGCGCATTTTATGTTTATATTATATTTACTGAGTGCCCACTGGACTACTCGGTGTGATGATTTTGAGCCGTGTGTAATAGAATTTTAGGTCGATTTTACAGAAAGGAGGAACGAGGAAGCAGCTAAAAGACTTCTTCCTTATTTCTCGTTTCGTCTATATCGATCATATTGACGTTACGACCCCTGCGTTCCGCACGCTAGGTCCTCACGGGTACATATCATTGGCGATTTTCCACGCACTTACACAAATCTGTACTATGTATATTTTACTATCTTGCAATATGTGTTGGCTGTGGGCCGGAAAAATTTCGACAAAAGTTTAATTAAGTTTTAAGTATGTAAAACAATTTATAAATAATATAAATATTTATTAAGCATATAACAAATAAACATAAATTACCCTACATTCCATTCCATAAAAAATAAAAATTCATAACATTGCATCTCCCTTCACGCCAACTTCCAAGCAGAGCTCTATCGAGGTTGCAAGGAAGTGACGTGGAGAGAGAGCTCCAAAAATCAAACTATTTCTCACCTAAAATTGAAACCGTTAAACTAGATTTTCAAACAAAATTTTTGTTCAGAAAAATGGTTTGTTTCGAAAAACGGTTAAATTTAATGTGAAAATGGATCAGTATTTATACCTATTTTCTGTCCCTAACCTCGCATGTTAATTTTGATGTAGTAAAACAAAATTCGACCTTGTTATTTTCTAGTGAATTCTATTCTTTAATTTTATTATTTTTTGATTTATTTTAATAATTTTCATTTAGAATTTTTATAGAATTATTACTAATTCAAATTTTTTGATTTAAGTTTCATTTTCATGAACTTTTATTACTTTGTTAATTTTGTCGAATTTGTTGTGTTTTCTTGTTATGTTTGTGTTGGTATCGTGCGGATCTTGGTGCGTTTTGTTATTATTTTAATTTATTTTTATGTTTATTATTTTATATTTAATTCTCTTTTTTCTCATATTTGATAGGGTTTAATTGATGTTTCAATAGGTTTATTTAAATTTGCATGTTATATTTGCATGTGTGTTACCGATCCATTCAAACATTTCTCAAGGCCGTTTATGTTCTGGCCCAACATAATTATATAATAATAATAATATAGATAACTCTGAATGTGAGCTATTACTGCAAGTTTGTGTGAGTTAAATGAAATTTTTGCAGATTTTCCGCTAAAATCATACAATTATAATAATTATAGTGTGATCATAATAATAAAAAATCATTTTCATTAAAACAAACATGCATACTGTTTTTCAATTTTCAAAAATAAACAACATTAAACTTTCAGTATTATTGTAAAATATTTTTATCACATAAAAGTCTTATTCTATTTTCAAGAAATTTAATATAATTTTGACATTTTTGGCATCCACATTCGCACGAATATAACTCATTAGAATTGTTACTACTATAGCTATTCACATTTATTGAGTGTAAATTTACAGAAACTTGATCCATGTAGATTACATCCTCCTGCAATTCTTTACGCAGCCAAGTTTGAATTTCACCTGAACCATCTTTATCGTATTCAGTTTCAAATGAATTAACATTTTTAAGAGATAGTTTGTCCATAATTGCTGTGCTATTGGCAGATATTGTACTTGTTTCCAAGATTCTTTCGGTAATCATTATAGTTTGCCATCCAAAACTTTGAATATCGGCACATTTTTGAAGGGTTCCAAATAAAGCTCTTGGATGTAAAACACACCTTTGGTCAACAGTAATTTCCAACCCTAGTCTCCCACTATCTGCTCTTCCCCAACCAAATATTTCATTATTTGTCGTACTAACTATCGTAAAATAATCGCCACAGGATATTTTTTCAATCTTTTTACCAGCGAACACTTTCGAACTTTTATTGACATCTTTATGAGTTTTTGTGTGCCCAATCCGATTTGACCGTAGCTATTGTCACCAAAAATGTACAGTTTATTATATATATCTAGAACCGCAGTATGGCTATTTCCACAACTAACAGTTGAAACTTTCACGTTTCGAAGTACAGCTACAATTTTAAATTTGGTTTCAAATGGAACATCATAGCATAGATTTTTTTGGGAAGATCCAGACAAACCTTGAGCATGTATGTTGATGCCAAGTTTATTGTACTGATTATTTCCACAACCAAGTAACCTATCACTGCATTTATGAACAATGAAAGTTGTATCATACCCGCAATAAACAAGCTTCAATTTACACTTGTGTAATGGTATATCTACTAGAGTTGGTTTGTAAATATTATCCTCGTGTCCTAATCCGAGCCTGCCATATTCTCCGCAACCCCAAGTGAATAATAAATCCTCACAACCACCGATAGCAGCAGCATGATGATGACCACAACTGATTTGATTGATAATGACAGGAGATCTGAATATGGAAATATTGAATGATAATTTTTTTGTTATGACAAGTTTTGTGGAGTTTTACTTACTAAAAACTATTAATTGATAAATTAATAAAATCGTTTTTGGATCACCTTTGATCTGTTTTCTATTTTTAGATATTTCATTTATTTTTATTCTCATACAAGATAAAAAAAACAAACTATAAAACACAGATTTTTGGCCTTGTCTTTATCGAGTGGTAATTAATTGATTTAACCAATTTAATTTATAACACTCGATTAAGACAATCTTAAAAATTTATACTCTATAAAATTAAATTTTGGTCTTTTGTCAAATGAAAAAAAACTGAAATATACAAATAAAAATAGATTTTCATGGTACAAATTCATATAAAGAGACATCAAATAGATATAAATACTGCAGAAATATTGTTAGTTATTGTAAGAATTACAAATAATGAAATTGTCACATTGTGCAAGCTAATTAAAATTTGACAGCAAAAATCAACACATTTCAGGGAAAGCGAAAAAACAAAACTATGAAATAATTTTAAATTGAAAAAAGACGAATCTTTATCTTGAAACCTCCTTTCACTTGAAACCATGGTAGATTTAATCTTACCTCTGTGAACTACAAGTTCAGAAAGATAAAGATTCGTTTTTTTTCTTGCCTTAAATCCAAACTTTGCAAACTTATTTGATGTCCAGTGCATCAGGATAAGTGTATAACAGTCTTAACTTGATACTGTTTTTACACTTACCTGGCGTGAAGAGAAATCTGAGCGCTTTCCGCATATTACTGATGAGAGCCATTAGCTCGAAACTAGTATACTATTTGGAAATGTACTGGATATCACTTATTGTATCGTATATTCTTTGATTAAAATCAGACAAAGTGATTAATAAGATAATAATTATTATTATTAATAATTATAATATTATTATTAATTTGTTTATTTTGGAAAAAGAATTCACAAAAAAATAATTATTTTCAAAATATTTCTGAATTACTGTTTTTTTAAAAATCATTGCCATTTACCGGTAAATAAAATTTTATACCACTTTTCCCTTATACTATTAAAGATAATTTGATAAGTTGGCACTGATTGTATTTTCTATATATAATAAAACATTATTATCATACAAATAATTGTCTTACTTATCAATGGGATCTGTTACTGTAATTTTTTCAAATTGGTTGATCATTTCTGTTTCATTTGAATTTATCCCTAATTCGCCGTAATAATTTGAGCCACAGCCAAACATTTCTCCGTTTGTCGACAAACAAATTGTAGTTTCTTCTCCACAAGAGACTTCTTTTATGCAAACACCTTTCAAACTTTGTACAAGTTTGGGATTTTGTAGACAATAGCCCCATGTCCCAATTGACCTGATAAATGATACAGTTGAAATACACTTTTCATAAACTTCATTATACATTACGGTCACAGATTAGACATATAAATTCACTAATTAATTCGGTACTAAATAAGTGATATTTTAAGATTAAAGAAACAGAGATTTGAAAATATAAAATATTTAAACCTAGAGCAACCAAAAATGATAGGTGAGAGTGAGTGACTGGAGGGTGACGTTTATATTTGAATAATATCATTTAATATATAAAATGAACTAAGTTATTTTTAATATGTAGCTTTATTGTAACTTTTGAAATGATTAATTTAATTTAATTTTTGGGAAATAAATTATTGTAATTTGACAAGTAAATAAATTACAAGATACGCCTTTTTTGTAAATAATGCATGAAATTAAATGAGAAAATTTAATTTAACACTAGATTTACGAAACCAGTCAATTTGAGGGATTTCAAAATTTTCAAAGTGATATAAACTGAAATATGGTAATCTATTTTTTATATTAAATCATTTTTGTAATAATACATGTTTTTCAATTAATTTTGATAAAAATACTGCATTTTAATGAACTTCCTCAGTGTGTAAAGTTAATTAAAAATAGATATGCAATGTTGTTCCGAAATTTAGCGTTAATGCATTACTTGTTAAATAAATTTATAAATCATTTATACAAAAATGTATTTTTCGTGTACATTTATACATCGATATACATCATATATACATCATATACATCGATATTTTTATAGTCATGTAAATATCATGGTGAGCAGAAACACCTTAAGTGAATGCTTACTGTATATAATGGGTAATGGGACTACTGAAGGTTTTATAAATGACTATTTGCCTTTAATATAAGTCCCTTGCAGATTTTAGAATTTCTTAACATTGATCAATAAATACAATCCCCCTCTGATTATTTTTTTAAAGTTAAATTTTACCAATATGTCGACGATGAGAAAGAATTAAACTCTTGAATACAAAAGAGGATCGTTGAAGAACTAAGAATATCAAACTTACGGTAAGTAGAAAATATGGACTAGATAAAAGGAAGTTGCGGCAATGGAAAAATAGCATTGAACTTGATTCTGATAATCTTGCAAAGCAGTGGTTCTCAACTTTTTTCAGATAGCGGCACCCTAAAAGAAAATTTAAAAAATTGACAGCGCCCTAATCTTTTTTTAATAATATTTCAGCTATAAAAATAACAACAAGTTTTGTAAGTTCTATATTTAATAAACTAAATCTTCATAAATTTATATTAATGTGAAATTTGAACTTGATGCTTTTTGCATATCTCCTTATTATTAAGTCGTGTATTTGACAAACAAATTAAGAACAGTTCCTTACGCAAATATATGATTGCTATCCCATGTAATAAAACTAGCATTTCAACTGCGTTGACATCATCTTATGAGAAAAAAAGGGAGTAGGTTTGTATAACCCATGCCCGCCATAAAAGGTTCAAAAAACGAAATCATTGAGAAAAATAATATTTTTTAATTAAATTGACAAACGTTTGGAGAACACAAGAGGCTATTAAAAATAGCTCGAGAGAATAACGCATCCAGTACTTCAATTTGGACACAGTGGACTTCCAATTTAGGGTTATGGAAGCAAGTGCAGGACTATATCTATAAAAAAATTTGTTTCTTCTGTTATAATCGACAAATTATTGATTACCCTTGGTGTTACTTCATATTTGAAAAGTTTGGACATTGTCTTTTTATTGAAACCTTTTATTGAACAAAAACAAGAGCTAAATTTAAGAGAAAGCTTAATCAAATTCATGCACTTAGATTTCATAAACTTTGATTGAAAATGCCATGAAAGCTGCATATATTTTACCTGATCAATCTTTAGAAGACACTTATATTTACAACCACGGTTTACTAGAAGCTTTGCTTAAGCAAGAATAAATGAAGAACACTGATTCTACTGTCAGAGAGAAAAATGTGATTGAGAACGACAATGTTGTCCTTATGAATAAAAATATAATAGTATTGTTAAACTAAATTTTTCTTTGTTTACAAATATTATTTTATTAGAATCTCCCTCTAACATTTTTCTTCTCCTTTATTTAAAAACACGAATACAAACCCGGGCATGTATTTGACGAAACATCTTAGTGTATTAGCTACTTGGATTGTTTCCATATTAAAAATTCCTGAATGAAAGCTAAGTTAAAAATTCATATATTCAGAGATATTTCATGTGTAATTTAATATGAAAATAAAATTCAAAAATAAAACCCTAAATACCCGATAGCTTTTTATCTCCTTGTATGTTTGACCAAGTATATAGATCTTTTTCTGCCGTCAAAACAACAAAATGAGAACCTCCTGCCGCTACTTGTAAGGCACTATCTTTTTCTTGAAATTGCTCAATTTTCAAGGCATTTATTTTGCCACCACCCCAGACAAAAACTTCGGAATTCAGTGAAACTATTGATCTTTCTTTTCGATCCCCTGAACATGGTCTGGAGTTAGAATTTGCTTGGTTTGTTCTATGAACTTGATCAATCATGCTTTGACAATTTCCTTTCCAAACTGGGTGCTAATTAATTAATAAAGCTCCAAAATGAGTAATGCATTTAAGAAATCGATATTTACTTTTAAAACATCTTCCGCTGAAGGTCGTTTTGTTGGTTCATTTAAAAGCAATCTCTGAAGTAAATCCAAAAGATCCGAATTGTTACAGTTAGGCATTGTTTGAAATTCACCATTAATTATTTTCATAGCCAATGATAAATGATTGGAATATTCAAATAACTTTTTTCTTGAAATAATTTCATAAAGAACGCAGCCACTGGCCCAAATGTCACTTTTGGAACTATATGGTAACCCTTGAATTACTTCTGGACTCATATAAACTGGAGTTCCGACCTGAGTGTTTGCAAATTCATCCTCATTTAATACCTAGTTCCATAAAATAAAATAATTTATTTATTATTATTATTTATAATAACAATTATTAATTTTCTTGGCTAGTACAAATAGAAGTAGTAGAACTACTAATAAAAATACTATTAATACTACTACTACTAATAATAATATATGCA
Organism: Schmidtea mediterranea; assembly: GCA_022537955.1. Lineage (NCBI taxonomy): Eukaryota > Metazoa > Platyhelminthes > Tricladida > Dugesiidae > Schmidtea > Schmidtea mediterranea. The sequence continues at coordinate 129,969,577 of CM039679.1, forward strand.
ATTCTTTTAACTTTCACCACTGATTTCTTTTCGTTTTCAAATGATATTATTGTTAAAAAAAATATTTGACTATGAATCAGTAAAGATATCGATGTTTTTTGATAGTCAGAAATTTCCGACACAGCCTTTTTCAGGTGATTATGATCATTATCTATTAATTTTATAAAATAAGAAAAAATTAATCTATTTTATATTTTTATTGATTTTATTGGTTGAATTAAGATTTTTTTGGTTATTAAGCTTTCTATTTCACAGATCACTAAATAAAATTTTGACTCTTAGTAAAATAACAAAAACCCAAATATTTAATTTATTCAATTTTAAATACTTATTTAAATACAAATTCAATATAAAATAAATTCCTAAAGGTCACATTCAACCATTTCAACGTATTGGTTTTTAAACAAATAATTAAAGCTGTAAAGTAAAATGATGATACTAATATAATCATATCATTCAAAATTTTTGAAAAAAGAAAATAATATTAATTTTTTATTCTTGAAAATACTCCAAGGCCCTCAAGATATAACTAAATTATGGATTATTAGAACTACATTGTTTTCACTTTAATTTCATAAACTTATTTTTTTAACGATAATAACCTTTATTACTTGATTCACATATTAAGCATTTATTAATTTATTTTTTAATATTTTCATTTTGATTTGGGAAATTTTGCTCCATATTTTATAATTTCAATAACTTGTCGGATTTTTATTTAAAAGCTCAGTTTCATTATATTGAAAATATCTGAAATTTTCGATTTATAAATGGATGTGGCTATTTATACATACTGTATGTATACGCAATTGGCTATTTATACATATTGTATGTATACACAATTGGCTATTTATACATACTTTTTAGTTACGTATAACGTACTAACTAACCAAAAAGCTTATTGATATTAATATTTTTATAAAAACTACTTAATTATAGAAAAATATCGTTTTATTTTTTAATATTTATTGTAATAATATACATATATAGAAAAACAATAAAATAGATAAAGAATTAGACATAAACTGTATACTTGGGTACTTATCTTATTTTTTATCTCGTGTTTTAATTTGCTTCTTGTAAAACTGAATCTGTTTAGTTTTTTTCTTCGGACGTCCTTATACATACTGTATGTATAAATAGCCAATTGCGTATACATACAGTATGTATAAATAGCCAATTGCGTATACATACAGTATGTATAAATAGCCACTTTCTTTATAAATTATTTGATAGCCCATTTTTAGATAAAAAGGTAGTGTATAATTTTATGTAATGGTGCTATTAACATCAATCTATAAATATAAAAAAGTTTAAACGAATCAGAAAATGAATTTAAAATGTATGTGAATTTAAGTATAAGAGAAATATGGTGAAGGGATTGATTTATCGTTCATGGTCTTTATCTTTAGTAAAAGGGTTGATAAATTGGCTGAGGTGTTAATAAAGAATTGGTATTCAGAATCATTTTTATTGTTGATGTGTAAAAAAACTTTTGACAAATTTATTAAAAATCCTAAGGATCCATGTTTGAGTATGTCTGATAGTAATTTGACTAATTGTGTAAATCGATTGTTGATGTAAATAATACCAAAAATGTATGTAAGAATGATGAGCCTAAATTTGTGTTGCTATTGCCGTACTCAGAAGGTTTTACAAATTATAAGAGAAAGTTAAGTAAACATTAGGGAAATTTAGATTCTAATATCGTTTTTAATTCGTGTAAGGTGCACAATATGTTTATTAATAAATCAAAAAATTCCAGTTGAATTGTGTTCGGATCTATTTGATCAATTTACATGTAATGGGTGTAATGTCGCATACATTGGATAGATTTACCGGCATCTCTATATTCGAGTTCTTGAGCATTGTCAATTGAAGGGTTTGACCAATATTTGCAAGCACAATATGGGCTATATCATAAAAATAAGCATGTCTGATTTTAAAATTTTATTAAAAAGTTTTAACAATTATTGGGAACGTGTTTTATGTGACGCATTGTTGATAAGGTCTTTTTGATCCAAAGAGTAATGTGTAAAATGCTATGAGTACGAATGTGTTGAATGTCTTTAAATACTTTTATTATGCAAAATTGTTATTAATGTTATACCTCAACAAAATTTTAATTTTTAATATTATTTTAAGAAAAATGATTTCAAATATTAATTTTTAATATTAATTTGAGCTTTTATTATAGTTTTGAATTTATTTTATTTAAATAAATTTTAAAATTAATGTAAAAATAGTTTAAAGTATATTAAAATATGTTAATAAAAAATAATAATCTGTTTAAAATTTATTAATTAATCCATATAATTTTGTTTGATTTTTCTACCTAATGATAACAGTGAATCTGTTGAAATATATTGTAAAAACAATGCTTGAATGGCTTTTTTTAATTATTATTATTATTATTATTATTATTATTATTATTATTATTATTAATGTATCATAATAATTTACTTTTGAAATGCCAAAATCTCCAATTTTCAAAAGAGTAGAGGTCGTCAGGAAAATGTTGAGCGTCTTAATGTCTCTGTGAATAATGTGCAATTTATGGATATAATCTAAAGCATATATCAATTGGAAGAAATACCACAATACGCAAGATTCTGATAAATCTTCCTTCAATTGTCGTAGATAATTAGATAATGAGCCAGCATTTGCGTATTCCATTTCTATGAAAACGGTGTCGATGTATACAAAATGATTGTAATATGCCACAATGTTTGGATGATCCAAAATTGATAGAATATCGATTTCATTTTGGATTTCATTGATTTTATTTTTATCAATATCGATTTCTTTCCAAACCACTAATGAATTATCAACGGCATTCCTGGGAGAAATAAATTAGAGAATAATAATACCACTTCAGTAACCTAAGAAGATATTTTACAATACTTATTTACATACTCTGATACAAAAAACCCCAAGTGGAAATCGCATGAAAATTTTACAAATATTCTGCTCCCAGAAACGTACAAGCAAGAAACTTTTGATATTCACATGCAAAATTACTATTTCTGTTTAATTATTTTGTATTGGTTTTCAAAATGTTTTAATCCGGATTTATATTTTTAGCGATTAATGCTTAACCCCTTAACGCACATGGCCGAGCGAAACTCAGGTAAGTGTTACTGGCAAATTTGTGCATGCTCGAGAGACTCGGGTATACGAAAAAAAAGTTTTATTTAAGATTCACAAACGATTATATCTCGGGTAGTGTATATATAATATATATATATATATATATATATATATTAATTATCAATAATAAAAATATGATTTATTTTTGCCATTGTATAAAAAAAACGTGCGTTAAAGGGTTAATAATTAAGCAAAAATATTTAATAGATGATAAAACATCTAAATCTACTTTAGATGAACGAACTTTTGATGTATTTGATAAAAAGGTAATTTAAACGTCTCTTTTAATATTACCCCTGTAGTTTTCAAACATTTTGATTTTCCTAAGAAACTGTAACATTTGGGTGTTAAGAAAATCCATTCATTACAACCTTCATCTTTGCTTTCGTCTTTAAATATTGATAATGATGATCACGTAAGGATGGCTTGCCAACATGGTGTAGTCGTGTTTGAATATCTTTGGATATTTATTAATATAATTAGATATTTATTTATAATCACTTGAAAAATTCGGTTCCGAAAATTCGTGAATATCAAAAAATATCGATATCTTTACTGATTCATAGTCAAATATTTTTTAAAAATAATGTCATTAGAAAATGAAAAGCAATCAATCGTGAAAATTAAAAGAAATTTTTATATTAATATTATTGAAATTAATGTCGAACCCATATATTCTTTAACATTTGATTAAATGATATAATTTTACGGTTCATGTATTACGCTTGATAAATTCATACTTTAAGCACATTAAAACTTGACTTCAATATTTATGAAATATTTATTATATAAAAATATTTGAGTCAAGTCTTGTCATTTACTTGTTTAAAAATAAATTTATAATTCTTAAATAAATGAATTAAATCAAAAATGAGAAAATATTTATTAAACTTCCTTCGCTATTTACCAGTCACAAAAAAATTCCAATGTAGAAAGTTGGTGCTACTCCACAAAAGTCTGGGAAACGCATATCTAATACAAGTCATTTATTTATTTTAATGTTTTGTTTTAATGTTAAAATTAAAATATCTATTCATTTATTCACTTCAATTGTTTATTTATTAATAGATAAACAAATAATTATTTCAATAGAAATCTGCATTTGTAAATGGAGTATTTGTCTTGCTTGCATTTACATAAAGTCACATTTACTTTTATTTATTAAATACATTATTATGCATAACAGTTTCGAATTTGAAAAGTTTCCTTTTATAATTTGCACCAATTTTAGTAGTAGATGCATTTGTATTGTTGAAAAGTTTGACCTTTCGTTGAGCGAAATTGATGGACCACTAATATTAAACATTGAAGGGTCGACCGATTTAATTACAGATCAAATTAAGTTTAAAGTAAATATAAAATGGAAATTATAAGAGATGGATGTCATTAAGGTACACTAAACCAAAGATCATAGTTATTCAGTCAAGATATTTTAATGTGCCAGTAAATGGAAAACAAAGAACTAAATAAATAATCGCGCTAATAGAAATAAGGTTACCAGTGGGACACAACGCGGGCTGAATTAACAGAACAGAATTCTCTCTGGGCTTCTGTAAACATCTTCTGGGACATTTATGCCCCATTGGAATTGAAAAGGGTTATTAACAATTTTCGCTCTCTTCAGGAAACATTTCTGCAAATATGGTTTCTGATAACTATTGATGAGTTAATTTCACTTTTCGGTAGGACAGAGCTTATGATCAAGACACAATAAGTTTTATTTGTACCACAAAATTACAATTGTTCCAATCCTCGCCGACACAATAGAGGCTTTAGTTTGATAGTCAAGGAGGGATCCAGGATTTTTGTTTGGGGTAGGGGGTGCGATCTCCCCGGCCCTGGATGAGTAATTTCATTTTTATTGCTAACCAACTTTTTCACAAAAATTTTTAAATGAGAGAACTAGAACGTGTGCGAAAAAACATTATTTTTCACACTTTTCAGGCAGTTAAACTTATTAGAAAATCTTCCCATACTCTTTTAACTTAAAATGTATTTTATTGCACAGAAAAATGCTAATTTTTCGGTACAATAAACATGGGACCACATTTAAGCATGAAATAACACAAATCAAAAGCACAAGTTATGTGATTAAAAAGAACACTATTTATGAGAGCGAAAAAATAACGATTTGTTTATGTTAAAGTTGTATGTTGCATCTAGTGTACCCTAAACTGTGTAGGTTGAGTAATAAAAATTAACCCTATTGTATGATGATTGTTTTCTTATCTATTTTTTTCTGATGACTAATATGTGCAGTTGTGTACACAAAAATAAGGACGATTGCCTTATTTTGATAATTTTAGTTCCAATAAAACAACATCAGGATCTTTGGGGGAGGCGACCGTCCCTATCATCCCCATATGGATCCGTCTTTATAAATACTAGGTGTGCGATGAAATTGTATTTGGATAATTGATTTCCCTGTCACCCATATGTAAACCTTTATAATTAATGTTTATGACTGCCTGCATGTTTGATTGATTATTTTGATTGTCTGGGTCCTGGGATTACATCATTGTTTATTATTTATCCCAATGATACATTTGTTGTAGACACACGTGTAGTATATATATTGTCTGCCTTTCATTAAAAAATTCTTCACACATATTGTTATTTTAATATTCTTACATGGTGTATGCAATCTTAATTGGAGCAGTATTAAGCTGAGCGAATCTGATTTAGTTTGTGAAAAACATTTCTTTATAACGCCTTTAGTTTTCGATTTATTTTAGTCGTTAAGCTGCTTTCTCTTTTGACCAATATGAAAATTCGCCTGCTTTTATCTTCTTTTGTCAATTTTTAGAACTTTTAATTAAATATTGCATTTTAATTGCTTTTCACATAATTCTGTGTCCTTACATTAATTTTACATAATCCTAACATTATTCTTCAACATTTTAGATACAATAAAATAGAAAATATGCTTGTCAAATATCATTATGTAATTGGAAAATTAGCTCAAGTGTAATTAAGAAAGTTTTATTTTGATTTGTTTATTTTTTTGTTACGTTTCAAACAATTTTATACAGAAAATTCTTTGGATTTTTGATTTTATGGGGGAAACTGAATTCGATTGACCCTTTTCTACTAAACGTTTTGATTCACAAAGAAAAATACTGAGCTTTAAAAGTATTAAAATCATTCTGCTGAACATTTTGATCTCTTTTCTATCATTCAGTGCACTTAAAACATTAAAAACCTGTCAATAAAGATGAAGTTATTAAACATCTTTACCAATGGAATGTAAATATAAGTAAACTATAGAAACTATTGGTATTATTGAGACAAATTAAATAAATGCCTGGATGACAATACAAAATTAGCTTAGTTAAAAATCTGCTTTTCTAGGTGTAATGTTTGCTCAATCTTTCACAAGTTCATCAACTTAAATGCGTTGCTTTCACTTGAAAAAATAATTTTGATAATTTGAATGAAGAGGTCAATGAATACATTTTAGCTTCCACATTTTTAACTGAATCTCAACTCATATATCTCTATTTTCCGATCGTTTGACTTTGTTTCAGGTCTTAAAAACCCGCCCTGGAACCAAGCGTTTTCCATCTTTCTCTAAGAAAATTTGTAAAAACGATATTGACAACGAATTTTAACTTAACTTATATGCCTGAAAAGTGAAACTGCATATATCAGATATATTTACCATAAATTAATTTCCAAGGAAAATTTTTAATAAACTAAACATTTTCAAACAAATTTAGGAAGAATATAGCTTGTGGTTAGAAAACAAATTCAATTAACGCATTTTAAACCGGCAGAGTAAGATATACCCTTACCTCTAATTTTACTTAAAAGAAAAATCAACAAACCCTTTATTTATCATTTTTTGAACATTGTACACCGATTTATATCCAGGATACATTAACATCAACAATTTTATTCAGACGCGTAGGTATAACCTGGTGGTAGCTTAAATTATGTTATTAAACCATACATATTAAAAAATTTTAACATTGAAAAGTTGAATTTAGAAATGAAATTAACCAATTACCTGTAAAGAACAGCTTTACCATAAGCACCTTTTCCTAGAACTCGTACTTGAACATATGAAACGACATTGAGGTTAGTTGAAAAATCTCTATTCGACAAAACTTCATTGTCTCTACAATTAACCATTATTCATTTCAACATGCAATTGATTCAATGGAATCAATCAATTTTTATTAACAAAGTAACAGCCAATCAAAACACTGGACCAATGCTTGCACGTGTGTGTCATGAAATGTAGTGATGTATGGACTGTGTGTATGTGAATGTGCGCGCGCTGCAGAATGAGTACAAGAAATTTGTCATTTTCTACCTTTTCAAATCATTTTTATCAGTTATTAATTAATTAACTCACAATTTCCTTTATGATAATGGAGATTTTAATATTAT